>CM035152.1:68265204-68983785 GCA_020205615.1 Panax quinquefolius | reverse complement strand
CTTCTGTAACGCCCCGAAATCCGGTCTATCTTCACACCCGGATTCCGTACGTCACGATCCCATCTTCTTCCAAACATACATCATTATATACTCAAATATAACAACATACACTCTCAAATCCTAGGTTCTAAAAATCATATAAACTTTTTCATTATAAATAATGATAAATACATTATTCATTCCATCTTACAAGAGTGACTTTCATCTGCCACTAAAGATACATAACAGTTCATTAAACTAATCTAAAGTTCATTTATCTTATTTTATATTACAAGTCTTCACTTGATCTTCTCGCTAATCCACATTCTGAATGGCACTTCATCTGGATATCGTCAGTTTGATCTTTACGAGATCCTTAAGTTCTTCTAACATCGTTCATTGAAAATGTTTTTCATTTAAAGCAAGTGTGAGCATTCAATTGCCCAACAAGTCATAGTTGAACAAACATCTTCAAGAATTCAAACATTCTTGTAAGACTTCAATAATCGAACAAAGGTTATGAAGCAGCTTGAATAATAGGAATAATCTTGATTCCTATCATTTTAAAATAATATTCATTTTAATTTTAAAACACTTTCATTCTTCTACCTTTTTCATACACATTCTGTCTGGCTAGAATCATTAGCACAGACTTAAGAATAACGGATCATGTATGAACAGAACATTCTCTTATTGAACAGTTAAATCACAGAACAGTTCATCTCATAAAAACACCGAAGTGTTCACATTGTGGCTCAAGGCCTCATACGTTCTACCACCTTGTAAAAATATCACACATTAGCACATAGACAGAACTTCTCAAGTTCAACATCTGAGAAGTTTAAGAAACTAGCATTCTTTTAAAATATGAATGAAGTTAGGAAACTTGCCTTACGCACAGCTACAACTTACATTGAACTGCTCATTCCAGTTCCTATGTAGCACATAAGAAAAACAACACATACACTAATTAGTCATGTATATTTGACTTATACATTAGTTTGCTTAACTTTACTTCTTAGGGTTCGCGTTCTTGTAACCTAAGTTTACGCGACCACTTTCATTACCGTTTTATGGCTTCATGACATAGGGAGATGTCTTACTTTTATGTTCATCATCTTTGATGTTTTACATCTTATCTTCTTCTTATAACTTCTCTAAGACTCAGCACACATCGCTTCTCTGCTATTAGTCCATATGGTACTCTGAGTAGTTTCCCACAAACAACCAACAAACAAGTTCCCGTCTAAATCTACACCGCCTTGCACAATAGTAGAGTTAGATCGGTTGCCGATTTTGTATATATAGCTTCTCTGAAGGAATTGTTTAGCCCAACTCCCATATGTCAACCATCAAAGGTTACGATTGTACTACAACTTAACTTATCTTAACTTATAGGAACTATTAAACTATATGTTCGTTAAGTTAATTTCTCATTCCTTATGACTTCCTGGCAACTAAATGCCACACCTCAGTATTCACTCTTTATCGTCTAAGTCATACAGTCTTTTGTATACTCAGAGCGATCATTCCCTTTAATCCTTAACTCGGCTTCATTACGTTAAATGTTAGTATCTTTAATTCAACTTCTTTACCGTTCACAGTTTAATCATTGATCTTCATCATTTTACGGTTAAACCATACACGGGGTGTAGGTTCTATCCGTTTAATATTTGTGTACCCTCAACCTTCAAGTCGGTTAAAGTGTTCAACGCATACATTTTATTCTAACGTTCTCATCCGATCCATATTCGGGTTCCATTATCCTTATTACCGTTCATTACGGATTTCTTAATACCATTCATATCTTATTTATTACGTTCGTTATCCATTACTTGAACCCCATGTTCATTAGTCATTCTTAATGTCCAAGCCATACCGTTAGTTGTATGCTAAGACCGCTCATTTATCGCAACAGCATTGCATTTGCAGCGTCTAAATGCTTTACACTTATCTCTCATTATCATGACATAACATCAAAATGTTATTCCTTACCCTCGTCACTCAACGTTTAAGGAATCACAACCATAGCAATCCTCCACGTTCGTTTATCGTAACTACGGTCCCCGGATATCGGTTCCGTAATCCGCATTTACATTCTTTCTCTTTTACTCTCATTTAATCTTTTTGTTCGACCTTCATTAAAGGTTTAATTCACTTGTTTAAGTGTTATATTAGTTGAACATTATGTTCTTTATCTTCCCTTACATTTCCCCCAAGAGTTGAGCAGTTAAAAGTTCTTCTTTGGCTTTTCCCCTACATTAGTGCTGCGGCTCCACTCTCCCTTCTATCACTCGACTCCCTGGTCTGGCACTGCAGCGCCACCTTTCAAGGCATGGCTGGCGCCGCGGCGCCTAGCCCTAACCCTAGAAAATTTCTTTAAGTGTTAAATCCAATTTGAGACGCTTACTTCCCACTTTAATAACTTATTCGTTATAACTCGGAACGAGGTCATTCCAAAGACATTCTCTTCCTTATCTTACGTACTTCAATAACCACTAGACAGAACATCGTTCTGAATCCATTAACATGCCATTCAATTGGCTTGATCTTCACCCTTTATTCATTTTACGTTTTTAACTCTCTTCGTTTGTTCGTCCGTAATTCGGTCATCCGAACTCGAAATTCGTTCATTCTTGAGTCCATGACTAACGTTTTCTATGTTCTCTTACATTCTTATGAAACCCTAAATGTTCGGGTTCATTTACTAACTTTCTAATTCTCGTTTGTCTTTTACGAAATTTTCGCAATAACTTCGTTAAAGCTAAGTTTTAATCCATTTTTCATGAACGTTTTTACCATTCCTAATCAAGCAATATGCATCTAACTTATACGCGATGGTTTCAAACTTGTCCATCAACAACAATTATGCTATGATGGTTTTAAATTTGTCCATCAACAACGCTCTTCGTGTTCTACGTTCATTCTTCATTTTAATAGATATTTTGGATTACGATTTCACTTTTTATTGGAATTTGATGTTATAGAACATCATTCCTTACTTATTTCACCTACTTATTAGTATAATCCACTCGGATCGTTCTAATTCATTACAAATCTTATACTTCCTTAAGAAATTTATTTACTAAACTTTAAATTCTTATTTTCTTTATTTCTCATGATTTCAACCATATAAAATAATCTCTAACATCTTATACTTCTTATTCTCATTAAGTTATGTTTTAAACATATAAAACTTAAAGAAAATCTAACATAGAAGTTAGGTTTTAATACCTTTCCTCTTTATTTTTCTTCCGCTAGACAAAACCGGCGATTTGCTAGCTTTTCTATTTCATGAACATTTTTGATCTAATCAATCATGCTCATGCTCTTCCTTCTCCCTCTCCATCCGAATCATCTCTCTCTCTAGTGTAGAATTTTCAAAATCCCATTTAAATGAAATAAGCTTCCTATTTATAGATTTTCCAAAGCTAGGGCAAAATAGTCATTTCACCCCTAACCTCCTTACTATTCATGACTTAAGTGTTAAGTTAACTTATCCCTTAAGTCTACTTAGCCTTTAAGTTATGTGGTTTCGTCTTTCGGGTTTTCGTCCGACAATTTTAAAAACTGCGATTCTCTAATCCAAATATTTTTGGATATTTAAGTCTTTCCTTCTGGAATTAAATTTTAAGTATTTTTCGAATTTCTGAAAAACTGAAAAACACTTTTTGGCGTTAAGCGTTTTCCTTCACGTTTTACCCTAACATAGCTAAATGAATGAAAAGTACATAACAGTACTATTCGTCATTTTTATTTCGTCCGATTTCTGCACATTTTTTGAGAAAAACTTTTATCGGCTTACTTAACTTTTCATGATATTTTATCGTCAAATCTTTCAACGGAATGTCATTTCGACATACCGAACTCTCGGAATGGTTTAGGTTATTCAAACCCTAACCCTTAGGTTTCGTCGGGTGAATAATGCCTATTTCGTCTTTTTCCCCAAAAATATTTTTGTTCCCAGAAAATTTTCATTTTTGTCCTAAAAATTCTTAATCGCTTAGTCTAGCTCATAGCCAGAATCCTCCCGACTTATAATCATCCTAGGTTCTAGAACGATTAATAAACACATAACACATAATATTAATAATAAAAATTCATTTTATTAATAACTAATTCTTTAAACTTAAATTATGGACGATCCGATTTTTTGGGTCGTTACACCTTCAGTTTTGGCGCAGTTGTAGCAGTCATTTCTCAAGGTTATCTCAGAGATTGGGTTTCTGTTGATTCTGAATGTCCTCGTGGATATCTCTGAGGTTATATTAACTTCATTGGGTTATCCCGTGGTTATCTTTGAGATTGAAAACTAGATCTCCAGGGGTTATCTCTGAGGTTGAAACTGATTTAAATTCCAGGGTTATCTCTTGAAGATGATTCTACCCTACTGCAGGGTTAGTAACATGAATGAAAAATTTTGAGTATCTACAGATGGCCCTCTTTATCATATTCATGCAATGTAATGGCATGGATAGGATAAAGACTACTAGACACTTGAAAATATGGCAAGATAAGAATGATGAAAATACAATGCAACATTATGTAATGTTATACCGAATATTGTTTGTTGGAATGATTTCTAATGGGATGTGGTAAATTCTTACCCCTATTGTTTCTTTTAGGGGATGGAGTTGTTAATGATGGCTCGGTTGAACCACTTTGATGTCTACTCGACCAGTAGTTTACAAAGCTCTCATCACAGGAATCTCCTGATGCTACGTTAGGGTTGTCGCTAGCGGTTTGAACTATACATCAGTGTTATCTAAGCCTGATTTGCTGGCAAGTCGCAGAGATGTCTTCAAGATCCCTGTAGTTGAGGTCTCATAATGATTGAGAGCACATGATGTTGACATTGGGGTTATCACCAAGGTCCTTAATCCTTTGGAATTTCTTTTCACCGAAGATATTCTTCTCTTTTGCGAGCGACTCTTGGGGATTATGTGTTGATTACTGGGGATCTGTATAACAGATTCCGTTATCAGTTCTCCCCGATGAGGATAGTTTTACGTGGTTTGTATCATCAAGTTTTTCTGATACTTCGCTGGAGTTATTGCCAACAATTTACAATGTTAGGGATGACTGAACCTCGTTGAAGGAGCTTTCAATGACTTGAATCATGGGACCCTTTTTGATGCTTTGCTGGAGTTATTACCAAAAGCTTGTAATATTAGGGGTGCCTGACCCTCATTGAAATAGCTTTCAATGACTTAGGATATCCAAAATCTCCGCTGGGGATGAATTTGTGATGAGAGATACTCTTGATGAGTTTGTATGCTTTTGATTTCAATCACAACCCCCAGTTGATGGCATCGGACCTTCATGATGTGTTGACAAGGGTCGCTTTCAATAGCTTTTATCTTCAACTTTCTGAACCCTGAATCTAAGCGAATAAAAATGATTGATATATAGACCCGCAATTTGGTCTCTGAGACTAGGATTTAAGGCTTTTCCGCTTAATCGTGTAGCACCTTTTTTGGATTTGACTTTTTATCTTCTAGGACCTCCTTTGCAACTCAAATTTGATTGAACTGGAGGGGGTGAGGACCACCCAGGGTAGCCTTAGGTAGACCTACGGCTGCCACGGGTTGACTCGCGGCCACACAGAGAATCTGAGATTTCTTCTTCAGATCTACTTAGTACATGTTGTATTCTGCAAAATCTGTCATCATACAATCGTTCTGCTCTATCTTGGTAACGTTTACATGTTTTCTTTTCCATTTTTGACCATTGGAAAGTTAGATATCATACAAAATGCTTCAAAATACATAGTAATGAACATGCATGCTCATATAACTTTATAAAAATTATTCAACGTAGTAAATGTTAGTAATTTACCATGCTGAACATATTGATGTGAAAAAAATCGACTTTAAAAATAGTTAATTAGCACCCTTTTTTGCAATTTTTTTCATCTTATTTGAGGATAAATGAGCAAAGGTTTTGAAGCAAAGCAAGCCTGGTAATTAGGCTACTCTGATGGATATGACTTTGATGTTTTTTCATGCATATAAGATGTTTATGACTTTGAGTTGGTGTGCTACTGAATGGCCACCTAGTCATGCCTACGTGAATGTGGATAGTCCTTTTTACAAAGTAGAATCTGGCGAAATTATTTTTCACAAGTCTAGGCATTGAACTATCATGCATTTTTAACTCTACTTATATGTATGTTAAAGTAATGCATGTATATAGCTATGAACTGAATTTAATGAGCTTCAGGTTAGAATTTACCACACCCTTTCTAAGGTGATTTGGAGACTTTTGTCTAGATATATGGATCCAGACCAGCTGAGTAGCTCTCATAGGAACTCTTTAGTTGTGATGAGGAGAGCTTCATAAGTTCCTTGGCCTTGCCCAGCCTGACAGTCTCGTCAATTGACTTAGTCAGTGATTCGTCCTATCCGGGTTGAGAGACCTAATGTCGAGGACGAGGACGAGGACGTACCCATTGTGGGTCCTGCTCCTTCTTCTTCTATTCCCCGTAAGGAGCTTCCAACTATAAATGTGACGATTCCAGTGCTTCTAGATGATTTGAGTCATCACCTCTAGATCTATCTTCACGCGAATGAGGTAATAGCTGTGTTGATCTTCTTTTTCCCATTTATGGGGGCAAGGTTTCTGATTTTTATTTACACTTTGATGCAGGTTCCCGACTTTATGCAACCTAAAGGGAACTGGTTTAGCATACATTCTCTTTACTAGACTCTACATCCAGAGTACCGAGAGTTTGTTCATGCCTAGGGCTTTGAGGCTTTCTTTTCCATCATCCCCCGTCGTTGTCCATTGGGTTATCTCAAGGCTTTGTCTGAGCGCTGATTTCACCAGACCGAGTCTCTCCATTTGTTGGATTATGAGGTGATGATGACACTAATGGATTGGTGATTCATCACTGGAGTGGAGTTTTCAGCGGCGCCAATGCCTTTGTTGGCTGAAATTTTCTCGACAACCGTCAGATCCTTGTTAGGAGTCCCGACTATGGCGATTAAGGGTCGGAGTATCCGTTCTAGTCCCTTGAGTATAGATTCCATAAGTGGGGCTCTAACTAAGTCATTACCTGATGATCGGAGGGTTAGAGATCGTATCCTTCGGCGATTATCTCTGATCATCCTAAGGGCTTATTTCCTGGCTGATAACTCTTTGACGGTGTCATTCGCTTTAGTTAGTGACACGTGATAAGTGGTATTTTTACCTACTTATTGCATACCAATTCATGCAAATTGTGCCCAGCTCAAGTACATTTTATTGTGTTTTAGTTGCATTTCACTTTATTTCGCATTGCATTTACTTAAAACTCCTTTTGGTGAATAAGTGCAGGAATTGGCTTAATTTTGATGGTAATAGAGGCCCGAAGCTAATGGATGTGTGAAGGTGAGGCACAAGCGAGGATGTGCATAACATGGAGGTGAAATGGAGCAAGGAGATCAAGCAATGAAAGAACAAATAGCGTGACAGCAGAAGCGAAAACAAATCCAGGCGAGAGCTGCAGAGTGCAAGTCGGCGTGGCCAGTGCGCGGCATAACGACTGCGGGCCTTGCCTGCATGAAAGTGCCGGCCAAACACTACTGACTTTCTGCAAGCTACGC
Source organism: Panax quinquefolius (assembly GCA_020205615.1). Lineage (NCBI taxonomy): Eukaryota > Viridiplantae > Streptophyta > Magnoliopsida > Apiales > Araliaceae > Panax > Panax quinquefolius. Next base: position 68,976,220 of record CM035152.1, on the reverse strand, counting down.
GGTCATGAAAGGCGAGAGCGCAGCTCCCCGAGAGAGATCTTGGTGGACTAAATCAAACATTACAGTAAGTCTACATGTGGCGAGGCTGAGAGAAAATAAATAGGCGGCCGCGTGTGTGATCTGATCTTGATCTTTGTAATTTTGTTTTATTTTTAATTCTTAATTAAATGATGTGTAATGGGTTTTTAAACGATTTTGACTGGTGTCAAACACACACTGGATAATTTTTAGCATATTCTTTTCATAGAAACTAGGGTTTACACCTTGGGAGAGATTCTAACGTAGAACGGAGCCAAAACGTCTACTTCTCTACTTCTTCTTGGGATTCTCTATCATCATGGATTTTGATTATTATCTATTGGATCTCTATGAGGATTTAATAGTTTATCATTGGTTTCTATCCAGCAATGGGGTTTGATCGTTCTATCTTTCTTACTTTAATTATTTGTTTATTAATCATGGTTAGCGTTGATCCCATAATGGCTTTTGGTTCAGTCATGAACTAAACTCCAATATGGGATTCTAACAGATTTTAATATGTAGTTTGGTTGTACGCTTAAATGCTAGAGATGTTTTAAATATCATATGGAATATCTGTCATTGTTGTTTTACATGTATGAATGCTTGATCACCATTCGTTTCTGTATTTTTATGGAATTGACAATGAACATATAAATATGGATTGTAATCATGATAGCATACGAATATGGGGCTGTTATAATGGCTTGCATATTTTGTGAACCAGATAAACATATATTGTTTCACCGTATGAGCTAGAATAAGGGCTTGGGCTTAAAATCAATATAATTGCAATTCCACATAAACATATAGTGATTTTGGTTGTATTGGTGATTACATAGAGTCTAACATTTTTAGATGTTGTGTAAGTAGGTTATAGTACATTGAAAAATGGTTATAACTCTAGTCGTGCTCTTGGCTATTTTCCTGTGATATGTGAACACTTCTTGCATGATAGTGGCGATTGAATGAAATATTAAATGAAGTTAGGATCCCATTATTTCCAAATTATATTTATTTCCTTATTATTCTTATTTTTAGTTGTTATTCACAATTAGTTTAATTTAACACTTTTAGTCATCAGTCTAGGCATATAAATTTGGTGAGTTAATTGATGCAGGATAGTTTAAATTTAACAACTTTCTCGTGGGATCGATACTCTACTTACTACGTATTAATTGTTGACGTGTGTATGCTTGCATGAGTTAGAGCTCTTTTATTAGAATTATAAAAGAGGCAACAAGTTTTTAAGCGTCGTTCTTAGGGAAAGGCGTTAATTTAGATAATTATCATCGGTTTAAAGCTAAATTGTATAACTTAGAACAAATCTATTAGTTTCTTATTTCTATTTTTATTTACGTTTTTGGTTGCGGTACTTGTAGATTTTATGCACACAAGACCCTCTAATTCGAATTAACACCGGTAGCAGAAAACATCAACGGAGAGGTTAGAAAGCTAAGCGTCTGAAGAAATCTACAAGATCGATTAGAGAGTAATATATCGAATATGGCGGAAGAACGAGAGAATCGAAAGCAAAGAGAAGAAGCATGGGCTCTAAGGGAGTATTCTATGCCAAACATAAATGGACTACTGATCGAGCATAGTCAAGCCAAGCGATAGCAAAGAAACACCTTTGAAATCAAACCGGGCACGATTCAAATGGTATAGAACTCAGTTCAATTTGGGGGTGCTGCTACAGATGATCCGAATGAGCATATATTGAGCTTTATCGAGATCTGCGACACATTCAGATATAACGGTGTGACGGAAGATGCCATCAAACTACGGCTATTTCCATTTTCATTGAGAGATAAGGCTAGGAGTTGGCTACATTCTTTGCCGTGAGGGTCAATAACCACATGGGAGGATTTAGCACATAAATTCTTAGCCAAGTTCTTCCCAATGGCCAAGACTGCAAAGATGAGGACAACTATCTCTCAGTTTGAGCAACAACAAGGCGAGTCCTTATATGAGGCATGGGAGCGTTACAAAGAGATGCTCAGAAAATGTCCACATCACGATATGCCAAACTGGATGGTGATAAATTCCTTTTACAATAGGTTACGATGGCAGTCAAGACCGATTGTGGATACAGCCACAGGAGGGGCATTATGGGAAAAGAGCTATGATGAGGCCCATACGCTTATTGAGACTATGGCTGCAAATGACTATCAGAATCCTACAGCTAAGGTTGCAGGTGTGTTGGAGGTAGATGTGATTATGCAGTTGTCAGCACAGATGGCAGCTATGTCTAAAAAGATAGATACTTTGGTAGACAGTAAAGTGAAAACAGTTGCTTTCGTTTGTGAGATTTGTGCGGGGTCATACTCCACGGATCAATGTGATATCAGCTCAGAGTTGGTGCAATATGTGAGCAACTACAGGAAAGACCAAGGTCAATTTCAGAACACGTACCATCCCAACAACTGAAATCATCCAAACTTTAGTTGGTTAAATAATCAAGGACAACAACAATAAAAATCGATTTTGACCGGTCATCTCAACCACAGTTTGCACCAAAACCACCGTTTCCACCAGGATTTCCTCAACAACAACAACATCACACTCTCGTTACACCACAGCCCGAGAAGAAATCAGAGATGGAAGAGCTGATGTTGAAATACATGGCAAACACTGAAGTCATAATCAAAAGCCAAGTAGTGGCTATCAAGAATTTGGAGACTCAAATGGGGCAAATGGTGAGTATGCTCAACAACAGGCCCTAGGGTGCATTACCAAGTAACACTGAGACAAATCCTAGGAGAGACAGAAAGGAGCAGTGTTAAGCAATCACATTACGATCAGGAAAAGATTTAATGAGACCTGACCCGATCAGCGCTCCCCGTCGTGAGTTACTGAGGGGACATTCTTGGCGGCGAGCGGCGAAACAGTTGGATGGTGAGGAAAAAAGTTAAAAAAATCTGAGGTTCAGCAGGAAAAGAAGAACAAGGCAGGTTCAAAAGAGAAGGTAAAGAGTTCGGTACAACCACTACATCCTCAAGTACCATATCCGCAGAGCTTAATTAAGCAGAAAGATGACAAACAGTTCAGCAAGTTTCTGGAGGTATTTAAAAAGCTGCAGATCAACATACCTTTTGCAGAGGCATTGGAACAAATGCCAAGCTATGCAAAGTTCATGAAAGGTATATTGTTAAGGAAGAGAAGATTAGATGAGTTTGAAGAAGTAGCCTTGATAGAGGAATGCAGTGTAGTGCTCCAATGCAAATTACCTCCAAAGCTGAAAGATCCAGGCAGTTTCACAATTTCGTGCACCATTGGAAAGATGAACTTTAGCAAGTGTTTATGTGATCTGGGGGCAAGTATATCATTACAGTTAGCTGACAGGTCCATCACATATCCACGGGGAATTGTTGAAGATGTGTTGGTTAAGGTGGATAAGTTCATTTTTTCGGCCGACTTTATCATTCTAGATTTCGAAGAGGATAAGAGTATACCAATCATACTAGGGAGACCATTCTTAGCCACGGGCAGGACTTCAATCGATGTACAAAAGGGAGAACTAACGATGCGTGTACATGATCAAGAGGTCACATTTAATGTCTTTAAGGCGATAAAGTTCCCATCGGATGAAGAAGAATGCTTCTTGGTTAACCTGGTGGATTGGGGTCCGAAGGATGAATTACAGAAACCGAGAAATTATGGACGGTTGAACTATGTAACGGGCATAAGTTCAGGGTCGAAGGTGGAACCGTTGATGGAAGTTGAGGTCATTAAATTTTGGGGTGCAGTGGTCAATAAGGAAGGCACCTCAATTCTTGATGTGACGTGAGATTCAGAGATAGTCGAGCTAATTGACTATAACCTAGCGCTAGATGGGAGGCAACCCATCATTTCTACCCCCATTGATTCATTTTTTTTAGTTTATTCATCTTGGTTTATGTTAGTTAGTTATGTCTAATTCATTGTTAAAGGATATTGGATACTCTTGCTCAAGTGTATAGCAAGAATTGATTAACGAATACTTGCGCAATGTTAGCATTATGTGGCCACTAATTCATGCCTTAACCATGTGCATTAATGTACATCTGAGAAACCACATTGGAAAGCGATCTTGAGAGGCGGAGAAAATTGAACCTTAGCATATGGCGAGATATCAAAATTCGGCGGCGCCGCGCGTCGAGTAATCTAAACTCACGCGCTACGCAAGTCACTGATCCGATCAGACCAACAACCCTACTATAAGTCTCTCGCCCGGTAGCGCCCAATGACTAAGCAGCAGACATCAATCAAGATCAAGTCAGATCTGAACATTTTAAAAAAAAGAGATTTGGACCATTTGGACTCTCATTTGCGATAATAACAGACGTGGGACTCTCTCACTCTCCATAACTCACGTCTCTATCTCTCTATCAGTTACAGATTGAAGTTGTATATGTCTCCATCAAATCCCCGCACTCTCTCAACGTTCAAAACTCAACCACCTCTCCTTCTCTCTATAAAGCTAGGGTTCTTAATTGGGTTGGCATACACAAGTGTGAAGGTTCTAATTTCACAAATTTCCATTCTCTCTCAGTAAGTTCAACTTTTTGATCAACTATCTACAAATGGGTCCAAAGAGAGCATGACCATCTTCATCTTCTTCATCCTCATCCGGCAGTCATGAGGAGGACATTGTCGACCACAACAAGTTCTTGTGTCTAGAAGCCCAGCAAGAGTACAGTCGCATTGTAGCGAAGACATTTATCAAGGAAGGGGATTCAGACTTGAAGGCCAGGACGGACAACTCTGCGCCATGATCCATGAATGAGGTTGGGGTGGACTGATTGCATCTCCCATGGCTATTTCGATGGGCGTCGTCCGAGAGTTCTATGCCAATGCCAAAGTCACCATGAACGATTCCTCTATAGTTTGTGGTGTTGAGATAGACTACAGACCCGCCGTCATCCAAAACGTGCTGAGAATCACCGCAAGACCACTAACAGGGGCGATCAATTGGATCACAGGGGCACATCTAGACATGGATTTGGAGTTTGTTATCGCTGAGTTGTGCGTGCCAGGCACGAAATGGAATTACAAAGTTGGCACGACCCAGCCTCAAATATTTCCAATAGCCTCACTAAATCGATACGCCAAGGCCTGGAATCTGTTCATTTGTGCCAAGCTTTTGCCTTCATCGCATCAACATGAAATCACGATGGAAAGGGATGCAATACTATGGGGCATAATTACTGGCGAGTACATTGATGTGGGGTATTTGATTCATCAAAACATTGTGAAGTATCTGAAGGAACTACTACCAGCGGGCATTCCACATGCTGCTTGATGGTAGCCATGTCTTATGTCTTGTGACGAGGTGCAATTAGGGGCAACGAACAAATCGATATCAAGTCAAGACATCACGCATGCCACCATTGCTAAATTTGAGGATTGGGCAGGTGGTGAGCCGCACCCACATAGACGAGGATTCATTCTCCTTCCCACTTTCCCCGAGCCCTAGCAGCAGCACCCTCAGCCCGATGAGGCAAGTCCATCCACCCGAGCACACCCGGTTCCTAGCGATCGACAGCTTTGAAGGTTGGAGCGCAAAGTCGACGCCATGTATGATAATCTTGGAACATTTTATGCAGGACTCACTCGGGCCTTGGCGCCTTTCATGTGACAAGGAACAATGCTAGAATGGCATGATTTGGGACGGTGTCGTCGTATATCCACCACAGATTCACCACCCAGGAGGGTGGTCAATAAATCATTAGGGGAGTTTTTTGTACCCTTTACCTTCATTCAATGGGGACATTGAATATTTTAAGTTTGGGGGTATTGGGGATTATAGCATAGTAGTTTAGTAGTTTAGTTTTATTTAATTGGTGCATGTTTAGTTAATTTTGCATGTTTATGTGTTTAGTTAAATTTTTGCAATATTTTTAATTTTTATTCATTATGGATTATGATAGTATGTTTTAGTTGCATGTCTCATGCAAATTCTTGCTTAATAGAAATTTTTGCCTAACCAATGATGATAGTGAATTGTGAAGGATTTGAGAATATTTGGGATAACATAAGCTGAGATATAATGTTGTACACGATGAGATTCATGTTTCTATTTAAATGCTTTTGGTATGCACAAATGTGTTCACAATCACTTGTAAGTTGAAGAAATGTATGTTGCATTGCTTGATAGAACATGTAGTTTTAAAAAGATAAACATGTGGAAAGTGTTGTAGACTGTATGAAACATTGACATGCAAGTTTTGGGAAAACATGGGTATGCTATGTATAAAATATATATATATATATATAGAGTATCAAATAGCAATAATGTGGCTAGTCTTAATTCGGGGCCCTAGCTACTTGAGTAAGAAATCGCTGCAGGGGATTGTCTCTACACCTAGCGCCCTAAGGTCTTTCATGGTCTGGGAGTCATTGGTTGAAAGCTCGCTAAGGGGTAGCAGTGTGCCTAATAGGTTGAGACATTGCATAGTCAAAAAAATAAAAAATAAGAGAGAAAAAGAGAAAAAGAAAAGAAGAATAGCAATAAAAACAGCGGGAAAGTGCGTAAATCGCCCTCGTGTGTAGCAGTAAAGCAATAGACCCATTATTGAACCTTAATTTGTGTTGATATGTTGAAATAGTCTGTGTCACATGAATATGCATGAGTCTTGCTTTAGACTATAATTTTCTGTTTGGAGCAATGTAGCATATGTATTCTGTGCTTAGATCAAGTTTTTGGTGAATACCATACACACACAACATTTCTATAGCATATATGAAATTATCTGAGTGTATGATGTTATGTCTATAGTTTGGTTTGAAATTGTATTCTTGGATATGGATAATTCACTAAGGTAATTTGGGCTAAAATTTTGTTGTGGCACGGACTATTTAAGACTAGTTTGCATCATAGAGTAGTTGCATAGTTGCGTAGTTGCATTTTCATTATTCATTAGTATGCGTTGCTTGAGGGCAAGCAACAGTTCAAGTTTGGGGGTATTTGATAAGTGGTATTTTTACCTACTTATTGCATACCAATTAATGCAAATTGTGCCCAACTCAAGTACATTTTATTGTGTTTTAGTTGCATTTCATGTTATTTCGCATTGCATTTACTTAAAACTCCTTTTGGTGAATAAGTGCAGGAATTGGCTTAATTTTGGTGGTAATAGAGGCCCGAAGCTAATGGACGTGTGAAGGTGAGGCATAAGCGAGGATGTGCATAGCATGGAGGTGAAATGGACCAAGGAGATCAAGCAATGAAAGAATAAATAGCGGCGAGTGGCGAGCGAAACAAATCCAGAGCGAGCTTTGACAGTGCAAGTCCGTGTAGTCAAGACATGACTGATAACTGGGGAGGCGCTGACGCATGTGAGTACCGGCCGGACATTCTTGACTTTACGCAAGATCTTGGCGGTGTGCGGAGAGAGACGCGCCCCTACGAGAGATCTTTGGTGGACAAAAAAGCAAACATTACATGTGTCTCTCATGCGTGGCGAGGCGAGAAAAGCTATAAGGCGCTTGGCCGCATGCTGCGATCTTGATCTTTGTAATTTTGTTTTATTTTAATTCTTAATTAAATGATGTGTAATGGGTTTTAAGCGATTACGATTTGAGTCGGACACACACACTGGATAATTTTTAGCGTATTCTTTTCATAGAAACTAGGTTTTACACCTTGGGATAGATTCCAACGTAGAACGAAGCCAAAACGTCTACTTCTCTACTTATTCTTGGAATTATCTATCATCGTGGATTTTGATTATTATCTATTGGATCTCTATGAGGATTTAATAGTTGATCATTGGTTTCTATCCAGCGATGGGGTTTAATCGTTCTATCTTTCTTACTTCAATTATTTGTTTATTGATCATGGTTAGCGTTGATCCCATAATGGCTTTTGGTTCAGTCCTGAACTAAACTCCATTATGGGATTCTAATGGATTTTAATATGTAATTTGGTTGTACGCTTAAATGCTAGAGATGTTTTACATATCATATGGAATATCTGTCATGGTTGTTTTACATGTATGAATGCTTGATAACCATTCGTTTCAGTATTTGTATGGAATTGACAATGAATATATAAATATGGATTGTAATCATGATAGCATGCGAATATGGGGCTGTTATAATGGCTTGCGTATTTTGTGAACCAAATAAACATATACTGTTTCACCGTATGAGCTAGAATAAGGGCTTGGGCTTAAAATCAATATAATTGCAATTTCACATAGACATATAGTGATTTTGGTTGTATTGGTGATTACATAGAGTCTAACATCTATGTGATCTTTGTGTAAGTAGGTTATAGTGCATTGAAAAATGGTTATAACTCTATTAGTGCTCTTGGCTATTTTCCTGTGATATGTGAACACTTGTTGCATGATAGTGGCGATTGAATGAAATATTAAATGAAGTTAGGATCCCATTATTTCCAAATTATATTTATTTCCTTATTATTCTTATTTTCAGTTGTTATTCACAATTAGTTTAATTCAACACTTTTAGTCATCAGTCTGGCATATAAATTTGGTGAGTTAATTGATGCAGGATAGTTTAAATTTAACAACTTTCTCTGTGGGATCGATACTCTACTTACTCTGTATTACTTTTTGACCCATGTATGCTTGCATGAGTTAGAGCTCTTTTATTAGAATTATAAAAGAGGCAACAACACTTGGGAGGTGGACTGTATCGGAGAGTTTGATTGGGACTCCTACACCTTTGCCTACTTCCTCATGGGGATGCGCCTATGCTAAGAGGGCATTATGGAAGCTTTGTTAGGGTTTAATCCATTCCTAATGGTGAGCATTTTCTCTTTTGATTTCTCTTTATTCGGGTTGCCAAGTTTACTGACCGCAGATATTTGATCTTTATATTCGCAATTTTGGGTCTACGAGGGGCTCACATGTCTTTGTCATATTAGTATGCTAGGTTTGGACACCTATCCACGGGGACATCGATGGCATTACTCTACTTTGGTGGAGGTTCCTGTAGCTGAGGGTTTCACCCATTCTCACCTATAGTTGGAGTTGTTGACCGAAGAGGTCATTACACGGGTTCCATACTCTGAGGACCACTTGATAATTGGCTTTGAGGGTGCTTTCCCAACTAGTGTTGAGTATGTATTGTCCACCCATCGAATTCCTCTCCTTATTGACGGAGGTTGGAAGATCTATTTGGGATAACGTGCTATTAGGAGTACTACAGGAGAGATACGTATTCTGCTATTTCCTCCTACCAGACGTCATTGGCCTTTATCGTGGCCGATCACTGAGATCCCATTGATGGGCATGGATGGCTTTACTTTATCAGAGGGACCTTTCACTCAGGAGGTTTTTTACCACTGGTGGTTCCCTCGCACCATTGGAGCTCAGACATGCGCCACACAATTTATGGGGGATATGGTTCCTGGTTCCATTATGATGACAGATTGGATTGCCTACGTTTGAGAGCCGACTCATTTGACGCAGATTGAGAGTTTGACCTAACAGTTGGACCAAGCACATTTCTTTATCCGGTATTTGGGCAGAGATCCATCGGAGGCGAATACCTTTGATCCTTCTAGCTCTAGGGCTGGCCCTTCAGGTGGCCCATATTTAGATGGTTTTACCAGCACATATCCTCCATTGTATCAGCCTGATATCCCTTCTGGTAGAGATTCAGTTACTCAGGAGGAGTTACATCAGATGGATCGATTGGGTGAAGTGGACATCTACACCATTAACTTCTTTTGATGCATTTCTCATTATTTCTTTTGATAGGCCTCTGTTAGATGTTGGGTGGTTGTGCCCCATTTCCCTGTATTTTTTAGTTGTATAAAGAGATGATGTATTTAGATGATGATGTACGTAGGACTGTATGTATAATTCTTTCTATTCCCTACATCATATTGTCATTTGTGTATGCATTATGTCATGGATATGCATTTCAAAATATGAGTTTAACATTGATCCCTTGATGGTCTTATGATACAGCTCTACAGATGTCTTCATCCACTGTTAGTCGGATTGAGCATATCCCATCCATATTGGTGGCCTCTTCTTTGAGATCATGGTATGGTTGTTTGTCTTCCCTAGATTGGGTGACAATTGATTAGTTGTTGAGGCACTCCATGACCCTCCTGACATTTCAAGTTCTGTTGGCCTTTATAGAGGGTATGCTTGAGCATTAGATACCAGATAGACAAGTATTCAAATTTGATACCCATTAGTTGACTCTTACATTGGAGGAGTATGAGCATCTTAAAGACTTGCCATTGGATCAACCTTGCGCTCGGATGGCTGTCGGTGACATGAGCCAACAGTTTATAACCTTGACAGGCTTAAGGCGCAAAGTTTCCCTAGACGAGATTACCTCGTGGCATGTGGTGTCCATGGACTTTTTGATTTGGGTCGTTGGATAGCTATCTGCGATATTCCAGGGACATTTCACCGTTTCTGAGGGTGATTGACATTTCACCCGTGTAGATATATTCTTGATGTGCATAGTGGCCTATCTGTACAAGTCATTGTACATGGATTGTGACGCCCCCAAATTCGGGTATCTTCCAACCTGACATATGGTGCTACACGGTACTCATAACTATACAATCATTCCATTGAAATACAATATAATGAATGTAATTACTATCTTTTATTACAATCAAAGTATAATCCTTCCCCAGGTTCATAACCAATTACATCGTTTGTCGTTCGTAAGATATAATACATACAAACATACTAATTTATTACACGATGGTTAATTATCCATCTTAGCTTTGTCCTTATCTCTCTTAGCATTCTCAGTACGTTCATCCTTAACTGCAATCATATAATTCACGCAAGAAGTGAGCATAACAAGCTCAGCAAGTTTAACAAAGGATAACATTAATACCACATTTGTGAATTATATGACAAATCATACATAATTGAACAAATAGTTATGAAGTATTATGAAACAGTAATACTTTAACAATTCATAACATCAATTCCCAAAGTATAAAATAGATTAGGAATTCTGAACCGGTCGATAGACCATGAACATTAGCTTTCTGTTTTCATACTTGAAAAGGACATCACAACACTAAGGCTGTACATCCGCATTACGTACGAGCACTTCTAGGTGATCAGCCTATAGTACTCTATGTTGATCAACATTCATCCGTTAAACGTATTTACGTTTAAGTTTTGGCAAACTCACGTGCCCATCGAATAATCGATGAAAAATACTTTTGTTTGTTTATAGAGAAACCTTACCTTCAAATCCGTACCAATTACTTGGCATAGGATAGCGTTAACATTTCTATATAGAAAGATATGTATACAAATCAATCTATATCTTACGAGTAGTCTAAGCCAGAGTTAAAAACCGGCATTGACCCTTTCTTTAAAACCAGTCATGCAATTCAGTACAATGAATCACATAAAACTTGACTAACTTGAAAGTTAGACAAGTGTTAAGAAAACTTGCCTTTCAGCGTCCTCAAATAACTTAATCGACTGACCACAGCTTTTACAGAATCTACATGATATATTCACATAGCACACTGTAATTAGCTACCAAACAATTACTCACATTGTTTCTACCAACTTCTTTCTCTTCTATGTCTTAGTTAACTTTATTTCATTAATAAAGTCAATTCGACTTATTACCCTTCATCCCGGCTTATTAACAAACTTACGTTATTAACCAGACTCTATCATCATTGGTGAAGTACAAAGGTTGTTTACCGATTATGGTTCATTAATAACACTTTGTGTTCTTCGTTCATAAGTTAAGAACATGCGTTCAATTCCTAAGTTTCATTACCATATACCTTAGTATATGTAATATAGGAATAGTTTTAGTACACTCATTAAGTGTGTAAACTTAACTTCTATAGGTCTCTGAACATTTGAAGTTCAAACCTAAGTTGTCTAATAAAGACTACGCTTTTCAATGCCATGGCATGGCCTTTCTATACAATCTTGGCATTTCCATTTCGGTTTCTGATATCTGAGTTCGATCTAGGTCTTTGTACGTAGAGCCTTTAGATTCTTTTGTGTTAATGATTTATGGTGTTTGAAGTTGTAATGTGTAGAATGTCATGTATACTGTGATCTGGAACTGGAAACAGGTTTATAGCATGTCTAGATCGAAAGTTATAGGCAGTCAAACTACGTTGACTGATCACGAAAATGGGTTTTTGGGCAACCCAGAAACCCAGATCTTGACTGACAGCATTTTTGCAAGCCTTGTGTTTGCTTGTAGGTTATGGTTTTGGTAGTGTTGTTGGTCGTATGTTATAGACTGGTATGTGGTCTACACATAGAAGTCATTATAACACCTAGAATCATTACAGGATCAAAGATAATTAAGGTCAAATGTGCGTTGACCACCAGCCTGGGGACGAATTCTGGGAAACCCAGATTTCTCAAGAACAATCCCTGACCCTACTTTGACCTGCCATTATCTGTCATATGTTATGTTGTTGTTATGATCTTATGTTATAGAAATGGACTCTGACATGTTCTTTACACGATTGAACCATTATATCACACGAACTAGGCTGGGAAGGCAAAGATTTAAAGGCTCAACGTAGCTACCTCGGTTCTGGAAAACCCAGAAACTTATGATCAGGGTCTGACAACGATTTGGAGAGCTTAGATCTCTCTGATCTGTTGTTGAATGGCCATGAAATTTGATTGTAGTTATAATGTTACACTTATACTACAACATCAATATATTAGCACAACCAAAAACATGATAATCAAAGACCTAGAACTAGTAAAACTAAGCCCCTTGCTCACTGACAAGAAATCTGGGTTGGGCTTATGAACACCAAAAACACCTATATAGCGACGAATGCATACATTATAGAGGCTTACCTAGCGACATTTTATTTAAGAAATTAATTATTTTAATAAATAATTAGAAAAAATGGATTTTAATTATTAAAATACATAAAAATTATAAAAATTATTTTAAAGCACGAAAAATAGTTTTAATTATTTTGAGTATATTTCAAAAATATTTAATATTTTTGGAATACAAAAGGTATTTATTTAATTATAATATTAAATAAATTATTTAAAAATGGTTTTAATTCATGAAAATTATATTATGATATTAGAAAATATTTGAAGTTATTTTGATGACTTTTAATATTTTGTGATAAATTTCATTAATAATTTATTATTAATGGTAATTAATTTATTTAATAAATATATTAAATAAATTGTGAAAAATAAATTTATGATTTAAAAATCAATAAAAATGATTTAAGTATTATAAAAATATTTGAAGTTATAAAATATAACTTTTGATGTTTTACCATGAAAATATTAATATTTTAATATTAATAGCAATTATCGGATAATGGTTTTAGCTATTTAAAATCATATAAATATGATTTTAAGTTATTAAAAATACTTTGTAATATTATAAATATATTATAATATTATGTAATGATTTTCATTAATATTTAATATTAATGATAAAGGAATATTATTGGTATTTAATTCATATAAATACGAGTTTAATGATTGAAAAATTATACTAAATGGTAATAATTATCCGAAAATTATTGCAAGTCTATGAAAAATATTTTGGTGATAAGAAAATTATCTAAGATAATTGTTAAGTGTTAAGCGAGGAGTTTAATTGAACTTAAACTCAAGTGAATTGTCCACTAGGCCAAATCGGGATGTCAACTTTATATTAGGTTTCAAGTCAGACTGAAATAGTTTGACTTGATGTTATGTCTTATGTGTGTTATAGACTGATAAGGTTATGTGTAATGTGTTTAGGTTATTTTGTGTATATATATATATAATAGTATTATACTATGATGATATTATTCTAATATTGGAGATCTATATTACTAATATTAGGTCTTTGAATAAAGCGATATAAATTAACAATTCATGAATCAATCAGCTCGAGTAAGTTTTACTTAACTCTACTAAGAGTTGTTTCATTCAGATATGCTTATGTTTAATCATTGTTGATTGCTGTGTAGAATTGTACGCTGAACATATTGCATGTATAAGTAAGGTATGAAAGGCTGATCACCTTCATTACTATATGATTTTTAAAACTTTAAATCCATTATCCGATAATTGCTATTAATATTAAAATATTAATATTTTCATGACAAAATATCAAAAGTTATATTTTATAACTTAAAATATTTTTATAACACTTAAATCATTTTATATGATTTTTAAAATATTAATTCTATTTTTCCATAATTTATTTAATATATTCATTAAATAAATTCATTACCATTAATATTAATTTATTAATTAAATTCATCACAAAATATCAAAAGTTATTAAAAATAACTTAAAATATTTTCTTGAACCATAATAAAAATTTTCATGATTTTTCAAGTATTAAAATTATTTTTAAATAATTTATTTAATATTATAATTAAATAAATTAAATAACATTTATATTACAAAAATATTAAATATTTATGAAATATACTCTGAATAATTAAAAACTAATTTTTGGACTTTAAAATAAGTTTTAGAAATTTATTTTATATTTTTAATAATTAAAAACTATTTTTCTCTAATTTTTAAATAAAATAATTAATTTTCTATATAAACTCTCGCTAAAAGAGGCTTTAGGCGACAAATCTGTTGCTAATGGTGTTCTTGGGGTTCTTGAGCCTAAACCCAGAAATCATAATAGTTATCCGGATGGCATGTTTGACCACAATTTAAACTTATATCTTATTGTTATCTAGGCTGTATAATTCGATAATGTTGTAGTACTGATGTTGTACTACAACCTTAAACAAATTCCATGGTCAAAACATAACCAACCTGCAAGATCTATGCTTCAGAAAATGATGTCAGAGTTGTTCTTGAGTTTCTGGGCTGCCCAGAAACTCAAGCAGTAATAAGGGTCCTACTTTGCAGCCTTATATCTTTGATTCTAGGAATTTTTTATGTGATCTACGAATTCAAACTTGTAATAGAGGTGTCAGGGTATATTAACATATCATTAGATCCATCTTACAACATCACATATGAAAGATTAAAGTTGGTCAAACTCTGACATAATCTCGTTCATGAGAAATCTGGGTTTTCCAGATTTCTTCATAAGTCAGTCGGTCAACGCTACTTTGACCTTAATTATCTTTGATTCTATAATAGATCTAGGTGTTCTACTGATTTGTATGTGTAGTTCACATACCATTCTACAGCATAACATCAACAACTTGTCCAAACTAACCAAACACAGCAAAATCTAGAGCTTCAAAAGTGGTTGTCAGAAATTCTAGAAATCTGGGAATTTTTTTGGGTTGCCCAAAAACAAAAATTGTGTTCGGTCAATGCACTTTGACCGATTATATCTTGCAATATATACATGATATGGCCCTGTTTCCAGTTTTAGATGGAAGACCTTACTACAAAGAACCGATCTATAACATAAAACAACACTAACACTTTACAGATAAAGATCTAAAACCTCTGACATATGGCTGTCAGGCAATTTTTTAAAACTTTTCCCAGATTTCTAAAAATGCTATTTTTGTGCATCTAAGTGTTATAGATCTATGATCTATCAACCCAGATCACTCAAAGACAACCTAATACACAACTTACAACAACCAATAACATCACTTAACATAAAACACACAGATTAGGGTTTATACCTCTTATGCTCAAATCCTTTGATTATGATCCCTGATCATGATCTTGATGATCAAGAGGCTTGTTTAGTGACTGAAATACTTGTGTATTTCGTGGCTAAGGAGAGAGAAGGAGTTGGTTGAGAGTTGGATAGCAAATAGGCTAAGTTAATGAATTTTCTCTCTCCTAAATCTCTTATACTAGACACAATGTATCTATACAATGCAAGGTGGCACTTATGGATCAAGATTGCTGAGATTTTAAGAGCACATGGTCACTATTTAGTTGGTGAACCACCAAGATCTTGGCAAGATTTGCAAGCTAACTAATAAAGAATGTGATATAAGGGCATTCTAGTCATTTTGCTTCCAATTTTTAATGGTTAACTTGTCATTTGATCCAACCCTTAGGGTTAAAACCTAAGGTTTCCATAATTCAATTTTCTAGGATTTCCATACTAGGGTTTTTGAAATATAAAATTAATATTTCAAAATTATAATTAGGATTCTATATTTATATTTAGATTTTTTAATCATAAGTTCAATCTTGCTAATTAGGATTAACATTCCATAATTAAAATTGCTAATTTTAACAGTTAAGTCCATAATTGTACCTTAGGGTTTCAATCGAAACAATTAGGGTTTCTAATAATTAGATTTTCAAATTATTAGGGTCTCAAGTAAATCATTAGGGTTTTTAATTTAAAAATTAAGTTTTCGAAATTCCCGAAACTAAAATTAGGGTTTCAGAACCGGTTTTAGGGTTTCTTATCAATCGTTAGGGTTTTCTAACTGAACGTTGACATTCTTAATATACGATTAGGGTTTTACACAGATATAATTTATTTGGTCAACCCTTAACCCTTAACCACATTCTGTACACATATAATACCATATTCATAGAACATATAAACATATACACTTAATTCTGAATAATTCACCACAAAAAATTTAAATCCATGAAATTTCTTCCCAAAAATGTCAAATCCATACACTCATTTTCTGTTTAGGTTCTAATATTGAACCTTAAATCAATCAATTATGATTTTAAATTTTTTCTAAATTCTCGAGTTGTCACATTCACCCTTTCTTCTAAGAATTTCGTCCCCAAAATTTACCTTACACCTTACACCATACTGCTTACACCATTCATACACATCATTACCTGCTACCCAATACACCACTCACAAGAGTAAAAGTTTTCAAATATTACTGGGGAGTTATATAGACTATTTGTCTGTCATTTTCGCAAACCGTCAAAACTTACGGACATAGAGGGTAATTAGCCCGTTATGCCCTGTACTGATCAAGTACTGCTGGTCGGAACCATTTTCTTGTTCCTCTTATCCGCCATGGGCGCATAAAATTTTCATACCTCAGTCTTATTGGATTTCGCACCAAAACAATTTGGTTCAGGAAATTTCTTTCAATGACCACTTAGAGTTTTCATAAACATTAGTCTAGCTGAATCGAATAGCATAGACTCATCAATAATTCAATTCAATCAAATTATTTAGGTGTAGCCAAACCCCTTTGGCAAATTAAAATTTTTGAAAATATTTTTGAGAATGACGTCATGATGTCGTACTGTATTAACAGTCAGTTTGAGGATGCCGTCATCGTATGACTTTGTCATAACACATCATCTGATAGTGGAGCAAATGACTTTAGATCAAATTCACACTAAGTACTTCACATATTTACAACTCCATCAACTTTTTATCATCTCTTTTGAAAGTTACACATGGCACATGAGTGATAAATAAAATATATTTTGATATTTCAAATCATTCTCGTCTAGCCGAAACAAGTAACATAGACTATACTTTAAATCACTCAAAAATCATTACGAATATATATATATTCAAAAGCACATAGTGCGTATTTAGCTTGATGTCAAAATTTCGAAGTCTAGCATAGCTAGGAGTTTTGGAAAACTTATGTCTCCACTAATAATCATTTGCTTAAATAGTCTATCTATTCCTATTATCCTTAATACTCCATTCACACATGACTATTCCCAGTTCGTCAAACCACACTCATGAGTTCAGGAACTTTCCATAATCATATGAGTTTAAGAACTTACCCTAGTCAGACCTTTGGCGTCCATTCGGTGAGGGGTTCATAAACATTTCATATAACTATGAGTCACGAACGTTACATAAGTACGAGTTTTAAGAACTCGTACTTAACCTTATATTCTCTACCTATAACATATCTATCTGTTATATACATGAGAAAGGAATCACCCTCTTAACATGCATATAGCAAATAGCGCGACTCAGACATTTCAATGATTATCAGTACCAGAAACTAAGTGGTTGTTACACCAAGTATAATTCAACTCCCATACGAAGAATCATACAACTCAGCTGCTGACATGATTCCTCAATTGAAATCCCCACCTAATCTTAACTCACTTCTCAATACGAATTTCATTCAACCCGTATCCATAATCCTTTCCTGAATCTGTACCAATTCATAGAACAACTTTCATACAACATTCTTGCTGTAAACTTTTCAATCATTAGATTGATTCTTATCCCATACTATAACCTTATCAGATCACGGGGTGACCTCATCGTATATATTACGATTCATTTCTATACTATGATCGTTTTGTTTTACGATCTTCTTTCCCGATACTTTTAGCCTTTTAGACTCGATCTATTCATTACTACTGTTCACCTTTATTATCAGAGTTAGGGAACTCCGTATCTTTTACAGCTCGCCAAGATTCGTCTTTGAATCTTACCAACCAACTAACTCTATGCGATTTAGATCTTATCCTAATCACTGCGGTTATTGATCTCAGGTATTCCTACCTAAGATTCATAACCAACAGCTTTGATACCAAATGTAGCGTCCCCAATTCTAGGTCTTAAATCACCACGAATCTGGTCCAATCATTCTATAACTATTGCGGAAGATATAAACATAAATTGTTTATACAATAAACTTTACACACTATTCCCTAAGGTCGAGTAACCTTAAATTATACACAATTCATTATTCTATCTGACATACAAATTTATTATCATACATTGTTGTTACAAATATAGCTGCACATTTAGTTCCCAAGCCGGACTTGTCTTTTAACTTTTCCTGTATTCGACGTATTCATCTTAATCTGCAATGTTTATCATGATATAGCAAGGGTGAGCATATGTTTTCCAAGCAAGTATAAATTTATTTGAGGATATATCATAATTGAAAGAGTTTGAATAATAAGCTGGCTATAATTCAACAATATAGTTATAAATTAGCACGAAAAAACTTTCATAGATGAAGAACATTTAACATGAACATATCAGTTATATCTGGACCGAATGATAATGAAGGTGATCATCCTTTCATACCTGATTAATACATGCAATATGTACATAGTACAATTTAACAATTCTTAGACATGACAATCAACAATGATTAACCATAAGTATATTTGAATGAAACAACTCGAGATCGAGTTAAGGAAAACTTGCATGTTCGGTTGATTACTGTTACGCAACTTATTAAGCTTTGAATGAAGACCTAATATATAAATAATGTAAGACCCCAAATTATTAATAAATGAAATTTATTTTCCTCTATTTATTATTTTGAAATAGTAAGGGTTGATTTGATTAGTGTGGATAGTTATGGGTAAAATCGAATAAGCAAGTGGTTATAAAATATTCATTATTGTCGGAGAATATTCGTTTGGTCGTGGAATATTAAATGCTGTCGGGGAATATTAAATGCTGACGACGCGATCTTTTTGGGCCCCATAACTTGAAAGCGTTTGGATGAAGAAAACGACAAATATAAGTTGTTTATAAATAACGGCGTAGTTGTTACCGTTAATACTGTTGGAATACCCGGTGGTTAAAACACACTAATACACGTTGTTGAACAGTAGCACACGGTATTGCACCAATTATTGATTCTTATGTAAGAAGGCACTACTCAATAATTGTTACAGTAATTACTATTCAGTATTTTATTTTGTTGATTCAATAATTGCTGCATTGATATTTTATATTACTGTTGTTTCAATAAATTGTCATTACATAGTATTTTCCATTATCGGAGTAATAATTCATATTATCTGAATAATATTATTGGATAACATTATTGGCAATGTCTAGAAAGTTCTGTCTAAGGAGAGGTTTGGTCACCTAATTGCTTGCCAATGAAGAGAGATCCTTATTGAAAGCCCCTCTTTCTGGAGCAGTGCAGTTTGCCGATCTTGTGATTCTGTAATATTATTTGTGAATAATTAATTATTGATTTATATGATGAGAAAAATATTAATTTTATGTGGATATAGATGGAGAAAATTTTTAATGTGACAATTGTTGAAAATTAATATTTTATCTTTTTCTGATAAAATAATTCATTTAAATATATTATTTTAATAATATATTAACGGTGATATTTTTATAATGAATGTGGGATATATGAGTATATAAGGAGGAAGAGTATTTTTGTGGCAATAAATTTTTAACACATATTTTGTGTGTTGGTGGACACAATTATTGACCGAAATTTGATTATAGCCTGTAAAATCGTCCGTTTATGGATTTCGGTCAATTTCTGTTTGGAATTTGGAAAAACTTTCTTCTGCAAAGTTGTAGAGAATTGAATTTCCTATAAAAAATAGCGAGATTCGAATTTTCTGATAAAAGGGCCATTCGCTACTTTTATGTTCCGTAACGAGGCAGATTACTGGTGGGAATCTGTGAAGCGTACCCATCCAGCTGCACTTAGCATGTCATGGGAGACGTTTCAGAAACAGTTCAATGACAAGTACTTCCTTGAAAGTATTCGTCATATGAAGGAAGTGGAGTTTATTAGTGCGGAGCGAGAATAACATGGCGGTGTCCTAATCGAGGCGAAGTTCATGAGTTATCGAGTTTACACCTCATTTTGTGGAGAATGAGGAACGTATGACACGGATGTTTACAAGAGAGGTTTGAAACCCGCCATACGTCGATTATCTCATTTCTCATAAATTTTCTCTCTATTCGAGATGTTGTCAACGGGGCTCGGTTGTTAGAGCGAGATAACGAGTACGTTCAACCGAGGGACCATAACCGAGATCATACTAGAAGATAGCAATAATCGAATAACGATAACCAAAGGAGAAAGAAGAATACGGACAAAGCGGTAACCACTGGTGGTGGTAATCATGGCCATGAAAATAGAAGAAGCGAGTGGGGAGGAGATTTTAAAAGAGGAGATTCAACAACGACCATGTGAAGATGTCGTCCCGATGAGTAACCGGGTTCCAGGAGGAGAAAGACCACCGGTCGTATGTTACAAATGTGGGAAAGAGGGACATATCATTAAACTGCCCAGCAGATTTAAAATACGCTATAATTGTGGAAAAGAAGGACATATCGCTCGAGATTATGCGGTTTGAAACCCAGTCCAATGAATGGTGACTCAAAAGATCGTCCCTTAAAAGTCAAAGTCAACGATTCCTGGAAGAGCGTTTATCGTGGCCGGTCAAAATGCGAGGAACCCAAACGGTTAGCACGGGTTAGTTAATTATAAATTCTTTCGAAGTTTATACCTTACTAGATACCGGTTCTACCCATTCTTTTACCTCTCTTGCTTGCACTCAACATTTGAACTTGACTATGGAGAAATTAGACTTTGACCTATTTATGGAGACTCCGTTAGGAGAAACTTTCATTACATCCGTTGTTTAAAAATCTTGCTTGATTCAGGTTGGCACTATCACATTACCTGTTGACCTTATTTCTATAAAGATATTTGCTTTTGATGTGATTTTAAGGTTAACTACTCATCATGTCGAAATTGATTACTTTCGTAAGGTTGTTAGTTTTCATATTCCTAAGCAACATGTTATTCGAATTCAAGCAATCAAACCATTGTAGTCAAACATTTTCATATCAGGCCATGAAGTCATTCGTTTATTACGGATGTCAAGTTTTCTTAGTCCATGTTATGGATTTGAATAAAGACACGTCAGATTTGAATAATATTCTTGTTGTTATTGATTTTTCCTGACGTATTTCCTGAAGAATTTCTTGGCTTACTCCCAAAGCCTGATATTAAATTTTGTATCGACTTTGAACCCGGTACAAAACTCATTTCTAAAATCTCATATCGAATGGCTCCTATTGAACTTCAGGAGTTAAAAATTCAACTATAGAATTTGGTACCTGAGCCTTTATCTGGTGACTTCCTTTGTGGAATGCACCAAAGCCAGACTCTCCGTAGGGGACACCATATTCTTACGATAGTAAACTGATAGGTGTCATTGTAACGTGCTATCCAAGGTTGGGATATGAGTCACAGTTGAGAACAACCTAAGTCGATAATCGAAATACGTAGCTTTCTAGGCTTAGTTGGTTATTATCGGAGATTCGTTGAAGGATATTCTCGAATCGCTATTCCATTAACGCAGTTGACTCGTAGAGATACAAAATTCGAATGGAGCAAGGAATGTGGGAAGAGCTTCGAAGAACTCAAGAGAAGACTCATTTCAGCACATGTTACGACCATACCATCCCGAAAAGCGAACGTGGTAGGCGGCGTGTTGAGTAGAAGATCGTATACAAATGCAGTGCGATATTGTCAAAGACTAATTTCGTATAATTTACAAATAATAGAGATGGAGATGAAAACTCTAGGTACCCACGTGATGATATACGAGTATAATCGACTTTAATCGATAAAGTTAAAGTCGCATTGAAGCTACACACGAGTGATGAATTTGAAGAAGGAGGTCAGAAGTTGTTATTTCAAAAGCGAGAATCGGTGAGGTGAGGAAAGCTTAAACCTTGATTTATTAATCCATTTGAAATTCTCGATCGAATAGGAACTGTGGCCTATAGACTCGTTTTACCGCCAAGTATAGACGCATGTTTATAACGTTTTTCACGTATCGATGTTACGTAAATATGTGGACGACCAACCACGTCATTGAGTTAGAACCGGACGAGATAGCGAAGACTTAACGTCACGAGGAGGTACTGTCAAGATCTTGTAGAGGAAAGAACATGTCCTTTATGCGAGGTTATACCACAAGTTAAAGTTTTGTGGAGAAACCATGCTATTGAGGAAATGACACGAGAGTTGGAAATGGAAATGAAAGCGAGGTATTTTCATCTTTTCAAAAACACCGTATCATTACATCAATTTCGAGGACGAAATTTCATAAGGAGGGAGGTTGTAAGACCCCAAATTATTAATAAATGAAATTTATTTTCCTCTATTTATTATTTTGAAATAGTAAGGTTTGATTTGATTAGTGTGGATAGTTATGGGTAAAATACGCAAATATTTTGAATAAGCAAGTGGTTATAAAATATTCATTATTGTCGGGGAATATTCGTTTGGTCGTGGAATATTCATACTGTCGGGGAATATTCGTATGCGACTGACACGATCTTTTTATGGGCCCCATAACGGAAAGCGGATGGATGAAGAAAGCGACAAATATAAGTTGTTTATAAATAACGGCGTAGTTATTACAATTAATCTTGTTGGAATACCCGGTTGGTTAAAACACACTAATCTGCGTTGTTGAACGAAGATACAGCGGTATTGCACCAATTATTGATTCTTATGTAAGAAGGCACTACTCAATAATTGTTACGATAATTCTTATTCGATATTTTATTTTGTTGATTCAATAATTGCTGCATTGATATTTTATATTACTGTTGTTTCAATAAATTGTCATTACACAGTATTTTCCATTATCGGAGTAATAATTCATATTATCTGAATAATATTATTGGATAACATTATTGGCAATGTCTAGAAAGTTTTGTCTAAGGAGAGGTTTGGTCACCTAAATGCGCGCCAGTAAGGAGAGATCCTTATTGGAAAGCCCCCTCTTTCCTGGGAACGGCCTGGTTGCCAGTACTGTGATTCTGTAATATTATTTGTGAATAATTAATTATTGATTTATATGATGAGAAAATATTGATTTTATGTGGATATAGATGGAGAAAATTTTTAATGTGACAATTGTTGAAAATTAATATTTTAACTTTTTCTGATAAAATAATTCATTTATATATATTATTTTAATAATATATTAACTGTGATATTTTATAATGAATGTGGGATATATGAGTATATAAGGAGGAAGAGTATTTTTATGGCAATAAATTTTTAACACATATTTTGTGTGTTGGTGGACACAATTATTGAATCAAATTTGATTATAGCACAGTAAAATCGTCCGTTTATGGATTTCTTTTACCAATTTCATTTTGGAATTTGGAAAAACTTTCTTCTGCAAAGTTGTAGAGAATTGAATTTCCTATAAAAAAATCACAAGATTCGAATTTTCTGATAAAAGGGCTATTTATTAGAATTATTGAAATTCTGAAGTTCCGAAATAATTGATTTTTGGAAGTTTAAAATATTTTTAATTACAAAACATTTTTTCATTTTGAAACTCATTTAACATGTGATTAGGAGGCTGAATTCAGATTGTTAGTGTGCGTATGAAGTTGTGGAAAAATTATAATATATTATATTAAATTTTACGCTTTGGTGTTCTAAGCAATTTCTTATAAATAGGGTGCTTAGGTTAGAATTGAAAATCACACGAGAATCAAGTTTTCTCTCTATATTATCGGTTTATTCTTGTGAGTATTTTGAGTATACTTTGAGTATTGCTATATGGTGCAAGTTCAAGTCATAGCCTTTATCCGGTGTTTCAACTAAATCTTGTGTCTTCGAGGTAAGGGATGTTATTTTATTCAAAAATGATATTATTTCTTCAATATCATTATGACGAAATATTGGTTGGAAATCTTTATCAAATTTGAAACTTTTCATGTTGGGGTTACTATTCATGAGTTACTATTCACGAGTTACTATTCAGGAGTTACTATTCACGAGTACTATTCACGAAGCATGATGATATTTTTTGTGAAATTTCTATCTTTTGTTGTCGGAGTTACTATTCACGTATATGACACTATTCACGTATACGACACTTTTCACGAATACGATACTATTCACGAATACGGCACTATTCACTGAAAAATGAAATTTCTTTTTTTCGTCCAAAATATCTATTCTGGATACTAGCTTTGATTGTATCCATGTTTTGATCATTCTTGAATTTTACACCACTATGATTATTTTTGAGGTATTTTGGGACATGGATAAAACAAAGTACGAATCCTTAATCCTTAATCCTTGTCATTTTATTTCACTGGATTTGTTTCTTCAAAAATATTTTTCATCATCCTCAGTCTTAAATGATGATATTATTGAATATCTTTGGCCTGTAGTGCAAAGATGAATGATTTCTTGATGAATATCTTTGGCCCGTGAGTGCAAAGATGAGCAGTGTTGAGATGAACATGACCGATCGATTAATATCTTTGGCCCATAGTGCAAAAGATGAACAGTGTTTAGATGAACATGACTTAATTGATGAATATCTTTGGCCCAGAGTAAAGAGATGAATATTTGATTCCGTATATATATTGATTGATGTTACAGGGATAAAATATCGACGATGAACTTTTAAATTCATATATAGAAGATAGTAGTTTGCATTCTCTACTTAACTCTTCTAATGAATTGTTGTTTCATTGTAGTTGTTGATTTAAAACCGGTTGTCTATTGTATTCTATTAGATTTTTCCTGTTGGAGACTAACGATAATTTGTTGTATATTATCTTAGTCATAATATTCTTCTTTGGGCTAGTTGAGCTCACCCTTTTCCTTGTTGTTCCATTTTTCTTCTCGGGAGGCGCGAGAATGTAGTGAGTACTAGTCGGGTATGGAATGAAGGTTCTAGAGAGTTGTTTAGTAGTCCTCACCATTTTGTAAAATAATGTATCAATAATTATGATGGGGATTTATTTGCGTGTGGATATTGTCTAGATGGCAATATCTCGTATTTAAACTCACAGATTTATATGTTGTAATAATAAAGTTGTAGTTATTTACGTACCATGTATTTGGCGACTCAGAATGGGTTGGATGGAATGGACCTATTTTGGGGGCGTCACAAATAATATCGATATATAAATTAGAATAATATCATCACAATATAATACTATTATATATATATATATATATATATATATATATATATACATAGAATAACCTAAACACATAACACATAACCCTATCAGTCTATAACACACATAAGACTTAGTATCAAGTCAAACTATTTCAGTCTAAGTTAAATCCGACATAATTTTAACATTCCGACGGTCTAGTCGGACAATTCTCTAGTTTAAGTTCAATTAAACTCTGCCTAAACACTTTACACTTAACTTAGATAATTATATTATCAATCAAAATAATTTTCCAAGTCTCATAATAATTTTTACATAATTATTATCATTTAAAATGATTTTTCAATCATTAATATCGTATTTATATTATATAAATACCACATTATTCTATTATCATTAATATTTATTTAATATTAAATATTAATAAAAATCATATCATAATATTATAATATGTTTATAATATATCAAATTATTTTTTAAACCTTAAAATTATATTTATATGATTTTTAAACATTTAAATCCATTATCGATAATTGCTATTAATATTAAAATATTAATATTTTCATGACAAAATATCAAAAGTTATATTTTATAACTTAAAATATTTTTATAACACTTCAATCATTTTTATATGATTTTTAAAACATTAATTCTATTTTTCCATAATTTATTTAATATATTCATTAATTAAATTCATTACCATTAATATTAGTTTATTAATGAAATTCATCACAAAATATCAAAAGTTATTAAAAATAACTAAAAATATTTTCTTATACCATTATATAATTTTTCATGATTTTTCAAGTATTAAAATAATTTTTAAATAATTTATTTAATATTATAGTTAAATAAATTAAATACCATTTATATTCTAAAAATATTAAATATTTATGAAATATACTCTAAATAATTAAAAACTAATTTTAGGACTTTAAAATAATTTTTAGAAATTTATTTTGTATTTTTAATAATTAAAAACCATTTTTTTCAAATTTTTAAATAAAATAATTAATTTTCTAAATAAACTATCGCTAAAAGAGGCTTTAGGTGACAAATCTGTCACTAATGGTGTTCCTGGTGTTCTTGAGCCTAAACCCAGAAATCATAACAGTTATCCAGATGGCATGTTTGACCACAATTTAAACTTATATCTTATTGTTATCTGGGCTGTATAATACAATAATGTTGTAGTAATGATGTAGTACTACAACCTTAAACAAATTCCATGGTCAAAACATAACCAACCTGCAAGATCTATGCTTCAAAAATGATGTCAGAGCTGTTCTTGAGTTTCTGGGCTGCCCGGAAACTCAAGCGGTAATAAGGGTCCTACTTTGCAGCCTTATATCTTTGATTCTAGGATTTTTTTTTATGTGATCTACGAATTCAAACTTGTAATAGAGGTGTCAGGGTATAATAACATAGCATTAGATCCATCTTACAACATCACATATGAAAGATTAAAGCTGGTCAAACTCTAACAGAATCTTGTTCTTGAGAAATCTGGGTTTTCCAGATTTCTTCATAAGTTAGTCGGTCAACGCTACTTTGACCTTAATTATCTTTGATTCTATAATAGATCTAGGTGTTCTACTGACTTGTATGTGTAGTTCACATACCAGTCTACAGCATAACATCAACAACTTGTCTAAACTAACCAAACACAACAAAATCTAGAGCTTCAAAAGTGGTTGTCAAAAATTCTGGAAATCTATGAATTTTTCTGGGTTTTCCAGAAACAGAAATTGTGCTCGGTCAACGCACTTTGACCGATTATATCTTGCAATATATACATGATCTGGCCCTGTTTCCAGTTTCATATCGAACACCTTACTACAAAGAACAGATCTATAATATAAAACAACACTAACACTTTATAGATAAAGATCTAAGACCTCTGACATATGGCTGTTAGGCCATTTTTTAAACTTTTCCCAGATTTCTAAAAATGCTTTTTTCGTGCATCTAAGTGTTATAGATCTATGATCTATCAACCCAAATCACTCAAAGACACCCTAATACACAACTTACAACAACCAATAACATCACTAAACATAAAACACATAGATTAGGGTTTATACCTCTTATGTTCAAATCCTTTGGTTCTGATCCCTGATCATGATCTTGATGATCAAGAGGCTTGTTTAGTGACTAAAATACTTGTGTATTTCGTGGCTAAGGAGAGAGAAGGAGTTGGTTGAGAGTTGGATAGAAAATAGGCTAAGTTAATGAATTTTCTCTCTCGTAAATCTCTTATACTAGATACAATGTATCTATATAATGCAAGGTGGCACTTATGGATCAAGATTGCTGAGATTTTAAGAGCACATGGTCAATATTTAGTTGGTGAACCACTAAGATCTTGGCAGGATTTGCAAGCTAACTAATAAATTCTAGTCATTTTGCTTCCAATTTTTAATGGTTAACTTATCATTTGATCCAACCCTTAGGGTTTGACCCGTTTCCATAATTTAATTTTCTAGGATTTCTAGATTAGGGTTTTTGAAATATAAAATTAATATTTCAAAATTATAATTTGGATTCTATATTTATATTTAGATTTCCTAATCATAAGTTCAATC
Source organism: Panax quinquefolius (assembly GCA_020205615.1). NCBI lineage: Eukaryota > Viridiplantae > Streptophyta > Magnoliopsida > Apiales > Araliaceae > Panax > Panax quinquefolius. The sequence continues at coordinate 68,948,045 of CM035152.1, read as the reverse complement.
TTGCTAATTAGGATTAACATTCCATAATTAAAATTGCTAATTTTAGCAGTTAAGTCCATAATTGTACCTTAGGGTTTCAAACGGAACAATTAGGGTTTTTAATAATTAGATTTTCTAATTATTAGGGTTTTAAGTAAATAATTAGGGTTTTACCTAATTAGGTTATAATTAATAACGTTAAACCTTATACTAGCATTTGAATTCCCAAATTAGGATTTTCAATTTTTGAATTAGGGTTTCAAAATTCCCAGAACTGAAATTAGGGTTTCAGAATCGGTTTTAGGGCTTCTTATCAGTCGGTAGGGTTTTCTAATCGAACGTTTACGTTCTTAATATACGATTAGGGTTTTACACATATATAATTTATATGGCCAGCCCTTGACCCTTAACCATATTCTGTACACATATAATACCATATTCACAGAACATATATACTTAATCCTGAATAATTCACCACAAAAATTTTAAATCCTTGAAATTTCTTCCCATAAATGTCCATACACTCATTTTATGGCTAGGTTCTAATATTGAACCTTAAATCAATCAGTTATGATTTTAAATTTTTTCTAAATTCTCGGGTTGTCACACACATGTTCAGGTCATTTTGTGTGAAAATATACTTCAGACTCTTATGGTCTGTGTAGATCTCACAATTTTGTCCATAGAGATAGTGTCTCCATATTTTCAAAGAAAATACTACTACCGCTAACTCTAAATCATGAGCCGAATACCCTTTTTCGTAGTCTTTCAATTGCCTTGATGCATACGGAATGACTTTTCCATTTTGCATAAGTATACATCCTAAACCCTTGTATGAAGCATCACTATACACCACAAAGTTTTCTGTATTATCTAGTAATGACAACACAGGTGCCACATTGAGCCTTTTTTTCAATTCTTCAAAACTCTCTTCACACTTCTCCGTCCAAACAAATTTTACAGATTTCCTCGTCAAATTTGTTAATGGAGTGGCAATCTTGGAAAAATCTTAGATAAACCATCTGTAATACCCTGCCAATCCCAAGAAACTTGCACTTTTGAAGGAGTTCTTGGTTGTTCCCAATTTATCACAGATTCGACTTTTGATGGATCCACTGAAATTCGATCCTTATCGATTACATGCCCAAGGAATTGTACACGTTTCAGCCAAAATTCACATTTAGAGAAATTCGTGTAAACTTTTCTTTTCTTAGCGTCTCCAGCATCAAACATAAATGTTCCACGCGTTCTTATTGAGATTTAGAGTACACCAGAATATAATCGATAAACACCACCACAAACTTATCTAAAAATGGTTTAAACACCCTGTTCATCAAATCTATGAACGCTGCAGGGGCGTTTGTCAAACCAAAAGACATTACCAAAAATTCGTAATGTCCATACCGGATTTGGAATGTCGTCTTCGGTACATCCTCCTTCCTTACTTTCAGTTGGTGATAACCGCTTCTTAAATCTATTTTCGAGAAATATCTAGCACCCTTTAATTGATCAAACAAGTCATCTATTCTTGGCAATGGATATTTGTTTTTAATAGTGACTTTGTTTAATTCTCTATAATCAATGCAAAGACATATTGACCCATCCTTCTTCTTCATAAATAACACCGGCGCTCCCCAAGGTGATACACTCAGTTGAATATACTTCTTATCCAGCAGTTCTTGCAGTTGCACCATCAATTCCTTCATCTCTACCGGAGCCATTCTGTACGGGGCCTTCGATATTGGAGCGGTTCCTGGCGCTAAATCGATCACGAATTCAATCTCTCGGTCAGACGAAAGTCCTGGCAAATCTTCCAGAAACACGTCTACAAATTCCCTAACCACTGATATTTCCTCCAATTTTACACCCTTCTCCTTTTGAGTATCGACTATATAGGCTAAATACCCTACACAACCTTGACTCAATAACTTCTTGGCCTGCATCATCGTCAGACATCTCATTTGTCTAGCCAATTTGCTACCATGAAAAACTACATTTGACGGACTCATAAGGTTTACACACTTCTTTTGTTAATCAATTATAGCTCCATAATTGAATAACCAATCCATTCCCAATATAACGTCAAACTCTCCAATTTTATCGGGATTAAATCTACTTTCATAAAATTCCCCTTTATATTCACCCTACAGTTCTTGTATACGAATCTAACAGGAATTACCTCCCTATTTGCAATTTCTATGTTTAAAGGGAAATTCAACTCTTCACTAGGTATTTCTAACCTCTTAGAAAATTCATCAGATATAAACGAGCAAGTAGCACCCGAATCAAATAATACATAAGCATCAATATCATTGATTAGTATAATACCTGACACCACATCTTTCGATTTCACCGCGTCCTGCACCATCATGTTGAAGATTCTGGCTGTAGGCTTATTTGTTGACGTTGGTCTAGCAATAGTCAATGTACCTCCACTAGCATTTCCCTTGCTTCTGTTTGCCTCGCCAGATTTATTCTTTGGACACTCGCGAGCAAAATGATCCTTCGATCCGCAGGTGTAGCAAGCATTCTTCTTGGGTTGAGTGTAATTTGGGGAAATGTGACCCTCCTGGCCACAATTAAAGCATGCCCGCTTCCCCCTTAAGCACATACCCGTGTGAAACTTCTCGCATGTAGCACATGCGTCAATATTCTTCATCTGTTGGTTACCTTGCTGATTTCTAGCTCCCACACTCACATTCCACTTCCTCTTCAAATTGTTGTTGTCATTTCCACCATTACCCCCACCACTCTTAGCTTCACCTTCATTCTTCTTCTTCCTCTGCTCTTGATTGTGCTTTGTTATAGCTTCGCCTCCACTCTCAGCGAGAATCGCCTTCTCAAGCACCACCACAAACGTCTTTAACTAAAATAAGGAGACTCTGTTGTACAACCATGGCTTCAATCCCTGCTCGAATCTCCTTACCTTGCGCTCATCCGTATTCATTTGATATGGCACAAACCTTGCCAAATCGTTGAACCTTGCTGCATATTCTGACACTATCATGGTGCCCTGCTTCAGTTCCAGAAACTGTACCTCCATCTGATTCTTTGAAGTTTCTGGGAAATAGGTCTCGAAGAATATCTCCTTAAACCTATCACATGTCATCACCCCTTGACCTCCTCGGGTTTTATTGGCTTGCCACCAATAACTCGCCTCTGCTTTCAACATAAATGTTGCAAATGTAGTCTATTGGTTATTCCCTACCCTAGCAACATCAAAACCCTTCTCTATTTCCATGATCCAGGTCTGTGCCTCAACCGGATTCATGGACCGATGGAATTCTGGTGGCCCAACCGCTTTGAAGTCCTTAAATGTTGTAACTTGATTCTGTGGCTGATTCTGATTCTGTAATGCTCCCGTCAGTAGTGTTACAAATTGTTGAACTGGATTATTCTCAGCATTTTTGTTATTCTCAGGGTTCCTCTGTCGTGGTTGACATCTTGGAGGCATTTTCTGTTAAAATACACCCATTAGATTATATTCAACCTTTTAAGTATTTACTACTTAATTTGCATCATCACGTAACACATTACACTTTGAATAAAATAATAACATTTATTCATTCATAATCTTTAACAAAAACATCAAAACAATAACATCATTGTTATTTACATTACTTTCCTGAACTACAAAAGTTTCACGACCACTACACGATCATCACATCCCATTGGTTATATCATACTCGGGATTTACATCTTATTTACTCACTAATCACATAATAATTACATTTATGACATTCTATTAAAATTCTGCATGGCCTTACGATGCTCCTTTTAAATAATTTGGAACATTGTTCGGTGATCTAAAATGTATGATGGCAGCGTCTCGAACTGAATTGGATAACACATGACCTGATCTTGAGCTCGATTGATCACGGTGTTGAAAACACTATTCATCTCTTCCATCTTCATCCTCTTTGCTTGTGCGTCTCTCTTTGCTATTCTGGCTCGTTGATAAGCTTCCTCGTACGTGTCTTCGGCTCTTGCCCTCTTAGTAGATTCCTTTTTCAACTTGTTCTTCAACTCTGCAATCTCTACTATCATTCGCTTGTTTTCTCCTTCAGTGTGGACCAGCTTCTCTTCAACATTGTTCAGACGTTCCTCTCGATCCTGGATCTAGTCGTCCTTCTGTGCCATCGAGGTCTGTTGTTCAGCTACTATCTTTTCCAACTCCTCAATAGTGTACTGAAGTTCTACATTGCGATCGTATACTTCGTCGTACATATGGGCAGCTATCGAGTTAAGTGGAATCTCTTCCTCCTCGTCCTCCTCATCCGACTGTGGAAACTCAACGGGGTCCTCCTCGTCCATCTCTATCTCATCATCCTCATCAGGTATTCTCCCATATTCAACTACTGTGACCAACGGAGTTGTTTCCCGTGGCAGTAATTGTTACCAAATTACCTGAATATCTCGAGGCTCCTCCTCTCTAGGCATCTGGGATCCTTCCTCCCTAGCCTGACTAGATTCTCCTACATTAGTCATCCTATCAATAAAATTTTAAGTTTTAATTACTAATCATTACTACTCGACATTCACGAGCACATAAGTTGTAATCACATAAGCACATAAGTGTTTTATTACTTCTTCCTGCACAACTCGATAAGAGTTTATCACCACTATCTTTTCAAAGGTTACTTCCTAAGGCTTTTCCCCACCTAAGGTTCATAACCTAAAGCTTTGATACCAACTTGTGACACCCCCAAATATAGATACTTCATTCCCATAAGATTTCGTGTTCACTTTCCATTCATTCATATCTATCTAACCAAATATGATAAAATTAAATCATAAATCCTCCCTTTAAATAGGGTTACATCATTAAATAAAAATCTTCCCAGGTTGTCTAACCTTAAACATCATACAAGTGAGAAAATAAAATATTACATCACATCATTAATTAAAAGTCTATCATAATAACAATAAATGAAAATTACAAGTCTTCATCACTTGTACATTTTTCCCTTTCCTTTGCTATTTGCAGGTTCGTCTACCTTCTCAACTTTAGCTGCAATAATTATATTTATGCAAGAGTGAGAAAAATAAATGCTAACTAGATATAACAATGAATCAACAAGAATAATAACTGCCAATGAATAGGCTCATCAAAACTAAATAGTACTTTATCAATGACAACCAAAAACTGTAATCGAAATAAGAAATATATCTGAGGGTCATAAGACCATGAACTATGTCTACAGTTGTAAGTAATCTTTCTACTTAAACTTTAACAATCATAACACTATAAGGACTCCTCGTACTTAGGGGGATCAGGCCTTCGTACATTGTATTGTGAACAAACATTTCAACACTAAGCGTAAATAATACCCTAATAATAGGGTTGTTCATCTCAGTATTTAGTGTACAAGTCTGCACCAAATTAAGTTTGGTTTGGATACATTTCAAGGGTAATTTAGAATTTAACGGTCATCAACTAAGGATTAGTTGAATACAATATTGATAACGTCATGCTATGGAATAATCATAACTGAATCGACATTGTAAATTAAGATCATGCTCTAGGAATAAACTAATAGCATAAACATCGAATAATCATAACGTACCTTGCTTGAACAATATTAAGCCAAGGTTATTTAGAATTGAGTACTAAGCATGCATAACAAATAGTAATTTAAACGATAAAACTTGTTCAACATTAGTATATCAGAATATGTAAACTTGGATGCTAGATAACAAGTTAAATACAAGAATAACTTATTCAATATCAGAATAAGATTTAGAAATCATAAACAAACTAGATACAAGAACTTGCTCAATCGTAAGAATAAACTTGCACAATGTAATAAATGAACTAGCTCAACGAAGGTGTAGAGTTAGAAAACTTTCTCAATTGTAAAAGTAGAATTAGAGAACTTTCTCAATGTAAAAAGATAAGTTTAGAAACTTGCCTCGAGTGTAAGCTATCATATTAGACTCACATTCACCTACACATAGGTTTAGAACCACAATCTATTAGATATACTAACATTCACGTATCAAAGTAACACTCTCTTCTAGTTATACTTTTTATTTTAGCACAAGTCTTATACTACTATACAAATATCAGAAATTCATAAGTGTTAACTTCGCAACACCTATCTACCATTCGTTGTGTACACCATGTCATAACATAACATGTTCATAACTTACTAACCATTTTTACAACTTTGAATTTATAAATTACACATCACGGTTCTGTTTTAATCTTCCTATTACATACTTGACACATTAGTATAGTGGTATCCCAAGGTCTGAAAGAACAACAATGAACTCATTGTCTCGTGATGTGGTATGGTGTAATCGAGCCATACATGCAATTCGAACCCAGCTGCATTCTAGCTTTTTTAGTCTTGGCACCAACGTAGTTCTACCAAGTGCATAGATAAAGCGAGACAAAGAATGAACAGTAGACGACTTTAGCCCAACAAACACGAATTTCACCCACCAAACAGTGAATTTAACACAAATAATTTATATAGAACTATCACAAACATGTTTCTTCACATATTCCTCAACATAGAACAATTTAACAACAATTATACTAGTTTAATTTCTCAAATTCCATATTTTCATATAAAACTTCATTTTTGAGTTCCTTAGATAAAAATCATCACTGTAATATCAATTCTTCACTAAATCACTTCATTTAAACTATGTTATCTTCCTTTCTTAATGAACTAGCATAAACAAGACTCAATTTATATTTTAGCATACGAATTGACTACTAAAATTAGTACTTACATAAGCCATATGAGAAATACAAACACTGCCATTACTATTCCTACTCTTACACGAAATTAGCATGCAATTCCCTATCTAAACACAAACTCTAGCATTACAATTACTTACAATTGCAACAATTTAGTTTATACAACAATTCAAGAGGAATTTGAATTCACAGAGGATAGAAAATTTATGTCGTAAATATATATATATATATATATATATATATATAAAAAGATTATGAAAAATACCTTCAATTTGCTAAGACAATCCTTGCTAATTGCAGAAAAATCTCTCTCAAATTCTCTCAAGCTCTATCAAGTTTCTCTCTGAACTCTCAATATAGCCAATATAGACTAACTAATGCGTAAAAGAAAACTGATATAACCTTAATACGCATACTAATTATAATATCAGTTACAAACTAATCTTTAGATTATAATTATATTTTATTTATTATTTTAATTTATTTTATTTATAATTCAAAATTCAAAAATTAATAATCCAAAACCATAAGGATTTGTTTGGCAAAACCCTTTAAAATTTAAAGACATAATATATTTAAGCTTTGTTTGGAAAAACTAAGTTAAACTCCTTTAATTTATTTTAATAAACAATTTAGTTTATCATTTATAATCACATATTATTTATTTGGATTTTCATTATAATATTTTTATATAATTTAACATATCAACTTAAATTATTAAATCAAAACAACAATATAACATCTCATGTTATATTACAACTCTCTAAATTACAAATTCAATTAATTTAGAAAATTATCTAATAAATTTAATTCATAAACATTTACTAATAATAATCACATAAATAAAATATTTATTTCATCAATTTCAACAATAAACACATCAAATAAATATTTGTATAATTCAATAAATATTTAAAATTATAATTTGAAATTCCGGATTGTTACATGTGCTACTATGCAACCACGCGTATTACTATACTTTTAGCACCGGTTATTTCGACAGTTAACGGTAAAACTTCCGCCGTTATTTTCATAAAAAGATATTTCTGTCGTTTTCTCATTCCGACAATAATTACGTTGTGGGGTTCACCAATGATTGTGTCGTCATACGAATATTCCATGTTAAAACGAATATTCTCCGACCAATCGAATATTATATAACAACTTGCTTACTTTGCAAAATTTATAAATATTACCCACAACTATAACATTATAACAATTTCACACCTTAATATTCAAAAATGATATTTATAGAAAAATTCATCTTTATTCATAAAAGTTGGGGTCTTACAAAATATGTAGGTGCTTATTAGAGAATAAGTTCACTGAACGTGACTCGCTAAGGAATAACTAATGGAGTTTTACTTGTCTATCAATAGGAATTCTTGTAGTGATAGTAGTACAACTGATCCTTGAACTTGAGATCATCATAGTATCTTGTGTGTGATGAGTTATACTTTGACTTATTCCTTAAGACCCTTAGGGTATATCAAAGGGTATGTGTGACGCCCCCAAAATTAGGTATACGTCAGCCATCTTGGGTCGCCACTTACATGGTACATAAATTCAAATACAACTTACTAATATAACTATCGTGTACAATACGACATAAACTGTGAGTTTGAATACAAATATTATCTACTAGATATTATACAAACTCAAAAGGAGTCCTCATTACTACTATTATCACACTATTTCACGTAATAGTGAGGACTACTAATGCTATCCTCTGACCATTACTCCGCTCGACTTCGTCCCGGCTATGTTCTCATTTCCGAAGAGAACAAAGAAAGAAAGGGTGAGCTCAACTAGCCCAGTAAGAAATATTATGACTAAGATAATGCAGAATAATTTATCAATAGTCTTCAACAATGTTAAACCGATAAAATACAATAGACAACCACGGTTTAATCTGCGGTGGAATAAGCAATCCATTAAAAGAGTCAAGTAGAAAATAAAGTCTACTATCTTTTAGGTTTTAAAAGGTTTTTCATCATCATTATAGTGAGACTCGACTTTAATAAATAATCCACATCATCGAATCACCCCACACTACTGGGCGAGGATATTCATCAAATTATCAATGGTCATGACTATACCTAATCACCCCCTCGTCATAATCATACCAAAAATTATCCATCAACGCATTACGAAGCCACCGAGGACTTTTATCACATCATTTATAACAAGCCATGATTATACCGAATGATCCCTAGTCATAATCATACTAAGTTCATCTATACACGTAGTCAGAAGATAACATAATATAACATGAGGATGATGATAATGACATAATAATTCAATAAAACAAGTTCAAGAATTATTTTATCCAGAATTATTAACGTCCAAATTGTCAAAATGATACTTGTTTTGTAGAGTAAAATTCAAGAATGATCGTAAGAATATTTCCATGAAAAGATCTTTGGATGAAGCGTAAATATCAAGGATATTCCACTAATTTCATGGAGTATAGAAGTCAAATATTTAACCAACTGGGTATAATAAAGAATGGAATAACAAAAGAAATCACCACGCATGCGGTGCTTGCAGATGTACAAAGTTATTCCAACGAGAATAATAATAACTTAACCAGTCGTGAAATTCACATCGACAGGATGATCCAAATGTAATAATAAATGCTGAATAATAAATAATGGAACCGAATTCCTGTAAAACACATGCACAAGATATTCCAATGTAATAATAAATGCGAATAATAAACAATGGAACCGAGTCCAAAGTAAAACACATGACATGGATATTCCAAATGTAATAATAAAGAATGGAATAATGTAAGGAGATCACCAAGTATAGGGGATTCACAGATACAAAGTTATTCCAATGTAATAAATAAGAATGGAATAATATAAGGATTTCACCAAGTATAAGGTATCCACAGTATACAAGTTATGTATAGGGTATACCACTTTTACAAAGTTATTCTAACGTAATAATAAGCAATGGAATAACAAATGCTTCTCTTCATGAATAAGAAAGAATAACACCCCTTACGGGTACAACAAATAATATTCCCTACCTTAGAAGAACCGAATATTGGCGAAGGTGAAGTAGCGTAATACTTTTTCTTTCTCTCTATAGTTTCTCTCTAGAGTTTCAGTGAATTCGGTGAAAATAATGAAGCACTAGGCCTCTATTTATAGAAGATTTCTAGCTTAGCACCTACCATGTGAAAAGGCAAGTGGCTTGACGACTGGTGATGTGAAAAGAAAAGTGGTTCGACGCCTGTAATGTGAAACGACAAGTGGTTCGACGCCTGTAATGTGAAACGGCAAGTGGTTTGACGTCTGGTAAAGGTAATTACTATTCACAAGGGTAATTACTATTGACGAAGGTAATTACTATTGACGAAGGTAAATACTATTGACGAAGGTAATTACTATTGATGAAGGTAATTACTATTCACAAAGGTAATTACTATTGACGAAGAGACTCTTAGATAATGACATATGGCCCCCCCGTAAAATAATCAAACTTACCACAAACGTCTCATAACAGACTCTTTATATACATTAAGGATTGAATAAATATTACCACAAATCATTTTATTTTTAATCAACACATTTTTAATCTTTCAACAATTATTAATCATTTATAACTTGTCGTCTCAATTAATAATATAACATATTATACGATGATATCTTTGTGACAATAATTGAATCAATAATATAAGTGATATGATGCGTGAATTATCAGTAGCAATAATTGAGCATATCCGAGTGACTTCTCACGTAAGCATCAATAATCAATACCGTAGTGCTACTATGCAACCACGCCAGACATGTATTTTTTTTTACCACCGGGTAGTTCAACAGCTTTTAATTCGGTAACACCTCCGCGCCGTTATTTTTATAAAATATTTTTGTCGTTTTCTCAATCCGATAATAATTACATTGTAGGGGTCCGCCAATGATTGAGTAGTTGTATTTAATATTCCCTAACAAAAAGAATATTCCCAACCAAATGAATATTTTATAACAACTTGCATACTTTTGCAAAATTTATAAATACTACCCACAACTATAATATTATCTCAAATTCACACCATAATATTAAAAATTATTTCGACAAAATTTAAATTTTTATTGATAAAATATGGGGTCTCACAGTATGCATGGGTATAATAAGTTATATATGAAGATAATTTATGATCAATAAAGAATATATCGCTTCTAGTAAAAGAAGAAAAATGTCCTATGTGATTCGATAAATGACAACTGAGTAGTCATTGGCCAAGGCAGAATAAAATTAGAAAGGAGTTTCTAATTTGCATTATTTGGTGTTATTCATTTCAGAGTCGAAATACATATAATTAAATAAATTAAGATTTGACAGTAATTCCATGTCTTATATTTAATTGGGACATTGTATGGTGGAAGGATTGAATTGTACGGTAACTATTTACTCAAAGGTTCTTTTATGATTAATGTTGAAATCTATATTATCTGAAAAATCGTTGATCGCTAGGGAGGCTTATCCCTATTGTAGAATAAATATTATTTATTTAAATAAATAAATAGTTTAATTTATTTATTTAAATAAGATTAGAATCGTTCTAATTGATTTATTCACAATCGGTTTAATATGGATAACCTAAATGGTCACACTATAAAAGAAAGAATAATTATTTAAGAAGTTAATAACATAATCTTAATAATATGTTAAGTGTATTTAATTTAATCTATGGTAATAGAATAAATTAAATAACTTCATATTTATTATTTAATATTTTGAAATATTAAATATATAAATTAATAAGAGGATTCTTATTAATATTATTACAATTATTATTATTTTAATTTCTAAAGAGTCGAAATTAATTTAATATTAGTACTCTAATTTATTCCTAATAAGATTAGGAGGCTAATTAATTAAAAGATTTTAATTAATTATTCCTAATAAGATTGGGAGCATTATTAATTAAAGGAGTTTAATTAATTAAAATAAAACTCTAATCCTTAATTGTTAAAGAGGGTTGCCCACATCTATAAATAAGAGGAGTCTTATTATGGGTGAGAGTAGTTGACGCTTTCACAATATACGTGATTCCAATTGTTAGAGAGTACATTTTTCTATAGAGATAGAAAACTAGGGTTTAGTCAACCACCATTCTTCTTGAATATTTCTTCTTCCTTGGTGGAGCACCTCTAGAGGCCAAACACTTGGGTGGCTAACGTTGATCAAAGGAAGGAACCAAACCCGGTGGATTCAAGTTGAGTGCGAAAGGATTTGGAGGTGAACTTGTACTTGAGGAAGCTCGAATCTTCAAGGGTATGATTCTTGTTCTTTATCTTTTCGTTTAATTAATAATTGTGCATAAAGGATGATCCGGGTATATTGTTTGTAAAATTTTAAAACTCTGATTTTTCACGTTTCCGCTTATTTTGTGCAATTTGATTGCGTTCATGAATATTGCAAACCTAACAATGAAGAAGTAAATTGTATTCAACATGGGTACTTAACCAATGATGGTTGAGTATTGATTTAGTAACTTAAGAACATTAATAAACCGTAATAGAAGATAGTTAAGTCGAAATGACTTTTATTAATGAAATAAATTCGATTAATATATAGAAGAGAAAGAAGTTGGTAAAAATAATGTGATTAGATTGTTTGGTAGCTAATTGCAGTGTGCTATATGAATATATCATGTAGAAACTGTAAAGACCAAGAACTGTTGAATTTTATTTGAAAACACTTGAAGACAAGTTTTCTTAACGCTTGTCTAACCTTCGTGATAGCCAAGTTTTCTGTGATTCATGTTATGAGATGCATGAATTCTTTTACGAAAGAGTCGATGTCAGTTTTTACTCGACTAGATTAATCTTAAGAGTTTGATTGATTTGTTTACAAGTCTTTCGATATAGTGTTGTTAACGCTATCCTATGCCAATTATTTGGTACGGATTCAAAGGTAAGCTTGTGTATGAACAAACAAATGTATTTTCATCGATTATTCGATGGGCACATGAGGTTAACAAACTTAAATGTAGATATGTATAACGGATGAGTGTTGATCAACATAGAGTACTATAGGCTGATCACCTAAAAGTGCTCGTAAGATATATCGAACTTACGAACTTAGTGTTGGGTTGTCCTTTTTCATGAATTAAAACCAAAAGAGAATGTTCATGGTCTTTTGACCTGCTCGAGATTCCTAAGTTACTGGAATTGTTTTTATGAAATGAAAAGTGCTATTTAATGTTTAATAGTACTTCATAGCTACTTTTTCAGTTATTGAAGAATAATCATATAATTCTCGACGTGGTATTTGTATTATATATTGCTATGCTTGCTAAGCTAGTTATGCTCACTTCTTGCTTGAATTATATGACTGCAGCTAAGGCCGAAAGAACTGAGGGTCCCAATAGGGATAAACGCAAAGCTAAGATGGATAAATAGATTATCCTATAATAGACTAATATGTTTGTATGAATTATACTATGATAAATGAAGAATATATTCGGTTACAGAACTTGGGAAAGGATTTATTATTATTATTGTAATAAGAATGTAGTAGATACAATCATTTTGATGTTGTTTCAATGGAATGAATGTATGGTTATGAGTACCATGTAGCACAATATTTGTGGGTTGAAAGTACCCGGATTTGGGGGCGTCACATAAGGAATATGTAATATATATTTTTGAACGTATATTGTGACGCCCCCAAATTCGGGTATCTTCCAACCAGACAGATGGTGCTACATAATACTACCATTCACACATACATTTAATTGAAAAGTCTCAAAAGAACGAATATGCCTTCTATATATTCAAAATAATAATACATTTCCCCAGGTTCTTTATAACCAATACATTTGTTCTTGTCATAATATTCAATATATTACAAACATTCATCTATACTATTACATAAGAAATCTAAGGGTTCGTCTTCGCCTTGCCCTTATCCTTATCGGAGCCTTCAGTCCATTCGATCTTAGCTGTATTCATATGGTTCAAGAAAGAGTGAGCATGACTAGCTCAACAAGTACAACAATTCTAATAAACAACATGCTTGAAACATAGAACTCGTATTGAAAGTAGTATGCACACAAGCCAATCATGTTTGATGATAAAGCATATACTTTGTAACAATCTTATTCATTTATTAATAAAAAGTATTAATTTATTAAAGGCTTTTAATTATCTACATGATGCTGTTTTATAATATGTGATAAACCCATAGTTTTAAGTAATGCTTTTAGAATAATGATGATGATCATTCTAATGAGATCTAAATTCTTAGAAAGCTTAAAACTAAAATAGTTCCCAATTGTTGGATTACTAAATCGGGAATTAGTGAATCCGGATAGATCGGTACATACGCTTGCTTGCTCATTGGATGAGGATGATTGATCTCATGATCATTTGTGTGGAGACACTAAAGCAAGTATGTAGGTGCTTATTAGAGAATAAGTTCACTTTGAACGCGGCTCTCGCTAAGGAATACCTAATGGAGTTTTACGTGCTGTCAATAGGAATTCTCAGTAGTGATAGTAAAGACAAGTGATCCTTGACTTGAGATCATCATAGTATCTTGTGTATGATGAGTTATACTTTGACTTATTCCTTAAGACCCTTAGGGTATATCAAAGGGTATGCTTGGGTATAATAAGTTGTATATGGAGATAATGTATGATCAATAAAGAATCTACCACTTATATTAAAAGAAGAGAAATGTCCTATGTGATTCGATAAATGACAACCCAAAGAGTCCTTGGCCAAGTGCGTAATGAAATTAGAAAGGAGTTTCTAATTTGCATTATTTGAGTCAGTGCATTTAAGAGTCGAAATACATATAATTAAATAAAATAAGACTTGACAAAGAATTCCATGTCCTTATATTTAATCGGGACATCAGTATGGTGGAAGGATTGAATTATACTTTAAAACTATTTACTCAAAGGTTCTTTTATGATTAATGTTGAAATCTATATTATCCGGAAAGTCGCCGATCGCTAGGGAGGCTTATCCCTATTATAGAATAAATATTATTTATTTAAATAAATTAATTGTTTAATTTATTTATTTAAATAAGATTAGAATTGTTCTAATTGATTTATTCACAACCTGCTTAATATGGAGAACCTAAAGGGTCACACCATAAAAGGAAGAATAATTATTTAAGAAGTTAATGGCATAATCGTAATAATATGTTATGTATATTTAATTTAATCTACGGTGATAGAATAAATTAAATAGCTTAATATTTATTATTTAATATTTTAGAAATATTAAATATAAATTAATAAGATGAGTCTTATTAATATTATTACAATTATTATTATTATTTTAATTTCTAAAAGAGTTTAGGAATTAATTTAATATAAGTATTCTCATTTATTCCTAATTGATTAGGAAGGAAAATTAGTTAAAGGAGTTTAATTAATTATCCCTAATAAGATTAGGGAGCCCTTTAATTAAAAGGGTTTAATTAAATAATACCTTATTTTAATAGGTTACTTGATATCTTTATAAGAAGAGTCTTATATCGATATCAAGACTACGTGATAATTCCAATGGTTGGAGAGTACGCCCTTTTCTATAGAGATAAAAAACTAGGGTTTAGCCAACCACCCATCTTCTTGAATCCTTCTTCTTCCTCGGTGGATCACCTCTAGAGGCCAAACACTTGGGTGGCTAATGTTGATCAAAGGAATGAACCAAACCTATGGATTCAAGTTGAACGCGAAAAGGATCGAGGTGAACTTGTACTGAGGAAGCTTCGGATCTTCAAGGGTATGTTTCTTTTCATCTTTTTCGCTTAATTAATAATTGTGCATAAAGGGTGATCCGGGTATATGGTTTGTAAAATTTTAAACTCGATTTTTACACGCTTCCGCTTATTTATGAAATTTGATCAAGTTCTTGAATATTACAAACCTAATAAAGGGCATCGAGCCCAAACCTTTATGCAAATTATTAATTGATTTAATTTATATATATATATTGATATGTGTTTAGAACAATTTAATTGGGCATAATTTTATTATATAAATTTAAAAAAAAAAAA
Organism: Panax quinquefolius; assembly: GCA_020205615.1. Taxonomy (NCBI): domain Eukaryota; kingdom Viridiplantae; phylum Streptophyta; class Magnoliopsida; order Apiales; family Araliaceae; genus Panax; species Panax quinquefolius. The sequence continues at coordinate 68,932,321 of CM035152.1, read as the reverse complement.
AAGAACACGAATTCACCGCTTCTAAAATCATCAACGTGGGGTTTTCACTATAATATATATTATTAATATATATAGGATCATGTCAGTTGAAAGTGAATCAAATTTTTTTCAAAAAGTTGTTATATATAGTTGTTTTTTTTTTATTTCATGGTGACTCACATGGATAAGGTGAAGTGCTGACAATTTTTTTTATAGCAGGGCATTATTTTTCATGGACTCAAGTGATTCTTGCAAGTGGAACTAAACATGGAATATATATATATATATATATATATATATATATATATATATATATATATATTAATTTTAAATAAAGGTTTATTTTAATCTAAAATATATGATATTTTATATATATATATTAATAATTTTATAATTAAAATAAAATTATTTTAATTTTAAAATTAGATTCCATGATAACTAATTGGAGGATTTTTGTGAATGTTTCCTTAAATAAAGGAGTTTATTTAGATATGAAATATGATTTCATATTATTCAAAATAAAAGAGTTTATTTGTGAATAGGAAAGAGAATCCTAATTTCCTTAAATAAAGGAGTTTATTTAGATATGAAATAAGATTTTATATTATTCAAAATAAAGAAGTTTATTTGTGAATAGAAAAGAGAATCCTAATTTCCTTAAATAAAGGAGTTTATTTAGATATGAAATAAGATTTCATATTATTCAAAATAAAGAAGTTTATTTGTGAATAGGAAAGAGAATCCGTGTTTCCTTTAATAAAGGAATTTTTTATGTGGAATTGATTCCATAATTAATTAAAATAAAAGAGTTTATTTTGATTAAAGATTTTGATTAAAATAAAATGGTTTATTTTATTCAAAATTAGATAAATTAAAATAAAATAGTTTTATTTTTATTTAAATTTGGATTAAAATAAAAGAGTTTATTTTGATTCAAAATTAGATTTTATACTAACTAAATTTGTCCATTAAATGATATCAATATATATATTGAATGTTTATTATTCATAAGATGAATGTTATTTATTTATGCATATGGTGATGTGTATGATAATAAATGAGATTGATTATGGACTATCACCAATGTGATTGGATTTTATTTTAGTTGGATGCATGAATGTATGGGTTTTATTAAATGGGGTCACAGACCTCGCCTTCTCTAATTTTTCTAATGTAAATTCTATTCCCTCCTATGTACTTCCCTCGATCACGATCAAGGTTTCTATTTATTTTAATTAGTTTTGTAATAGGAATAGTTAGAATTAATTTTGAAAAATTGAGATCAAGGAGCAAGGAGCGCTTGAAGACCCGCTTGTAATGGAGCCCGTTTAAATGTAATAGTTATATTTAAATATTATTTCTTACAACCCTGGGTTTGACCTTTTGGTTCACTTGGTGGCTCTAGTGAACTAAACTAGAATAAAAGTCCATAATCAATCCGGGTAGAATATAGTATTTCTATATGTGCATGCTTATACTATATATATTATATATTATGCAAACATGCTTCGATGTTAATTAATATGACGCGATTTTATATATATATATGCATGCACGCTACTAAACAAGATGAGACAAATTAATAACAAACCCTCAAAAAAATTTATATTAATTCCTAAGCGCTCAAAGATATTTGAAATATCGAACGTCAGCTTTCTAGCATGATAAAATTAATAGAGTATTAAATATTTAATATGAGTTTGTTGTGTCACCACAAGACAAGTATTAAGTATTTAAGATGTTAATTTATCACATTTTATGCTTATAAAGAAAATTGAACAATATTGTTTTGTTGTGGTCACCACAAGGATGATATTTTTCTTTTTGAATATATGGAGTGCTAGGTTGACTTAACTTGGATAATTTTGATTCGGATGTGCCACCACTTGATCAAAATAATCTAAGAGGCAAAAGAAAAGGAGTTGCATAGTTGATGTAATTGACAAAAGTTGTCTATCTATTTATTTATATATAGTTTGTTATGTCACCACAAGGCTATATACATTTGAAATGGGATCCTTATTCTCACTAGCAAATCTTTAATCAGATTTTACCGAACTATATAAGTGAGGGTAATATAGTTTGAAGAAAATAGTGGGAGATACCAATTTAAAATAAGACCTAATTTATTTTGGTAATTAATAAAAGAATGTATGTTAAAATGTTGTTAATTACAAATTCATTTACGTAATTTTACAATGTCTAAATTACTATCATCATGCGCATATTAGATGCTAAATTAACCGCATCAATTAAACGGATTGGTTAAGGAATTTGAGAATAGTTCTCATAGCTAAAAAAACTATCTTATGTCCTTAATACGCCTATCCTCGCAATGGTTGCGCATAATACCTCCGAGGAAGAGATTGCTACTTTTAGAAAGTGGCAAGATGATGCACAATTGGCTCAACGCATCATGCTCGCATCCATGAGTAACGAGCTTCAAATACAAGATGAAACTATGGATGCTCCTACTATATTCCCGCACATCAAGTAGTTGATGGTGAGGAAAGTAGGACCGATAGATATCGACATCTCAAGGAGCTCTTCCGATCTAGAATGGGCAATGGCACTATAGTAAGATGCATAAAAAAAGTTCTTAACATAATCAATTTGATTGATCAATTAGACAACCGGTTTTGTCATGGATGGAGAGTTGAGCCAAGATTTGATCTTGCACTCACTCCCTGGACGCCTTTCACAATTGTTGTGAATTTTTCATATAAACAAGCTAGATATCAGCTTCGTTGATTTGCTTAACATGTTGAAAAATGATGAGAGTCACTTTCCAACCAAGAAAGACCATGTCTTACTGGTAGGGGCCAAAGGATCTTCTGAAAAGAAGAACGATTCAAAGAAGGTATATAGAAAGGCATAAACAAAGGATAATAAGAACAAAACTGATATGGATAGCAAAGGAGTTTGCTTCCACTGCAATAATCCTGGACATTGGAAAGAAACTGCGAGAAGTATCTTGCAGTGGCTAACCAAAGAAGCTTAGTGAAGTTTTGCCATAAATACAAATTTGTTCATGATTTGAAATAAATTTTTCTTTAAGTCAATGTTCTACTTGGGTATTGGATACCAACTTTGGTTATCATAAATATAGATTTATGAAATTCTTTAAGTCAATGTTCTACTTGGGTATTGGATACCAACTTTGGTTATCATAAATATAGATTTATGAAAGGACCAAACAGAAGTAGAAAGCTAAACAAATATAAGTAATCCTATGTGTGGGAAATGAAGCAAAGGTTGCAACATTAGCCATAGAAACTTATAGTTTAAAGACGCCTTACGGGCAAATCTATTAAGTCAATAAGTTGTTATTGTATTCCAGCCTCGTTGAAAACATTATTTCCATTTTATTGTTGGACAATGAAATCTTTGGTATTATATTTAAGAACAATTGTTGTTCTATTTATAATAATAATGTTTTGTATAGAACTCGAAATATTACTTAATAGATTTTGTATACTGACTTACGTGGAAAATTATTTTATAAATTGAACAAACTAATATAAGAAAAAGAGATGATCATTCAAAGAGTTGAATGTATGTATTTGATGAAATACAAGTGTGAATTATTTGAAAGGTTAAAAGAATTCAGAAGTGAAACAAATTGACAAAGTATTAAGATTCTTTGATTAGATCAAGGAATAAATACTTGTGCAATAAGTTTCTAGATTATCTCAAATGGTTTTCTCATAATGGACACATCCTGATACGTAATAATTGATTGATGTATCTGAATGGAAAAATCGTACCTTGTTGGACATGGTGCGGTCCATAATGATTTTACCGACATTCCAAAGATCCTTCCGGATAATGTCCTAGAAATGGTCGTGATATCTACGAAAAATGGTAACCTCAAAATCCATTTCCAGACTCCATAAAAGTTATGGATAGGAGGATTCCTAATCTTAAGTATGTTAAGATAAGGGGTTGTCCAACTTATGTGAAAAGGTTTCAAAGGATAAGCTTGGGACAAGATTTTATAAGTGTCGATTTGTGGGACATCCTAAAGTAAGTTTAGGGTATATGTTCTATAATCTTATTTAGCAAAAGGTGTTTGTTGCAAAATACGCTGCCTTCTAAGATAAAGATATTTATCATTGAAGGGGCTAGTGGGAGGATTATAGATCTTGAAGAGTTCATGAACCACAAAATACTATAAGTCAAATAAGAGGAACGTAGATGTAATTCTATTATACCACAACCGAATCTTAACTGAATAGTACCAAGATACCGGGAGGTATGGATTCATCATAGATGATGATGATGAGGTACACATCATAGAAGATGATGATCCAGTTTACATACGTTGGGTAAGTGTTGTAGACACTCAGAGAAATGGATTGAAACAAGTTTCTCAAATATGGAACATTCGTTTTGATGAGGCAATCAAAAGAGTTTGATTTTATCAAAAATAAGAATGAACCTAGTGTGTACAAAAGGGTCAAGTTGGGAGCATCGTGACATTCCTAGTACTATATGTTAATATATACTACTGATAAGGAATGACATACCAATGCTACAATCAAGAAAGATAAAGTTGTCTAAACATTCCTCCATGAATGATTTGGGAAGAGTATCATTATTGGGGATGCAAATCTATATAGATAGATTTAAAAGGATGCTCGGCTTAACCCAAGGAACGTATATTCATTTGATGCTAAAGTTGTTTAGCATGGCAAACTCCAAGAGTTATCTCATGTTGATGAGCTATGGAGTGTATCTCTCTTAATAGTCCCCACAGACTCCTGAAAAGAGAGATCGCATGAGTGACTATCATGTATGCAATGAAATATACAAGATCTAATGTTGATCGGTCATATTCTGGACAAGATCACCAGAAGACAAAGAAAAACATCTTAAAGTTCTTAACCCAACTAAGGATGTGAGCATACATATGTGGGTCCGAATTAAAACTAGAGGGCTTTACAGACTCAAGTTTTTCGAGATGCACTAAGACGATCGAAAATCCACTTTAAGGTAAAGTGTTACCTTGAATAAAGGTGGTGTAGTGAATTTGAAAGGTTCCAAATAGCAAAAGGTTGCTGGTTTAATGATAAAGACAAAGTATATAGCTGTAAATGAAGTTGCAAGTTGATTGTTTGAATGATAAGTTCATTACAGAACTAGGAATAGTTCCTAAGTCTCATCTTGGATCTAAACATATGTTGTAGCACTTTCATTTTATTATAGGAATCATTGAAAGATGGGAAATCACTATAGAGATAGTGAACTCTCAAAACAACATTACATATCCATTAACTAAAGCTTATCCAATGTAAAGCAGGATAATCGCCACTTAGAGAAGAAGAGTATGAGATACCACCATTACGATCGACTTTAGTGCAAGTGGGAGATTGAAAGTAGTATGCACACAAGCCAATCATGTTTGATGATAAAGCATATACTTTGTAACAATCTTATTCATTTATTAATAAAAAGTATTAATTTATTAAAGGCTTTTAATTATCTACATGATGTTGTTTTATAATATGTGATAAACCCATAGTTTTAAGAAATGCTTTTAGAATAATGATGATGATCATTCTAATGAGATCTAAATTCTTAGAAAGCTTAAAACTAAAATAGTTCCCAATTGTTGGATTACTAAATTGGGAATTAGTGAATCCGGATAGATTGGTACATACGTTGCTTGCTCATTGGATGAGGATGATTGATCTCATGATCATTGTGTGGAGACACTAAAGCAAGTATGTAGGTGCTTATTAGAGAATAAGTTCACTGAACGTGGCTCGCTAAGGAATACCTAATGGAGTTTTACTTGCCTGTCAATAGGAATTCCTGTAGTGATAGTAGTACAAGTGATCCTTGGACTTGAGATCATCATAGTATCTTGTGTATGATGAGGCATACTTTGACGTATTCCTTAAGACCCTTAGGGTATATCAAAGGGTATGCTTGGGTATAATAAGTTGTACATGGAGATAATGTATGATCAATAAAGAATCTATCACTTCTATTAAAAGAAGAGAAATGTCCTATGTGATTCAATAAATGACAACCCAAGAGTCCTCGGTTAAGGCGTAATGAAATTAGAAAGGAGTTTCTAATTTGCATTATTTGAGTCAGTGCATTTAAGAGTCGAAATACATATAATTAAATAAAATAAGACTTGACAAAGAATTCCATGTCTTATATTTAATTGGGACATCAGATGGTGGAAGGATTGAATTGTATTTAACTATTTACTCAAAGGTTCTTTTATGATTAATGTTAAAATCTATATTATCCGGAAAGTCGCTGATCGCTAGGAGGCTTATCCCTATCAGAGAATAAATATTATTTATTTAAATTAATTAATTGTTTAATTTATTTATTTAAATAACATTAGAATTGTTCTAATTGATTTATTCACAACCTGTTTAATATGGAGAAACTAAAGGGTCACACCATAAAAGGAAGAATAATTATTTAAGAAGTTAATGGCATAATCGTAATAATATAAAGTTATGTATATTTAATTTAATCTATGGTGATAGAATAAATTAAATAGCTTAATATTTATTATTTAATATTTAAGAAATATTAAATATAAATTAATAAGAGGAGTCTTATTAATATTATTACAATTATTATTATTATTTTAATTTCTAAAAGAGTTTAGGAATTAATTTAATATAAGTATTTCATTTATTCCTAATTGGATTAGGAAGAAAAATTAGTTAAAGGAGTTTAATTAATTATCCCTAATAAGATTAGGGGAGCCCTTTAATTAAAAGGGTTTAATTAAATAATACCTTATTTTATTAGGTTACTTGATATCTTTATAAGAAGAGTCTTATATCGTATATCAAGACTACGTGATAATTCCAATGGTTGGAGAGTACGCCATTTTCTATAGAGATAGAAAACTAGGGTTTAGCCAACCACCCATCTTCTTGAATCCTTCTTCTTCCTCGTGGATCACCTCTAGAGGCCAAACACTTGGGTGGCTAACGTTGATCAAAGGAAGGAACCAAACCCGGTGGATTCAAGTTGAACGCGAAAAGGATTGAAGTGAACTTGTACCGAGGAAGCTCGATCTTCAAGGGTATGTTTCTTATTCATCTTTTTCGCTAATTAATAATTGTGCATAAAGGGTGATCCGGGTATATGGTTTATAAAATTTTTAAACTCTGATTTTTACACGTTTCCGCTTATTTAAGCAATTTGATTGTGTTCTTGAATATTACAAACCTAACACGTATATCTTCAATAACTGAACAATAGTTACGAAGTACTATCAATAATTCAAAATAGCACTTCTTTTCATTCAAAACGTTTTACAACAACAATATTCAGTAAAACATCAATTCCGGTCCAAGACCTTGAGCATTTCATAACTTCTTTTAAAAAAGGACATCCCGGTACTAAGTCCGTAAGTCCGACATTTCTTATGAGCATGTCTAGGTGATCAGCCTATATTACTCTATGTTGATCAACACTACATTCATTAAACGTGTATACGTTTAAGTTGTCGCAACCTCACGTGCCTATCGTTAAACGACAAAACATTTTTAACATACTCAGTCTTCGTTTGAAAACCACACCAATATAACTTGGTAAACATTGACCATGCTTGATAGAAACATAATATAAGTCTAGCCGAAAGAATTGGCTTTGACTTCATCATACAAGACTTTATGCGTAAGGATACATGAATTTCAAAGCTTGTCAAGACTGAACTGGAACAAGGGTTAGAATACTTGCCTTTAGCGTCTGCTACAGTTAATAACATGTTCTTCGTTTAAGTCTTTAAGTCTCTACAGTAATGATAATATCACATAACACATTAGGTCATGAATGAACATACATAATCCCTAATGTATCTTACCTTTCTTCTTAATCTAATTATGACTTAGATTTGTTCTTATTGGTTCCGACTTTTCGTTAAATTATTTTCATTACGTTCATGTTTGATTACTTATCTTCAACCTTTAGACAACATAAATAAGGTTTAACAATACCTTACAATGCCTTATTAAGTTCCTCAGTTCATTACTAATGAGTTATTGTTCATGCCATACTTATAAATCTTCATCACTGTCTAAAACCTAGGATCGCATCATGGCGCACGGCCATATACCTTTACATCTCACGTTATGGCCATGAGTTTGCGAGAGCTGAGAGCTTCTACTTAGCGATGCGGCGCCACACTCAACACTCATGTTCGCGCTTACCAAGCACGACTCTACAAGAGATGTTATTGCAGACTGCATCTTTGTCAGCCGCGCCATCATTTGGCCTTGAGTTGGCGTCGCAGAGCCAACTCTGTGCACCAGAAAATTTTTACAGACTTTTTACTTTCCGAATTTCCCACATGCATAACTTCTTCGTTATAAGTCTGAATTGGCTCGTTCAAAAGCCTACAGTTCACAAATTTCATACTCTACGTGTTCATGCAAGAATTTTATCTATTTGACTTCATTTGCTAAAATTTTACCTATTAGTTCATTTTATCGAAAACGATAAACGTTTGTGAACGTTCAACGCTCGTTTCTTCGTTCTAAGTCAAAATTCGGTCATTTTTGAGTCCGCAACTCTATAATGCTAAATATGACTTGTCTCCATCAAAAACCAACGTTTCTGAGTTTAAACACAAAATACGACTTCCATTCCGAGAATTTCACGAATTCGACGATTATCGTCCAATCGTGTGAATTCTGGAGAAACTTCATTACTAATGATATGATCATGGTTCTAAATGAATTCTACCATCATATGAACATTTCAAACTACTTATTATATCAAATTATTTTCAAAGTAAGTTTTAACTTATTCTTCATAAGTTTATGACTTATTCAACTTATGACCTACAAAGTTTTATTCCTTTTGACTTATTAATGATTTAAATCCTTTACTCAATGTTCTTACATCTTATCAAGCATACTAACTTCATTTGATAATCATATGACAAGTTTATCATAAGTTATCAACTTATTTAGGTTCAAGTTACTTATTCATAACTTATTCGGCTAAGTCCATTCATTAATCAATTCTTATATGTTCCTAACATACATGTTTATTAAACTACACTTCTCTTATCATCCTACCATGATAGAGATAGAAGATTATTAGATCATAAGATCATTATCTTTGATGACTAGCTTTCTCCTTCTTGGAAATCTCACAAGGAATGTTGTGACTTAAAAGTGTTCATTCTCTCTAACACTTAAGTTGTTTAATGTTGGATGAAAATTAACAATCCAACAAATGAATTGTGAGCTTGCTATTTATAAATTTGGCAAAGTTAGGGCATTATGGACATTTAGAACATCCCACCTCCTTACTAACCTCCTTAATATTCATTCCTTACTTACCAAGTTTACTTGTTAACCACTCACATTAGTTGGCCATCACAAAACAAATCCTATGCTTGGCCATCACATAAAGTACTTGGTCACCAAGTTCACCCATGGGTTGCCCCATGGATCCTAATTAGCTAATGGATCATCACATTGGGCTTGCTTTAATTAACTTAGCTTATTCATTTTGGGCTTGCATTACTTAAGTTTGGACCTTTGATTAACAAACAATTGGGCTTGAACATCAATTCCTATTGGACTTATACCAATATGCTAATAATCCTACAAGTCCCACTTAATTGGCTAAAAGCCTTATTACATATACTATATGTATAATTATTATATTTTAGCTCGTATACTAATTCGTAATATACGTTATTCCACTCTCCATATATACTCGTATAATACTTCGTATTATACCTACATTCAATACCTCGTACAATCCCTACGTATCATACAATCAATAATCTCTTCTTAACGCTTAATATTCCTAACGTGTTCAAATTAAGTCCACATGCAAAATATTGCATTTTCCATACATGAATTATTATTACATAATTCATCTCACGTTGATATTATAACGTTACGTATTTCTCGGAAGTTCAAAAATAATTCCCGAGCGGAAATCGATGAATAGTGTTTTTTGGAAAATTTCTCGGAAAGCTTTTATTTTCGTCTTAGAAATTCAAACACTTTAATTCATTCACGTAGTTAAAATACTACAACATCCCGACATTTCTAGGTTATAGAACGACATTCACATAATAATAATAAATAATATTATTTTATTTATTATTAAAAGTATTTACAAAAGGTTTGATTTCTGGGGCATTACATATATAATTCGTTGTATGTTGTTTAGAATCGAGTTTTCAATAATTAAATTCATGGAGATATGTCTAAGATGAGGAAATTTGAGCTTTATGGTAGTATATGTATGTTTTGGTCTATTTTGAGACTAAAATTGATGCTGAATTCATTATGGGAACTTAAAATTGATGATAGATGTTGTTAATACATTGAAAAACGAAAACAACAAAGGTTAAATGGATTGATTTGGTTAGGAATCAAATCAATGGTGAATGATTACGCTAAACATGTTAAAACATGAAAAATAGAGTATGAACATGAGTTTTGGGTCAAGATTTAGGTTAGTTAATGTTTCTGTAAACTTTTTATTTTTGTTATGCTGTAGTTCTAAGAATTACGAATCCGTATAATAAAAAACAGAATAATTTGGATGTGTAAAACTCAAGTTATGAAGATTAGAAGGAGAAAGGGTCAAAAATTGCAAGAACAGTAAACTACAAGTTCTAGTTTTGCTAACAGGCGCATCTGCGCCCTGTCCTAAGCCTATTGGATTGCAGCTGCCCTCTTGGGTGCATCTGCGCTATTTCCAAGGCTTATTTGGGTGCAACTGCGCTCATGGTGTGTCAGGTGTGACTGTTTTGACCTCCTGTAGTAAAACATTCATAACTTTTTCATACGAACTCCGATTGACGCAATTTAGAATTATACGGGAAGATAACGAGTAGACCTACAACTTTCATTCTATTTTTTGATTTAAAGTCAGGAACAAGGGTCAAAATGGCCATATTTGAGACTGATGTGTATTCAGAAGCAATTAGAGGGCGTCGGGCATTCACGTATACAAGTGTAGTGCTTCTAACGATAAAAGATGTTGGTCTAAGTTATAAAACATGAATATTAGTAAATATAATGATACTTAACATTAATAAATGATGTATAAGATAAGTTGTAAAAGCATACTAAACATACACAAGAGAGACGAATCGGGCGTGTGATGAATGAACGTTGAAACGATGTGACAAGTGTTAATGAGCGTAGAAAGTGTTTCAATTCAATTGAAATGAATATTATAAGATATGGAATGGGGTTAATATAAAACCAATAAGGAGTCCTAGAAAGACTTAAACACTTAAATGAACATTGAGTATGACCTAAGAAGAAACATAGTGAGATATAAGTCGAAAGTTAACATAATCAAATTGAACATTGTGTATTAATAACAGGAAGGATTATAAGATATAAAGTAAAGTTTACATTACAACTACTATACATTTTTATGTGACTAATAGTTGATGTGTATGATTATATAAGTGTGTAGGGCACGTGAAGTGTAGATAGATGTAAGTTGTTAAACTTTTATTGGTAAATAACAATCAAGGCAAGTCTTTCAGTTCCTATTTGCTCTGTGAACTTGATGATGAACTATTTTAAATCTTTATTACAAAGAGCATTATATGTTATTGATGAGTGAGTTTTATACTCATAATTGAGTGCGTTTGGGCTTAATCTTTTGGTTGATTTTAAGTGTTTGTGTCTATTCATGCATGTTTTATGTTGTTTTGTAGGAATTGGGAGAAAAGTTACTTGGATCGACGTTCGGGGTGGCTAGATTCTCGTTTTCGGCTTGCCATTTACATAGCAGTCACTTCAGAGCCAATTTGAGTATTTCTCCGGACTTTATTTCGAAACACTTAAAGAATGAAAGTTTTAGATCTACGTCTCCTCTTTCCCAAACATCTTGAATCATCGAAATCGAAGTTCGGACGAAGATGTTATGGCTATTTTCCCAAAGGAAGTCGGAGTAGAAAATTTCCATAAATGTTCCAGCGTCGGGGTGCCCAAATCATGCCTATTTGCAGCGGCAAGGGGCGCTTCGAGCAAAGATGTTCGATCTTTGCCCCAAATACCAAGCACCTCGAGGAAGTGTCTGCTAAGGCTTGGACGCATTTTGGGGCGAAATTTGACATCTTTTTGACTCCAAATTGGATTGGGTTTGTTCCTAAGCTAAAAATTGGACTTGTAACCTATAAATACATGATGTAAGGCATAAAATAAAGAGATATTAAATAGATTAGACTAGATAAAAAACTCCATTAAATTAGAATATAAACCCTAGTTCTTAATTAGCCATTGGAGATTGAAGCAAATTGAAGAACACTGAAGAGCAAGAGCAAGAGGGGAGCATCAGATTTGCGAACAACAAATTCTATTCTCTTCTCTTATCATACTTTTATCTTTTAATGTCTATTCGGTTGTGGATTCTTGGTTTTAATTCATTAATTATGAACTAACTCTTTTATTAAGACTACCAATTGAACCTTTGATGTCTATAAATTAGTTATTCGATTTATTCCAATTATTTGTGTCAAAGTGAGTTGTTTATCTTGCCTTGTGTTAATTGATTAATTATTTGATCAGTAATTACCTTGTTACTCTAGAAGGAATTGAAAGAGGAGATCTAGGGTTAGAACTGGGCATGATAACATGTGACTTAGTTATTTGCATGGTGAATAATTAGGTTTGTGAATTGAATGGAAATATATGTTCACCGCATGTGACACATAAGGAATTGGAATTGAAGGAATTTAATTCAATTTTTTTGCATAGGAATATAGCAAGATTAATCTGGATTAAATAGAAGTCATTTGATCACTTGGAAAAGGACTTTTGGCATTTGAGAATTTTTGTTAATAATTCAGTAGGCATAATAATTGGGGTAATTGGATAATTGGTTTATAGTTCATAATTGGGGATATTAGAGTCTTAATCTTTATTCATCTGAATTCATTCGTTAAAATCTTAGTTTTATTTATTTTATTTATTTTAGAATAATCTCTTTTAGTTGCTTAATTTAGTTTGCTTAATTTGAAAAATCACACTTTGCAATTGTTTAAATAAAATTGATTTGGTTAAGAGTTAGTACTTGGTAATTTTTATTAAATAATTTCTCGTGGGAACGATACTCTACTTTCACTTTATTACTTGTTGACCGTGTATACTTGCACGTTTGTTTTGATTGTGAAATCAACCAACAGTTATATATGTTGAAAGTATGAAACGTTAAAGTCAATTTATGACTATGTTGATTGAGTAATGAATGCAGATTGAGTAAGGAACTCAATCTTTATACTTGTTATGTGAACTGCATCATGTATGTTATGTTAGTCTAATGATTATGAGATGTGCGTTGAGCATGTTATTACGTGCTACGTGATGCATGAAAACTTTTAGATTTGTTGGGCTGTCGAGCTCAACCTTGGAAATAACCACTTTTGCAGGTTAAGGATTCAAGGTAATGATATGTGTTACTTGAAAGACATGAATCAGATTTAATGCATGAAGATTTATATACTTTGGCTGAGTTGTTATTACTTGAACCATGTTTAAGGTTCCGGATGACGTACTTGATAATGTATGATGTTTAATAGATGTTGAGTTATAAAGTTTAAATTTTGTTCGATGTATAAAGGGTACTGAACCTGGATGTAAGTTTTATCTATTAACTCAGATAAAGTGAGTAATAAACTAAGTATGGTTCAAAGGTAGGTAAAGATAAATGTTTTGAGAAATGTACTTGATAATTTATGATGTGAAACTTCATATTTAGTTATAAAGTTTGAGCTACCCAATGTATAAGGGATATCAAGCTGAGATGTAAGATTTTATATAATAACTCTGATAATGAAAATCATAGAATAAATTTGATTCGGATATGTGTAGCTGATAAAGGTTATGATTCAGAAATTAAAGTAAGAAGACAGAAAAGTTTTAATTATTCCGCATTTTATTAAGTTAACATTGAATAATGATGTAAAATCAGAAGTTAGACGTATTGTTAACGACTGAAGTCCAGAGATGAATTGTATGAATTTTGGAGTCGTTATAGTTGGTATCAGAGTTGTAGGTTATAAACTATAGGTAGGAGTTCCTTAGGCTATAACCTTGGAAAAGAAAGGTGAAGATTGTAAAGAATGAACTCAATTAAATTTTGAACAATAAGAAATAAATTTAACAAATGTATAGAGAAGAGATTAAAATATATATGAGAAGATTAAAACAAGAATCTTGAGGTATCTAAAAGATATGAATATGGAGTTACCTGACTCAAGTAGCAAGATATTAAGTGTTATTAAATAGACGCTGTTTACAAGATGAAGATGATTAAAATAATAATAATAAACTCAAATAGAGTTTAATTAATGATAAATTTAGAGAATGCTTATAAAACAAGGTATGATAATATGTTCGGGTTCAAAGAAGAACCTGAAGAGTTAAAAATTGAGTTGAATAATCATAAGACAATATAATTAAAGAGAAGTAATGAGGATCATGAAACCAAAATGATCATAATATAAAAAAGGAATCATAAAGAAGATGGTTGTAGAGTAAGATCACGACGTGATCTGGTTAAGTTGTAAAAGGATAGATGATCTATAATGAATGAATAGTTATAGCTTGATGCTATAAGAGAATGTACTATGATATAGTACGAGTTAAACTCATGAGGTGTTATAGATGATAAAATATGGAAAATTCTTATCTAGTAAAGAGCAAGTTATGAGCAAGATAGAGTTAGGTGGGATTTCAAATGAGGACTCATGTGATGGCTGAGTTGTACAAACCTTTGTATGGGCGAGGGCTTTGTGCTTGCACTCAGTTTGTCACATTAATAATAATTGGAATGTTGGTGTCGCACTATCAATGTATATGTGGTGAAAAGGTGATTTTTTTCTCATAATATAAGAAAGGAATCATAAAGAAGATGGTTGTAGAGTAAGATCACGACGTGATCTGGTTAAGTTATAAAATGATAGATGATTTGTAATGAATGAATAGTTATAGCTTGATGTTATAAGAGAATGTATTATGATATAGTACAAGGTAAACTCATGAGGTGTTATAGATGATGAAATATGGAAAATTTGTATCGAGTAAAGAGCAAGCTATGAGTAAGATAGAGTTAGGTGGGATTTCAAATGAGAACTCATGTGATGGATGAGTTGTACAAACCTTTGTATGGGCGAGGATTTTGTGCTTGCGCTCAGTTTATCACATTAATAATCATTGGAATGTTGGTGTCGTGCTATCAATGTATATGTGGTGAAAAGGTGATTCTTATCTCATAATATAAGAAAGGAATTGTAAGACCCCAACTTTTATGAATAAAGATGAATTTTCTATAATTATCATTTTTGAATATTATGGAATGAATTTGATATAATGTTATAGTTGTGGGTAATAGTTATAAATTTTGCAAAGTACGCAAGTTGTTATATAATATTCGATTGGTCGGGGAATATTCGTTTTAATAGGGAATATTCGTACGATGGCATAATCATTGGTGGACCCCACAACGGAATTATTGTCGGATTGAGAAAATGATAAAAATATTTTATGAAAATAATGGCAGAAGGTTTATCGTTAACAGTTGAAACACCCTTAAGTTAAAAATACGAGAATACGCGAGGTCAGCATAAGAGCACACGATATTGATTATCGATGCTTACGTGAGAAGTCACTCAGTTTTGTTCAATTATTGCTTCAGTAATTGTTGCATAGTATCTCACGTTAATTGATTAAATTATTGGCAATATTTTATATATTATTAAATCAATAATTGAGACGACAGAGTTATTAATATTATTATTTGTAATATTAACGATGTCTAGAAGTTCTGCCAAGGAGAGGTTTGGTCACCTAATTGCGCGCCAATAGGGAGAATCCTTATTGGAAAGTGCCCTCTTTCCTGAGAACGACCTGGTCGATTAATAGTGTGAATTATAATAATGATGATGAAGTTTTATTTTATTAGTATTATTAATGTAATAAAATAGAAAATCTTTTTATATAAAACAGAATACTTTTATAAAGTTATTCGTTTTATTAGATTATAAATAGAATATATTATATTTTATTTAAAAGATTTTGTTTTATTAGAATATTTTATAGTAAACCAATCTGGACCGTCCCGCTTAAAAGTACATCAATCTGGACCGCTCAGAATTAGTTACTATTCAAATTCCATTCTCCTATAAATAGAAGTTCATTCCTTCATTATTTCTTATGAATTCACTAAAACTCTCTAGAGAGAAACTATAGAGAGAAAGAAGAAAAAAAATTCTCGCTACTTCACTACTCCTATATCTAGTTTGTTCTAAGGTAAGGGTACTATTTCTTTTCGTATTCATGAAGAGAACTTCATTATTCCATTTTTTTTATTTTGTTGAATAACTTGTATACACCTGGCCTACCCTATACTTGGTGAAATTCTTCATTATTCCATTCTTTATTATTTTGTTAGAACATCCTGTTTGTGCCTTTACGCATGACCTGTTTCCATTATTTATTATTCTGTTGGAACATCCTATCAGTGCAAATTTCACCTGACCTGGTTCCGTTATTTATTATTCTGTTGGAATATCCTATCTGTGCGTTTACGCATGACCTGGTTCCATTATTTATTATTCTCATTGGAATAACTCGTCTCGGGCTGGCCTAACGATGCCTGGTGATTTCTTTTGTTATTCCATTCTTTATTATACTCAGTTGGTTAAAGTTTTGACTTCTATACACCATGAAATTAGTGGAATATTCTTGATATTTGCCCTTCATCCAATATCTTTTCATGGAAATATTCTTCTAAGTATTCTTGAATTTTACTCTACAAAGATGTATCATGTTAACAATTTAGACGTTATTAGTTCCTAGATAAATTAATTCTTGAACTTGTTTTATTGAATTCTTATATCATTGTAATCATCCTCATGCTTATATTATGTTAAAAGTCATCTGTGGCCTGTAGTGCATAGATGGACTTGGTATGATTATAACCAAGGATTATTCGGTATAATCATGACCGTAATGTTACAAATGATGTGGTAAAAGTCCTCATTGGCCCGTAGTGCATTGATGGATAGTTGTTGGCATGATCATGACCATTGATAAATACACGAATATCCTTGGCCCGTAGTGCATGGATAATTTGTGGTCGTGATACTAATGAATATCCTCAACAGAGTAGTGCGGGGATGATGTGGATTATTTATTGTCGAGTCTCAAATGATAAAAGTGATGAAAAACCTTTTAAATCATAAAAGATAGTAGATTTTATTCTCTACTTGACTCTTTTAATGGATTGTTTGTTCCTCTGCAGTTAAACTTGATGTTTGTTATATTGTATCAATTTAACACTGTTTGAAGGCTAACAATAATTTATTCTCAGTATTATCTTAGTCATAATATTTCTTCTTCGGGCTAGTTGAGCTCACCTTTTACTTTCATTGTTCTCTTCAGAAATGAGAACGTAGCGAGGACTAGTCGGGAACGAGAGTATGTATTCCGTATAATAGCATTAGTAGTCCTCACTATTCTGTTAAATAGTGTGATAATAAATGTAATGAGGACTCAATTGAGTGTGGATATTGTCTAGATGACAATATTTACATTGTAACTCACAGCATATAGTTTGTCGTATTTTACACGACTGTTGTATAATTAAGTTGTATTTGAATTTTGTACCATGTATTTGGTGACTCAAGATGGGTGATGTATACCTATTTTGGGGGCGTTACAGTTGGTATCAAAGCTTAGCGATATGATCCCTAGCTGAGATGTGAGACAAGAACTAGGAGGGGAGAGACGGAGAATTCATTCGCTGGTATGACCTACCTAAGTTTATTTGGCAGTTAATTGGTTGGTCAGAGTATAGGGATGATATATTGCATGTCAATTAACCTTTGTTTTTTGGCAGTATTTGAAAATGGCATCCGAGATTGTTGAGATTAGCAATGGAGCACAGGAGACCGTTGAGTCTCCATAGATCAATAATTAGGATAATGTGCATCAGGATGCGACAATCCTCAGGCAAACAACAACACTGACCAGATGATGAACGATGGAATGTTCAGAGGCTTTATGCAATTCATGCAACATCAGGCAAGAGGAGCTCCTGAACAAAATGCAGGTGGAAACACTGGCAACTCTCGGACGGTCATCGCTAAGCAGTTCAAGGAACTGGGACCACCGGAGTTTTTTAGAGAGCCAAAACCACTTAAGGCAGAAACGTGGATAAAGCTGATCAACAAGATATTTGATGTCTTGGGATGCTCCGAGGAGCAAAAGGTTTCTTTGCCACCTTCATGTTGTGGGCAGAGATAGATTACTGGTGGGAATCTGTAAAGCGTACTCAACCTACCGCACGAAAGATGTCTTGGGAGAAGTTCGAAGAACTATTCAACAACAAGTACTTTCCCGAAAGTATTCGTCACATGAAAGAGGTAGAGTTCATCAAGCTGGAGCAAAACAACATGACCGTGTCGCAGTACGAAGCCAAGTTTGCCGAGTTGTCCCAGTTTGCATCCCATTTGGTGGATAATAAGGAGAGAATGACGCGAATGTTTTAAGAGGTTTGAAACCCGAGATACGTCAATATCTTATCTCTCATAAACTGTGTTTATATTCAGATGTTGTTAATAGGGCTCAGTTATTAGAGCGCGATAATGAGTCAACCCAGCCAAAAGAGAGCAGCCGATAAAATGATAATACTAGTGATAGCAGTCATCGAAGCGGTGACAATAAGCGTGGAGGGAATCAACATGTCGGAAATGGTAACCACTTCGGTGGTAATCATGGCCAAAACAATAAGAATAGGCATTTCATGAAGAGGAGATTCAACAATGATGGAAAGACGTCAGCACCAGCACCCGTTGTTAAGGAAGGAGAATGACCACCTATCATATGCTTCAAATGCGGAGGGGGGGGGGACACATCAGTCCAAACTACGTAATGTCATCCAAAGCATGTTACAATTGTGGAAGAGAAGGTGACCTGGCCCAATTTTGTCGTTCACCGAAGATAAGTTCAGCTAGGATGGAGGCACCAAAGGATGTCCCAGAAAAGTCAAAGCCAAGAAGGTCAAGGGACGCTGCTTTGTCGTGACCTCCCGTAGAAAGCAAGGAACCCGAACGAGGTCATCACGGGTAAGCTTATCATAAACTCTAGCGAAGTTTATACCTTATTTGATACCGATTCTACCCATTCTTTTATTTCTCCTACTTGCGCTTAACGTTTAAATTTGACTCCGGAGAAATTAGACTTTGACTTATCTGTTGAAACTCCATTAGGAGAAACCTTCATTACATCCATTGTTTATAAGTTTTATTTGGATCAAATTGGTACCCTCGCATTACCTGTCGATCTTATTTCATTGAAAATACTTGCATTTGACGTAATTTTAGGGATTCATTGGTTAACTACTCATCATGCAAAAATTGATTATTTTTGTAAGGTTGTTAGCTTTCATATTCCTAACCAACCTATTATGAAAATTCAAGCAACCAAACCATTAAAATCAATCACTATCATATCAAGCCATAAAGCTATTCGTTTATTGAAAAATGGATGTCAATCTTTCTTAGCTCATGTCATGGATCTAAACAAAAATACGTCAGTTTTGAATGATATTTCTATTGTTAATAAATTTCCTGACGTATTACCTAAAGAACTTCCCCGCCTACCCCTTTAACGTGAAATTGAATTTTGTATCGACTTGAACCCCAGACAAAACCCATTTCCAAAGCCCCATATCGAATGGCTCTATTGAACTTCGTGAGTTAAAGACCCAACCGCAGGAATTGTTAGACATCGGTTTTATTCGGCCCCAAGACGCCTTCTCGGGGTGTTCTGTTTCTATTCATGAAGAAGAAAGATGGAAGTATGCGACTTTGTATTGATTATCGAGAGTTGAACCATGTCACTATCAAAAATAGATATCCATTGCCTCGCATTGATGACCTGTTTGACTAGTTGCAAGGCCCCAAATTTTTTTCAAAGATTGATCTTCGTTCCAGATATCACCAATTGAAGATTAGAACCGATGACATTCCAAAGACGGCTTTAATCTTGATGACGGCATTATGAATTCCTAGTCATGTCTTTTGGATTGACTAATGCTTCTGCTGCCTTCATGGATATGATGAACCGAGTATTCAAGAAATATTTGGATCACTTTGTGGTCTTCTTTATTGATGGCATCCTTATTTATTCCAAAAGCCATGAAGATCATGAGCAACACTTGAGGCTGATACTCTAAAAGCTTCGTGAAAACAAGTTTTATGCCAAGTTGAAGAAATGCGAGTTTTGGCTTGAGGAAGTAGCATTCCTTGGCCACGTGGTATCAAGTCATGGAATATCTGTTGACCCGGCAAAGATTGAAGCTATTCAAAGCTAGGAATAACCTAAATCAGTAACCGAAGTACGTAGCTTTCTCGGCATAGCTGGTTATTATCGGAGATTCATAGAAGGGTTTTCTCGAATCGCTACTCCATTAACTCAGCTGACTCGGAAGGATAAAAAATTCGGTTGGAGTGAGGAATGCGAGAAGAGTTTTCAAGAACTCAAGAGGAGACTTAGTTCAGCACCTGTTCTGACAATACCATCTGGCTCGGAGGGATTTGTCATCTACAGTGATGCTTCGGGCAAAGGGTTAGGATGTGTTCTCATGCAACATGGGAAAGTCATAGCCTATGCCTCTCGACAACTCAAAGAATATGAGAGGAATTATCCTACTCATGATCTAGAGTTGGTAGCAGTCGTTTTTGCACTAAAGATTTGGAGGCATTACTTGTATGGGGAGAGAGTGGAGATCTTTACGGAACATAAAAGCCTTAAATATTTCTTCACTCAAAAGGAACTCAACATGCGATAGCGACGTTGGCTTGAACAGTTGAAAGATTATGATCATACCATCCAATACCATCCTGGAAAAGCAAACGTGGTAGCTGACGCATTGAGTAGAAGATCATATGCGGGTACAAGTGCGATATTGTCAACACAAAGGCCCATTTTGTATAACTTGCAAAGGATTGAGATAGAGATAAAGACTCCAGGGATTCACATGATGATGGCAAATATACGAGTAGAACCGACTGTAATCGATAAATTTAAAACTGCTCAAGCTACAGACCTGGAGCTGATGCATATGAGGAAGAAAGTATAAGAAGGTGCTAAGCCAGAAGCCAGAATCGATGAAGAAGGAATACTTCGAGTCAACTCCAGACTTTGTGTTCCTAACGACCCTGATTTAAAGTATAAAATCATGATGGAGGCGCACAACACATCGTTTGCAATCCATCCTGGGAGTACCAAAATGTATCATGATCTTCGATATACATTTTGGTGGAATAATATGAAGAGAGAGATATCGCTGTTTATCTCAAGGTGTCTAACTTGTCAACGAGTCAAGGCGGAACATCAAGTACCAAAAGGTCCATTGCAACCACTTGAAATTCCAGAATGGAAGTGGGAGCACATTACCATGGATTTCGTTACTAGTCTTCCAAAGGTTTCTCAAGGCATAGATGCAATTTGGGTCATTATTAATAGATTGACCAAGTTTGTTCATTTTTTACCAATACGAGAAACTTATACACTTGAACGTCTTACTCGTATGTACATAAACAAGATTGTAAGACTGCATGATATGCCAGTATCCATAGTTTCTGATCGAGACCCAAGATTCACTTCACGATTTTAGGTTAGTTTACAAAAAGCTATGGGCACGAATTTACGATTTAGTTCGGCATATCATCCTCAGATGGACGGACAATCAGAGAGGACTATTCAAACTCTTGAAGATTTATTAAGACTCTGTGTCCTTGACTTCAAGGGAAGTCGGGACAAGTTCTTACCATTGGTGGAGTTTTCTTAGAACAACAATTATCAAACAAGTATTGGCATGGCTCCATTCGAGGCGCTAGGGAAGAAAGTGTCGCTCTCCAAAGATGTTTGGGATGAGGTGGGTGAAGCAATGTTGTTGGGACCGGAGTTGGTACATATGACTACGGAAAAGATTTAAACGATCCGACAACGTATAAAAACCTCACAAGACCGACAAAAGAGCTATATTGATCTTCATCGAAAGGATGTGTAATTCGATATTAGAGATCATGTGTTGTTGCGTGTTGCTCCATGAAAAGGAGTTACGAGATTTGGAAAGAGAGGAAAGCTCAATCCTCGATTCATTGGCCCATTTTTAATCCTCGATCGAGTAGGGACTATAGCCTATAGACTCGCTTTATCGCCAAGTATGTCTCGTGTTCATAATTTTTTCTATATATCCATGTTACGTAAATATGTGAAAGACCTGAACCACATTATTGAGTTAGAACCAGATGAAATAGCGGAAGATTTAACGTATGAAGAGGTTCCTGTTCAAATCTTGGATAAGAAGGAACATATTCTACGCTCCAAGGTTATACCTCAAGTCAAAGTTTTATGGAGGAACCACGATATTGAGGAAATGACCTGGGAGTTAGAATCTGAAATAAAATCAAGGTATCCTTACCTCTTCAACATACCAGGTACGTACCCTAATTTCGAGGGAAAATTTCATAAGAAGGTGAGATTGTAAGACCCCAACTTTTATGAATAAAGATGAATTTTCTATAATTATCATTGTTGAATATTATGGAATGAATTTTATATAATGTTATAGTTGTGGGTAATAGTTATAAATTTTGTAAAGTACGCAAGTTGTTATATAATATTCGATTGGTCGGGGAATATTCGTTTTAACAGGGAATTATTGTCGGATTGAAAAAACGACTAAAATATTTTATGAAAATAACGGCAAAAGTTTTATCATTAACTGTTGAAACACCCGGTGTTAAAAATACAGGAATATGTGTGGTTGCATAGTAGCACAAGGTATTGATTATTGATGCTTACGTGAGAAGTTACTCAATTTTGTTCAATTATTACTTCAGTAATTGTTGCATAGTATCTCACGTTATTTGATTCAATTATTGTTGATATGCTATATATTATTAAATCAATAATTGAGATGACAGAGTTATTAATATTATTATTTGCAATATTAACGATGTCTAGAAGTTCTGCCAAGGAGAGGTTTGGTCACCTAATTACGCGCCAATAGGGAGAATCCTTATTGGAAAGCCCCCTCTTTCCTGGGAACGATCTGGTCGATTAATAGTGTGAATTATAATAATGATGATGAAGTTTTGTTTTATTAGTATTATTAATGTAATAAAACAAAAAAGCTTTTTATATAAAACATAATACTTTTATAAAGTTATTCGTTTTATTAGATTATAGATAGAATATATTATATTTTATTTAAAAGATTTTGTTTTATTAGAATATTTTATAGTAAACTAATCTGACCGTCTGCTTAAAAGTAAATCAATCTGGACCGCTTAGAATTAGTTACTATTCACCCATTCTCCTATAAATAGAAGCTCATTCCTTCATTATTTCTTACAAATTCACCAAACTCTAGAGAGAAAACTATAGAGAGAAAGAAGAAAAGTATTCGCTACTTCACTAATCCTATATCCATTTGTTCTAAGGTAAGGGGTATTATTTCTTTCGTATTCATGAAGAGAACTTCAGTTATTCAATTTTTTTTATCCTGTTGGAATAACTCGTATCTGCTGGCCTACCCTATACTTGGTGAAATTCTTCCATTATTCCATTCTTTATCATTATGTTGGAATAACCTGTCTATGCGAAGTACCGCATACATGGTGAAATTCTTCTGTTATTCCATTCATTATTATTCTGTTAGAATATCCTGTCTTTCAATTTACGCATGACCTGGTTCTGTTATTTATTTTTTTGTTAGAATATCATGTCTGTTCGTTTACGCATGACCTAGTTCCGTTATTTATTATTCTGATGGAATAACCTATCTGTGCAGTCTATCGCATGCCTGGTGATTTCTTTTTTTATTCCATTTTTTATTATACTCAGTTGGGTAAAGTTTTGACTTCTATACTCCACGAAATTAGTGGAATATTCTTGATATTTGCGCTTCATCCAGTATCTTTTCATGGAAATATTATTCTGAGCATTCTTGAATTTTACTCTACAAAGAAGTATCATGTTGACAATTTGGACGTTATTAGTTCCTAGATAAATTAATTCTTGAACTTGGTTTATTGAATTCTTATATCATTGTCATCATCCTCATGTTTATATTATGTTGACAGTCATCTGTGGCCTATAGTGCATAGATGGACTTGGTATGATTATGACCAGGGATTATTCAGTATAATCATGACCGTAATATTACAAATGATGTGGTAAAAGTCCTCATTGGCCCGTAGTGCATTGATGGACAGTTGTTGGCATGATCATGACCATTGATGAATACACGAATATCCTTGGCCCGTAGTGCATGGATAATTTGTGGTCGTGATACTAATGAATATTCTTGGCCGTAATGCAGGGATGATGTGGATTATTTATTAAGCTGAGTCTCAGCGATAAAAGTGATGAAAAACCTTTTTAAATCATAAAAGATAGTAGATTTTATTCTTTACTTGGCTCTTTTAATGGATTACTTGTTCCGCTGCAGTTAAACTTAATGTTTGTTATATTGTATCAATTTAACACTGTTGAAGGCTAACGATAATTTATTATGTATTATCTTAGTTATAATATTTCTTAGTGGGCTAGTTGAGCTCACCCTTTTACTTTCATTGTTCTCTTCAGGAAATGAGAACGTAGCGAGGACTAGTTCTGGGAACCAGTAACTGGTCCGTATAATAGCGTTAGTAGTCCTCACTATTCTGTTAAATAGTGTGATAATAAATGTAATGAGGACTCAATTGAGTGTGGATATTATCTAGATGACAATATTTGTATTAAAACTCACAGCATATGTTTTGTCGTATTTTACACGACTGTTGTATAATTAAGTTGTATTTGAATTTTGTACCATGTATTTGGCGACTCAAGATGGGTGATGTATACCTATTTTGGGGGCGTCACAGGAATCATAAAGAAGATGGTTATAGAGTAAGATCACTACGTGATCTGGTTAAGTTATAAAATCATAGATGATCTGTAATGAATGAATAGTTATAGCTTGATGCTATAAGAGAATGTACTATAATATAGTGTGAGGTAAACTTATGAGGTGTTATAGATGATGAAATATGGAAAATTCGTATCGAGTAAAGAGCAAGTTATGAGCAAGATAGAGTTAGGTGGGATTTCAAATAAGGACTCATGTGATGGCTGAGTTGTACAAACCTTTGTATGGGCGAGGGTTTTGTTCTTGCACTCAGTTTATCACATTAATAATCATTGGAATGTTAGTGTCGCTCTATCAATGTATATGTGGTGAAAAGGTTATTATTTTCTCATGTGTATATTTGTTCGTTAGAGACTATTACGATTAGTCAGATATTATTTGGATTAGGTGTGAGTTCTTAAAACTCATACTTATTGTAAGTTGATGACTCATAATCATATGTATGTTTTTGAACCCCTAAGCTTATGGATAATCCCTGATGGGTTCTTTGACTACCTATTGCTAGGACAAGTTCCTAAACTCATTTTATTGTGGCAAGTTCCTGAACTTCTAAAGTGTGGTAAGTTTGATGAACTGTATTGGGTATAGAAAACTTGTGAAGCAAGGACTAAGAATTTTTGGTATAGTAAGCATTGATGGTGCTAAAGATTAGTAGAATGATTAAGTAATGAAGCAGTGGAGTAAGAATTTAAGATAATGGAGAAAAATTGGATATTCTAAATCTTCTAGCTATGCTAGTTTTTTCGAAATTTATTGACTTCGTCCTGATGTTGCACTTCTTTGTTTTTGAAAAAATGTTGGAATAGATTATTGAATCAATATTTTTTTAAAACAATGTTATTTTTCATGTGTCTACGCTAGTTGTTTTAACTAGACAAAAATAATTTGAAATTATCAAAACATGTTTTTGTGATCATATGCATCGTTTGATATGGTGCGGAAATAAAAATCAAGGGAGTCATCAATGCAATTGAACCTAGTGTTGGATGTGATCATAGGATCGTTAGCCCACTATGGTATGATGTAGCATGACTGAATCCTCAACATGCTATTAAGACGGTACAGTATTGTAATAAAAAAAAATTAGTTTTCTTTGACTTTGAGAAGATATGCTAATAAAGATGTTTTAAAAAAATAAAAAGAAAGGGATTTTTGGTTTTCTTTAAATTAAGAAAAGTATGCCAAACTATACCAAACCAAATTATTTTGGTGCGGATTCATATGTGTCTTTCCCAGAGACACTTCCCTGTTCCGCCTTAACTGAAAGGTTATAAATAAGCAAGGATGAGCAAAAATTGCCCAGCAAGTAATATACAACAAGGGTAAAGAGTTTTATAACATGAGTTTGAAATATAGAAGTATTACCTCTAATATAGTTTAGAGTTTTAGAATAATATTATGAATAATGAATATCAACAATTCTTGAAATAAGAACGATAATTCAATATAAATGAACAGATATATATGAATTCAAAGACTATCAATGTATCCAACTGGATAAGCAATTTATACTGAGCAGTCACTAAAGACTATTGAACATCTACTTAAGTTACCAATATTAATCTGATAACCCAAAAGAATCAAGTACTATAGATGATCAGTCTACAATACTCTAAGTTATTCATAATGTATTTATAACATATAGTTCCAATATGTTTAATCACATTGCTTCATACAATATAGTTTTATAAGACTTAATATATAGTCACATAAATGTCACACTGCACTATATATTATAGTTGTATTATTGCTCACATGCACATAACCGTCAAGATAATCTTATTATATTAATAACTCACATATTTATTTTATGTCAAATAAATAAATTATTCACTTCCTTAACTAATGTTTTATGGATCCCCATAACCATTAATTATCTATATAATTCTTATTATATTTATAGACATATTGCAAATAATAATAATCACATATTATTAATTAATTACCAAGAAATCAATATTCCACTACAATCAATTAATATTAATTAATGGCTTACTTAATAATTCCTTTGTCAAACATAACGTAATTTATTTCATGGTTTATTAATTTCACACATATCACATAATTGTTCCATTTTATTTCTAAAGTAGAAAAATTAATTTTTCTCCAATCGACCATCAAGCGCAATTTACGCCAAATTTAGATTCTTCATGACACAAGTAGCAGTACTACTGCATCTCGACAAAGGCTAAGACTAGTTTAGCTTCAAGTCGGTGTCAACTTTCATCGCCAAACTTGCTTTACTCGACATGAATTAATGTCCACAAGAGTGATATTACAAGTCTAAGAGCGTATTGATCACGATTAATCTTCCTAATTCCCGTTTTAATTCGCTTAGTGAATTTCCTCGTTTCACATTATGCCACATAAGGCATTTCACAATTCTCATTGTTAAATCACATTTCTAATACGCGTTGATCTAATATGAATCAATTGAATTAATCAACTCACAAAACAATAACACTTATATTCACATAAATATTATTTCCATTAATATATTCATTTAATAATACGTGGAAATTCTCGGGTATTACAGATATGATCCCTGACTGAGATGTGAGACTGGAATTAAGAGGGGAGAGACGGGTAATTCCTTCGCTAGTATGACCTACCTAAGTTTATTTGTTACTTAATTGGTCGGTCAGAGTATAGGGATAATATATGGAATGTCAATTAACCCTTGTTTTGTGGCAGTGTTTGAAAATGACATCCGAGAATGTTGAGTTAAGCAATGGAGCATATAAGACCATTGAGTCACCAGCGATCAATACCCAAGAGAATGTGCAACAGGAAGACAATAATCCTCAGGTAAACAATAACACTGATCAAATGATGAACGATGGGATGTTCATAGGCTTTATGCAATTCATGCAACATCAGGCGAGAGCAGCTCCTGTTCAAAATGCAGGTGGAAACACTGGCAACTCTCGGACGGTCACTGCTAAGCAATTCAAGGAGTTGGGACCATCAGAGTTATTGGGAGAGCCAAAACCACTTAAGGCAGAGACGTGGATAAAGCAGATCACTAAGATATTTGATATCTTGGGATGCTCTGAGGAGTAAAAGGTTCCCTTTGCCACCTACATGTTGCGAGGAGAGGCAGATTACTGGTGGGAATCTGTAAAGCGTACTCCGCCTGCTGCACTAAAGATGTCGTGGGAGAAGTTCCAAGAATTTTTCAACGACAAGTACTTTCTTGAAAGTATTCGTCACATGAAGGAGGTGTAGTTCATCAAGCTGGAGCAAAACAACACGACCGTGTCGCAGTACGAGGCTAAGTTTACCGAGTTATCCCAGTTTACATCCCATTTGGTTAATAATAAGGAGAGAATGACACGAATGTTTCTGCGATGTTTGAGTCCCAAAATACGTTAATACTTCATTTATCACAAACTGTGTTTATATTCAGATGTTGTAAATAGGTCTCAGTTATTGGAGCGCGATAATGAGTCAACCCAACCAAGAGAGAGCAAATTTATAAGTCTATAATACCAAATGTAGTAGCACCATCAAGTAGTGACAACAAACGTGGAGGGAATCAACATGCCAGAAATGGTAACCACTTCGGTGCTAATTGTAAGACCTCGAATTTTATGAAATAAAAGTATTCAATTTTCTTATAATTATTATTTTATTTCGGAAATGGTTAAATTGATAAAAGGTTAAAGTTAAGGGTGATATGTGAAAATTTTTTCAAAGGATGCAAGTTGTTATAAAATATTCTTTTTTTCGGGGAATATCCGTACGACGGCACAATCATTGGTGGACCCCACAATAGAAGTATTGACGTAGTTAGAAAATGACAGAATTATCTTTTTATAAAAATAACGGCGAAAGTGTTACCGTTAAAATTGTTGAACAACCCAACCCAATAGTAAAAGTACAATAATACGCGTGGTTGCATAGTAGCATACAGTATTGATTATTGATGCTTACGTTATAAGTCACTCAGTTATACTCAATTATTGCTACAGTAGTTGTTGCATCATATCTCTCATATTATTGATTCAATTATTGTCATAGTATCATCTGTATAATATGTAATATTATTAAATCAATAATTGAGACGACAAAGTTATTCATATTATTATTTGCAATATCGATAATGTCTGAAGTTCACAAGGAGAGGTTAGATAATCTAATCATGGCTGCCAATAGGAGAAACCAGATCGGAAGCCCTCCTTTCCGGAAACGACCGTTGTTAAATATTGTGAGTTATAATATTAATGATAAATAAGTTCGTGTTGATTAAAGATGAAATTGATAGTTCCATTGTGTGGGAATTATTAGTGTTAGTGGAAATCGGCATTTATTTCGATAATAATTGATGTCCTGGAGGTTATATCGACCAATCGGGTAATTCAAGGTGATAAATGAGTAATTAATTGCTATTAATTCACATGCTTATAACTATGTGTTCACATGTGAGTACTATTGATTCACATGATTTTCTATTAGGGGAGTTGGTGCAAGATTGATAATACTTGCATGACTAAATTAAAAATGGAGGTATAGATGAAGGTACTATACTGTAATTAGTTTTTTCACATGATTATACTATTGAGTCACATGAATGAACTATTGATTCACATGATTTACTATTAGGGGAGGTGGTGCAAGTTTGATAATACTTGCAGGACTAAATTAAAAATGAAGAAAAAGAGGAAGATATTATACTGTAATATTTTGATCCCCAAAATGTGCAATTATTAAAACTATATTTTCCAATAAATAGAAGCTCATTCTTCCTTCATTTCTCACCAATTCACTAAGTCTCACAAGAGCAATTATTATAGAGAAATTATAAATAGAAAAAAGAAGAGAAGTCTGCTACCTCACTATTCCAGTATCCAGTTTTCTTCTAAGGTAAGGGGTATTATTTATTTTATATTCTGAAGAGATATTATTTTTTGTATTCATATGAATATTATTTTCATTCAATATTCGTAAGGAATATCATCTTCGTTCAATATTCGTAGGAATATTATTTTCGTTCAATAGTCGTAAGGGGTATTATTTCTTTCGTATTCATGAAGAGAGTTATTTTCTTTCAATACTCATAAGGGTTATTATTCCATTCTTTATTATTCACTTGACTATACTCGCTCTACGCGACTACCGCATGCATGCATGTCAATTCTTCGTTATTCCATTCTTTATTATTCTGCTTGAATAACTCGCTCACGCGACTACCGCAAGCATGGTGAATTCTTCTTACATTATTCCATTCTTTATTATTCTCGTTGAATAACTCGCCTCACGCCGACTCACCGTATGCATGGTGAATTCTTCTCGTTATTCCATTCTTTATTATTCTGCTGAATAACCTGCTCACGTGGACTCATCAAGGCATGCATGGTGAATGACCCTTCGTATTCATTCCTTATTAAATTGTGGAAATGATCTGTCTACGTGGATTACCGCATGGCGGGTGAAAATCCATTTGCAGATTCATATATTATATTATACTCAGTTGGTTAAAGTTTTGGCTTCTATATCCATGAAATTAGTAGAATATCCTTGATATTTGCGCTTCATCGAGTATCTTTTCATGAAAATATTCTTCTGAGCATTCTTGAATTTTACTCCATAAAGCAATATCATGTTGACAATTTGGACGTTATTGAATTCTAGATAAATTAAATTATAAATTTTAAAAATTTATCCTTTAACTTATTTTATTGAATTATTCTGTCATGGTCAACATCATCATGCTTATATTGTGATGAAAGTCATCTTTGGCTTACGTGCATAGATGGACTTTGTATTATTATGACCAGGGATTATTCGATATAATCATGACCGTAATGTAACAAATGATGTGGTAAAAGTCCTCATCGGCCTCGTAGTTTATCGATGGACAAATTGTTGGTATGATTATGACCGTGGATTATTCTTAGATAATCACGACCATCGATGAATACATGAATATCCTCGTCGTGAAGCGTGGATGATTCGATTTTATTTATTAAACCGAGTCTCAACGATAAAGTTGATGAAAAACTTTTTAAATCATAGAAGATAGTAGATTTTATGATCTACTTGACTCTTCTAATGGAATGCTTATTCCGCAGCAGCTTGTTGATCTAAAACTTGTTGTCTATTATATTCTATCGCTTGTTATTATCGTCAAGGCTAAGGATAATTTATCCGCATTATCTTAGTCATAATATTTCTTATTGGGCTAGTTGAGCTCACCCTTTCTTTCACTGTTCTCTTCAGGAAATGAGAATATAGCTGGGACTAGTCGAGGAACGGAGTGATGGTCCAGATGATAGCATTAGTAGTCCTCACTATTCTGTGAAATAGTGTGATAATAATTGTAATGAGGTCTCCATTTGAGTTTGTATACTGTCTATGAGACAATATTCATGTAAAAACTCAGCTATGCTTTGTCTTATTTTACATGACAGTTGTATAATTAAGTTTGTATTTGATTTATGTACCATGTATTTGGCGACTAAAGATGGGTGATGTATACCTATTTTGGGGGCGTAATAGTTGGTATCAAAGCTTAGGGATATGGTCCCTGGCTGAGATGTGAGACAAGAACTAGGAGGGGAAAGACGGAGAATTCCTTCGCTAGAATGACCTACCTAAGTTTATTTGGTATTTAATTGGTCGGTCAGAGTATAGGGATAATATGTGATATGTTAATTAACCCTTGTTTTGTGACAGTGTTTGAAAATGGCATCTAAAAATGTTGAGATCAACAATGAAGCACATGAGACCGTTGAGTCACCAACGATCAATACCCATGATAATGTGCAATAGGAAGACAATAATCCTCAGGTAAATAACAACACCGATCAGATGATAAACGATGGGATGTTTAGAGGCTTTATGCAATTCATGCAACATTAGGCGAGAGAGACTCATGTTCAAAAACACTGCAACTCTTGGAGACACTAAGCTACTCTCTCGTGGTCACCGCTTTTTGGGAAAGCCGCAGCTTCAAGGAGCCGGACCACCGGAGCAAAAGGTTCCATTCGCCACCTTTATGTTGCGTGAAGAGGCAGATTATTGGTGGGAATCTGTAAAGCGTACCCAGCCTGACGCACTCAAGATGTCTTGGGAGAAGTTCCAAGAGTTGTTCAAAGACAAGTACTTTCCCAAAAGTATTCGTCACATGAAGAAGGTGGAGTTTATCAAGTTAGAGCAAAACAATATGAACGTGTCGCAATACGAGGCTAAATTTGCAGAGTTATCCCGGTTTGCATCCCATATGGTCGATAATGAGGAGCGAATGACTCGAATGTTTCTAAGAGGTTTGAATCCCGATATACGTCAATAACTCATTTCTCATAAACTTTGTTTATATTAAGATGTAGTGAATAGGGCTCAGTTATTGGAGCGCGATAATGAGCCAGCCCAACCAAAAGGTAATGACCAGCAACACGATAATAATCATACCGGTGGCAACGACCATTGGAACAATGATAACCATCGTGGGGGAAATTATCATGCCAAGAATGGTAACCACTTCGGTGGTAATCATGGCCAAGATAATAGGAGTGGAAATTTCAAGAAGAGAAGGTTCAACAACGATGGAAAGACAGCAGCACCAACACCCATTTTCAAGAAAGGAGAACGACCACCAATTCTATGCTTCAAATGTGGAGGGGAGGGACATATCAGTCCAAATTGTGTGATGCAGTCCAAAGCATGTTATAATTGTGGAAAAGAAGGTCACCTAGCCCGATTTTGTCATGCACCAAAGTCAAGTTCAACTCGGACGGTGGCACCAAAGGCGAATACGGACAAAACAAAGTTGGTGGTTTCAAGAAGAGCGTTTTTCATTTCTTCTCAAAAAGCGAGTAACCCGAACGAAGTTAGCACGGGTTAGTTAATTATAAATTCTTATGAAGTCTATACCTTATTAGATACCGGTTCTACCCATTCTTTTATCTCTCTTGCTTGCGCTCAAAGTTTAAATTTGACCCCAGAGAAGTTAGACTTTGACTTATTGGTTAAAACTTCGTTAGTAGAAACCTTCGTTACCTCCACTAAGTATAAATCTTGTTGATTCAAATCGACACTTTCACGTTACCTGTCGATCTTATCTGTTTGAAAATACTTGCCTTTGATGTGATTTTAGGAATCGATTGGTTAACTACTCATCATACTTTTCGTAAGGTTGTTAGCTTTCATATTCCTAACCAACCTGTTATCCAAATTCAAGCAACCAAACAACTAAAGTCAATCATTGTCATATCAAGCCATAAGTAAATAGCCCCGAGCCTTTCGCTGGTGACTTCCAAGTCTTAGAATGCACCGAAACCAGACTTTCTGTAGGGGAAGTCGTGAATAACGGTGGCAAGTTGATAGGTATCAATGTGACGTGCTATCCAAGTCTTGGATGAGAGTCAAAGTTTTTTTTTCTATCGTTAATAAATTTCCTGACGTATTCCTGAAGACTTTCTTAGCCTACCCCTAGAGCGTTAAATCGAGTTTTGTATTAACCCCAGTATAAAACCCATTTCTAAAACCCTTAAATATTCCTTCACCTAGAATGAACGTATTATGCGCCAAAGACGTTGGCTCGAGCTGTTGAAGATTATGACCATACCATTCAATATCATCGTGGAAGAGCGAACTCGGTAATCGACGCTGAGTAGAAAGATCGTATGCGATTTATGAGTGTGATGTTGTTAACACAAAAACCCATTTCAGATAACTTACAAATGATGAAGATAGAGTTAAAGACTCTAGGGACCCACGTGGTGATATTAAATATACGAGTAAAATCGACTTTAATCGATAAAGTTAAAGGCCGCTCAAGCTACACACCCGGAGCTGATGAATGTGAAGAAGAAGGTTCAAGAGGGCGTTATTCTAGAAGCAAGAGTCGATGAAGAGAGGAAATCTCAATCCTCGATTTAATTGGCCCATTTGAAATTCTCGATCGAGTAGGAACTGTGGCCTATAGACTTGTTTTACCGCCAAGTATGTTGCGTGTTCATAACGTTTTTCACGTATCGATGTTACGTAAATATGTGGACGAACCGAACCACATTATTGAATTGGAACTAGACGAGATAGCAGATGATTTAGCAAATGAGGAGATACGTGTTAAAATCATGGATAAGAAGGATCATATTCTACACTCAAAGGTTATACCTCAAGAGTTAGAATCTGACGAGGTATCCTCACCTCTTCGGCATACCATGTACGTACATAAATTTCGAGGGCGAAATTTCATAAGGAGGAGAGATTGTAAGACCCCGAATTTTATGAAATAAAAGTATTCAATTTTCTTATAATTATTATTTTATTTCGTAAATGGTTAAATTGATAAAAGGTTAAAGTTAAGGGTGATATGTGAAAATTTTGCAAAGTATGCAAGTTGTTATAAAATATTCTTTTGTTGTGGAATATATTCGTATTACGACACAATCATTGGTGGACCCCCACAACTAAGTATTGTCGTAGTTAGAAAATGACATAATTATTTTTTATAAAAATAACTACGAAAGTGTTACCGTTAAAACCTGCTGAACTACCCTTAGTAGTAAAAGTACAAAGAATATGCACTGGCGGTTGCATAGTAGCATACCAGTATTGATTATTGATGCTTACGTAAGAAGTCACTCAGCTTATACTCAATTATTGCTACAAGAATTGTCGCATCATATCTCTCATATTATTGATTCAATTATTGTCATAAGATCATCCAGTATAATATGTTATATTATTAAATCAATAATTGAGACGACAAAAGTTATTCATATTATTATTTATAATATTGACAATGTCTAGAAGTTCACAAGGAGAGGTTAGATAATCTAATCATACTGCGAATGGGGAGAAATTCTTATCGAAAGCCTCCTTTCCGGAACGACCGTTGTTAAATATTGTGAGTTATAATATTAATGATGAATAAGTTCGTGTTGATTAAAGATGAAATTGATAGTTCCATTGTGTGGGAATTATTAGTGTTAGTGGAAATCGACATCTATTTCGATAATAATTGATGTCTGGAGGTTATATTGACCAATCGGGTAATTCATCGGATAAATGAGCAATTAATTGCTATTAATTCACATGCTTATAACTATGTGTTCACATGTGTGTATTATTGATTCACATGATTTAGTATTAGGGGAGTTGGTGCAAGATGTATAATACTTGCATGACTAAATTAAAAATGGAGGTATAGATGAAGGTACTATACTGTAATTAGTTTTTTCACATGATTATACTATTGAGTCACATGAATGAACTATTGATTCACATGATTTACAATTAGGGGAGGTGGTGCAAGTTTAATAATACTTGCAGGACTAAATTAAAAATGAAGAAAAAGAGGAATGTATTATACTGTAATATTTCGAGTCCCAAAATGTGCAATATTTTGAGCCCCAAAAGAAGAAGGATGTAACGATCGAGAAATTTGTAATTTAATTTAAATATTTATTGAATTACATAAATATTTTTAATAATCTATTTATTGAGATAAATAAATAATTGATGAATTGAGGTGAATTAATTTAATATTTAAATTGATTAGTGCAAATTAAATTGAGTAATGATAATTTATCTGAAGGATTTAATTTAAGGAAATAATTAAATTAAATCAATTGCTTAATATTTAAGAAAATAATTAAATTAAATGAATTGTTTAATTTAAAAGAAATAAATAAATTAAACAAAGTGATGTTTCTAATTTATTAATTAAATTAGATATATAATTATTTAATTAAGAATATAATTATTATAATTATAAATTATAAGCTATTAAAATGGTTACATGTGTGACAAGTGAAACTATATAATAAAAATATTATAATATTAATCTAATATGGAAATTCTATGTAACCAAACAAAGCCTTGTGGCTTTTGGTTAATATAACTGCCAAAGACGTTTGGCTTAATAAACTGATAATCACGATTATCGATGTTTAAGTGTTGTGGGTTATTTCACGTATTATTTTTCTAAGGCTTGCTAGATAACAGAGGAAGAGAGAATTACAGAGTATTGAGAGTGAGGAATTGAGAGAATAATCTCTGTGAGTTTACCAAGAGAAGAAAGAGACTCATCATCTTGTGATAGTCTATAATCAAGAGGATTAAGGTATAATTCATTCCTAAATCTCTAAATTTTAGTTTTTATCTAAGTTCTCTGTAAATTGATTTTGTGGGTTTGTTGTTCAAACGTTGTGTATATGGTGTGGATTATGTTGTAGAATCTGTTGTCATCATGTATGAGTGTTGTATCAGTTATCAAATTCGTGAGAATTGGGTCTATAGGAGGAAATTGAAATATCAGTGTTTATGTTCATATAGTATGGCTTAGAAAGTACAATATTTTGTGTCTTATATGTGTTAGAATCTACAATTTGATGTTAGAATATGTTGGTATGTTAAGAAACGAAAGCGGCGTAATTAGAATCGTGCCAATTTATTGAGAAGCGAATTCGTGATGATCGAATTCACTAAAGGTGTCAAAAATAGAGTTTTCATGAGGAAACATAAAATTTAAGAAATTAAAATAGTTTAATTTGATGTTTAATTGTTCTAAGTTGATGAATATGTGAGGAAACATGTTTGTGTTAGTTTTATATCAAATATATATGTTAATATCATTGTTTTGTGGGTGAAATTCATGTTAGTTGGGCTAAAAATGGAACATTGTTCTTTGCATTTTTGTTATGTACACAGTACTAAATAATTTTGCTACTGGTGCTATAATTAACGCCTAGCAATGCTGTTACGTAATTGTTATCTTGGGTCCTGAAGCTTAAGTATAAGCAGCAATTGCCATACCCTCGTCTGAGGCAAAGAAGTCTCTTATTATTCGTGTTATGTGTAATGGACTTATATTAGTTTAGCATGCATGTTAATGATGTTGGGGCATAATATAAACTACAATAACAGATTGTCATGCGTTATAATACAAAGTGTAAAAGATTTTGAAGTGATTGTTAATTGAGTTATATAATGAAACTAAAAGTGATGTTTTTAAAAGTTAGAGATGAACGATTAGGTTATGTTGGCTCGTAATGAGATTTCAGATTCATTAAGTGTGTTAACCTATATGGTTAGATGCTAAGTTAAGGTTATGACCTAAATGATGGGTTAAACCCGAAAGCTAACATTAATACAATTAATTGTTGTTTCGATTTCAATGATATATGTAGGGTAATTGAAGATTATTTTACACTTGTGTAGCTTACAAACAAGGCAAGTTCCTAAACCTTAACTCTTTACATTGAGCAAAACTTTCTAACTTCATTCTTTTCGTACTGAATGCAAGTTCCCATTCCTAAATTATTATTATTATGCAAGTTCCTAACACTCTTTATAAAGTTGAGCAAGCTTAACCTATCTTGCGTATGTTTGTACAAGCTTATGTAACCTAATTCGTTACATCGAGCGAGTTTTACTTTCCTAATTATTATTCAAAGCATATATTGTTCTATTACATTGATTCAAAGGAGATTGTTTTAACTCTTCTATAGCGCTTTGCATGTATATCATGTTTACTCAATTATATATTATTGTTATTCAATCTTTGACTTTGATAACCTTGTTCAAAGCTTTATTGTTGTATTAAACCTTCAAGTAGTAAGTAAACCTTTATTGATTGAATTAATCTATATTCGAATAGTGTTCTAAAATTCTAGAAACACTGATAAGCTAGTTCCAAACTAAACTTTCTTTAGTGCGGAAATTCTAAATTCAAACTGAGACGAACAACCCTAACATAGGGGATTTTGAACGTGTAACGTTTAGATGTTTGTGCATAATACATGGTACAGAGGGTTGATCCCCCTAAGTACGTTAAGAAGAGTCTGTATAGTTTAATGGCTGTTACGGTTAAGGTAATAACACCTAAATACCGTAGACATAGTTTGTGCTCTTAAGACCCTCAGATAATTGAAGCTCGAACTTGTTTTCTATTTTAATTCGTAGAACAAGTTCTTTATTGTTCAGTTTTTGTTGTTCACCCTCATGTTGATATCATTACTACTTGCTATATCAGTGAGCGTTTGTTTGCTCACTCTTGCAATTAACACTGCAGCTAAAGTTGAAAGAGTCGATGAGCCATCTACTAGCAAAGGAAAGGGCAAACTGTCTAAGTGCTGAAGACTTATGGAAATTAATTAAAATGTTTTATGCTAAGAGTCTTGTTTTATTTTTATTCCGCAAACTGATGTAATAAATTTAAGGTTAGATTACCTGGGATTATTTTGATGATGATGTAACCCTTTAATGGGAAAGATTGTTGTTTAAGTTATTTAAATTATGTCTTTATCCTTTGATTATGGGTAGTTAGATGTAATGTTTTGGATAGTGAACACCAAATCCTGTGGGAATGGAGTACCTGGATTTGGGGTTGTCACAAGTTGGTATCAGAGCTCTAAGTTATGAAACTTAGGTGGGGAAACCTTAGGAAGTAACCTTTAAGGAAATAGAAAACATAGAGGTGTTTAACTCTTACTGAGTTTTAAGAAATGGATTAAGGTATCCATTGAAGCTAAATAATAAAAGATATTATGTGTTATGTGTTAAATAACTTATGTGCTCTCGAGTATCGAAAATGTTAAGTAAAACTTAAAATATTTTGTTGTCAGGATGTCTAATGAAGGAGGATCCAGTCCAGCTAGAGGGGTGATACCTCAGATACCTAGAGACGACGAACCCCGGGATATTCATGTAGTGCGGGAACAGTTAATCCAGGAGGATGAGTCTGTGACCGATCCTGAGGAGAATAATTCTGAGGAGATAGAGGAGGAAGATGAGGAAGAGGATCCTGAGGAGTTTCCACCAAACTCCATATCAGCCGAGATGTATGATGCTCTGTATGACCGTAACATAGAGTTACAGGACGAAGTTGAGGAGCTAAAGGAGATAGTTGAGATGCATCATGCTTCGATGGAACAGAAGGATGCGGAGATTCAGGAACTTGACTCAAAACTTGGAAACACGGAGTGGGACCTAGTTCATACCAAAGGTCAGCACGAAGACCTATTGGCAGTAAACGAAAAGATGAAGACTGACATGGAGAAATTGAAAGATGACTTCAAAGAGGAATCATCTAAGCGTACAAGAGCAGATGACACTTGGATGAAGGTGACTCAACGTGCAGACCGTGCACAGGCTAAGGTCCAAGTGAAGAAGGCCAAGATGAAAGAGATGGATTACGCTTTTAATTCTGCGATTGATAAGGCCCAGGATCGAGCCTTTTATTACCCACCTCAATTTGAAAACTCACCGTGGTTCGTGATGGATCATAAAATAGCATACCGTATCATGGAGGAAGAACGTCGAGAAGCCTTACGATGTCTTAATATGCCTAGATAGAATAAGAGTGATAATAATATGTGGCTAATTATGTGGATAAATAAATGTGAATCCCTTATTTTGAGATAAATAAAGGGATAGTATGAGTATGTAATCCTGAAACTTGTCTAGTTCAGGAAAGTGGATGTTTATAGCGGTTATGCTATCTTTATCATATTTTAAAACGTTATGAATGAATAAAATACTAGAGCTTATTAGAAATGTTATGTTTTATAGCTTTAATCTTGGAATGTGTAAGTTAAACTTTAAATACCCAAGAAGTTAAGCAAGGAACTAATAAGTGTATATTTTAATAGAAAATGCCTCCTAGAAGAAGACAACCACATTAGCAAGCACCTCCTGAGGGGTCTACTACTAATAACAACGAGACCAACGCTAATCCGGTTCAGTAGTTGGTAACTCTATTGATGGGTGCACTTGTGAATCAACCGCAAGCTCAAGTCATGACTTTTAAGGAATTAAAAGCAGTTGGACCGCCAGAGTTTCAAGGGTCTATGAATCCAGTGGAAGCCCAGACCTGGATCATGGAAATGGAGAAGGTATTCGACATTGCTAGAGTCAACGAGGATCAGAAGACTGCGTTCACAACGTTCATGTTGAAGTCAGAAGCTAGCTACTGGTGGCAGGCAAATAAGGTTCGTGGAGGACAAGGAGTAATAGCGTGAGATAGATTTAAGGAGATGTTCTTTGAAATGTACTTTCCAGCGAGTTCTCATAATCAGTTGGAAGTACAATTTCTGGTGTTGAAGCAAGGAACGATGACGGTGCCAGAATATGCTGCGAAGTTTAACGAGTTGGAAAGGTTCGCCACTTATCAAGAGAATACCGACGAGCATAAAATGAGAAGATTCAAACAAGGATTGAAACCCTGGCTGTATAGCAAGGTTTCAATGTTTCAGCTGAATACATATGCGGCTGTACTAGAAAAGGCAATTATCGCGAAAGGGGGAAGCGATGCCTTGACTAAGTACAATCAAGAACAAAAGAAGAGGAAGAATGAGAATGAAAATAAGGCTGGTGGAAGTAATGTTGGAAGTAACAGTCAGAAAAGGAAGTGGAGTGAGAATTCTACAACGGGAGGACATCAAGGGAATCAACAGAAGAAGAAGTTTGAAGCTTGCGCAACGTGCAGGAAGAACCATACTGGGGTATGTTTGAAGGGAAAAATGGTGTGTTTCAACTGTGGTCAGGAGGGACATATTGCATCGAACTATTTTAGTCCGAAGAAAAGAGCATGCTTTACCTGCGGTTTGAAGGATCACATGGCTCGTGATTGCCCTAAGAAGCCAGCGGGAAGTGCAAGTGGTGGAAAAAGAAACAACATTGGTGGTAGTGCATTGACTATCTGAAAGTAATATGCACACAAGCCAATCATGTTTGATGATAAAGCATATACTTTGTAACAATCTTATTCATTTATTAATAAAAAGTATTAATTTATTAAAGGCTTTTAATTATCTACATGATGCTGTTTTATAATATGTGATAAACTCATAGTTTTAAGCAATTCTTTTAGAATAATGATGATGATCATTCTAATGAGATATAAATTCTTAGAAAGCTTAAAACTAAAATAGTTCCCAATCATTGGATTACTAAATTGGGGATTAGTGAATCCGGATAGATTGGTACATACGTTGCTTGCTCATTGGATGAGGATGATTGATCTCATGATCATTTGTGTGGAGACACTAAAGCAAGTATGTAGGTGCTTATTAGAGAATAAGTTCAATTTGAACGCATTGGCTCGCTAAGGAATACCTAATGGAGTTTTACTTGCCTGTCAATAGGAATTCCTGTAGTGATAGTAGTACAAGTAATCCTTGAACTTGAGATCATCATAGTATCTTGTGTATGATGAGTTATACTTTGACTTATTCCTTAAGACCCTTAGGGTATATCAAAGGGTATGCTTGGGTATAATAAGTTGTACATGGAGATAATGTATGATCAATAAAGAATCTACCACTTCTAATAAAAGAAGAGAATGTCCTATGTGATTCGATAAATGACAACCCAAAGAGTCCTTGGCGGCGTAATGAAATTAGAAAGGAGTTTCTAATTTGCATTATTTGAGTTGTGCATTTAAGGATCGAAATACATATAATTAAATAAAATAAGACTTGACAAGAATTCCATGTCTTATATTTAATTGGGACATTGTATGGTGGAAGGATTGAATTGTATTTTAACTATTTACTCAAAGGTTCTTTTATATGATTAATGTTGAAATCTATATTATCCTAAAAGTCGTTGATCGCTAGGGGAGGCTTATCCCTATTGTAGAATAAATATTATTTATTTAAATAAATAAATTGTTTAATTTATTTATTTAAATAAGATTAGAATTGTTCTAATTGATTTATTCACAACCCAAGTTTAATATGGAGAACCTAAAGGGTCACACCATAAAAAGGAAGAATAATTATTTAAGAAGTTAATGGCATAATTGTAATAATATGTTATGTATATTTAATTTAATCTATGGTGATAGAATAAATTAAATAGCTTAATATTTATTATTTAATATTTTAGAAATATTAAATATAAATTAATAAGAGGAGTCTTATTAATATTATTACAATTATTATTATTATTTTAATTTCTAAAAGAGTTTAGGAATTAATTTAATATAAGTACTCTCATTTATTCCTAATAAGATTAGGAGGGAAAATTAATTAAAGGAGTTTAATTAATTATCCCTAATAAGATTAGGGAGCCCATTTAATTAAAAGAGTTTAATTAAATAATACCTTATTTTAATAGGGTTACTTGATATCTTTATAAGAGGAGTCTTATATCAGATATCAAGAATACGTAATAATTCCAACAGTTGGGAGAGTACGCCTTTTCTATAGAGATAGAAAACTAGGGTTGAGTCAATACCCCTTCTTCTTGAAAAATTCTTCTTCCTTGGTGGATCACCTCTAGAGGCCAAACACTTGGGTGGCTAACGTTGATCAAAGGAAGGAACCAAACCCGGTGGATTCAAGTTGAACGCTGAAAAGGATTGGAGGTGAACTTGTACATTGAGGAAGCTTCGGATCTTCAAGGGTATGATTCTTGTCCTTCATATTTTCGTTTAATTAATAATTGTGCATAAAGGGTGATCCGGGGGTATATGGTTTGTAAAATTTTAAAACTCGATTTATCTAAGCTTAAGCTTAATTTTTGCAATTTGATTGCGTTCATGAATATTACAAACCTAACACTATCAATTGAAATAGCACGGTCAAAGCTGAGCCTCTCTATGAGGACTTTCAATATGACCATGCGAGGATCTTTGTATAGTCTAAGGATGTGGTGTCGGTATCATTCCATTAATGGTATTAATGCTTATGTACTATTTGATTCGGGTGCTACTTGTTCATTTATATCTGATGAATTTTCTCAGAACTTAGATTTACCTCAGGAAGAATTAGAATTTCCCTTAAATATAGAGATTGCAAATAGGGAAGTGATTCCTGTTAGATTTATATATAAGAATTGTAGAGTGGTTATAAAGGGTCAAGAGATGATGGAAGATTTGATACCAATTAGACTTGGTGAGTTTGATGTTATACTGGGAATGGATTGGTTATTTAATTACGGAGCAGTAATTGATTGCCAAAGGAAGTGTGTTAACCTTATGACTCCGTCAAAGGTTGTGTTCTTCGACAGCAAGTCACCTCGACAACCAAGTTGTCTGACGGTGATGCAAGCCAAGAAGTTGTTGAGACAAGGATGTGTAGGATACTTAGCCTACATAGTCGATACACAGAAGAAGAGTGCGAAACTAGAGGAAATATCGATTATAAGAGATTTTGCGGACGTATTTCCAGACGATTTGTCGGGTCTTCCGCCGAATCGACAAATCGAGTTCATGATTGATTTACTACCAGGAACGGCTCCGATATCTAAAGCACCATATAGAATGGCCCAGGTAGAAATGAAGGAGTTTATGGTGCAATTGTGAGAAATGCTCGACAAGAAGTATATTCAGTCGAGTGTTTCGCCATGGGGAGCACCGGTGTTGTTTGCCAAGAAGAAAGACGGGTCGATGTGGCTCTACATTGATTACCGAGAATTAAATAAAGTCACGATTAAAAATAAGTATCC
This sequence comes from Panax quinquefolius, assembly GCA_020205615.1. Classification (NCBI taxonomy): domain Eukaryota; kingdom Viridiplantae; phylum Streptophyta; class Magnoliopsida; order Apiales; family Araliaceae; genus Panax; species Panax quinquefolius. The sequence goes on along the minus strand of CM035152.1, from coordinate 68,888,968 downwards.
ATTACCTAGAATCGATGACTTGTTCGATCAATTGAAGGGAGCGAGATATTTTTCGAAGATAGACTTAAGAAGTGGTTATCATCAGTTGAAGATGAGGCCGGAGGATGTGCCAAAAATAGCGTTCAGAACTCGGTATGGTCATTACGAGTTTCTGGTTATGTCTTTTGGTTTAACCAACGCACCTGCGGCGTTTATAGACTTGATGAACAGGGTGTTTAAACCATTCTTAGACAAATTTGTGGTGGTGTTTATTAATGATATATTGGTTTATTCCAAAACTAAAGAGGAACATGTGGAACACTTGAGATTGACGTTGGAGACGTTAAGAAAAGAGAAGTTGTATGCTAAGTTCTCAAAATACGAATTTTGGTTGGAACGTGTGTAGTTTCTCGGGCACGTTATTGATAAGGATGAAATTTCGGTAGATCCATCAAAGGTTGAAGCTATAATAAACTGGGATCAGCCGAAGACACCGTCAGAAATGAGGAGTTTCTTAGGATTGACAGGTTACTATAGGCGTTTTATTCAAGAATTTTCCAAGATCGCGACTCCGTTAACGAATTTAACTAGGAAAGCGGTTAAGTTTGTTTGGACAAAGAAGTGTGAGGAAAGTTTTTGAGAATTGAAGAAGAGGTTGTGTTCAACACCTGTGCTGCCATTGCCTGATGGTACAGGAAATTTTATAGTGTATAGTGACGCATTTCATAAAGGACTAGGCTGTGTGCTTATGCGAATCCAAGAAAGTTATTAAGTATGCATCACGTCAGTTGAAAGATTACGAGAAAGGGTATCTGACTCATGACTTGGAGTTGGCAGCAATGGTGTTTGCCCTAAAAATTTAGAGACATTATCTTTATGGAGAGAGGTGTGAGATATATATCGACCATAAAAGTCTGAAGTATATCTTTACACAAAAAGATTTGAATATGCGACAAAGAAGATGGTTGGAGTTGATCAAAGACTATGACTATGAGATTTTCTATCATCCCGGAAAGGCGAATGTTGTTGCTGATGCCTTAAGTAGGAAGGGACGGGAGAAATTGATGATGTTAACTGCTCAGGAGAAGCTAGTGTCAGAAATGGCCAACATGGAGTTAGAAATTAAATATCCTGCAGAATCTGATGAAAAGTTGTTCCAGATGGGAAATAGTTCAACGTTGGTGGATAAGGTGAAAATTGCACAACTTCAAGATGAAGACTGTGAAAAGATAAAACAAAAAATATCTGAAGGTGAGGAAAACAAATTCAAGATCGATTCAGAAGGGTTACTTCGGTTCGAAGGAAGAATTTGGGTTCCGCCAGTACCAGAAGTTAAAGAAGAAATTCTGAGAGAAGCTCACAACTCAAGATATTCGATTCACCCTGGAAGTACAAAGATGTACCAGGATCTTAGACATCATTTTTGGTGGCCAAATATAAAGAGGAATGTGGCTGAATGCGTGGAAAAATGTTTAACGTGTCAGAAAGTCAAAGCTGAACATCAAAGGCCAAGCGGATTGTTACAACTGTTGGAGATACCAGAATGGAAATGGGAGCATATCACAATGGATTTTGTGGTAGGTCTTCCAACGACCCAGCAAGGTTACGATGCCATTTGGGTGATTGTCGATCGACTGATGAAGTTGGCACACTTTTTACTAATCAAGATCAGATTTACCCTAGATCGGTTAGCAAAACTGTACGTGAAGGAAATTGGGTCAAGACACGGAGTACCTGTGTCAATTGTATCAGACAGAGATCCACGTTTCACATCTAATTTTTGGAAACAATTACAAGAGTGCTTAGGGACACAGCTGAGAATGAGCACAGCGTACCATCCTCAAACCGACAGACAGAGTGAGAGAACCATCCAAACGCTAGAAGATATGCTCAGAGTATGTATCATAGATTTCAAGGAAAATTGGGCTGATCATTTACCATTGGTGGAATTTGCTTATAATAATAGTTATCACACGAGTATTGGCACGCCACCTTACGAAGCGTTATACGACAAAAAAATGTAGAACTCCGTTATGATGGGACGAGGTAGGTGAACGTCAACTAATGGGTTCAGAATTGGTACAACAGACTGTCGAGATCATCAAAGTGATTCGAACAAGATTAATAGCCGCACAAGATAGACAGAAGAAATATAATGATCAGCATCGACAGAATCGGGAATTCGATGTCGGTAGTTATGTTTTCTTGAAAGTGTCTCCCTGGAAGGGGAAAATTCGATTTAGCAAGAAAGGGAAATTAAGCCCTAGGTGTATAGGACCTTTCGAAGTGCTTCGACGAGTTGGTGAAGTGGCGTACGAAGTTGCTTTACCTCTGGAGTTGGAGCATATTCATAATGTTTTCCATGTATCAGTATTGAGGCCATATAAGCCTGACTATAAGTGTAAGACCCCAATATTTTTTTTTAATAAAGATGATTTTTCTATAAATATCATTTTTAAATATTATGGAATGAATTTGATATAATGTTATAGTTGTGGGTAATATTTATAAATTTTTCAAAGTACGCAAGTTGTTAAATAATATTCGATTGGTCGGGAAATATTCCTTTTAACAGAAATATTAAATGCAACCAAGCACAATCATTAGTGGACCCCACAACGGAATTATTATTCGGATTGAGAAAATGACAAAAATATTTTATGAAAATAACGGCAGGTTTTACTGCTTAACTGTTGAAACACACCGTGTTAAAGAAAGAATACGCGAATCTGATAAGAGTTTGCATAGTAGCCTGTGATTGATTATTGATGCTTACATGAGAAGTCACTCGGTTTTGTTCAATTATTGCTTCAAATGGTGTTGCATAGTATCTCATATTTATTTGATTCAATTATTGTCGATATTTTATATATTATTAAATCAATAATTGAGATGACGAGTTATTAATATTATTATTTGCAATATTAACGATGTTGCAGAAGTTACGCCAAGGAGAGGTTTGGTCACCTAATCATGCGCACCAATAGGGAGAAATCTTTATTGAAAGCCCCTCTTCTTGGGAACGACACGATCGATTAATATTATGAATTATAATAATGATGATAAATGTTGTTAAATATATTGAGGTGTCTTTTTATGAAGTCATAGGAGTTATATATTATATATATATATATATATATATATATATATATATATATATATATATATATATATGAATTACGATTTATTAGTATTATTAATGTAATAAAAGCAGTAAAAGCTTTTTATATAAAATAGAATACTTTTATAAAGTTATTTGTTTTATTAGACTATAAATAGAATATATTATATTCTATTATGCATAGTATTTTGCATAGTAAAATCTTTTATATAAAAAATGTAATACTTTTATAAAGTTATTTGTTTTATTAGGCTATAAATAGAATATATTATATTTTATTATGCGTAGTGTTTGCATAGTATGCCTTCATAGTGTTTGCATAGTAAAATCTTTTTATATAAAATAGAATACTTTTATAAAGTTATTCATTTTATTAGATTATAAATAGAATATATTATATTTTATTTAAAAGATTTTATTTTATTAGAATATTTTATTAATAATTGCATAGTAAATCAATATGGATGAGTCTGCTTAAAAGTAAATCAATCTGGATCGTTCATAAATTAGTTACTATTCAGTCCATTCTCCTATAAATAGAAGCTCATTCCTTCATTATTTCTTACGAATTCACTGAAACTCTAGAGAAAGAAACTATAGAGACAAAGAAGAAAAGTATTCTGCTACTTCACTACTCCTATATCCAGTTTCTTCTAAGGTAAAGGGTATTATTTCTTTCATATTCATGAAGAGAACTTCTATTATTCCATTCTTTATTATTCTGTTGTAATAACCTGTATATGCGGGCTACCCTATACTTGGTGAAATTATTCTATTATTCCATTCTTTATCATTATGTTGGAATAACTTTTATCTGCTGAAACTGCGCATACATGGTGAAATTCTTCTGTTATTCCATTCTTTATTATTCTGTTGGAATATCCTGCCTGTGCGTTTACGCATGACCTAGTTCAATTATTTATTATTCTGTTGGAAAATCCTGTCTGTGCGTTTACGCATGACCTGGTTCCGTTATTTATTATTCTGTTGGAATAACCGTCTGTGCGGTCTATCGCATGCCTGGTGATTTCTTTTGTTATTCCATTCTTTATTATACTCGGTTGGTTAAAATTTTGACTTCTATACTCCATGAAATTAGTGGAATATCCTTGATATTTGCGCTTCATCCAAAGATCTTTTCATGGAAATATTCTTCTGAGCATTCTTGAATTTTACTCTACAAAGAAGTATCATGTTGACAATTTGGACGTTATTAGTTCCTGGATAAATTAATTCTTGAACTTGGTTTATTGAATTCTTATATCATTGTCATCATCCTCGTGTTTATATTATGTTGAAAGTTATATGTGGCCTGTAGTGCATAGATGGACTTGGTATGATTATGACCAGGGATTAATTGGTATAATCATGACAATAATGTTACAAAAGATGTGGTAAAAGTCCTCGTTGGCCCATAGTGCATTGATGGACAGTTGTTGGCATGATTATGACCATTGATGAATACACGAATATCCTTGGCCCGTAGTGCATGGATAATTTATGGTTGTGATACTAATGAATATCCTTGGTCAGTAGTGCGGGGATGATGTGGATTATTTATTAAAATCGAGTCCCAGCCGATAAAAGTGATGAAAAACCTTTTAAATCATAAAAGATAGTAGATTTTATTCTCTACTGACTCTTTTAATGGATTGCTTGTTCAACAAGCAGCTTAAACTTGATGTTTGTTATATTGTATCGCTTTAACACCATTGAAAGGCTAACGATAATTTATTCTGTATTATCTTAGTCATAATATTTCTTACTGGGTTAATTGAGCTCACCCTTTCTTTCACTATTCTCTTCAGGAAATGAGAACGTAGCCGGGACTAGTCGAGGAACGGAGTGACGATCCAGATGATAGTATTAGTAGTCCTCACTATTCTGTTAAATAGTATGACAATAAATGTAATGAGGACTCCTTTGAGTGTGGATATTGTCTAGATGACAATATTCTTATTAAAACTCTTAGTTTATGTTTTGTCGTATTTTACACGACAGCTGTATTATTAAGTTGTATTTGAATTTTGTACCATGTATTTGGCGACTCAAAATGGGTGATGTATACCTATTTTGGGGGCGTCAGAGTTGGTATCAGAGCTTAGGGATATGATCCCTGGCTGAGATGTGAGACAAGAACTAGGAGGGGAGAGACGGGGAATTCTTTCGCTAGTATGACCTACCTAAGTTTATTTGGCATTTAATTGGTCGGTCAGAGTATAGGGATAATATATTGCATGTCAATTAACCTTTGTTTTGTGGCAGTATTTGAAAATGGCATCCAAGAATGTTGAGAATAGAAATGGAGCACAAGAGACCGTTGAGTCTCCACAAATCAATAATCAGGACAATGTGCATCAGGAAGGCGACAATTCTCATACAAACAACAACACTGACCAAATGATGAACGATGGAATGTTCAGAGGCTTTACGCAATTCATGCAAAGACATCGAGCAAGAGAGACTCTGTCCAAAATGCGGTGGAAACACCGGCAACTCTCGACGGTCATCGCTAAGCGATTCAAGGAACTGGGACCACCGGAGTTTTTTGGAGAGCCAAAACCACTTAAGGCGGAGACGTGGATAAAGCAGATCAACAAGATATTTAATGTCTTGGGATGCTCTGAGGAGCAAAAGGTTCCCTTTTCTACCTTCATGTTGTGGGCAGAGGCAGATTACTGGTGGGAATCTGTAAAGCATACTCAACTTGCCGCACTGAAGATGTCTTGGGAGAAGTTCCAAGAACTATTCAACGACAAGTACTTTCCTGAAAGTATTCATCACATGAAAGAGGTAGAGTTTATTAAACTGGAATAAAACAACATAACCGTGTCGCAGTACGAAGCCAAGTTACCGAGCTGTCCCGGTTTGCATCCCATTTGGTTGATAATGAGGAGAGAATGACACAGATGTTTCTAAGAGGTGTGAAACCCGAGATACGTCAATACCTCATTTTTCATAAACTTTTCTTGTATTCAGAAATTGCTAATAGGGCTCAGTTATTGAAGCGCGATAATGAGTCAACCCAACCAAAAAAGAGCAGCCGGCAAAATGATAATACTAGTGATAGCAGTCATCGAAGAGGTGACAACAAGCGTGGAGGGAATCAACATGCCAGAAATGGTAACCACTTCGGTGGTAATCATGGTTAAAATAATAAGAGTGGACATTTCAAGAAGATGAGATTCAACAATGATGGAAAGATGTCAGCATCAGCACCCGTCGTTAAGGAAGGAGAACGACCACCTATCATATGCTTCAAATGTGGAGGGGAGGGACATATCAGTCCAAACTGCGTGATGCCATCCAAAGCATGTTACAATTGTGGAAGAGAAGGTCACTTGGCCCGATTTTGTAGTGCACCAAAGATAGGTCCAGCTAGGATAGAGGCATCAAAGGCCGTCCCGTACAAGACAAAACCAGTAGTTCAAGGGAGAGCGTTTGTCGTGACCTCCCAGAAAGCAAGGAACCCAAACGAGGTCATCACGGGTAGGCTTATCATAAACTCTAGCAAAGTTTATACCTTATTTGATACCGGTTCTACCCATTCTTTTATTTCTCCTACTTGCGCTCAACGTTTAAATTTGACTCTGGAGAAATTAGACTTTGACTTATCTGTTGAAACTCCATTGGGAGAAGCCTTCATTACATCCACTGTTTATAAGTCTTGTTTGGTTCAAATCGATACCCTCACATTACCTGTCGATATTATTTCATTGAAAATACTTGCATTTGATGTGATTCTAGGGATTGATTGGTTAACTACTCATCATGCAAAAATTGATTATTTTCGTAAGGTTGTTAGCTTTTATATTCCTAACCAACCTATTATGCGAATTCAAGCAACCAAACCATTAAAATCAATCAACGCTCATCTCAAGCCATAAAGCTATTCGTTTATTGAAAAATGGATGTCAAGCTTTTTAGCTCATATCACGAGATCTAAACAAAAATATATCGCTTTTGAATGATATTTCTATTGTTAATAAATTTCTGACTTATTCCCTGAAGAACTTCCCAGCTACCCCAGTGTGAAAAATTGAATTTTGTATCGACCTTGAACCCTGCAGACAAAACCCATTTCCAAAGCCCCATATTGAATGGCTCTATTGAACTTCGGAGATAAAGACCCAACTGTAGGAATTGTTAGACATTGGCTTTATTCGTCCTAGTACTTCTCCTTGGGGTGCTCCTGTTCTATTCGTGAAGAAGAAAGATGGGACTATGCAACTTTGTATTGATTATCGGGAGTTGAATCATGTCACCATCAAAAATTGGTACCCATTGCCACGTATTGATGACTTGTTTGACCAGTTGTAAGGCGCCAAATTCTTTTCAAGGATTGATCTTCGTTCCAGATATCACCAATTGAAGATTAGAACCGATGACATTCCAAAGATGGCTTTCAGAACTCGTTACGGGTATTATGAATTCCTAGTCATGTCTTTTGGATTGACTAATGCTCCTGCTTCCTTCATGGATATGATGAACCGTGTATTCAAAGAATATTTGGATCAATTTGTGGTCGTCTTTATTGATGACATCCTCATATATTCCAAAAGCCGTGAAGATCATGAGCAACACTTGAGGCTGATACTCCAAAATCTTCGTGAAAACAAGCTTTATGCCAAGTTGAAGAAATGCGAGTTCTGTCTTGAGGAAGTAGCATTCCTTTGGCACGTGGTATCAAGTCATGGAATATCTGTTGACCCGGCAAAGATTGAAGCTATTCAAAGCTGGGAACAACCTAAATTAGTGACCGAAGTACGTAGCTTTCTCGGCTTAGCTGTTTATTATCGGAGATTCGTAGAAGGGTTTTCTCGAATTGCTACTCCATTAACTCAGCTGACTCGGAAAGATACAAAATTCGGTTGGAGTGAGGAATGCGAGAAGAGTTTTCAAAAACTCGAGAGGAGATTCATTTCAAAGACTGCTACGACAATACCATCTGGCTCGGAGGGATTTGTCATCTACAGTGATGCTTCGGGCAAAGGGTTAGGATGTGTTCTCATGCAACATGGGAAAGTCATAGCCTATGCCTCTCGACAACTCAAAGAATATGAGAGGAATTATCCTACTCATGATCTAGAGTTGGCAGCAGTCGTTTTTCCACTAAAGATTTGGAGGCATTACTTGTATGGGGAGAAAGTTGAGATCTTTACGGATCATAAAAGCCTCAAATATTTCTTCACTCAAAAGGAACTCAACATGCGACACCGATGTTGGCTTGAACTATTGAAAGATTATGATCATACCATCCAATACCATCCTGGAAAAGCAAACGTGGTAGCTGACGCATTGAGAAGAAGATCATATGCGGGTACGAGTGCAATATTGTCAACGTAAAGGCCCATTTTGTATAACTTGGAGATAGAGATAAAGACTCCAGGGACCCACGTGATGATGGCGAATATACGAGTAGAACCGACTTTAATCGATAAAGTTCAAGCTGCTCAAACTACAAACCTAGAGCTGATGTGTATGAGGAAGAAAGTACAAGAAGCTGCTATGCCGGAAGCAAGAATCGATGAAGAAGGAATACTTTGAGTCAACTCCAGACTTTGTGTTCCTAACGACCCTGATTTAAAGTATAAAATCATGATGGAGGTGCACAACACATTATTTCCAATCCATCCTGGGAGTACCAAAATGTATCGTGATCTTCGTCATACATTTTGGTGGAGCAATATGAAGAGAGAGATAGCGCTATTTTATCTCAAGGTGTCTAACTTGTCAACGAGTCAAGGCGGAGCATCATGTACCAAAAGGTCCATTGCAACTACTTGAAATTCCAGAATGGAAGTGGGAGCACATTATCATAGATTTTGTTACTAGTCTTCCCAAGGTTTCTCAAGGCGTAGATGCAATTTGGGTCATTGTTGATAGATTGACCAAGTCTGCTCATTTCTTACCAATATAAGAAACTTATACACTTGAACGTCTTGCTCATATATACATAAACGAGGTTGTAAGATTGCATGGTATGCCAGTATCCATAGTTTCTGATTGAGACCCAAGATTCACTTCACGATTTTGGGTTAGTTTGCAAAAAGCTATGGACACGGATTGTGACACCCCCAAATCTAGGTACTTCATTCCCACAGGATTTGGTGCTCACTTATCAAAACTATTACATCTAACTACCCATCAATAAAGGATAAAGACATAATTTAAATAATCTTAAACAATAATCTTTTCCAATAAAGGGTTACATCATCATCTCAAATTAAATTCCAGGTAATCTAACCTTAAAATTATTACATAAGTTTGCGGAATACATCACATATTAAAACAAGTCTTTAACATAATTTATTAAAATAAAATTCTCAAAAGTCTTCATCATTTGGACATCTTCCCCTTGCCTTTGCTAGTCGACGGCTCATCAACTTTCTCCACTTTAGCTGCAGTGTTAATTGCAAGAGTGAGCAAACAAATGCTCACTAATATAGAATGTAGAAATGATAATAACATGAGAGTGAACAACGAAAGCTGAACAATAAGGAACTTGTTCTACAAATCAAAATAGAAAACAAGTTTGAACTTTATTTATCTGAGGGTCTTAAGACCACGAACTATGTCCCCGGTACTTAGGTATTATTACCCAACCTTTACAGTCATTTAGACTATACAGGCCCTTCTTAACGTACTTAGGGGGATAAGCCCTCTGTACCATGTATTGTGCACAAATATCTAAACGTTACACGTACAAAATCCCCTATGTCAGGGTTGTTCGTCTCAGTTTGAATTTAGAATTTCAGCACTAAAGAAAGTTTACTTTGAAACTAGCTTATCAGTGTTTCTAGAATTTTAGAACACTATTCGAATATAGATTAATTCAATCAATAAAGGTTTGCTTACTACTTGAAGGTTTAATACAACGATAAAGCTTTGAACAAGGTTATCAAAGTCAAAGATTGAATAACAATAATATATAATTGAGTAAACATGATATACATGCAAAGTGCTATAGAAGAGTTAAAATAATCTCCCTTGAATCAATGTATTAGAATAATATATGCTTTGAATAATAATTAGGAAACTAAATCTCGCTCGATGTAACGAATTAGGTTACATAAGCTTGTCTGAAACATCACGCAAAGATAGGTTAAGCTTGCTCGACTTCATAAAGAATGTTAGGAACTTGCACAATAATAATTTAGTAATGGGAACTTGCATTCAATACGAAAAGAATGAAGTTCGAAAGCTTTGCTCAATGTAAGGAATTAAGGTTTAAGAACTTGCTCAGTAATAACAAGGTAGAGTTAGAAAACTTGCTCAATCGTAAGGAGATAAGGTTTAGAAACTTGCCTTAATTGTAAGCTAGACAAATGAAAAATAATCTCCAATTACCCTACATACATCATTGAAATCAAAACAATAATTAATTGAATAAATATTAGCTTTTAGGGTTTAAACCATCATTTAAGTCACAACCCTAACTTAGCACCTAACCGCGTAAGCTAACATACTTAACGCTTCTGAAATTACACATTGATCAACATAACTTAATCGTTCAACTCTATCTTTCGAAAACATCTCATTTGGTTTCATTTTATAACTCAATTAACAATCACTTCAAAATCTTTTATACTTTGTATTATAATGCATGACAATCTGCTATTGTAGTTTATATCATGCCTCAACATCAATAACATGCTTATAATACTAATATAAGTCCATTGTGCACGACACGCAAACAAGCGGACCTCATTATCATGACTCGGGTGTGTGGCAATTTATTACCACACTTAGGCTTGGGACCGTGTAGCGGTACACCATTTTTTGCCTTGGCACCGCCTAATTTGACCGGTGTTCGAGACAGAATACGCAGAGGCACGGTGAAACGATGAGTCGTTTTTAGCCCAACTAACACGAAATTCACCCATCAAACGGTGATAACAACATGTAAAATAATTATACAACTATCATAACACGATTGCTAACATATTCAACCACCTAGCACAATTTAACAACAACTAGAACTATTTTAATTTCTCAATTTTCATGTTTTTCACATAAAACTCCAGTTTTGATAGTCTATCCCAAAAATCTTCACTGTGAATTCATTATTTGGCCAAATCATTCCATTCAAATTACGTTATGCTCGTATCTCAATGAACTACCATATACAAGCATCAATTTACAGATTATTACACACATTGGACAAGAAATTTGTTACTTTCTAAGGCTATATCACATGAACATAAACACTGCTATATCATTTCTTCTTACAATTCAATTTCTCACGAATTTGATAACTGATAACATGTACACATGATAATCAACAGAGTTTTGAAATTCTACAAGAACATGTATTCATCACAATTCTCGTGATTTCACATTGTATCAAAAAGATATACACATATACAACCAAAACTAAAGAATAATAATAGGAATAGTTTATACCTTGATTAGTGAATGCTAGACAAAGATGATAATCTCTCAAAACCACTGTGATCTTCTAAAATCTATGTGTTCTCTTCCTCCAAGCTCTCTCTCTCTCTCTCTCAACACTCTACTCTTTCTCCTTAGCCAAATACGAGAATAAGAAGAAACTAGACGCTAGCCTTAGGTATAATATGCGTAAACATAAACTGAAACCCACGTTCTCTTTCAGTTATAAAATCCAAACAAGCGTCAGCTCAAATAAGCCAAAGGCCACAAGGCCCTGTTTGGCTAACCAAAAACTCTCACAACTAAATTATTTTAATAATATTTATATTATATAGTTTTATGTCACACTTGTAATTAATTTAAATAACTTAGTTTAGTTAATTTAAAAACATATAATACTAATAATAAAAATCTTATTATCATTAATAAATAATTATATATCTAATTTAATTAATAAATTAGACACATCATTATATTTAATTTATTTATTTTCTTTAAATTAAACAATTCATTTAATTTAACTAATTTCTTAAATATTAAGCAATTGATTTAATTTAATTATCTCCTTAAATTAAATCCAACAAATAAAATTATCATTACTCGATTCAATTAACATTAATTAATTTAGCTACTAAATTAATTCATGACAATTCATCAAATATTTATTTTCCTCAATAAATAAATTATCTTTAATATTTATTTAATTCCATAAATATTTAAATTAAATTACAAAGTTCTCGATCGTTACACGGATTTACGATTTAGTTCGGCATATCATCCTCTGGTAGACGGACAATCAGAGAGGATTATTCAAACTCTTGAAGATTTATTAAGACTACGTGTCATTGACTTCAAGGAAGTTGGGACAAGTTCTTACCATTGGTGGAGTTTTAAATGCAACAAATGATTATCAAGCAAGTATTGGCATGGCTCCATTCGAAGCGTTGTATGGAAGAAAGTGGCGTTCTCAAGATTATCTTTGGGGATGAGGTGGGTGAAGTAACGTTGTTGGGACCGGAGTTAGTACGTATGACTACGAAAAAGACTCAAACGATCCGGCAACGTATAAAAACCTCACAAGATCGACAAAAGAGTTATGTTGATCTTCATCGAAATGACGTGGAATTCGATATTGGAGATCATATGTTGTTATGTGTTGCTCCATGGAAAGGAGTTACGAGATTTGGAAAGAGAGGAAAGCTCAATCTTCGATTCATTGGCCCATTTTTAATCCTCGATCGAGTAGGAACTGTGGCGTATAGACTCGCTTTATCGCCAAGTATGTCTCGTGTTCATAACGTTTTTCATATATCCATGTTACGTAAATATGTGAAAGACCCGAACCTCATTATTGAGTTAGAACCGGACGAAATAGCGGAAGATTTAACGTATGAAGAGGTTCCTGTTCAAATCTTGGATAAGAAGGAACATATTCTATGCTCCAAGGTTATACCTCAAGTAAAATTTTTGTGGAGAAATCACGATGTTGAGGAAATGTCCTGGGAGTTAGAATCTGAAATAAAATCAAGGTATCCTTACCTCTTCGACATACCCGTCGTACGCACTAAATTTTGAGGGAAAATTTCATAAGAAGGGAGGTTGTAAGACCCCAATTTTTTTTAATAAAGATGATTTTTCTATAAATATCATTTTTAATATTATGGAATGAATTTGATATAATGTTATAGTTGTGGGTAATATTTATAATTTTTTCAAAATACGAAGTTGTTATATAATATTCGATTGGTGGAAATATTATTCGTTTTAACGGGAATATTAAATGCGACAGCACAATCATTAGTGGACCCCGAATGTAATTATTATCGGATTGAGAAATCGACAAAAATATTTTATGAAAATAACGGCGGAAGTTCACAGTATTTGTGTTGTTATATTTTGCATGACAATTGTATTAATGATGTTGTAGTTGTTTATGTACCATGTATTTGGCGACTCATAATGGGTTGGATGGAATGGACCTATTTTAGGGGCGTCACAGTCGGTGGTGGTTTTAAAAGTAAATCAATTTGGACCGTCGGTTGTGGTTTTAATAGTAATCAATATGGATCGTCCGTTCTAATAGTGAATCAATCTGGACCGTTCGTGAATTAGTTACTATTTAGTCCATTCTCCTATAAATAGAACCTTAATTCTTCTTCCATTCTCACCAATTCACTGAGATTCACAAGAGACACTATAGAGAGAGAAACTATAAAGAGCAAAAAGAAGAGTATTCTGCTACTTCACTTTTGCAGTATCCAACTTTCTACTAAGGTAAGGGATATTATTTGTTGTATTCATAAGGGATGTTATTTTTGTTTGGTAAGGGGTATTATTTCTTTCGTATTCATAAGGAATACTATTTTTCGTATTCATCCTTTAATATGTCGGAATAACCTGTCTACGTGGATTACGTATCGTATAACAGGTGAAAATCCATTTATAGTTCTGTATGTTATTTCTTTTCATATTCTTAAATCTAAACTTACTATAGTAAGTATTGCTTCTATAATCCTTGAAATTAGTGGAATATCCTTGAGTTTTGTGCTTCATCCAGTATCATTTTATTATAATATTGATCTGAAATTTCTTATTAAATATCAATATTTTCACCCGGGGTACTATTCACGAGTTACTATTCACCCAGTTACAATTCACTATAATATTATTCACTCGGGTATTCGGGGCACTTTTCATGTAGAGATACTATTCACGAGTTACTATTCATGGGTTACTATTCACTATAATATTATTCACTCAGGTATTCGGGGTACTTTTCATGCCGAGGTACTATTCACGAGTTACTATTTACCCGATTACAATTCACTCAAATATTGTTCACTCGGGTATCCGGCGCACTTTTCATGTCGGAATACTATTCACGAGTTACTATTCATGGTTACTATTCACCCGATTACTATTCACTCAAATATTGTTCACTCGGGTATTCGAGGAACTTTTCATGGCAGGATACTATTCACAGGGTACTATTCCCAAAGTACTATTCACAGGGTACTAATCACGGGGTACTATTCACCGAAAAATTTATTTCTTTTCTGTCCAAATTATTTTTGATACATGGATATTATTCTTGAATTTTACTCCACAAAGTAGTATCATGTTGACAGTTTGGATATTTTTAAACTCTGGATAAATTTAAGGTCTTTAATATGTATCCTTGATTTTGTTTGAGTAATGCTTATATCATTGTCATCATCCTCATGCTTATATTTTGATGAAAGTCATCTTTGGCTTATGTGCACAGATGCTACAGTTAAACTTGTTGTCTATTATATTCTATCAGTGTAACATTGTTGAAGGCTAACGATAACTTATTCTGCATTATCTTAGTCATAATATTTCTTACTGGGCTAGTTGAGCTCACCCTTTTGCTTTCATTATTCTCTTTAGGAAATGAGAACATAGCCGGGACTATTCGAGGAACGGAGTGATGGTCTGAGATGGTGCATTAGTAGTCCTCACTATTCTATAAAATTGTGTGACAATAAATGTAATGAGGACTCTATTTGAGTTTGGATATTGTCTAGAAGATAATATTTGAAAGTAGTATGCACACAAGCCAATCATGTTTGATGATAAAGCATATACTTTGTAACAATCTTATTCATTTATTAATAAAAAGTATTAATTTATTAAAGGCTTTTAATTATCTATATAATGCTGTTTTATAATATGTGATAAACCCATAGTTTTAAGCAATGCTTTTAGAATAATGATGATGATCATTCTAATGAGATCTAAATTCTTAGAAAGCTTAAAACCAAAATAGTTCCCAATCATTGGATTACTAAATTGGGGATTAGTGAATCCGGATAGATTGGTACATACGTTGCTTGCTCATTGGATGAGGATGATTGATCTCATGATCATTTGTGTGGAGACACTAAAGCAAGTATGTAGGTGCTTATTAGAGAATAAGTTCACCGAGCGTGGCTTGGCTAAGGAATACCTAATGGAGTTTTATTTGCTGTCAATAGGAATTCTGTAGTGATAGTAGTACAAGTAATCCTTGGACTTGAGATCATCATAGTATCTTGTGTATGATGAGTTATACTTTGACTTATTCCTAAGAGACCCTTAGGGTATATCAAAGGGTATGCTTGGGTATAATAAGTTGTACATGGAGATAATGTATGATCAATAAAGAATCTACCACTTCTAATAAAGAAGAGAAATGTCCTATGTGATTCGATAAATGACAACCCAGTAGTCCTTGGCGGCGAGAATGAAATTAGAAAGGAGTTTCTAATTTGCATTATTTGAGTTGTGCATTTAAGGATCGAAATACATATAATTAAATAAAATAAGACTTGACAAGAATTCCATGTCTTATATTTAATTGGGACATTGTATGGTGGAAGGATTGAATTGTCGGTAACTATTTACTCAAAGGTTCTTTAATGATTAATGTTGAAATCTATATTATCCGGAAAGTCGTTGATCATTGGGAGGCTTATCCTATTAGAATAAATATTATTTAAATAAATTAATTGTTTAATTTATTTATTTAAATAAGATTAGAATTGTTCTAATTGATTTATTCACAACCTTTAATATGGAGAACCTAAAGGGTCACACCATAAAAGGAAGAATAATTATTTAAGAAGTTAATGGCATAATCGTAATAATATGTTATGTATATTTAATTTAATCTATGGTGATAGAATAAATTAAATAGCTTAATATTATTATTTAATATTTTAGAAATATTAAATATAAATTAATAAGAGGAGTCTTATTAATATTATTACAATTATTATTATTTTAATTTCTAAAAGAGTTTAGGAATTAATTTAATATAAGTACTCTCATTTATTCCTAATAAGATTAGGAGGTTAAATTAATTAAAGGAGTTTAATTAATTATCTCTAATAAGATTAGGGAGCCTAATTAATTAAAAGAATTTAATTAATTAAATAAAACCCAATTTCTTAATTGTTAAGGGGGTTGCCCACATCAATAAATAAGAGGAGTCTTATTATGGGTGGTATGGGTTGTTGACTTTAACAAAGTACGTAATAATTCCAAGTTGTTGGGAGTACACCTTTTCTATAGAGATAGAAAAACTAGGGTTTAGCCAACCACCCTTCTTCTTGAATTTTTCTTCTTCCTTGGTGGATCACCTCTAGAGGCCAAACATTTGGGTGGCTAACGTTGATCAAAGGAAGGAACCAAACCCGGTGGATTCAAGATTGAACGCGAAAGGATTTGGAGGTGAACTTGTACACGAGGAAGCTCGATCTTCAAGGGGTGATTTTATTCTTTATCTTTTCGTTTAATTAATAATTGTGCATATAGGGTGATCCGGGTATATGGTTTGTAAATCTTTTAAACTCTGATTTTACACGCTTCCGCACTTTTTATGCAATTTGATTGCACACATGAATATTACAAACCTAACAGTGGCATCAGAGCCAAACCTTTATGCGAATTATTAATTGTTTTAATTTAATATCTATATTGATATGTGTTTAGAACAATTTAATTGGGCATAATTTTATTGTATAAAATTTATTTAAAAAAAAACGTCACTATTTTTTTTTTGAAAACCGTTAACATTTTTTTTTCGGGTAATCCAATTTTTTGAATGCTCAAGTATTCAAGGTATGCACGGAAGCAACATGATAAGGATTTACGGAAAACAAAAAGGCAGGGTGTTTCTTTTTTGAATTTCATGTGCACGGCATCAAGCATGTTAACAGGATTCTCATTAATTATTTTTTTTTGTTTGTTTCCTGCGGATTCATATAAAGGGAAGCTACAGGATTCACAAAAAAATCATGGGTCACGTGGGCTAAATAATCTACAGGATTACAAGAAATTGTTTTGGCCGAATTACTTGGTCAATTTAAAAAAAAAAGAATAAAAGGCCTACGGTTATTATATATATATATTAATAATAATTAAGCTGCTAGTTATTATATTTATATATATATAATATTCTCAATAATTTTATTATTAAAATAAAAAAAGTTTATTTTAATTTTAAAATAAAAGTTTATTTTAATATTAAAATATAAAATTTATTTTAATTTTAAAATTAGAATTTCATCTTAACTAATTAGAGTTGGAATTGGATTCCATGATAACTAATTGGAGTTGAAATTGGATTTTATTTTTCCTAAAATAAAGGAGTTTATTTGTGAATAGGGAAGTAAATCCATCTTTCCTTAAATAAAGGAGTTTGTTTAGATATGAAATAAGATTTCATATTATTCAAAATAAAAGAGTTTATTTGTGAATAGGAAAGAGAATCCATGTTTCCTTAAATAAAGGAGTTTATTTAAATATGGAATAAGATTTCATATTATTCAAAATAAAGGAGTTTATTTGTGAATAGGAAAGATAATCCGTGTTTCCTTTAATATTTTTTTTACATGGAATTGGATTCCATAATTAATTAAAATAAAAGAGTTTATTTTAATTAAAGATTTTTTTTATTACATGGAATTGGATTCCATAATTAATTAAAATAAAGGAGTTTATTTTGATTAAATATTTTGATTAAAATAAAATAGTTTATTTTATTCAAAATAGGATAAATTAAAATAAAATAGTTTTATTTTGATTTAAATTTGGATTTAAATAAAGGAGTTTATTTTTATTCAAAATTAGATTTTATACTAACTAAATTTGCCCATTAAATGATATCAATATATATATTAAATGTTTATTATTCATGAGATGAATGTTATTTATTGATGCATATGGTGATGTGTATGATAATAAATGGGATTGATTATGGACTATTGACCAATATGATTGGATTTTATTTTAGTTGGATGCATGAATGTATGGGTTTTATTAAATGGGGTCTGCGTACCTCGTCTTTTCTAATTTTTCTTAATGTAAATTCTAACTCCCTCCTATGTACTTCCCCTTGACTGCTGATCAAGGTTTCTATTTATTTTAAATAGTATTGTAATAGGAATATTTAGAATTAATTTTGAAGAATTAGAGATCAAGGAGCAAGGAGCGCTTGAAGACCCATTTGTAATGGAGCCCGGGTTTAAATGTAATAGTTATATTTAAATATTATTTCTTGCACCCCTAGGGTTTGACCTTTTGGTTCACTTGGTGGCTCTAGTGAACCAAACTAGAATAAAAGTCCATAATCAATCCGGGTAGAATATAGTATTCTATATGTGCATGCGTATACTATATATATTATATATTATGCAAACATGCTTGCATGTTCATTAATATGATGTGTATTTTATATATATATAATGCGTGCATGCGCTAAATAAGATGAGACAAATTAATAACAAACCCCTCATTTTTTATATTAAGTCCTAAGCGTTCAAAGATATTTGGAATATCGAGCGTCGCCTTTCTAGCATGATAAAATTAATAGAGTATTAAATATTTAATATGAGTTTGTTGTGTCACCACAAGGCAAGTATTAAGTATTTAAGATGTTAATTTATCACATTTGATGCTTATAAAGAAAATTGAACAATATTGTTTTGTTGTGTCACCACAAGGATGATATTTTCTTTTTTGAATATATGGAGTGCTAGGTTGGACTTAACTTGGATAATTTTGATTCTCGATGTGCCACCACTTGATCAAAATAATCTAAGAGGCAAAATACAAGGAGTTGCATAGTTGATGTAATTGACAAAAGTTGTCTACCTATTTATTTATATATAGTTTGTTGTGTCACCACAAGGCTATATACATTTGAAATGGGATCCTTATTCTCACTAGCAAATCTTTAATTAGATTTTGCCGAACTATATAAGTGAGGTAATATATAGTTTGAAGAAAATAGTGGGAGATACCAATTTAAAACAAGACCTAAATTATTTTGGTAATTAATAAAAGAATGTATGTTAAAATGTTGTTAATTACAAATTCATTTCTGACGAATTTTACAATGTCTAAAATTTCTATCAACGCAAAGCATATAGATGCTAATTAACTTGGGCCAAGATTAAACGGATTGGTTAAGGAATTTGAGAATAGTTCTCATAGCTGAAAAGCTATCTTATGTCCTTAATACGCCTATCCCTGCAATGGTTGCAGACAATGCCTCTGAGGAAGAGATTGCTATTTTTAGAAAGTGGCAAGATGATGCACAGTTGGCTCAATGCATCATGCTCGTATCCATGAAAGTAACGAGCTTGATACGACGTGAAACTATGGATGCTCTTCTTATACTCACCTGCACATCAAGTAGTTGATGGTGAGGAAAGTGGGGCCGATAGATATCGGATATCTAAGGAGCTCTTCCGATCTAGAATGGCCAATGGCACTATAGTGCAGATAAAAGTTCTTAACATAATCAATTTGATTGATCAATTAGAACAATTGGTTTTTGTCATGGATGGAGAGTTGAGCCAAGATTTGATCTTGCACTCACTCCTGGACTCCTTTCACAATTGTTGTGAATTTTTCATATGAACAAGCTAGATATCAGATTTGCTGATTTGCTTAACATGTTGAAAAATGTTGAGAGTCACTTTCCAACCAAGAAAGATCAAGTCTTACTGGTAGGGGCCAAAGGATCTTCTGAAAAGAAGAACGATTCAAAGAAGGTATATAGAAAGGCAAAAACAAAGGATAATAAGAACAAAACTGATACGGATAGCAAAAGAGCTTGCTTCCACTACAATAAGCTTGGACACTGGAAAGAAACTGCGAGAAACATCTTGCAGAGGCTAACTAAAGATGCTTAGTGAAGTTTCGGTTACAATACAGTTTTTGTTCATGATTGAAATAAATTTTTCTTTAAGTCAAGGTTCAACTTGGGTATTGGATACCGACTTTGGTTATCATAAATATAGATTTATGAAGGGACCAAACAGAAGTAGAAAGCTAAACAAATATAAGTAATCCTATGTGTGGGAAATGAAGCAAAGGTTGCAACATTAGCCATAGAAACTTATAGTTTAGCACTGCTTACTGAGCAAATCTATTAAGTCGATAAGTTGTTATTGTATTCTAGTTCTCGTTGAAAACATTATTTCCATTTTATTGTTGACAATGAAATCTTTGGTATTATATTTAAGAACAATTGTTGTTCTATTTATAATAATAATGTTTTGTATAGAACTGAAATATTACTTAATGGATTTTATATACTTGACTTATATGAAAATAATTTTGCATATTGAACAAATTAGTATAAGAAAAAAAAGGAGATGATCATTCAAAGAGTTGAATGTATGTATTTGTTGAAATATAAGTGTGAATTATTTGAAAGGTTCAAAGAATTGAAAGTGAAACAAATTGGCAAAGTATTAAGATTCTTTGATTAGATCAAGGAATAAATACTTGTGCGATAAGTTTCTAGATCATCTCAAATGGTTTTTCTCATAATGGACACCTCATGATACGTAATAATTGATTGATGTATCTGAATGGAAAATTCATACCTTGTTAGACATAGATGCGGTCCATAATGATTTTACTGACATTCCAAAGATCCTTCAGGGTCATGTCCTAGAAATGGTCTGCATATCTCTGAAAATGGTAACTTCTAAATCCATTGAAGACTCCATAAGAGTTATGGACGGGGAGGATTCCTAATCTTAAGTATGTTAAGATAAGGGGTTGTCCAGCTTATGTGAAAAAAGTTTCAAAGGATAAGCTTGGGACAAAATTTGACATGTCTGATTTGTGGGACATCCTAAAGTAAGTTTAGGGCATGTGTTCTATAATCCTACTTAGCAAAAGGTGTTTGTTGCGAAACACGCTGCCTTCTAAGATAAAAGTGTTTATCATTGAAAGGGCTAGTGGGAGGATTATAGATCTTGAAAAGTTCATGATCCACAAAACACTATAAGTCAAATAAGAGGAACATGTAGATGAACTGTTGTACCTGGCAGCAATCGTAAATGAATCGGAATAGTACCAAAGATACCTAGGAGGTATGGATTCATCATAGATGATGATGATGAGGTACACATCATAGAAGATGATGATCCAGATTACATCGATGAGGTAAGTGTTGTAGACACTCGAGAGAAATGGATTGAAACAAGTTTCTCAAATATGGACATTCGTTTTGATGAGGCAATCAAAAGAGTTTGATTTTATCAAAAATAAGAATGAACCTAGTGTGTACAAAAGGGTCGATTAGAGCATCGTGACATTCCTAGTACCATATGTTGATATACTACGGATAAGGAATGACATACCAATGCTACAATCAGTAAAGATAAAGTTGTCTAAACATTCCTCCATGAATGATTTGGAAGAGTATCTTAATTGGGGATAAAATCTATATAGATAGATTTAAGAGGATGCTCGACTTAACCCAAAGAACGTATATTCATTTGATGCTAAAGTCGTTTAGCATGGCAAACTCCAAGAGATGTCTCATGTTGATGAGCCATGGAGTGTATCTCTCTTAATAGTCCCCATAGACTCCAAATAAGAGAGATCGCATGAGTGACAATCATGTATGCAATGAAATATACGAGACCTGATGTCGATCGATCATATTACGGTGAAGATCAACGTAAGGCGGTGAAAAACATCTTAAAGTTCTTAACTTAAGCACTAAGGATGTGAGCAAACATGGTGGGTCCGAATTAAAACTAGAGGGCTTTACGAGACTCAAGTTTTTCGCATGCACGGACGAAACGACCAAAATCCACTTTAAGGTAAAGTGTTACCTTGAGCAGTGGTGCGATGAATTGGAAAGGTTCCAAACGAAGAAAGAGTTCTTTGGTTTAGTGATAAAGACAAAGTATATAGCTATAAATGAAGGCGCAAGTTGATTGTTTGGATTAAAAGTTCATTACGAGAACTAGGAATAGTTCCTAAGTCTCATCTTGGATCTAAACATGTGTTGTGGCACTTTCATTTGATTATTAGAATCATTGAAAGATGGGAAAGCACTATAGAGATAGTGGACTCTCATGAACAACATTACATATCCATTAACTAAAGCTTATCCAACGGCAGGGATAATCGTCACTTAGAGAAGAAGAGTATAAGATACCATGGCGATTGGCTTTAGTGCAAGTGGGAGATTGAAAGTAGTATGCACACAAGCCAATCATGTTTGATGATAAAGCATATACTTTGTAACAATCTTATTCATTTATTAATAAAAAGTATTAATTTATTAAAGGCATTTAATTATCTACATAATCTTTGTTTTATAATATGTGATAAACCCATAGTTTTAAGCAATGCTTTTAGAATAATGATGATGATCATTCTAATGAGATCTAAATTCTTAGAAAGCTTAAAACTAAAATAGTTCCCAATCATTGGATTACTAAATTGGGGATTAGTGAATCCGGATAGATTGGTACATCGTTGCTTGCTCATTGGATGAGGATGATTGATCTCATGATCATTTGTGTGGAGACACTAAAGCAAGTATGTAGGTGCTTATTAGAGAATAAGTTCAACGAGCGTTGGCTCGCTAAGGAATACCTAATGGAGTTTTATTTGCTGTCAATAGGAATTCCTGTAGTGATAGTAGTACAAGTAATCCTTGGACTTGAGATCATCATTGTATCTTGTGTATGATGAGTTATACTTTGACTTATTCCTTAAGACCCTTAGGGTATATCAAAGGGTATGCTTGGGTATAATAAGTTGTACATGGAGATAATGTATGATCGATAAAGAATCTACCACTTCTAATAAAAGAAGAGAAATGTCCTATGTGATTCGATAAATGACAACCCAAAGTAGTCCTTGGCGGCGAAATGAAATTAGAAAGGAGTTTCTAATTTGCATTATTTGGAGTTGTGCATTTAAGGATCGAAATACATATAATTAAATAAAATAAGACTTGACGATAATTCCATGTCTTATATTTAATTGGGACATTGTATGGTGGAAGGATTGAATTGTCATTTCGGTAACTATTTACTCAAAGGTTCTTTAATGATTAATGTTGAAATCTATATTATCTGGAAAGTCGTTGATCGCTAGGGAGGCTTATCCTATTGTAGAATAAATATTATTTAAATAAATTAATTGTTTAATTTATTTATTTAAATAAGATTAGAATTGTTCTAATTGATTTATTCACAACCGGTTTAATATGGAGAACCTAAAGGGTCACACCATAAAAGGAAGAATAATTATTTAAGAAGTTAATGGCATAATCGTAATAATATGTTATGTATATTTAATTTAATCTATGGTGATAGAATAAATTAAATAGCTTAATATTTATTATTTAATATTTTAGAAATATTAAATATAAATTAATAAGAGGAGTCTTATTAATATTATTACAATTATTATTATTTTAATTTCTAAAAGAGTTTAAGAATTAATTTAATATAAGTACTCTCATTTATTCCTAATAAGATTAGGAGGTTAAATTAATTAAAGGAGTTTAATTAATTATCCCTAATAAGATTAGGGAGCCTAATTAATTAAAATAATTTAATTAATTAAATAAAACCCAATTTCTTAATTGTTAAGGGGGTTGCCCACATCAATAAATAAGAGGAGTCTTATTATGGGTGGTATGGGTTGTTGACTTTAACAAAGTACGTAATAATTCCAAGTTGTTGGGAGTACACCTTTTCTATAGAGATAGAAAAACTAGGGTTTAGCCAACCACCCTTCTTCTTGAATTTTTCGTCTTCCTTGGTGGATCACCTCTAGAGGCCAAACATTTGGGTGGCTAACGTTGATCAAAGGAAGGAACCAAACCCGGTGGATTCAAGATTGAACGCGAAAGGATTTGGAGGTGAACTTGTACCTGAGGAAGCTCGATCTTCAAGGGTATGATTTATTCTTTATCTTTTCGTTTAATTAATAATTGTGCATATAGGGTGATCCGGGTATATGGTTTGTAAATCTTTTAAACTCTGATTTTCCACGTTTTCGCATTATTTTGCAATTTGATTGCGCACATAAATATTACAAACCTAACAATATTCGTGTAAAAACTCGCAGCTTCTGTTGTATAATTAAGTTTGTATTTGTATTCAATACCATGTATTTGGCGACCCAAGATGGGTGATGTATACCTATTTTGGGGGCGTCACAGTTGGTATCAAAGCTAATTAGGGATATGATCTCTTGCTGAGATGTGAAACAAGAACTAGGAGGAGAGAGACGGGGAATTCCTTCGCTAGTATGACCTACCTAAGTTTATTTGGTATTTAATTGGTCGGTCAGAGTATAAGGATAATATGTGGCATGTCAATTAACCCTTGTTTTGTGGTAGTATTTGAAAATGGCATCTGAAAATGTCGAGATAAGCAATAAAGCACATGAGACCGTTGAGTCACCAACGATCAATATCCAGGATTATGTGCAACAGGAAGACAATAATCCTCAGGTAAACAACAACACCGATTAAACGATGAACGATGGGATGTTCAGAGGCTTTATGCAATTAATGCAACATCAGGCGAGATCGGCTCCTATTTAAAATGCAGGTGGAAACACTGGCAACTCTCGGATGGTTACTGCTAAGCAATTCAAGAAGCTGGGACCACCGAAGTTTTTGGGAGAGCAAAAACCACTTAAGGCGGAGACGTGGATAAAGAAGATCACCAAGATATTTGATGTCTTGGGATGCTCTGAGGAGTAAAGGGTTCCCTTTTCCACCTTCATGTTGAGAGGAAAGGCAGATTACTTGTGGGAATCAGTAAAACGTACTCAGCTGATAAGTAGATTTTAGACCTACTTATCCGATATCTGTTACTTGAATTAGTTGCTTATATTCATGTGTCTTAGTTACTTTTCATGCATTTTGTGTTCATTTTGTAGGTTATATGTTTGGGAGCAGTGTGAGCGACTATTGGTAAGAAAAACGCAAAGAAAAGCAATTCGGACATCTTTTGGACCAAAATATGCAAGTAAATGCAAAAAGGGAAGATTGAATGACTTTTAACAGCAAGTTGGATGCACGTTCTTGGCTTGGAACTTGGATTATACTTTAGAGCTTCTTAGCTTTCCAGAACATTTTGAATCATCAAAATCGGAGTTCGGATGCGAGAGTTATGGCCTTTTTATCAACGAAGATCAAAGCTAAGAGTTCTCATGTTTGCAATTTACACAGCATCTACTTCAAGCTCTATTTCGATTTTGTTCCGGCCAGACTTTCTCAAATCTCAAAGAATGAAAGTTTTAGAGCTCGTCAATATCTTCGATTTGATAGGTCGTGAGCCCCGTAACTCCTCTCAGATCAAAAGTTATGGTCGTTTTACCAGAGGACACTATGGCAGAAATTGGACCCCCAAGAAGCGGGCATATAAATACAAAAAATAAGAGGGTACCCCACGGGCGGGCCCTTTAAGACCTAGGACCCCGTAGCCGAGGCGGGGTATGCGTAAAAAGCCGCTTTTGTCCAAATTTGAGTTCGGGAAGGATTGTTTTGATCCAATTGACTCAAGAACTTTCAAGATGACTTAAAGACATGTAAAAAGGCTTATAAAAGGAGGAGAATAACAAGGATTATAGGAGAGATTAGAGAGAAGGAGGATTCCATTAGATTAGATTAGAGTAAATTAGATCAAAACACTAGTTTTAATGAGTTTTGGAGATTGAAGTAACTTGGAGACCATTGAAGATTCAAAGTAGGAGCAAGGAGGGAGCTTCAAATCTACAGACAATAGATTCTATCTTCTCATCTTCTTCTATCTATGTCTTTTATTGTTTATTCAAGTGTGGATTCTTAGTTTTAATTCAATGAACTAATTCTTTGTTTGAGATTACAATGGATCTTATTATGTAGTTTATTTTAATATGCTTCGCTGTCAATTATTATGTTCTATTGTGAGGATTGTCTATTGTGATTTGGACTTAATTGCTTAATTGCCTAGCTAACAATTACCGTGATAATCTATATGAACTCAAGAGATGAAGTATAGATTTAGATCTGATCATGATGGCATGTGTTTGTGTCTGCATAGATGGAATTCATTATTCGTGTTTAGGATAGAGATATGCCTTTACGCCATATGTAATCTTATAGAGAACTTGTGCTTTAAATCCTTTTTAATTGTAATTCACATAGAGATATAGTGGATTAGTTAACTAGGGTGTCTTGCTTAATTCTATCATCTGTGGATTTAAGTGAGTATGGGTATTATGCATCGAGAGGTGGTTTTATTTGCTTAGTGTTCTTGATTAACAATTCATGATAGAGAATAATTGATGAGAAGTGTGTTAACTTAAATGAAGCAATAAGTGAAGTTGTGATCTTAAATCTCCATAATCTTAATTTAACTAGTGGTAATTAGAATTAGTTTACTTATAAATTGAAATTCATTCGTTTAAATAAGATTGAGTTGGTTACGGGTTAGTACTTGGTGATTTTTATTAAATAACTCTCTGTGGGAACGATACTGAACTTATCACTTTATTACTTGTTGACCACGTATACTTGCGTGTTATGCGTAATTAGATTTTACCCAACAAGTTTTCGGCGCCGTTGGCGGAGAATTAGTTTAATATTTTTTGTCAATATTAGCTTAAATCAAATTAGTCTTAATTTGAACATTTTTTTTCTCTTTATTTAATTCTCTTCTTATTTTTCTCTCTTTTTAGATACCATGGATGACTTTGCATATCAATGGCCATACACGAGCATGACTCAACCAAGGGAAACAGGGATTGATGGACTTAATACATTTTCTGTAGAGTCAGTACAAATTGAGGCAAATTCAAAGACGTTGGAGGTTATTGGACTTAAATTTCAACGAGTCGAAGGATGGCGATTCGTGTGGCTATCAGACTTGGCAACCATCCAAGTCATCAATGCACCGTTAGTTTTGGGCCGGGACAACATGGTGGTGAATACCTCAACCAGTATGCATATGATAATTATCATCAAATTTGGGGGTATCACCCGGATTCTTCATGGAGGTACAACTATCAAGACCAATACTCTACTCCAAATCCAATATACACACCGAAATTCTCATATCAACCTCCATTAAAAGAAGAAAAGTCAAAGTTGGAGGAATTACTGTCAAAGGTCATAGCAAACCAAGAGGAGAGGATGATGAGTCAAGAAATATCGAGCCATAATTTTCAGCACCAGATGGAACAACTCATCACCACTTCAACTCATGGTCCTCAATACATGGATTCCAAAACGGAGACAAATAATTCGAGATTTGAGGAATTGTTGTCCAAGTTTATAGCATCAAATGAGGAGAGAAGGATTAATCAAGAGTGGTTAATTCAGAATCAAGAGATATCAATTCAAAATCTTGCGGATCAGATAGAGCAAATGACCAAAGCCGTAAGCAACCTTCCTCTAAACACTTGGCTTTAGGACATGGATGACGAAATTGACAGAGAACCCGAACCAAATCTGCGACTGGATGAGCCACAAGATATCGAAAGTGTGGAAACAATTGGGGATAATGAAATAGAGGTCGACGAAGATCTAAATGGGTCTCCACCAAAGATCAAAGATTCGGTCAGATTTGCAAAATTATGCCCACTTGGTAGTCATGTCGTCGGTGAAGCTCTTTATGACATAAGAGCGGGTACAATTTTGAATCCATGGTGGGACGAGAAAAAGAAGATAGACAAAGAGCCCATTGTGTGTGACAAGCTTCCATGCCCCAAAGTGATCACATACACAATGGAGAAAACACCTAGCTGTGGGACGCTCTTGATTGAGATCATACCAAATCAAAGCAAGCTAGGTGACTTTGATGCATTAGCCATCGCCTATGGGAACCTCCAAAAAGACAATTTGTTACTGATGGATGGAGGGTTCCTCAACTTTTGAAGAGGAATTTGATAGCGTTAACCAGATAAAGTCAGGCTAAAAGACTATAAATCAAGCACTGACTGGGAGGCAACTCAGGAATTTTTATATTTATATGCTTTTGTAGTTTATTTAGTAGATAGGAATCACGTTATATTCCAAAGTGCTATTCTAATCCATGTTGTCTCTTTTCATTGCAGGTACTGGAGGTTCAATGGATAGGAAAAAGATCGTCGCCGCCATCGCCACCATCACCTCACGCTTAGATGATTACAGGGAAGTTCTCTTATACTTACCGCTATATTCTTACAATGAGGACATTGTAATTGCTAAGTTTGGGGGATTTTAGTTTAGTTCTTTATTGCATGTTTAGTTTCATGTTTATGTTATGTTATGTTGCATATGTTGTTAATTTAGTTTAGGTTCATTATGTTTGCATTCATATAGTACAACTGCATAAGTAGTTGCATAGTAGTATAGTTTGAATAGCATTATATTCAGTTTCTTGTTTACAAAAAAAAAATCAAAAATTCAAAAATAATAGTTAGTTACTATGTTCATCTTGCATGAGTCCAGTTGTTTGATATTTACAAGTATAGTACTGACTATTAGAGCTTTGATGTGATTTCTTGTTAGGAATTGAGTCTTTTTCTGTTTGAAACTTGTATAATAAGGATAGCACAGTAAAAAAAACTTGTTGATTGATTGAGTTTAAATTGATACATAATGGGACTCTAAAGGATAATGCTAGTTTGAATGAAAGAATGACAAGAATAAGTAGTGATGGCTAAAGTTAGACAAGAACTTAAGTTTGGGGGAATATTTGGGGTATATAAGCTATATTGAGATTAAAAAAAAGAACAAAAAAAGAAAAAGAAAAAGTATGAATAAACATCATGGCGTGCTTGTCTAGTTTTGTGGCCTTTGTTACTTGAGTAAGTAAGCCCGAGGGGATTGTCTTTACACCTAGAGCCCTAAGGTCTTAATGGTCTGGGAGTCGTTGGTCGAAAGCTCGTTAAGGTGGCATTGAAAAGCATAAGGGAATAAGACATTACATAGCTATGTGTATATAAACCAAAAGAAAAAAAATGAATAAAACAGGAAATAAGAGCAAAAAGCCCCCGTGGATGAAAAATAAAGCATAAGTATCCCATGTTGACCCTCGATATTGGTAATTGTTTGATTTTAGTTGGATCTAGCTTGTTTTTAGATTTCTTGAGTTTACACTGTATGATGCCTTCGAAGAGACTTGTTATGTGTTAAATTTGATTTTATATCAGTTAACATTGTTATGGGGAGCACACACGCACTATATTAGTGATAACAGTTTAAGATTTGATGATTGATGGGAAAGTTACTGATGAGTTTTGATATGATGTATTATAGTGTTTACTTGATTTTTCTAAGGCTGGTTGAATAGACTTGTTTCTGTCATTACTGTTGGATTTGTAGGCATGTAGATTAGTTGCATTGCATAACATTATTATTTTGTGTTTTTGCTTGAGGACAAGCAAAGGTTTAAGTTTGAGGGTATTTGATAAGTAGATTTTATACCTACTATCCGGTATCTGTTACTTGAATTAGTTGCTTATATTCATGTGTCTTAGTTATTTTTCATGCATTTTGTGTTCATTTTGTAGGTTATATGTTTGGGAGTGGTGTGAGCGACTATTGGTAAGGAAAAGCAAGGAAAACGAAAAGAAAAGCAATTCGGACATCTTTTGGACCAAAATATGCAAGTAAATGAAAGAAGGGAAGATTGAATGACTTTTAACACCAAGTTGGATGTATGTTCTTGGCTTGGAACTTGGATTATACTGTAGAGCTTCTTCTTAGCTTTCCGGAACATTTTGAATCATCCCAATCGGAGTTCGGATGCGAGAGTTATGGCCTTTTTATCAACGAAGATCAAAGCTAAGAGTTCTCATGTTTGCAATTTACACATCATCTACTTCAAGCTCTATTTCGATTTTGTTGCTGCTAGAATTTCTCAGATCTCAAAGAATGAAAGTTTTACAGATCGTCGATAGCTTCGATTTGATAGGTCGCGGGCCCCGTAACTACTCCCGGATCAAAAGTTATGGTTGTTTTACCAGAGGACACTATGACAGAAATTGACTTTTCACGGGCGGGCATAAGCAAATAAAAATAAGAGGGTACCCCCCGCAAGGGGCCCTTTAAACCTTAGGACCCCACAAGGCGAGGGTATGCGCACAAAAGCCAATTTTTGTCCAAATTTGAGTTCGGGAAGGATTGTTTCGATCCAATTGACTCAAGGACTTCCAAGAGGACTTAAAGACATGTAAAAAGGCTTATAAAAGGAGGAGAATAACAAGAATTAGAGGAGAGATTAGAGAGAAAGAGGATTCCATTAGATTATATTAGAATAAATTAGATCAAAACACTAGTTCTAATGAGTTTTGGAGATTGAAGCAACTTGGAGGCCATTGAAGACTCAAAGTAGGAGCAAGGAGGGAGCTTCAAATCTACAGACAATAGATTCTATCTTCTCATCTTCTTTTATCTATGTCTTTTATTGTTTATTCAAGTGTGGTTTCTTAGTTTTAATTCAATGAACTAATTCTTTTTTTAAGATTACAATGGATCTTATTGTGTAGTTTATTTTAATATGCTTCGCTATCATCTATTATGTTCTGTTGTGAGGATTGTCTATTGTGATTTGGACATAATTTCTTAATTGCATTGCTAATAATTACCGTGATAATCTATATGAACTCGACAAATGAAATATAGATTTAGATCTGATCATGATGGCAGGTGTTTGTGATTTCTGCATAGATGGAATTCATTATTCGTGTTTAGGATAGAGATATTCCTTTACGCCATATATAATCTTATAGAGAACTTGTGCTTTAAATCCTTTTTAATTGTAATTCACATATAGATATAGTGGATTAGTTAATTAAGGTGTCTTGCTTAATTCTATCATCTGTGGATTTAAGTGAGTATGGGTATTATGCATCGAGAGGTGGTTTTATCTGCTTTAGTGTTCTTGATTAACAATTCATGATAGAGAATAATTGATGAGAAGTGTGTTAACTTAAATGAAGCAATAAGTGAAGTTGTGATCTTAAATCTCCATAATCTTAATTTAACTAATGGTAATTAGAATTAGTTTACTTATAAATTGAAATTCATTCGTTTAAATAAGATTGAGTTGGTTACGGGTTAGTACTTGGTGATTTTTATTAAATAATTCTTTGTGGGAACGATACTCAACTTATCACTTTATTACTTGTTGACCACGTATACTTGCGTGTTGTGCGTAATTAGATTTTACCCAACAACTGCCGCACTCAAAATGTCTTGGAAAAAGTTCCAAGAACTATTCAACGACAAGTACTTTCCCGAAAGTATTCTTCACATGAAGGAGGTAGAGTTTATCAAGTTGGAGCAAAATAATATGACCATGTCGCAGTACGAGGCTAAGTTTGCTGAGTTGTCCCGGTTTGCATCCCATTTAGTTGATAATGAGGAGAGAATGACGTGAATGTTTCTACGAGGTTTGAGATCCGAAATACGTCAATACCTCATTTCTCACAAACTGTGTTTGTATTCAGATGTTGTAAATAGGGCTCAGTTATTGGAGCGCGATAATGAGTCAAACCAACCAAGAGAAAGCGGCCGACAAATCGATAATACCAGTGGTAGCAGTCATCGAAGCGGTGACAACAAACGTGGAGGGAATCAACATGCCAAAAATGGTAACCACTTCGGTGGTAATCATGGCCAAGATAATAGAAGAAATGATTCAAGTGGAAATTTCAAGAAGAGAAGATTTAACAATGACAGGAAGACATCGGCACCAGCACCAGCAACAAATTCTAGGGGAAGAGAACGACCGCCAATTAGATGCTACAGATGTGGAGAGGAGGGACATATAAGTTCAAATTGTCCACAGCCTTCCAAGGTATGTTTTAGTTGTGGAAAAAACGGTCACATAGATCGATTTTGTCTTGTAGCGAAATCAAGTCCAGTTGAGATGGTGGCACCAAAGGCAGATACGGACAAAACAAAGTCGGCAGTTTCAGGAAGAGCGTTTTTTGTGACTTCTCAAAAAGCGAGTAACCCGAACGAGGTTAGCACGGGTTAGTTAATTATAAATTCTTGCGAAGTCTATACCTTATTAGACACCGGTTCTACCAACTCTTTTATTTCTCCTACTTGCGCTCAACGTTTAAATTTAACTCCGGAGAAATTAGACTTTGACTTATTGGTTGAAACTTTGTTAGGAGAAACCTTCGTTACCTTCACTGTTTATAAATCTTGTTTGATTCAATTCGACACTTTCATATTACCTGTCGATATTATCTCTTTAAAAATACTTGCATTCGATGTGATTTTAGGAATTGGTTGGTTAACTACTCATCATGCTAAAATCGATCGTTTTCGTAAGGTTGTTAGATTTCATATTCCTAACCAACCTATTATGCGAATTCAAGCAACCAAACCATTAAAGTCAATCACTGTCATCTCAAGACATAAAGCTATTCGTTTATTGAAAAACGGATGTCAAGCTTTCATAGCCCATGTCACGAATTTAAACAAAAATACGTCAGATTTGAATGATATTCCTGTTGTTAATAAATTTCCTGACATATTTCCCGAAGAACTTCCTGGCCTACCCCCAGAGCGTGAAATTAAATTTTGTATCGACCTTGAACCCGATACAAAACCCTCAAATATTTTTTTCACCCAAAACGAACGTAATATGCGCCGAAGACGTTGGCTCGAGCTGTTGAAGATTACGACAATACTATTCAATATCATCGTGGAAGAACGAACGTGGTAGGTGATGAGTTGAGTAGAAGATCGTATGCGGTTACGAGTGTGATATTTTTAACACAAAGACCCATTTCATACGACTTACAAAAGATGTAGATAAAGTTAAAGACTCCAAGAACCTAAGTGAAGATAGCGAATATACGATTAGAACCGACTTTAATCGATAAAGTTAAAGTTGCTCAAGATACAGACTCAGAGCTGATGAATGTGAAGAAGAAGATGCAAGAAGGTGTTATTCCAGAAATAAGAGTCGGTGAAGTAAGGAAAGCTCAAACCATCGATTTTATTAGTTTATTTGAAATCCTTGATTGAGTAGGAGTTGTGGCCTATAGACTCGCTTTACCGCTAAGTATGTCGCGTGTTCATAACGTTTTTCACATATCTATGTTACGTAAATATGTGAAAAACCTGAACCACATTATTAAATTAGAACCGGACGAGATAGCAGAAGATTTAACGTATGAGGAGATACCTGTTAAAATCTTGGATAAGAAGAAGCATATTCTACGCTCAAAGGTTATACCTCAAAGAGTTAGAATCCAAACAAGGTATTCTCACCTCTTCGGCATACCAAGAACGTACGTAAATTTCGAGGGAGAAATTTCATAAGGAGGGGAGATTGTAAGACCCCGAAATTTATGAAATGAAAGTATTTAATTTTCTTATAATTATTAGTCTATTTAATAAATGGTTTAATTGATAAAAGGTTAAAGTTAAGGGTGATATGTGAAATTTTTTGCAAAGTAAGCAAGTTGATATAAAATATTCGTTATGACGGGAAATATTCGTTTGGTCAGAGAATATTCATTTTGTCAACGAATATTCGTTCGACAACACATTCATTGGTAGAACCCATAACGGAAGTATTGTCGTATTTAGAAAATGACAGAATTATCTTTTTATAAAAATAACGACGAAAGTTTTATCGTTAAACTATTGAACTACCCGGTGATAAAAGTACAGTAATACGCGTGGTTGCATAGTAGCACACGGTATTGATTATTGATGCTTACGTGAGAAGTCACTTAGTTATACTCAATTATTGCTACAGTAATTGCTGCATACTATCTCACATTATTTGATTCAATTAGTGTCACAGTATTAATATTTTATATTATTAAATCAATAATTGAGACGACAAAGTTATTCATATTATTATTTATAATATTGACGATGTCTAGAAAGTTCTGTCGAGGAGAGGTTTGGTCACCTAATTACGAGCCAATAGGGAGAAATCCTTATCAGAAAGCCCCCTCTTTCTTGAGAATGATCTTTTTGTTAAATATTGTGAGTTATAATATTAATGATGAATAATTGTTGAAGTATTAAGAATGTGTTTATTGAAGATAAGTGAATTACAAAAGTTAGAGGGGAATAATGCAAACTTAGAAAACTTTAGGGGTACTAAAGTGTAATAAGTTAAATCAATATGGACTATTGATGGTGGTTTTAATAGTAAATCAATCTAGACCATCGATGGTGGTTTTAATAGTAAATCAATCTGGACCATCGATGGTGGTTTTAATAGTAAATCAATCTACACCGTCGATGGTGTTTTTAATAGTAAATCAATCTGGACCGTCGATGGTGGTTTTAAAAGTAAATCAATCTGGACCGTCGATGGTGGTTTTAAAAGTAATCAATCTGGATCTTCGGTGGTAGTTTTAAAAGTAAATCAATCTGGACCGTCGGTTGTGGTTTTAATAGTAATAAATATGGACCGTCCGTTCTAATAGTGAATCAATCTGGACCGTTCGTGAATTAGTTACTACTTAGTCCATTCTCCTATAAATAGAAGCTTAATTCTTCTTTCATTCTCACCAATTCACTGAGATTCACAAGAGACACTATAGAGAGAGAAACTATAGAGAGCAAGAAGAAGAGTATTCTACTACTTCACTTTTGCAGTATCCAACTTTCTACTAAGGTAAGGGATATTATTTGTTATATTAGTAAGGGATGTTATTTTTGTTTGGTAAGGGGTATTATTTCTTTCATATTCATAAGGAATACTATTTTTCGTATTCATCCTTTAATATGTCGAATAACTCGCTCTACGGATTACGTCTCGTATTTACGGTGAAAATCCATTTGCAGTTTTGTATATTATTTCTTTTCATATTCTTAAATCTAAACTTACTATGGTAAGTATTGCTTCTATAATCCTAGAAATTAGTGGAATATCGTTAAGTTTTGCGCTTCATCCAGTATCATTTTATTGGAATATTGATCTAAAATTTCTTATTAAATATCAATATTTTCACCCGGGGTACTATCCATGGGTTACTATTCACATAGTTACTATTCACTATAATATTATTCACTCGGGTATTCGGGGCACTTTTCATGTCAGGATACTATTCATGAGTTACTATTCACCTGATTACTATTCACTATAATATTATTCACTCGGGTATTCGGGGCACTTTTCATGGCTAGGTACTATTCACGGGTTACTATTCACTCAAATATTGTTCACTCGGGTATTCGAGGCACTTTTCATGTTGGGATACTATTCACGAGTTACTATTCATGGGTTACTATTCACCCGATTACTATTCACTCAAATATTGTTCACTCGGGTATTCGGGAAACTTTTCATGTCGAGATACTATTCACCAAAAAATTTATTTCTTTTCTGTCCAAATTATTTTTGATACATGGATATTATTCTTGAATTTTACTCCACAAAGCAGTATCATGTTGACAGTTTGGATATTTTTAAACTATGGATAAATTTAAAGTCTTTAATAAGTATCCTTGATTTCGTTTGAGTAATGCTTATATCATTATCATCATCCTCATGCTTATATTGTGACGAAAGTCATCTTTGGCTTACGTGCATAGATGGACTGTTGATTGGTATGATTATGACCAGGGATCATTCGGTATAATCATGACCCGTAATGTTACAAATGATGTGGTAAAAATCTTCATTGGCCTGTAGTGCATTGATGGACAGTTGTTGGTATGATTATGACCATGGATTATTCGGTATAATCATGACCATTGATGATTACATGAATATCCTTGGCCCGTAGTGCAGGGATGATTCGATGATGTAGTTTATTTATTAAGCTGAGTCTCAGCGATAAAGTTGATGAAAAACTTTTTAAATCATAGAAGATGGTAGATATCATGCTCTACTTAACTCTTCTAATGCATGGATTGCTTGTTCCGCTGCAATTAAACTTGTTGTCTATTATATTCTATCAGTTTAACATTGTTGAAGGCTAACGATAACTTGTTCTGCATTATCTTAGTTATAATATTTCTTACTAGGCTAGTTGAGCTCACCCTTTTTGCTTTCATTGTTCTCTTCAGGAAATGAGAACATAGCCGGGACTAGTCGGGGAACGGAGTGATGGTCCGAGATGGTGCATTAGTAGTCCTCGCTATTCTATAAAATAGTGAGACAATAAATGTAATGAGGACTCCATTTGAGTTTGGATGTTGTCTAGAAGACAATATTCGTGTAAAAACTCTCAACTCATGTTGTATAATTAAGTTTGTATTTGTATTCAATACCATGTATTTGGCGACCCAAGATGGGTGATATATACCTATTTTGGGGGCGTCACACTTAAGACATGGATATCTGTTGAAAACTATAATGTAATAGTAACGACCTTTCGAATTAATGTAAGGTATATTATTGGTTTAGTGTATTATTAGTTAAGTATTTAGTTTTTATTCTAATGAAATTAGAAAAGAGTACAGTATCTATATGAACTATATATCTGTGACGCCCCCAAAATAGATATACATCACCCATCTTGGGTCGCCAGATACAAGGTACTGAATACAAATACAAACTTAATTATACAACCGTCATGTAATATACAACAATACATAAACTGAGAGTTTAATAGGAATATTGTCATCTAGACAATATCCACACTCAAAGGAGTCTTCATTACATTTATTGTCACACTATTTAACAGAATAGTGAGGACTACTAATGCTATCATCTGGACTATCACTCCGTTCCCCGACTCGTCCCAGCTATATTCTCATTTCCTGAAGAGAATAGTGAAAGAAAGGGTGAGCTTAACTAGCCCAGTAAGAACTATTATGACTATGATAATGCAGAATAAATTATCAATAGTCTTCAACAATGTTAAACTGATAAAATACAATAGATATCAAGTTTAACTGCAGCGGAACAAGCAATCCATTAGAAGAGTCAAGTAGAGAATAAAATCTACTATCTTCTATGGTATAAAATGTTTTCATCAATTTTTATCGCTGAGACTCAGCTTAATAAATAAAACACATCATCTAATCATCCTTGAAAAGAT
This sequence comes from Panax quinquefolius, assembly GCA_020205615.1. NCBI lineage: Eukaryota > Viridiplantae > Streptophyta > Magnoliopsida > Apiales > Araliaceae > Panax > Panax quinquefolius. The sequence goes on along the minus strand of CM035152.1, from coordinate 68,851,677 downwards.
ATTGGATGAAGTGCAAATATCAAGGATATTCCACAAATTTCATGGAGTATAGAAGCCAAAACTTTAACCAATTGAGTATAATAGAATATATAAAACTGCAAATGAATTTTCACCCGCCATGCGGTAATCCACGTATACAGATCATTTCCACAATTTAATAAGGAATGAATATAAAGGATCATTCACCATGCATGTGGTAATCCACATAGACAGTTATTCCAAAATAAATAATAATAAAGAATGGAATAACATAAGGATTCACCATGCGTGCGATAGGCTGCGCATGCATGTGTTATTCCCAATGTAATAATAAATAATGGAACCAGTGTTCTGAAATAAATGTGACGGATATTCCGACAAAATAATAAATAATGGAACCAGTCCCCACAGAACGCGACAAAAGCAGATATTCTCGACGTAATAATAAAGAATGGAATAACAACGAAATCACCACGCATGCGATGAGATCGCATGCATGAAGTTATTCCAACGTAATAATAAATAATGGAACCAGTCCTATAACGTCTGAGACGTGATATTCCGGCGTAATAATAATGAACGAAATAATAGAAGAATTTCACCATGTATACGGTACTTCGCATAAACAGGTTATTCCAACATAATAATAAAGAATGGAATAATAGAAGAATTTCACCATGTATGCGGTACTTCGCATAACAGGTTATTCCAACAAAATAATAAAAAAATGTAATAACAGAAGAATTTCAACATATATGTGGTACTTCGCATAACAGGTTATTCCAATAGAATAATAAAGAATGGAATAACAGAAGTTCTCTTCATGAATAAGAAAGAAATAATACCCCTTACCTTAGAATAAAGCTGGATACAGGAGTAGTGAAATAGTAGAATACTTTTCTTCTTTCTCTCTATAGTTTCTCTCTCTAGAGTTTCAGTGAATTCGTAAGAATTAATGAAAGAATGAGCTTCTATTTATAGAAGAATGGACTGAATAGTAACTAATCCATGAACTAGTCTAGATTGATTTACTTTTAAACTAGATGGCCTAGATTGGTTTACAATAAAATATTCTAATAAAACAAAATCTTTTAAATAAAATATAATATATTCTATTTATAATCTAATAAAACGAATAACTTTATAAAAGTATTCTGTTTTATATAAAAAGATTTTTACTATGCAAATACTATGCAGGCACTATGCAAACACTATGCATAATAAAATATAATATATTCTAATTATTGTCTAATAAACAAATAACTTTATAAAAGTATTTTGTTTTATATAAAAAGATTTTACTATGCATAATAGAATATAATATATTCTATTTATAGTCTAATAAAACGAATAAAGTATTCTGTTTTATATAAAAAGTTTTTCTGTTTTATTACATTAATAATACTAATAAAACAAAACTTCATCATCATTATTATAACTCACATTATTAATCGATTAGTTCGTTCCTAGGAAAGAGTGGGCTTTCCAATAAGGATTTCTCCCTATTGGCGCACAATTAGGTGACCAAACCTCTCCTTGGCAGAACTTCTAGACATCGTTAATATTGCAAATAATAATATTAATAACTCTGTCATCTCAATTATTGATTTAATAATATATAAAATATCGACAATAGTTAAATCAAATAACGTGAGATACTATGCAACAATTACTATAGCAATAATTGAACAAAACTGAGTGACTTCTCACGTAAGCATCAATAATCAATACCGTGTACTACTATGCAACCACGCATATTACTGTACTTTTAACACCGGGTGTTTCAACAGTTAATGGAAAAACTTCCGCCGTTATTTTTATAAAAATATTTTTGTCATTTTCTCAATCCGACAATAATTCCGTTATGGGGTCCACCAATGATTGTGTCGTCGTACGAATATTCCCTGTTAAAATAAATATTCCCCGACCAATCGAATATTATATAACAACTTATATACTTTTCAAAATTTCTAAATATTACCCACAACTATAATATTATATCAACTTTACTCCATAATATTCAAAAATGATATTTATTAAAAATTCATCTTTATTCATAAAAGTTGGGGTCTTACAACCTCCCCTTTTTATGAAATTTCGCCCTCGAAATTAGGGTACATACCTGGTATGTCGAAGAGGTAAGGATACCTTGATTTCATTTCAGATTCTAACTCCCAGGTCATTTCCTCAACATTGTGGTTTCTCCACAAAACTTTGACTTGAGGTATAACCTTGGAGCGTAGAATATGTTCCTTCTTATCCAAGATTTGAACAGGAACCTCTTCATACGTTAAATCTTTCGTTGTTTAGTCCGGTTCTAACTCAATAATGTGGTTCGGGTCTTTCACATATTTAAGTAACATGGATATATGAAAAATGTTATGAATACGAGACATACTTGGTGGTAAAGCGAGTCTATAGGCCACAGTTCCTACTCGATCGAGGATTAAAAATGGGCCAATGAATCAAGGATTGAGCTTTCCTCTCTTTCCAAATCTCGTAACTCCCTTCCATGGAGCAACACGTAACAACACATGATCTCCAATATTGAATTCCACGTCCTTTCGATGAAGATCATCATAACTCTTTTGTCGATCTTGTGAGGTTTTTATACATTGTCGGATCATTTGAATCTTTTCTGTAGTCATACGTACTAACTCCGGTCCCAACAACGTTGCTTCACCCACCTCACCCTAGCATACTGGAAAACGACACTTTCTTCCATACAACGCTTCGAATGGAGCCATGCCAATACTTGTTTGATAGCTGTTGTTGTAGGAAAACTCCACCAACGGTAAGAACTTGTCCGGACTTCCCTTGAAGTCAAGGACATAGAGTCTTAATAAATCTTCAAGAGTTTGAATAGTCCTCTCTGATTGTCCGTCCGTCTGAGGATGATATGCCGAACTAAATTATAAATTCGTGCCCATAGCTTTTTGCAAACTAACCCAAAATCTTGAAGTGAATCTTGGGTCTCGATCAGAAACTATGGATACTGGCATACCATGCAGTCTTACAATCTCGTTTGTGTATATACGAGTAAGACGTTCAAGTGTATAAGTTTCTCGTATTGGTAAGAAGTGAGCAGACTTGGTCAATCTATCAACAATGACCCAAATTGCATCTATGCCTTAAGAAACCTTGGAAAGACCAGTAACGAAATCCATGGTAATGTGCTCCCACTTCCATTCTGGAATTTCAAGTGGTTGCAATGGACCTTTTGGCACTTGATGCTCCGCCTTGACTCGTTGACAAGTTAGACACCTTGAGATAAACAATGCTATCTCTCTCTTCATATTGCTCCACCATAATGTATGACGAAGATCACGATACATTTTGGTACTCCCAGGATGGATTGTAAACGGTGTGTTGTGCGCCTCCATCATGATTTTATACTTTAAATCAAGGTCGTTAGGAACACAAAGTCTGGAGTTAACTCGAAGTATTCCTTCTTCATCGATTCTTGCTTCCTAGATATCATCACCTTCTTTCTTTCTTCCTCATACGCATCAGCTCCAGGTATGTAGCTTGAGCAGCTTTAACTTTATCGATTAAAGTTGGTTCTACTCGTATATTCACCATCATCACATGGGTCCCTGGAGTCTTAAACTCTATCTCCATCCTTTGTAAGTCATACAAAATGGGCCTTTGCGTTGACAATATCGTACTCGTACTCGCATATGATCTTCTACTCAATGCGTCCGCTACTACATTCGCTTTTCTAGGATGGTATTAGATGGTATGATCATAATCTTTCAACAGTTCAAGCCAACGTCGTTGTCGCATGTTAAGTTCCTTTTGAGTGAAGAAATATTTGAGGCTTTTATGATCCGTATAGATTTCCACCTTCTCTCCATACAAGTAATGCCTCCAAATTTTAAGCGCAAAAACGACAGCGGCCAACTCTAGATCATGAGTAGGATAATTCCTCTCATATTCTTTAAGTTGTCATGAGGCATAGGCTATGACTTTCCCATGTTGCATGAGAACACATCCTAACCTTTGCACGAAGCATCATCATCAGAAATGAAAAATCCTCGAAGCTGCCGATGGTATTATCGTAACAGTCTTTGAAATGAGTCTACTTTTGAGTTCTTGAAAACTCTTCTCACATTCTTCGCTCCAACCAAACTTTGTATCTTTCCGAGTCAGCTGAGTTAATGAAGTAGCGATTCGAGAAAATCCTTCCACGAATCTCCGATAATAACCAAATTAAACCGAGAAAGCTACGTGATTTTTGCTATCATCGATTTAGGTTGCTCCCGACTTTGAATTGCTTTAATCTTTCTTGGGGTCAACGGATATTCCATGACTTAATACTACGTGCCCAAGGAATGCTACTTCCTCAAGCCAGAACTCGCATTTCTTCAACTTGGCATAAAACTTGTTTTCACGAAGCTTTTGGAGTATCAGCCTCAAGTGTTGCTCATGATCTTCACGGCTTTTGGAATATATGAGAATGTCATTAATAAAGACGACCACAAAGTGATCCAAATATTCCTTGAATACTCGGTTCATCATATCCATGAAGGCAGCAGGAGCATTAGTCAATCCAAAAGACATGACTAGGAATTCATAATGCCCGTACCGAGTTCTGAAAGCTGTCTTTGGAATGTCATCGGTTCTAATCTTCAATTGGTGATATCTAGAACGAAGATCAATTTTTGAAAAGAATTTGGCACCTTGCAACTGGTCAAACAGGTCATCAATGCGAGGCAATGGATATCTATTTTTGATAGTGACATGGTTTAACTCCCGATAATCAATACAAAGTTGCATAGTCCCATCTTTCTTCTTCACGAATAGAACAGGAGCACCCCAAGGAGATGTACTAGGACGAATGAAACCGATGTCTAACAATTCCTGCAGTTGGGTCTTTAACTCCTGAAGTTCAATAGGAGTCAATCGATATGGGGCTTTAGAAATGGGTTTTGTACTGGGTTCAAGGTCGATACAAAATTCAATTTCACGCTCTGGGGGTAGGCCAGGAAGTTCTTCAGGGAATACGTCAGGAAATTCATTAACAATAGAAATATCATTCAAAACTGACATATTTTTGTTTAGATCCGTGACATGAGCTAAGAAAGCTCGACATCCATTTTTCAATAAATGAATAGCTTTATGGCTTGAGATGACAGTGATGGATTTTAATGGTTTGGTTGCTTGAATTCGCATAATAGGTTGGTTAGGAATATGAAAGCTAACAACCTTACGAAAATAATCAATTTTTCATAATGAGTAGTTAACCAATCAATTCCTAGAATCACATCAAATGCAAGTATTTTCAAAGAAATAAGATCGACAGGTAATGTACGGTTACCGATTTGAATCAAACAAGACTTATAAACCGTGGATGTAATGAAGGTTTCTCCCAACGGAGTTTCAACAGATAAATCAAAGTCTAATTTCTCCGGAGTCAAATTTAAACGTTGAGCACAAGTAGGAGAAATAAAGGAATGGGTAGAACCGGTTTAAAATAAAGTATAAACATCGCTAGAGTTTATGATTAGCTTACCCGTGATCACCTCGTTCGGATTCCTCGCTTTTTGGGAGGTTACGACAAACGCTCTCCCTTGAACTACCGGGGCTCTTATGCAGGACACCTTTTGATGCCTCCATCCCAGCTGGACTTGACTTTGGTGCACGACAAAATCGGGCTAGGTGACCTTCTTTTCCACAATTATAACATACTTTGGACTGCATCATGCAGTTTGGAATTATGTGTCCCTCCCCTCCACATTTGTAACATACGACCGGCGGTCGTTCTCCTTCCTTAATAGCGGGTGCTGGTGCTGACGTCTTTCCATCTTTGTTGAACCTTCTCTTCTTGAACTTTCCACTCCTATTATCTTGGCCATGATTACCACCGAAGTGATTATCGTTTCTGGCATGTTGATTCCCTCCATGTTTGTTGTCACCGCTTCGATGACTGCTACCACTGGTATTATCGACTTGTCGACTGCTCTCTCTTGGTTGGGTTGACTCATTATCGCACTCCAATAACTGAGCCCTATTCACAACATCTGAATACAAACATAGTTTATGAGAGATAAGGTATTGACGTATCTCGGGTTTCAAACCTCTTAGAAACATCTGTAACGCCCCCAAAATTAGGTATACGTCACCCATCTTGGGTCGCCACTTACATGGTACATAAATTCAAATACAAACGTACTAACATAACTGTCGTGTACAATACGACATAACCTGTGAGTTTGAATACAAATATCGTCTACTAAATATTATACAAACTCAAAAGGAGTCCTCATTACAACTATTATCACACTATTTCACAGAATAGTGAGGACTACTAATGCTATCCTCTGGACCATTACTCCGTTCCCCGACTCGTCCCAGCTATGTTCTCATTTCACGAAGAGAACGGTGAAAAGAAAGGGTGAGCTCAACTAGCCCAATGAAGAAATATTATGACTAAGATAATGCGTAATAAATTATCATTAGCCTTCAACATGTTAAACCGATAAAATACAATAGACAACGGTTTAATCTGCGGCGCTGAATATGCAATCCATTAAAAGAGTCAAGTAGAGAATAAAATCTACTATCTTTTAGGTTTTAAAAGGTTTTCATCAATTTTTTATCATTGAGACTCAAACAATAAATAAACCACCACATCTAATCATTCCCTGTACCACTGGTCAAGGATTTTCATCAAATTATCAATGGTCATGACTATACCTTAGAATCACCCCCTGGTCATAATCATACCAAAAACTATCCATCAACGCATTACGAGCCACCGAGGACTTTTATCACATCATTTATAACAAGCCATGATTATCTTAGAATGATCCCCGATCATAATCATACTAAGTTCATCTATGCACGTAAGCCAAAGATAACATAATATATCATGAGGATGATGACAATGACATAATAATTCAATAAAACAAGTTCAAGAATTATTTTATCCGAGAATTAATAACGCATAAATTGTCAACAAGATACTTGCTTTTGTAGAGTAAAATTCAAGAATGATCGGAAGAATATTTCCATGAAAAGATCTTTGGATGAAACGCAAATATTAAGGATATTCTACTAATTTCATGGAGTATAGAAGTCAAAGTTTTAACCAACCTGGGTATAATAAAGAATGGAATAACAAAGGAAATCACCATGCACGCGCAGACTTGCGATGTATGCAAGTTATTCCAATGTAATAATAATAACGGACCGGTCGTGAAATTCACAATCGAAGCGGATGATCCAATGAATAATAAATGCTTGAATAATAATAAACAATGGAATCGGTCCGGTGTAAAACACACGATGTGATATTCCAATGTAATAATAAATGCGAATAATAAACAATGGAACCAGTCCTGTAAAACACACGACAGTGATATTCCAATAGAATAATAAAGAATGGAATAATGTAAGAAGATCACCAAGTATAGGGATTCAAGCGTATACTGAGTTATTCCAACAGTAATAAATAAGAATGGAATAACATAAGGATTTCACCAAGTATAGGGTATGCCGCATATACAGGGTTATGTATAGGGTATACCACTTTTACAGTGTTATTCCAAGGAATAATAATGAATGGAATAACAGAAGTTCTCTTCATGAATAAGAAAGAATAACACCCCTTACGGGTACAACAAATAATACCCCTTACCTTAGAAGAACTGAATATTGGCAAAGTGAAGTAGCAGAATACTTTTCTTCTTTCTCTCTATAGATTTTCTCTCTATAGCTTCTCTATAATTTCTCTCTCTAGAGTTTCAAAGAATTAAAAAGAAAATAATGAAGAAATGAGCTTCTATTTATAGGAAAATGGAATGCATAGTAACTAATCCATGAACGGTCCAGATTGATTTACTTTAATCTGACGGTCCATATTTAAAGCAAAATCTTTTAAATAAAATATCATATATTCTATTTATATAAAAACATTTTACTATGCAAATACTATGCAAAACACTATGCAAAACACTATGCAACACTATGCATAATAAAATATAATATATTCTATTTATAGAATAACTTTAATAAAGTATTCTATTTTATATAAAAGATGTTTCGCTTTTATTACGTTAATAATACTGAATAAAACAAAACGTCATTATCGCTATAATAATTCATATTATTAATTGACAATAATGGAATCAAACTCAATGATTTCTCACATAAAGTATCAATAATCAATACCGTAGTACTATGCAACCACATCGTATTCTTCGTACTTTTACTACCGAGTAGTTCAACAAGATGTCAACGGTAAAACTTCAATCGTTATTTCAATAAAATATTTTTGTCGCTTTCTCAATCCGAATAATAATTACATTATGGGGTCCACCAATGATTGAGCCGTTGTACTTAATATTCCCCGCTAAACCGAATATTCCCCACCAATCGAATATAATATAACCACTTGCATACTTTGCAAAATTTATAAATACTACCCACTAATATTATCTCAAATTCACACCATAATATTAAAAATTATTTCGACAAAATTTAAATCTTTATTGATAAAATCTTGGGTCTCACAATCTCCCTCCTTATGGAATTTAGCCCTCAAATTAGGTGCGTACGACTGTATGATAAGAGATGAGGATACCTTGAATACCTTTATCGTTGAAAACATTAAATTCATCTTTGCAATCCTACCAAAGATATTCATTAACCATTCATCTTTGCACTACGGCCAAAAGATATACAATCAAAACCAATAATCTTTGAGACTCGACAATAGTATCACGACCACGAATTATCCATGCACTACTTGGCGGGGATATTCGTGTTTTTTTAATTACTACATGATTATACCGAATAATCCTCGTCATAATCATACCAAGTCCATCAATGTACTACTACCAAAGATGACTTTTACCACATCCATGAATTAATATTTCATTCTTTGAGACTCATTTCAATAATTAATCCACATCATCGAATCATCCCCGCACTACGTGCCAAGGATATTCATTAGTATCACGACCACGAATTATCCATGCACTACTACCAAAGATAATCGTGTATTCATTAGTATCACGACCACAAATTATCCATGCACTACTACCAAAGATAATCGTGTATTCATTAGTATCACAACCACAAATTATCCATGCACTACGGCCAAAGATAATTGTGTATTCATTAGTATCACGACCACAAATTATCCATGCACTACTACCAAAGATAATTGTGTATTCATTAAGATCACGACCACAAATTATCCATGCACTACTACCAAAGATAATCGTGTATTCATTAGTATCACGACCACAAATTATCCATGCACTACGGCCAAAGATAATTGTGTATTCATTAAGTATCACGACCACAAATTATCCAAGCACTACTACGAAGATAATTGTGTATTCATTAAGATCACGACCACAAATTATCCATGCACTACTACCAAAGATAATTGTGTATTCATTAAGTATCACGACCACAAATTATCCATGCACTACGGCCAAAGATAACTGTGTATTCATTAGTATCACGACCACAAATTATCCATGCACTACGGCCAAAGATAATTGTGTATTCATTAAGATCACGACCACAAATTATCCATACTACTACCAAAGATAATTGTGTATTCATTAGTATCACGACCATAAATTATCCATGCACTACTACCAAAGATAAATGTGTTTTCAATTACGGTTATGATTATACCAACAATCCTCAGTCATAATCATACCAAGTCCATCTATGCACTACAGAATACGTATGACTTTCAACATAATATAAGCATGAGGATAATGATATAAAGAATCAATCAAATGAGATAAAGGATAAATATTAAATATTTATAATATAATTTATCCAGATTCAAGAATATCCCCATGTTATCAATCACTTAATAATCTCATAATCTAATAACATTAATATTATAACAATATTTTAATCACTTCTTAAATTTATAAACAATTTATCTTAATTGTTTACGCTTTACCATATAATGCATTTAATCATTCAAAATGCCATACTCATAAAATATCATCACCAATTATCAAATCCTCATCAAAAATATATGCATATACTCTATATAGGATTCTCTAGCCATAAAATCCTATTTTCAACTTTTGTTACTTCACATAACATATTTAACTCATATGTTCAGTAACTAAACTATTTTCATGAAAATACCAAATCAGTCCCAAAAATATTTCTTTTCTGGGATTTAGCATAATATAGTCCCATAATGAAAATATATTTTTCTCGGATTTTTAAAATTCATTTACTATTTTTAAAAATCAATTTCTAATTAATTCCTTAAGAAATTAGCTACCTCAAGTTTAACTCCAAAAATTCCCAAATATTGGCACGACCTTACACATGTTAACGTGAGCTTCCAGTTTAAATTTCATGGTCATCGGAGTTATAGAACTCCTGTTATAGCGTTTTTTCAAATCGAAAAAACCTAAATATTGAAATAGTCATAACTTGCTCATTTTAAGTCGAATGAGCTCATTTTTGGACAGGAGGTACTTTATACCATATACCTTCATGTCCCAAAAGGCCAGAATTTTTCTCATAATTTAAGTGGCCGAAACAGCCTCTCTAAAATCTTGGCGGAAGCTTTTTCGGTTTTTGCAGCTTTGCACTCCTTTGCTAAAATCAGTCCACACAAAAAATCTACAACACCTTTTCCAGTAATTGCACTTGGATTAGTTAGGTAACTCATAGATCTAACTCTAGGACTTGACCACATTCAAAATTCAAAATATAATAGGAGATATGGTCAATTGAATTTCATATTACGTTTTTCACCAAAATCGATTTTCAACTATTTGTGATTTCTAAGAAACTTTCATGTTTTCATATACTAACCAACATAACTCATTATAACACTTACTAATACCACGATACCCATGATTTTCATTAGTCCAATGCTTTTATTATGACTTTCATCATAATCCACGTAAATGTGATCCTTTTAGTTGAAGAAATATTTGAGGGTTTAAGAAATGGGTTTTTATCTTTGAAATCAATACAAAATTGATTTCACGCCTAAGTAGGCTAAGAAGTCTTCAAGAATACGCCAGAAATTTATTAATAATAGAAATATCATTCAAAATCGTGACTCTCATCCAAGACTTGGATAGTACATCACATTGGTACCAACTGTGACTTCTATCCCTTAACCTAGATAAGACCTCACAATGATACCTATAAACTTGCCATCTTCATTCACGATGTTGCCTACGAAAGTCTCGGCTTTGGTGCATTCCACAAGGAAGTCAACAACGAAAGGTTCGGGACTCTTTACTTATGGCTTGATATGACAATGATTAATTTTAGGGTTTGGTTACTTTGAATTAGTATAACAGGTTGTTATAAATATAAAAGCTAACAACCTTACGAAAAAGCATGATGAGTAGTTAACCAATTGATTCCTAAAATCAAAGGCAAGTATTTTCAAAGAGATAAGATTGACGGAGTAACGTGAAAGTTTCGATTTGAATCAACAAGATTTATAAACAGATGGAGGTAACGAAGGTTTCTCCCAACTAAGTTTAAACGAGATAAATCAAAGTCCAATTTCTCCGAGTCAAATTTAAACGTTGAACGCAAGCAAGAGAGATAAAATAATAGGTAGAACCGTATCGAATATGATATAGACTTCGCAAGAGCTTATGATTAACTTACCCGTGATAATTTTATTCAGGTTCCTCGTCACGAGAAAAAAAAAACGCTCTCTCTTAAACTACTAAAGCTTTGGCTTGTCTGGGACATCCTTTGGCATCACTATCTCAACTGGACTTGACTTCACCATACGACAAAAATCGAGCTAAGTGACCTTCTCTTCCACAATTAAAACACGCTTTGGATTGTCATGCGTGCAGTTTGGACGGATGTGTCCCTCCTCCGTCGCATTTGAAACATACTGACCGGTGGTCGTTTCTTCTTCCTTTGAAACGGGTCTTTGATCTTAAGCGTCTTCACGTCATTGTTGAACCCTCTCTTCTTGAAATGTCCATTCTTATTATCTTGGCCATGATTACCAATTCAAATGGTTACCATTCTTGACATGATAATTTCCCCGATGGTTATCATTGTTCCGATGACCGCTGCCATTTGTGATGATTATTATCGTGTTGTTGCTCATTACCTTTTGGTTGAAATGACTCAACGGTCTCTCATGTGCTTCATTGCTTATCTCAATATTTTCGATGTCATTTTCAAATCGCCACCAAACATGGGTTAAATAACATATCACATATTATCCCTATACTCGAATGAGACCAATTAAATACCAAATAAACTTAGGTAGGTCATACTAGCGAAGGTATTCCCCGCCTCTCCCTCCTAGTACTATTCTCACATCTTAGCCAGGATCATATCCTAAGCTCGATACCAACCGTAACGCCCCAAAATTAGGTATACGTCACCCATCTTGGGTCGCCACTTACATGGTACATAAATTCAAATACAAACGTACTAACATAACTGTCGTGTACAATACGACATAACCTGTGAGTTTGAATACAAATATCGTCTACTAAATATTATACAAACTCAAAAGGAGTCCTCATTACAACTATTATCACACTATTTCACGTAATAGTGAGGACTACTAATGCTATCCTCTCGGACCATTACTCCGCTCCCAGGCTCGTCCCAAATTTATGTTCTCATTTCCGAAGAGAACAAAGTGAAAGAAAGGGTGAGCTCAACTAGCCCAAGAAGAAATATTATGACTAAGATAATGCGAATAAATTATCATTAGCCTTCAACAATGTTAAACCGATAAAATACAATAGACAACCGGTTTAAGCTGCGGTGAATATGCAATCCATTAAAAGAGTCAAGTAGAGAATAAAATCTACTATCTTTTAGGTTTTAAAAGGTTTTCATCAATTTTTTATCATTGAGACTCGACTTAATAAATAAACCACCACATCTAATCATTCCCTGTATTACCACGGTCAAGGATTTTCATCAAATTATCAATGGTCATGACTATACCGAATCACCCCCGGTCATAATCATACCAAAAACTATCCATCAACGCATTACAGAACTACCGAGGACTTTTATCACATCATTTATAACAAGCCATGATTATACCTAATGATCCCTGATCATAATCATACTAAGTTCATCTATGCACGTAAGCCAAAGATAACATAATATATCATGAGGATGATGACAATGACATAATAATTCAATAAAACAAGTTCAAGAATTATTTTATCCAGAATTAGTAACGCATAAAATTGTCAACAAGATACTTTGTTTTGTAGAGTAAAATTCAAGAATGATCGAAGAATATTTCCATGAAAAGATCTTCGGATGAAACGCAAATATCAAGGATATTATACTAATTTCATGGAGTATAAGTCAAAGTTTTAACCAACCGGGTATAATAAAGAATGGAATAACAAAGGAAATCACCATGCATGCGGTTGCTTGTATAGACGGTGTTATTCCAACGTAATAATAATAATAACGGAACCAAAGTCGTGAAATTCACACCCAAGCGGGATGATCCAACGAAATAATAAATGCCAATAATAATAAACAATGGAACCAGTCCCGTGTAAAACACACGACGTGATATTCCAAATGAATAATAAATGCGAATAATAAACAATGGAACCAGTCCTGTGTAAAACACACGCATGTGATATTCCAACGTAATAATAAAGAATGGAATAACGTAAGAAGATCACCAAGTATAGGGGATTCCACAGTATACAAAGTTATTCCAATGTAATAAATAAGAATGGAATAACATAAGGATTTCACCAAGTATAGGGTATGCCAGATATATACGGTTATGTATAGGGTATACCACTTTTACAAAGTTATTCCAATGTAATAATAATGAATGGAATAATGTGTTTCTCTTCATGAATAAGAAAGAATAACACCCTTACGAATACAACAAATAATTCCCTTACCTTAGAAGAACCTAATATTGGCAAAGTGAAGTAGCGAGAATACTTTTCTTCTTTCTCTCTATAGATTTTCTCTCTATAGCTTCTCTCTATAATTTCTCTCTCTGTAGTTTCAAAGAATTAAAGAAGAAAATAATGAAGAAATGAGCTTCTATTTATAGGAAAATGGAATGCATAGTAACTAATCCATGAACGGTCCAGATTGATTTACTTTAATCGACGGTCCATATATTTAAAGCAAAATCTTTTAAATAAAATATCATATATTCTATTTATATAAAAACATTTTACTATGCAAACACTATGCAACACTATGCAAAACACTATGCAACACTATGCATAATAAAATATAATATATTCTATTTATAGAATAACTTTAATAAAGTATTCTATTTTATATAAAAAGATGTTTCTGTTTTATTACGTTAATAATACGAATAAAACAAAACGTCATTATCGCTATAATAATTCATATTATTAATTGACAATAATGGAATCAAACTGAATGATTTCTCACATAGGCATCAATAATCAATACCGTGTGCTACTATGCAACCACACGTATTACTGTACTTTTACTACCGAGTAGTTCAACAGTATCAACGGTAAAACTTCCGTCGTTATTTCAATAAAATATTTTTGTCGTTTTCTCGATCCGAAATGATAAATTACATTGTAGGGTCCACCAATGATTGAGTAGTTGTACGAATATTCCCTCGCTAAACCTAATATTCCCCCACCAATCGAATATAATATAACCACTTGCATACTTTGCAAAATTTATAAATACTACCCATAACTATAATATTATCTCAAATTCACACCATAATATTAAAAATTATTTCGACAAAATTTAAATCTTTATTGATAAAATCTGGGGTCTCACAACATCCGCGTCATTCTCTCCTCATTATTAACCAAGTGGGACGCAAACCGAGACAACTCGACAAACTTAGCTTCGTACTGCGCCACGGTCATATTATTTTGCTCAAGCTTGATGAACTCTACCTCCTTCATGTGACGAATACTTTCAGGAAAGTACTTATCGTTGAACAGCTCTTAGAACTTCTCCTAAGACATCTTCAGTGCGGCAGGTTGAGTACGCTTTATAGATTCCCACTAGTAATCTGCCTCTACACGCAACATAAAGGTGGCAAAGGGAACCTTTTTCTCCTCGGAGCATCCCAAGACATCAAATATCTTGTTGATCTGCTTTATCCACGTCTCTGCCTTAAGTGGTTTTGGCTCTTCAAAAAACTCTGATGGTCCCAGCTCTATGAATTGCTTAGCGGTGATTGACCGTGAGTTGTCAGTGTTTCCACCTGCATTTTGGACAGGAGTCGCCTTCGCCTGATGTTGCATGAATTGCATAAAGCCTCTGACCATCCCATCGTTCACCATTTTATCGGTGTTATTATTTTCATGAGGATTATTGTCTTCCTGTTGCACATTACCCTGGGCATTTATCGTTGGTGACTCAACGGTCTCACGTGCTTCATTGCTTATCTCAAAATTTTTGGATGCCATTTTCAAATACTGAAACAAAATAAGGGTTAATTAACATATCACATATTATCCTTATACTCTGACCGACCAATTAAATACCAAATAAACTTAGGTAGGTCATACTAGCGAAGGAATTCCCCCGTCTCTCCCCTCCTAATTCTTATCTCACATCTCAACCAGGGATCATATCCCTAAGGTTTGATACCAACTGTGACGCCCCCAAAATAGGTATACATCACCCATCCTGGGTCGCCAGATACAAGGTACAGAATACAAATACAAACTTAATTATACAACCATCGTGTAATATACGACAATACATAAACTGAGAGTTTAATAGGAATATTGTCATCTAGACAATATCAACACTCAAAGGAGACCTCATTACATTTATTATCACACTATTTAACAGAATAGTGAGGACTACTAATGCTATCATCCGGACCATCACTTACGTTCCCTACTGGTCCCCAAATATATTCTCATTTCAAGAGAGAATAGTGAAAGAAAGGGTGAGCTTAACTAGCCCAGTAAGAAATATTATGACTATGATAATGCAGAATAAATTATCAATAGTCTTTAACAATGTTAAACTGATAAAATACAATAGATATCAAGTTTAACTGCAGCAGAACAAGCAATCTATTAGAAGATTCAAGTAGAGAATAAAATCTACTATCTTCTATGGTATAAAATGTTTTCATCAATTTTTATCGATGAGACTCAGCTTAATAAATAAAACACATCATCTAATCATCCATGTATTACGGGCCAAGGATATTCATTAAATCATTAATGGTTATGACTATACCGAATAATCCCTGGTCATAATCATACCAAAAACTGTCCATTAATGCATTACAGGCCACTGAGGACTTTTACCATATCATTTATAACATTACAGGTCATGATTATATCGAATGATCCCTGGTCATAATCATACTAAGTCCATCTATGCACGTAAGCAAAGATGACTTTCATTATAATATAAGCATGAGGATGATGACAATGACATAATAATTCAATAAAACAAGTTTAAGAGTTAATTTATCCAAAAATTTATAACGTCTAAATTGTCAACATGATACTTCTTTGTGGAGTAAAATTCAAGAATGCTCAGAAGAATATTTTCATGAAAAGATATTGGATGAAGTGCAAATATCAAGGATATTTCACAAATTTCATGGAGTATAGAAGCCAAAACTTTAACCAATTGAGTATAATAGAATATATGAAACTGCAAATGGATTTTCACCCGCTATGCGGTAATCCACGTAGACAGATCATTTCCACAATTTAATAAGGAATGAATACAAAGGATCATTCACCATGCATGTGGTAATCCACATGTATGTTTATTCCAATGAATAATAAAGAATGGAATAACGTAAGGATTCACCGTGCGTCAATAGACTTCACGCAGACGGTTATTCCCAATGTAATAATAAATAATGAAACCAGTCCCACAGTAAGCGCACGTATACGATATTCAAACAAAAAATAATAAAGAATGGAATAAAAGCGAAATCACCATGCATGCGATGTAATCGCATGACAGACATGTTATTCCAACGAGAATAATAAATAATGGAACCAGTCCCAGGTAACGCATGCGATGTGATATTCGGCGAATAATAATGAACGAAATAATAGAAGAATTTCACCATGTATGCGGTATTGTATAAACAAAGTTATTCCAACATAATAATGAAGAATGGAATAATGAGAAGAATTTCATCATGTATGCGGATTGCTTGACAACAACATGTTATTCCAACATAATAATAAAAAATGGAATAACAGAAGAATTTCACCATGTATGTGGTACTTCGCATAACAGGTTATTCCAAAAGAATAATAAAGAATGGAATAACAGAAGTTCTCTTCATGAATAAGAAAGAAATAATACCCCTTACCTTAGAATAAAGCTGGATACAGGAGTAGTAAAGTAGTAGAATACTTTTCTTCTTTCTCTCTCTAGAGTTTCAGTGAATTCGTAAGAAATAATGAAGGAATGAGCTTCTATTTATAGGAGAATGGACTGAATAGTAACTAATTCATGAAAGGTCCAGATTGATTTACTTTTAAACGGACGGTCTAGATTAGTTTACAATAAAATATTCTAATAAAACAAAATCTTTTAAATAAAACATAATATATTCTATTTATAATCTAATAAAACGAATAACTTTATAAAAGTATTCTGTTTTATATAAAAAAGATTTTAATGTGCAAACACTATGCAGTACATATATCTGACACTATGCATAATAAAATATAATATATTCTAATTATTGTCTAATAAAACAAATAACTTTATAAAAGTATTTTGTTTTATATAAAAAGATTTTACTATGCATAATAGAATATAATATATTCTATTTATAGTCTAATAAAATGAATAAAGTATTCGCTTTTATATAAAAAAGCTTTTGCGCTTTATTACATTAATAATACTAATAAAACAAAACTTCATCATCATTTTATAACTCACATTATTAATCGACTGTGTCGTTCCTAGGAAAGAGGGGCTTTCCAATAAGGATTTCTTCTATTGGTAAGCACAATTAGGTTACTACAAACCTCTCTTTGGCGTAACTTACTGACATCGTTAGTATTGCAAATAATAATATTAATAACTCATCATCTCAATTATTGATTTAAAAATATATAAAATATCGACAATAATTAAATCAAATAACGTGAGATACTATGCAACAATTACTATAGCAATAATTGAACAAAACTGAGTGACTTCTCACATAAGCATCAATAATCAATACCGGTGTTCTACTTGTGCAACCACAGCCAGATTATTATACTTTTAACACCGGTGTTTCAACGATTAATGGCAAAACTTCACGTAGTTACTTTCATAAAAATATTTTTGTCGTTTTTCTCAATCCGATAATAATTCCGTTATGGGTCCACTGATGATTGTCTTGCATACTAATAATATTTCTGTTAAAACAAATATTCCCCGACCAATCGAATATTATATATCAACTTACATACTTTTCAAAATTTCTAAATATTACCCACAACTATAACATTATATCAACTTTACTTCATAATATTCAAAAATGATATTTATTGAAAATTCATCTTTATTCATAAAAGTTGGGGTCTTACAATATCTGAATGATAGTGTTAACAAACATGGGCTTCTGTGATGCACTGAGGTAGCGCTTCACTCAGTTCCAAGAACCCTACCATTAATACTATGGAGGTCAGATAGATAAGAATTATAGATCTGGAAGAAATATCTATAAGATACTAAACTTGTACATCCAAGTGAGGGTAGTCGGTTACAATGATTGTTCTGACGAGAACTACTATTTACTATGAGTACTGTGAATCTTGAATTTATAGGAATTATTATCTTATAGAATATTTACGTGAGCACCAAATTGGCTACAGTGAATGTAGAGAATTTGGTGGCGTCACATAATTAGTAATTGATAAAAAAAAATTAAAATTCTCATTTTTGATGAACTAAAACATATTAAAGATGAGTTACAATATTAATAAAAGTGATTAATTTTAATATTAATTTTTGTTTGGTAAAAAATATTAAAAACTAGGTCAACTGGGTCAATTAACCTGGTTTACCGGTTAGACCCTCGGTTGGACCGGCGGACAACGGGACAACCCAGATTTTGACCAAAACCGGGTCATTGGTCTAACCTGAACTGGAAGGCGGACCAGTTCTAGTTTTTATCGCTTCGACCGTCGATCCAATTCGGATTTGAAAAACACAGGTACAATTAGTATAACATTATGTTTCTGAGTTTTGAACAGAAAAGAAAAGAATAGAAAACTTAAATTAGAACAGAAAAGAAAAGAATAGAAAACTTAAAGTTTTCCTTTTAGTTGTTTCTGAGTTTTTAATGGAAAATGATAGAAAATTTAAAATTGAGGACATGAGTTGTAATTTAAAATTTTTTATATTAAAAGTTGAGGATAATATGGGAATTATAAAAATATTACTTATTCTAATTTCTTTTCCGTCCAAATTATGCCAATTTTGGACGGAAAACTTTGGCAGGAAAAGTGGTTAAGTTTTCTATCCATTTCTTTTCTTTTCCGTTTATTAAAAAACTCAGAAACATAAGAATTGGAAAGAAAACTTAAATTTTCCGTCCATTTCTTTTCTTTTCTGTCCATTTTAAAACTCAGAAACAGAGCGTAAATTTTGGTCCCGTTCGTGCCTCTCCCCACCCCCATCGTTAGTCTATTTTCGTCCCGCCCACCACGTCATCGTTACTTAATTTTTACATTTTTAAATTAATAATTCCATTATTTGATTCTATTCATTTGTTTTTATGATTCCTTCTACGTTCCATAATATAGAATTATTTAGATCATTTAAAGTCATTTTAAGAAATTGTTAAATTCCATATTTTAATTATATTTCTAATTATGAAATATATTGTACACCATTTAAGTATTTTACAACTATAATTGTCTTTAAGTGTTAAAATTGATCACATCATTTTCATTTTTAAATTTAAAAATGTTAAAAAGTTAACATTACTGTTTACATTTTATATCGTTGTATGGAGTCAATAGACAATTAGAAAATAAAAATAATTATTGCCCGCTCCATTTGATACCCATACGGGCCATACCGGCATTCCGTCATTGCAGTGGATTCAACCCGAAATGAGTCAACTCGGCCGTGTTTGGATGAAAATGCAAGTACCTTTTCAATTCAGCTAATTCGTCTAAAATATAATTTCAACAGTCGTTTCCTTCACAGCCAACCTGAAATCGGCGTCCCAATCTCCAGCTCTCTTTCCCTCCGCAAATAATCATACACATACATATATTGATTCCGTACATATAGACAAATACACATAATTTCTCTCCCTATTTTCTCTCTGCAGTTGTTTACAGATTCGTTGAATCCAGTTCGTGGTCGTCAGATTCGCAAAGGTATTGTGGCAGATCTTTTGATACCGAATTTGAATGATTTGTATATAGTCATCGTTTTCGTTAGTTATTTTATGTTTGTTTCTATCCGCTAAGTTGATTTCATTCGATCTGTTGTTGTTGTTGTTGTGATTGTTATTGTTCAATTATGTAGGTCATTTGGATTGGCAATTGAGGAGTTCCTATCTGAATCGACACAATGCTTTCATTTGAAATGAACGATCGAAAAAGTAAGATTTATGTTTATATATTTATATATGTATTTGTGTGTATGTGTAAACGTGCGTTTACATTGCAGTTTTGATCGTGTCAATTGGTAAATAAACAAAAAAATAGGGCTAGAGGATTGTGGACAGCTTTTATCTTTTCGTTTGATTATGTTGCTTTGAAGGCATCTTTGGCCAATGATTGCTTGTAGTGTGATTAGGGCTGTGAAATGAACAAAGCTATTCACTGTAGAATCATGCTTTATCTCTTTGTTAGGTCTACATAATCGCAAGCTCGGTTGTGGTAACCGATAAACCTCTAAAGTAATATTAAATGTCAAGTTATTCGGGCTAGTTGGTTTAAGACTCATTCATTGCTAGCTCATATGATAATCTTGACAGAGTTAATATTTTATTTAGTTAATTAGAATGAGCGGAGCTTGAGCAACTTAAAGTTTGGCTTAGCTGTGGTCATTTATGTGCCAAGTGTGGTTTTGCTATGTATATCTGTTTATACCTACTATTATGCACAAGATTTTATTTTAGTAGTGTTAATGTATAATAATTTGGGATGCATAAACGTCTTATGGATCTTTTTAGTTAGTTTTGGTTTGAAATCAGTTGCCATAACTTTCTAAACGTCTTGGAGTTGATCTCTTTATTGGTTGTCTTTAGTTATACATTCCCTTTGTTTTACATGGATGGTCACATTTGATGATTTCACGCAAATGAAGTAAATTTTGTTGACCAACTTTGATGTAGGACAAGGATGTTAAAAGAAGATAATTAGGCTAGAAAGCCACAAGCACAAGACTTCAAATAAATAATAATCAATAACTCAATTATCGTAATGATGGATTACAACTATTTATAAAGAAAAACCCTAATACTTAACAATGTTCAAAAAAGCTAAAAGTGGTACGACGCGTTTTTCTCCGGACGAGACGAGGCGTAAGCCTCGATTTGAAAACCTAAAAGTCTCCAAAAAATTATAAAAAATGCTAATAAAATCATAAAATAATCCATCATTATAATCAAGGTCATAAAAGACATAAATAACCGACGTCACCTTAATGTATCATTACAAAACATCAAAACATCAAAACAACATAATATCATCAACTACTTATATAGTGTTCCTCTTCTTACATGAATAGTGAGCGGGTTTCACCTCCATCTGAGAGCAACTCATGTGTAAATATCGTTTTAACATGTGGAAATATCAATTTCCTAAATTAAGAAGGCAAATGAGTATTTTGAAACAATGTTATTTTTAAGTGGAAACTTGGTTTCCCTTTTGGTAATCCTAATAACGAGCGAGGACTGTTTAAAATTTGAACTTTGGCCGACGACTACTTCAATCCAATTTAAAAATATTAAAGTCATTTTAAAATTAAAGAAAAAATTTTTTTATAAATTACTTAGAATAATGTATTTTCAAAATTACTACTTAAAACGTTTATTTATGAATAGCACTCATGTATCAAACATCATACAAAAATTTCAAGTCACTTTTAGAAGAAGAAAATTATGATTGTGTTCTTTAAATTAAAACTAAAACTCAAATATTTTTCGAAAATGATAGTGAATAGTCTAAAACAATTTGTTTATGAATCAAATATAGCTCAAAAAATCTAAAATTTTGATCTGAGCAATTATGTATCATGTCTGTCCATCGGATAAACATTTCAAGCCAATTTTAAAATTCAAAAAAATTATAATTGTATCTTTTTAAATTACTATTTAAAATAATTTATTTTCCGAATTATAAAACCCCCATAAATGGCTTTAAAAACAAACAAAAAGTTTGTTAAAAGAAAATATTAAATCAATATAAATAAACTGGCAACCTGTTTGGCTTCAATTTGGGGAAAAAATGCGAGCAACCTGGTGAAGTCGCTGAAGAAGACAGAGTCGACAGAGGATCGATCACAGAAGACAGAATCGAAGACGACAGAAGACAACCAAGAAGAAGACGACATAATCGAAGAAGAAGAATCGAACCTGGTGTAGTCGCGCCTCTCTTCAATTGATCTGTCGGTAAGAACTAAGAAGTGCAGAGGTTTTTTTAATTCAATTCAAGGCCACGCCTTGAGGCGCAACGCACGGAGGAGTAAGCCTCAGCCAAATGAGGTGCAAGAATCGGTGTTTCCCTGGTAGGCGTAAGCCTCGCCATAGCAAGTTACCACCTCGCTTTGAGGCGCGCCTTGAACGCAATTTCGAACACTGATATTTAACGATCACTTAAAATATTAAGTAACCTAATTAAATAAGGAAATAAAATCCTACTAATTATCTACTACCTCAAATAATTTATACTTTTGAATGTTGTAACATTTAACATAATAAAATATAATTACATTGAACTAAATATTTATACCCAAGTATTAATACAAAATAACTAATAATTAATATTTTGATCTTCTACTTTGCACTAAACTTTAGTTTAGAAAGAAAATCTCTAAAGTACCCTGAATCCAAAATATACATGTGATTGTACCTGTGGGCCCCATCAAAATCCTTAGACATCGCATCATTTCTGAATTTGAATTTTAATACAAAAAAGGTAGTATGGTCCTTTGTACCAAGATTTCCTTGACTTTTGGAAGACTAACAATCTCTTAGAATCAAAAATAAAACTCAGAAGTGATGATCTTTTTTTTTGCTAATTGAAGTGATGATCTTTGTGAAGTGGATGATATTTATATCAAATGAAATACTTATGGATGGTAGCTTCTCATTAATTTAAGAAATGAATTTAGATTATGGATTTTGGGTTGTTACTTGCTAACACACTTGTAAGTTGTGGAATGCGCAGATAATGAATGAAACAGAGCCGCATAAGAATTTCGGTGTATGCTTTTATTAACACTTTTAATGCAGAACCAAACAACAACTAAAACTCAAATAACGAGGGATAATCACTTGGTTGGTTGTCTTTAACCTTGCTTCAGTTGTGGATCTGCTTCAGGATTAATGAAGTTTGAGTTTTTGTTTTTTTTTATTAGTATAATGAAAATTGAGTTACTAGGGCATCTACATCCACATTATAATAAAAAAACTACTTCAGCATGGCATGTATTTGTAGGTGGTCAACTACTTACTCTGTTTGCTTCTCATTTACCAAGACTATATGTCTGTGTTGTTTGTGGGTGTGAGTATATATTTTTGCACTCAGTGATTGTTATTATGTTCTTTTCCTTGAGCTCTGAGCCTTTGCAATCATAGTTGAATTCACAAATTAGATGACTATAAGCAAACAGTCACATAAAAAATCAGAATTTAAGCATTGTTTGCAATCATAAAATTCAAGAGACCATTAGATGACTACCTAAACCATAAGATAATAATAAAATTCAATAAAATTAAAAAGTAAGACCAAAAATAATTGTTTCCAAATAATTAAACTTACTAAGAGACTATTTATACTAAATAAAACCTTCAAATATTTAAATTGTTCATAAATACCAAAATATAAATTATAAAAGAATCTTGACCATAAACCCGTAAACTTTGAGTGTGTTGCAAATTAATATATGTTTTTTTTCTTTACAAAAACTAGTATTAGCTGGTCCCCCCACCCCCCAAAAAAAAAAAAAATAAATAAATAAATTTATTGTGATATGCTTGATTTTAACTCAAAAGTTGCTGACTCAAAAAATTACTTTTTGTAATGAAACAGAAATTGGGCTAGGACTGACAGGATTCGGTATCTTTTTCTCATTTCTGGGAATCATTTTCTTCTTTGACAAAGGATTACTTGCCATGGGAAATGTAAGTACAAGTGTCACACAGTCAACTTATGTGTTCTTACTATTTTGCTTATCGTTTCTTTTATGCTTTCTTAACACGGGGTTATTTTTGTGATACTGAATCAGATCCTATTCTTATCTGGGGTGATGTTGACCATTGGTCTGCAGTCCTCCTTGCAGTTCTTCATGAAACGCAGCAATTTTAAGGTTTGCATGCCTTGTGTGTGCGTCTGTCTGTCTCTCCATCGTTCATTGTGTATGCTAAATTTGCTTTCTTTTCACGACTTGGGGTCATCTGGCATGCAGGGAACAATTTCTTTTGGCGCTGGCTTCTTCTTTGTTGTCATAGGATGGCCTATATTGGGAATGATTTTGGAGGCGTATGGGTTCGTTGTACTCTTCAGGTTTGTTTATTTTTCCAGCTTTAATTTTGTACTCTGCTTATATTGTTTTTGGGAGCTGATGAGGAATTTTTGCAGTGGTTTTTGGCCTACACTGGCAGTTTTTGTGCAGAAGATACCTGTTATTGGCTGGGTGTTCCAACAGCCATTTATTAGATCGGTATGTCTGTTCTGGAACTCGGGATATATTTTGTGTTTTTATTGAATATCTGCTGGACATTCATGTTTATGAGTCAATTTGGTTTGCAATATGATCTGCATAACTTGCTCTGGAAGTAATTAGGAGTATTTTTGATTTATAAAAAAACAAAGGTTCTTCACGAGCCCTCGTGTGTGCGTGCGTGTGTATTCAAGACCTTTTCTTTGTGATACTTCCATTTGATCATGTTCTGATTTTGTTCTTGCTGTCACTCCAAAGTTCTTTTTACCTAGTTGTATAAATTATGCTCTTTGATGGAAACAGAAATGTCAAGTTGTGATTGGATAAGTTTTGGCATAACCAGAAATCAATGAATAAATATCTGAATTCTTTACCTAACAATGATTAAAGCAATTAGAATTTCTTAAACTTCAGATAATTTGGTAGTGTTATAACTGAATCACCACAGTTATAATGGATTATATACCGACTGGTAGTTACTGCCTCACCATTCATGTGCAGACTAATTTTTCAAAAGAAAATGGAAGAAATAATTAATAACTTGATCATTGATCACTAAGTTAGGCTACCAGTAATAATGGATTATAATTATTAAGCATGACTAGCAGATAAATATATTCTTAATTGCTGAGTTGGGATATGGTTCAAAATACTTTAAATGTAATTTGATTAGTTTGAGACTTCATTACATTAAAAATTTACCTTGAACTGGTCAATCCCAGAGGTGATGGATGATATTTGATGTATGATAAAGTGGAAAGAAGGAATAAGAGTTCCTATCTTCTGCAGAGAATCGAAGCGAGAAACATACACAAAAGCTCAAAGTTTTAATCTCCATTCAATATTACAATGTTTAAATAGAAAACCCAATACTTGGAGACTAAGTAAAAATCCTAATTTAAAAAAGAAACAATCTCCTAACTAAAATCTACTACAATAAAACTCTCTTAATTGAAATCTACTACTATAATTAAAACTCCTAATTAACATTTATTACTATAATTAAAACTTCTAGAATATCCTACTAAATAATTACATTAATAATCCAATATTTATCTCTAAATAATAATACAAAATTAATTATAAATTTCTTGAGTTTCCTCTTCCGCACTTTCATTCTCCCCACCTTTGAAAAAAACTCGTCCTAAGTTTTGAAATATGGAAGAATATTAAACCACATCCGGAAGATGCATTCCAACAAAAACATGCACATGCAATGTTTTTTTAGCACAATTTTGGGAATAGCGGTGACATAATATAAAAATTTTGAATCTGTTTGGGACTAATTTATCATCCAAAAGAGAAAATCAACATGGTTGACCTTAACTTAATCTTCCTTAATGTTCTTTCTAGCATTTTGGGGCAAACTTCAAGTTTGTCAGTGCAAACCATCTCTGAATCTGCAATTTGTTCGATACATTTACCTTCCGCTTCATGTTTCTCACAAGCATCAATATGTGAGAGTACTTACTCTTTTTTATACTCATCAACTTCATGTTGGTTATTGATATGATTAAGTGTTGCGAGACACATTCATCAATTGTCTTAAAAGAATTTGTTTTGTGGGTCTCCTGTGAACATGTCACTTTAGTTGAACAAACCCGATTAGAATGAACACTTCTTTGCGCTTGAACAAATTATGGACGAACATGGCATGTGGTTATGTACTCATAGTCTCATAATGGCTTTTTAAATTTGTAAGACTTCTTTCAGATAATTCTACATCATCCTGCAATTTCCAATAATCATATAAAAAATAAGATCTTTTAATTTGTTTGTGCATGACAAAAATTTGATGTTCAAGTAGCTTGATTTTAGCCCAAACGAAGTTTGGATCATCACACCTGTCTGGACTATCAAATATTGAAGAAAACATAATCTTTTTTTCTCTCTTTTTTGGGGACTAATTGATAGTAAGTAACAAAATAGGGACAAAGTTGCAAATTCTAGAAACTCAGGAGCTTAATTTGAAACTTCAGAACTTTGGGGCTAAATTGAAAGTTTTAGAAACTGTGGGGTTCAATAAAAAATTTCAAACACTTTGGGAGCTAAGTTGAAAATTTCAGAAACCTTAGGGTACCAAAGTGTAATTTGGCAGCAAAATTACCAAGAACAGTGATGCGCACTGTAGCAATGAACAGTAACATTGATTTTCTTCTTCTTTGGAGATAGATGGAGACTATGGCGACGAGTATTCCTACTGCAGATCGTGTTTTTGTCTCGGAATATTGTTGTTGATTTTCTAACAAACTTCGTCAATTTGATGGAGGCCAAGAGAATTTTGGTAGGAAGAAATTAGGTGAAATCAAAAGATATTAGGAATTTTGGCTATGATACTATTATGTTGTAGGATAAGGTGGAAAGAAGGAATAAGATTACCTATCCGCACAGAGAATTGGTAGAGAAATACACACAAAAGCACAAAGTTTTAATCTCCAATCAATAATCTAAAAAATAATGAATTATTACAATTCTTAAATATAAAACCTAATATTTGAGAGGACTAAGTAAAAATCCTAATTTAAAAAGGAAATAATCTCCCAACTAAAATCTACTACTATAATAAAACTCTCTAAATTGAAATCTACTTCTAAAATGAAAAATCTCCTAATTAAAATCTACTATTATAATTAAAACTTTTAGAATATCCTACTAAATAATTACATTAATAATCCAATATTTATCTCTAAATAACAACACAAAATTAGTAATAAATTTCTTGAGTTTCCTCTTCCATATTGCATCAATATTTTTAACCAATTTACACCAACTTGTAACTTGATTTTGTGAACAAGACACCTATTTTTTTTTCATTCTCTTTTCTTTTTGCTATGGTTGTATATCACTATGCAATGCATGTTTTCAAATCAGCATAAAAAATCTGATGAAACATCCATTTAACCTATGATTAGCGAGCAAGCTTGTAGCTACTTTAACTTTGAAATGACATCCAACCAGAGGAGAAAATGGTTGGTTCTTGGGTGAGAACCATAGTGTAATAATAGAAGCCAAAAAAAAAAGAGAAAAAAAAGTGTGGCAAGTTTCTTTCTATATAATCCATATAAATAACAATTTATGTTAATGTATATAGTTCATTCACCACCATCAGCTGGTGTTTAAATTTAAGGTGCTAGTTAGGGGTGCTCAAAAAATTCGGTTTTTTCGGTTTTTTACCGAACCGGTTGAAACCAGTACCGGCGGTACCGGTTTTTTTCGGTTTCGGGTTTTTCGTTTTTTTTATACTTTTCGGTACTGGTAATGAAAATTTTGAATTCGGTAAATACCGAAAAACCGAAAAAAACAATGAATCTAACTGATGGGCTTGAAAAGAGAATTCAAAAAATGGACAAACAATGAATCTAACTGATGGGCTTGAAAAGAGAGACGTGTCTCCATGTCGACTAAAATGAGGAAAGCCTTATTCATCAAGAAAGTAAAGACTGTAAATGACTCACAAGTCAGAAGAGCATTTGGTGGCGGGGCAAAGAACTTGAAACCCCTAAACCATTTTATAAATTGTCAATTAGCTCAGAGTAAAAATCAAAAAATGAGGAAACAAACAATGAATCTAACTGATGGGCTTGAAAAGAGAGACGTGTCTAATTAATTTCCAAGATTCATGCAATCATGACTCCACAAATATTGTTCCAAGAGATATCTAATTAATTTCTAAGATTTACACGGTAACAAATATGGTTGGTGATGCCAAGATTTTAGCACTTTGAATATATAAATTGATTTTCAGAAGATTTGCATGACATGATTTTAGGCATTACCCAATATCTCATTATTTAATCAATTAGTTTGTTTTATGGGACTTATTAACAACCACATCAATTAAGAAATTTCAAATTATAATTACTATTTACTACAACTATGATAGTTAAATACTCTTAGACTAACAATTGTAATTAATATTTGTAAGAATATAATTTACTAGTCTCATTTCTTAGTTTTAAAAAATTTGTTAATATAAAAAAAATTTATTTAATTATTGCGGTATAATCGAAAACCGAACCGAAAAAACCGGTACCGACTTTGTACCGAACCGGTACCGAAACCGGTTCTTCGGTACCGGTATCGGTTCTTGATTTTTCGGGTTTTTCGATTCGGTACCGGTTCGGTTTTTTCGGTACCAATTCGGTTTTTTACCGATGAACACCCCTAGTGCTAGTGCCACCCTTCAGAAGTGAATCAAGTGATGGTTGTTTGTATGCGACTTTTGGTGCTATTGTATGCAATAAGTTTTGAATCCCTTGGAGCACCTTTCACTGACATATTGCATTTTTAATTTTCCCTACCTCTCGTAATTTTTTTATGGTATTTTCTTTTAATTTTTTGGTAAGTAGTGGAGGTGCTGTATTGGTACATGTAGAAAAAAGGTACATGATTTGTTTAATACTCCCTCCATGAGTCCATTCCAACACATTCTTTTTTGGTCTGCTCTAAAATTAGATATATATTCTTTAGTTGACTAAGTTCCTAATATGTAAGTACATTTTTAGACAATATTTGAAGGAAGTTTGGAAAACTAAAGTTTTTGTTTTCCATAAAAGTAGTTTTACAAATGTATAATCTACTTTTGGAATGGAGGGAGTATTATGAACAACAATGATAGTTAAAATGTGAATTATCATCTCAGAAGGATTTCACCTATATGATGTTGTATATTCATTTTCTTATTATAGAAATTTTCTTGTAAATCAATCTATCCATGGGTTCAAGCACCATTTTTCTGATTTTTTTGATTATCTGTGCAGTTCTTTGATCGTTATCGAGGCAAACGGGTGCCTGTATAGCTGTGGTAGGAAAGACCAAGAACTTGATCTGGTTGACCCATTGAAACAGCTGTAAAATACGGTCTGATTGATATTTCCATTGATAGGGTGAAAAGTAGATGCGGTCCTGTTATGGGTAATTTTTTTTTAATTTCGTTCCTGTTACTGAATTTGAACCATTTTAAATGTAGACAACTTTTTGGCATTGTACATGACCCTATTTGGGTTTCTTTAGCTTGAAATCGAGTCTTTGACTCTGTAATCATACGAGGGAACACTATGAGGTTTCCCTCATCAGGTGATTGTGTAATTCCTTGGGACATGGCAACTTCAAGCAGCATTATAGCATTATGGATTGAGTTTTACTAAATATGATGATAAATGTATGTCTATTATCAATACTTTTTTTGTTATTTGGATACACAAAAGTGGTAGATATGAGGTAATGAAAATTGTATAGGATCTATAAAGAACTTGGTTTAACAATTTCTATTAATGATTTAATAATTCTCTAAATTTATTATTATCAATCTTGGCGTATTTGGATACACGGGATATGAGGTAATTAAGAACGGTTCCATTTTTTATTCATCTTGTAGATTTGTACTATTTGTCGATTTGTTGATATAAATCATGTTCTTGTGGATAAATCTTTTTAGATAAATATTTGAAGTTTTATTCTTGTTTATTATCTGCGATTTTGGTTGGAAAATAAATGATCGTGAAGAAAGGAAGTAGCAATATTAACCGTCTTAAATCTCAATCGGCTCATTTATGTTATATATTTCTTAGTCTTCATCATCATAAATTTATATTATAAAGTGAGCAACAGAGTATATGAATGTGTCGCTGTCGATTTACATACAAGAAATGAGTTTATTGTAGTGTCAGGAACTTAAAAGTCACTTTATTATAGTCTAAAATTTAGAACAGATTTTTTAATTTTAGAACATATTTTAAAAAGGTATTTTTAATTTTTGACTGGTGGACATAAAAATCCACTTATGATACTCCCTTTGTTTTAAAATCTTTTTCTAAGTTAATTTAAAAATATTTTGAAAATTAAAGTTGATTTGATTTTTTAATTTTAAATTAATAAAATTTTAAATTAGTAGTACTATTATTTAAATAATTTAAAATATTTATTTACGTACGGTCTAAAATTAAATTTCAAAAATTTAATATTGATCTAGTATATTTTAGAATGCAAGAAATATTATTCTTAATAGTGTGCGTCTCCATCACTACCCAGCCAACAATCATATAAATATTTCTCCTTGCTCAATGCCCCTCTTAATTTTTCAGACCTTCCACTTCTCTGTCTAGCTAGCTAGCTAGACTTCCCTAATAAATCCCAGAAATTCTACAGAAAAAAACCCTCTAATTCCCATCTTTTGATTGTATATATATTACTCCCTCCATCCCATTTTAATAGACGTTCTACAAGTTTTCACATAAATTAAGAATGAATACAATTTTATTATTTTACCCTTAATTAATATATCATCCCATTAATGCTTCTAATTCCCATTGCCAATTAATTTTAATTAAACAGCATTGCAAGCCTTCATCTTCTCTCTCTCCCATTCACCGGCTAAAAACCAAATTCCGTAATATCTCCATTGCAAGCCTTCATCTTCTCTCTCTCCCTCTCTCTCTCTCAAGAATTAAGATCTATTCCATTGAAGATCATCGGTCGGATCACCCTTCACCCGCCGGATCTGAGATAATGATCATCGGCCAGATCTACCTCTGATCGGGAAGATCATTTAGCTCCATTGAAGATCATCGGCCGGATCTACCTCTGAGTGATGAGTGACTCGATTCATGATTTGGCCGGATCGTGACCGCTCGGATCTTCTCTCTCGCTTCGAGTGATGATTTCTTCATGGGTTTGGAGGAAATTATCGGTCCGATCACGGGTCTTGAGATGGATTCTCAGATCATTCCCATTAAAGTGAATCCTGTAGAGGAAAAGAGAGTTTATTCCTTGTTTTTTTTATATCATCCTAACAGGAACTGTTCTCAATAGGCATTAATAGTGGTAGAGAAGGAAGGGTAGAGAAGGAAAATAAATGGCAAAATATTCTTGGGATTGTAGAGCGTCAACTATTTTGAAAAAAAAACCCCCTCCTAAAACGTCTATTAAAATGGGATGGAGGGAGTATTACACTACCAATCATGTTCTGACATAATAATTGGACATAAAAATTGAACATAAATACCCCCAATCCGCATAGAATTTTTCATCCATAAGTGGCACAAACTCAAACTTCCCTGCCTACGCATCCCAACTTAAGCATCTTCTCTCCATGTCACAAATCCAACTCAACCACCTCGTCTCGCCTCTAACAACGGAAAAATCCTTGCTTGGTTTTATGCGTCCCCGCCACCCATTTACTTGTTAGAATTTGAGCCTAAATTAATGTGGCTGTCATTAATTATTTGTAATGATTTCACACATTAATGTGTTCTACTCCATGAGTAAATTAAATTAAGTATTTAAAAGCTCAAATCCATGAAGTAATGAATGAGATATTAACTCGCAAAGATCACCCTTAGAAATGATAAATGATAATAAATACATGTGAGAAAATTCAAGTCCTACATCGGTTAAAAACTAAAATCTTAATGTGTTTATATACAAGAAAATTGCTCTAGGGTTTGGGCTACTAGGGGCACCCCACTTTTGTGGAAGGGAGAGTACCTAGCCAAGACTTGGTTCGTACCTACACATGTGCCGCCGTCGCTTACCGACCTGACCTGGATTGGGCACGTAGTTCGAGGTTCGTAGGTTCAGGTCCTTGTATATAATTTTTTGGACAAAATTCATTTAATTTTTTTTAGTTATATTATTAAAACCGTGTCGTTTTAATAAATCTTATTTATTATCAAAAACTGTGTAGTTTTGGTTCTGCTAAGGCTTTTATGGGTCTGAATAGACGCGCCCATTCTGCAAAGGATCAAAACTACGTCGTTTTGACCAAAGGTTGCCATGCCATGCCTTTTTAGAAGCACCTCATGTCTTTTCAAGTGCTAAGTGTCCATCCGAAGGCGCCCCCAAATCCGGGTACCTTTTTACCTCGGGCCTGGTACGTTACGAAACATCATCTCTATAACTATTGCGGAAGATATAAACATAAATTGTTTATACAATAAACTTTTACACATAATCCCCAAGGTCTGTAACCTTAACTTAATACATACCTTCAATATCCTACACAATTTACAATGCCATTTGCATTAAATACTTTTACAATTTTAACTGCATAACAGTCCAATTCTAGAATTTTCCTTTGCCTTTGTCTTTATTCAAACCTTCATCTTAATCTGAAATTTTTTATCATGATATAACAAGGGTGAACAACAAATTTGCCTAGCAAGATTTAAGTACAATGAAGATATATCATGATTGAAAAAGAATAAGCTGTCAAATTTTCAACAATATAATGATTGTGAAAGAACATGTATCAATTTCAATAACTGAATGATTGAATCAATAATATTTGTTGGTTAACAATGACCATGAAAAATTTAACTGAACCTTAAGGTAATGAAGGTGATCAGCATTTCATACCTGATGAACATACACAACATGTACTAAGTGCGAATCAATAAATCATAGATATGGTATAATCAACAATGATTAATCACGAACATGCTTTGCAATAACAACTCAAGTTGAGTTAGGAAACTTGCATGAACCGTTGAATACCGCTAAACAATCTAATTTAATCTCTTATGAAAGACCTATCATTAATAAGATCGATCCTCCAATTAGCATAAAATATTTTATCTCACAACACTATTACTCAAATAATAAATTAGCTAACATTTAGCCACATAATCAAACATTGAATAATTCTTTAACTCACTAGTAATATTATCGTCATTTGATAATATTATTACCACATAACCATCATCTTAAATTATCGTCTAATATTATTAATCTTTTAATAATATTTTATTTACTTCTCAATTTCTTAGTAATATCTTAATCATTTATAAATATTATTAATTATTTAATAATATTTTAACCACATTCTAATATTATTAATCATTTAATAATATTCAAATTATTTACTAATATTATTAATCATTTAATAGTATTTTATTCATTATCTAATATTATTAATCATGTAATGATATTTTACTTATTTCATAAATAATAAAGGTCTCAAATATTTTAAGATATAAATGTTTTACATCTTGAAGTTTAAACCATTTAAATTTTATTTCAGAAATATCCTTTACCTTTACTCGCAAATTCAGAGTTTGGACAACTATTGCATAGCTTTTATAGTAAAAACTCAATTTCCTATAATATTTCTTTAATTTAAATAATTTTTACATCAGTTTGTCCGTTCATAAGTCAACACTGACTGTTGCCTCATATATAAATATTATCTCACTAGCACATTCGCTTTATTTTTTATTTTACGATTATTCTCATTTTCGCTTCACACACATGCGTGCGTGCACACGCACACACACACACACATATTAAATATATATGTATATATTACGTTACATAAATCTCAGCTCAAAAACTTCATTTTGAGCACCAAAAACATCAAAATATCATTTTTATGATTAATACAATTTTTCAAAGGTTTTACATTCTTCGTTGCACCACAAAATAATTCTGTAGGCAACTATATTTTTTATTTTACTTAAATATGTAATTTATATTTATTACATATTTTTATTGCTTTATTTATGCCCGAAAGGAAGTTTCTCGACATAAAATATCACTTATAGTCAATTCTCGCCCCGTAGGACTTTATTATATTTATTATGACTTATTATTTTGCCGGAACACGATTTGGAACATCTAACGTCAAAGTCGCTCGACGCGTCGACACTCGGTGTTCGTTCGTTTTTAAGTTTTGACATACTCTTTTGCTCATTTTTAATTCTCAAATCATGAGTCATATAATAGTGAAATTTTGGACATGTCATAAATCTCATGTTATAGTATTTTAGAAAAATTTTACACTGCGAAAATGGATCACGAAAACTCATCAAAACAGTGCGCGAAAAGGATGTCAAACAACAACACATCATGGTGCCGCCATTGATTAAGGCAGCAGGCACAGACAAGATTTGCCAACAGATAGCATGAAAGACCGCTTCGGTGGCATTGCTGTGGCCTTGTGTGCACTTATCAAACTATCTACTTCGCGATTTTCTCACGCGTTACTCGTAAGTACAATTAATCTGATTTTTGGATATGTTATTCACGGCATACCAAAGTATTTTTAAAAAATATAACCCACTAATTTTGGATCTCATAGGCAGCCTAAAACAGGCTCCAAAAATGTCCTCTTATAATAGTTTTCAAATATTTTCCAGCTTGACCCTCTTGCACTAAAAAAGTCATAACGTTATTGTTTTAAAACATTTTTAGGCGATTCTTGAGCCCAAGCAAAGCTAATTTCCAGGTCTACAACTTTTATTCTTTGACCTTTTCCAAATTCTAAACACATAATTCCGGAAAATTCGTGCAAGGTGACTGCCCCGAGTTGGTTAGAAAGTTTTGACGTGACTACTTTGAAATAGCATAACTCTTTGCTTCGTAGTCAAAACTAGTCCGTTCTAGAGTCTATGAAAAGCTTATTCAGTGTACCACAACATACCAAAATCCCATAATTTTAAGAGAACTCTAGCTAACCCCGAATTTTCTATTTAGGGGCAACAGTCACTAGCTTTTCTAAGTTTCAAAAACTATTTTACTTTTCTTTTCTTTGATCCAACTTTTAACACCTAAAATGTTTGGATCTACACATAACACACTTTAAAACATGTAGATCAAAGGTTTTAGAGTTTAGAAATATAACTTCATATTTAATCAAATCATCAAAATAAAATACCTAGATTAAGTGTTTAGGGTTTATACCTTTGAAGCCTTTCTTCTTCTTCCTTCACAAAGTAACTTCATGATTCTTGGAGACATGAAAATCTCCTCCTTTCTCTCTTTCTCTCTCTCTCTCTCTCTCTCTCTCTCTCTCTTCTCTTCTTCCTCTCTTTCTTACTTTCTCTCTCTTGTTCTTCCTCTCTTTCTTGCTTTCTCTCTAGTTTACTTTACTAGTTTGGAGAAATGAATGAAAGAGAAAAGAAATTAGCTTATATAAAAGTTACTTTCAATTTCTTATAAGTTGGCCACCCAACTTAAGTCTTCTTTAGTCTTTCCCCTCGTCTTTAAAAGCTTGCAAATCACCCCCTGACATATTCTTAACATGTTCTCAGAATATTCTTTATTCCTTAGCATATTCGTTAAGATATTTTCTTAAGTTTTCAAATATTAGGTTTTTAACCCTAAGGTTTTCTTAACTCGCACAATTCTCCGTTAACTTTTATAATTCACTTCCATACTTTATTAAGTTAGCAAAATGTCGATTTTTCCCTTTCGTATAATTGATTATGGTTTAGTTCCCGAGCTATGTTGGTAACCTGATTTCTTTTTATTTCTCTTTCCTATCTTTAATAAACCTTCCAAATCTTTGAAAATAAAATTGTCCATGTGCCAAAATCTTTCCTTTGATACATAAAACATAACATAACATACTTAAATTATATATTTAGTTTATAATGGTAAAATAAATACGCTACACATAATTTCTTATGCAAATACAATTATTTACATACCCAAGATATTATAATATAATATCATTACATCATTAACATAAATTTAATTAACAATTTATTTACTTCCTTAAGATATTACGATAAATATAATATCTTTTCTTTATTAAACTAATTTCATATAAGAATTTATTCTAATACTCTTAGAAAAGTATATATAAATATTATATGTTTAACTCATTTCTTTTTTGCTTCATTACGTAAATTATTTCCAACAATTTTATTTTTTCATGTAATATATATATATATATATATATATATATATATATATATATATATATATGTGTGTGTGTG
Source organism: Panax quinquefolius (assembly GCA_020205615.1). Taxonomy (NCBI): domain Eukaryota; kingdom Viridiplantae; phylum Streptophyta; class Magnoliopsida; order Apiales; family Araliaceae; genus Panax; species Panax quinquefolius. The sequence continues at coordinate 68,815,132 of CM035152.1, read as the reverse complement.
TGTGTGTGTAATATTTATTAACTCCCAATTACAAGTTACACCAAACATACACACATCACATATAGAAAATAATTAATAATTTTATTTTCTTACATTATAAATCTGTTTATATATCAATTTATTTACATATAAAAATATAATTTAATATATTTATCATATTACGTAAATACATATATTCTTCATAAATCATAAAATGATTTATATACTCATATATTAAACTAGACATTTAATTTAACGCCTAGTAACCCTCTTAATATAGTTTGCTACATTCAATAAGTCTTTTTCATATGGCTTATCATATATATTATTCTGACTTGCCACTTTCTTATTTTTTCATTTTTATAAGATTTTTGACGCTTGACCACTACCAGCTTCTTATAATGAAGCTTTTCATTTATTCCTATATGATTAATTTAAATAATTAATCCTCTTGTTTAGATAAATCATATATAACACATCTCCAAGTATATACGTATATATATATATACACATTTAATTTAGTCTAATAATATCTCTTTATTTGAAATTTATTTCTTTAAATAAAATTTTCACATACAAAAATCTCTTTCTAGGTTTTGAATTTTCATAACCCTTATTTTCTCAATTCTTTGTCAAATATTAAACTATATAGGTTCTTAAAAATTTTAAATCATTCCTCTGTTTTCACTCTAGGTTTTAAACTTTAACCTTTAACTTAATCATTCAAGATCCTCTAAATTTTTGGGTTGTCATAGTCACCAACCTTCTTCTAAGAATTTCATCCCCGAAATTACAATCTACTAATCTTTGCTTCTTCTATTCACCAAAAATAGGTTTTCAATTTAACCTTTACATTTTTGTTTTCTGAGAAATTCTCTTTTATCATCTCATTCAACCATTGCTACCCTTTTTAAGAAGTTAAAAACTTTTCATATTATGCTGAGGGGTCATATAGACCATGAACTCTCAGGTTTAACGGTATTCACCGCAACTAATTCTGTAAAACATGTTGTATCAGGTGATCAACCTAGAACAAATACGAGTACGTTAGGTGATCAGCCTATCGTACCCTACGTCGTGCACAACGTATCAATATTATTTAGCGACTATTTGCGTTACTAGATTGGATTATTTTATCTAATCGGGGTTGTTCACCTCAGACTTAGCATAAGATTCCGTACCAAAATAATTTGGTTAGGGATAAATTCTCAAAGAAATACTTGAATTTTCATAAACATTTGTCTAGCTGAATCAAATAGCTTAGACACATATTAATAATTCGAACATCAATAGAAACATTTGTCTAGCCACTTTAATTGGCATTGACTTTTCTTTAACTAGTTTAAAATTCTGAAAATCATTTTATGACGTCATGATACCGCACTGTATTTACAGTCCGTTTGATAATTCTGTCATTTTGTGACTTTGTCATACTACATCATACCATAGTGGGCTGACGATCCTTAGATCACATCCAACACTAAGTAATTTTGCATTGATAACTCCATCATTTTTTTATCATCTCTGCACCAGGTTTCATGATGCATTAATGATATATAAAATACATTTTGATATATTTTAAATTATTTTTGTCTAGTCAAGGCAATTAGCATAGACTCTTCTTTAAACTGCTCAAAACCTTTGAAAATTAGTTTTAGTGTTATCATGTCTTAACTGATAACGAGATGTTAGAGGCTCACAGTCCACATACACACCTTTTTCACTGTATGTTACTGATAACAAAAATTCATTTGTATTTTTAAAGGCACATCAGTGCGAATTTAGGTTGATGTAAAATTTTTTGAAGTCTAGCTATGGAATACCTATGCTTCCACCATAAACTTCAATTTCTCCAATGTTCTATTGATTAATAACTCTATCTATTTCTAGCATCCTTAAAGCTTACTACACTGAAAATCCTCAGTTCTTCTTCTACAAGTTTTCTATACCCCAGTATAGTTCATCAAACATACCACACGTTATGAGTTCAGGAACTTACCATAATAATATGAGTTTAGAAACTTGTCCTAGCAATACGTAGTCCAAGAACCAATCAAGAACTATCCATATGCTTAGGGGTTCAAAAATGTACCATACTATTATAAGTCACAAACTTATTGTAGACACTCAAAATTTGCATTCCTGTTACTAACCTTACAGGAGGGAAAATCGTCTTCCAGAGATAACCCTGGAAGTCAAATCAACTCAATCCCGGAGACAACCCTGGGATACTCAGTTTTCCATCTCGGAGACAACCACGAGATACTCAGTTCCAACCTCGGAGACAACCCCAAGGAATGCAGTTGCAGTTTCGGAGATAACCCCGAAAAAGTCCGTTTTAAATCCCAGAAGTCAATTTCAACCTCGGAGATAACCCCGAGGAACTCAAACCTAACCTTGGAGATAAACCCGGGAGGATATGCACACCTCAGAGATAACTGTAAGGACATTCAGTACTCACAGCAGCCCAATCTCAGAGATAACCCTGAGCAACGACTGCTAAATCAGCCCAGAGCCAGAGATAACCCTGGTGAGGGGAAAAATCATCATTTTGCCACCTCTATCCTACATTCACACCGTCTCAATAACAATTTAACCCACATTCTACACAGAAGTGTGCTACAAGAACCATAGCTCAAATCCCGAGTGACTACTAGATAAGACAACACACATGATAAAATTTGAAGACCTAAAGATCTGGTCATGGACCCATCTTCCTGGCTTCGTACAACCTCTTATCCCATGTCATTGTGTAGCTCTCGAGAACAGCATTCTAGAAAGGTATTATACGCCTCAATCGGATGCCCGAATTAAAATTTATGAAGGTTCAAGCAGACAACGCGTTGCATGCATGCACGTGCCGAGACTCATAGGGGCCCACGAGCCGGGCACCCCAAGTAGTCGCAGTATACTGCCAGGCACGCCACAAGTATACCTGCGTCTCCCCCCTCTATAAATAGAGGGCTTGGGGTGGTCATTTTAAGAAGAGAATATGCGAGGAAGCCCTGTCCATTTCACTCCATACACACTTCTAAGAGATAAAGGAGAGGAAACCCTATCCATTTTACTCTGTACATTGAGTGCTTTCTCTTTCTAAACACCCGTGAGCTTGTGTTTTGCTATATTTTTCGGTGGAAATTGAGTATTCATTCATTTAAAGCCATCTGAAGTCTTCTTGGCAGCCCACAATAAGACATCTTAGATTTTTAAAGCCTTTCTCCACTTTCATTCACACACAATTATTCACATTGAGAGTTGTGTGGTGTGCGTATGCCCGGACTGTCGGTCCGTGGCTTTTATTACTTATATATATATATACTTATATATATATATACTTATATATATATATATATATATATCTGATCTCCAGGCCAAACAGAAATATAAATATATATATTGTTGGACGAATGCATATTTTAATTTGATGTTTAAAGTAAATACTCATGATTATATGCAAAGTCCTTCAAGGAATATATGTACAAGGACTTAGTGATAGATCAAATTTGTTAGGTTGATCTTAATTTTTAATGTTCATCATTCTATAAACGAATGAATAGACAAAGAGATCAAAGATGTTAGGTTGATCTATGACTTGAAAGGAATAGACAGGCTTCAACAAAAATCACAGTCTATCGAGAAGATCAACAGTTTGCAGAATCCAAGGCAGGATCGTAGAGCAATAGAAGATCGTAGTGTATCTGCCTTGAAGGGCCTCTCCAAAAATCGTAGAGTGGCCCAGACGTTTGCCGAAGCTAACTCAGAGATCGTAGTCTACTTTCGAAAACGTAGAGTCTGCAAGACAAGTAAGTGATGATCTTAGTGTGCAAAAATCGTAGTGTGTAAATCCTTGAGAGAGATCATAGTGTTCTCTTCAGGCCAAGAATCAATGTGACAAGGCACCACAATATGGATCGTAGAGTATATTCTGTTTTGTGTCAGAAGCATCGAGCCCTACTTTTATTTAAAGACAAATTCCAACAAAAGTGGAATGGGTTTGAAACGTTGAAGTCCTCTCTAGTCCCAACGGTACAAAATATATCCTTAGTATTCAACAAAAGGAACGTATTTAAGAAGATAAGAAAAGGACCATAGATTGCAGGAGGAAAACACCTTTTCGTGTGTTAGGTGAGAAAGCAATCATTGTGTCAAGGGCAATGTAATGCAATTCGTAAAGGTGTGCAAAAAAGTCTCCATCAAAGTTTAGAAATGTCAAACGCATTTAATGCTTCAACAAATGGCTTCAACGGATAGATTTCAAGGATCACATATATGCAGAACATATGCAGATGAAACAAGCAAGCAAGCATTGAACAAAAATGCACAAGAACACTCAACGCTCAACTCTACGATCTGAGAAAAAGAGGAAGCTTGCTCGGATACTCGGGCTTTTTCGAACAAGTGCTTAATCAAGAATCGAGTAGCATCAATCACGAACTCAACAACTACCAACCAATCAAGTAAGAGTTCCAAGTCGGAAGGACTTGACGAGAGTTCTAAGTGAATTGTGAAGAACCTAGTCTCATTGGACTTGAAGAGTTCAAGAGTGAACTAAGAAGTGCCTGCATCGCTAGTCTGTAGAAGGAATCTGAGATTCGTAAAGTGTAATGTATATCCTTAGTGGATTTCCTACTCGAGGAGTAGAAGAGTGGATTAGGAGCTTTAAGTGCTCTAAACCACTTAAAACTGTCATGTCTATTATATTTGAGTTATAACTGCTATAACTGTTATAACTGCCATAACTGCCTCACTCTCATTAATTCAAGATATCTAAAAAGAGATTAAACAAATACTCATTCCGCTGTGTTTTAATCACTATCATAACTAACTAATTAAAAAGAAAAGTTTTTAAATATCTATTCAACCCCCCCTTCTAGATAACTATTGTGCCTCCGGGAACTAACAATTGATATCAGAGCAGGTTTTATAATATAGCCTACAAAGCTTGAGTAGATCCAATGGCACACTTACCAAGCGAATCAAAGACTGGAGGAGGCAGCAAAGCACCTATGTCCAACAAAGATAAATTTGCTAACTGGAAGGTTAGGATGCAAGCTTACATGGATTCAATAGATGAAGATTTATTTGAAACTGTTCAAAATGGGCCCTATGTTCCTACAAAGCTTGTGCCAACTACAGACGACCCAAATAGAATACAGATCAAGGTTAAAGGAGAATGGACAAAAAACAAGAAGAGAGCTGTCCAGCTTGACAAAAAGGCCAAGAACATCTTATTTCAATCCTTAGAAGATGATCTGTTTGAAAATGTGGTCAATAGCAAAACAATAAAGGAGGTTTGGGAAGCATTACTCATCATACATGAAGGAACAAAAGAAGTCAGAGAAAACAAACAATCTCTCTTGACTCAGCAATATGAGATGTTTGCTCACGTTTAAGAAGAGAACATCACTGCCACCTATGAGAGATTTAATGTTCTGCTCAACTCTCTACGAGCCTATGGAAAGATCTATCCAAACAAAGATCTGATAATAAAGTTCATGAGATCCTTACTAAGCAAGTGGGATGCCAAAACCACTGCCATTAGAGAATCAAAGAATTTACATGAAATGACTGTTCAACAGTTATATGGCAACCTTCTCACATACGAACTGGAGCTGACTCAATGAGCATAAACTTTGTCTAAAGGAAGAAAGAAGGATAAAGGTGTTGCTCTCAAAGCAACTGAAAACACCTCCAAAGTCAACACTGAAGTTGATTCTGACTACGATGAAGATGATGATGAGGACTTTGCAATGCTGGTGAAAAGACTAAGAAGGTTCATGCAACAAGGCAAAACCAAAGAAGTTAAAGAAAAAAGTCAAGAATCACAAAGGAACCAGAGAGCAAATGAATGATCTATGATATAATTGCAAGAAACCTGGCCACTTCATTGCTAACTATAACAAACCTCTCAGAGAAGAACTCAAGAAGAAATCACATTCAAAGAAGGAATACAAAGGTAATAAGAGGCCTCAGAAGAAAGACAAAGGCCTTGTAGTTGGAGGATCGTGGAGTGACTCAGATAATGACTCAACTCCAGAATCTGGAGATGATTAAGATCCTCAAATGACAAATCTTTGCCTGATGGCCAAAAATGCAAGGGATAAAAAAAACTCCAACATACATGAAGTAAGTATCGATGAGGTATTTGACTTCAACTCTCCTGATGTAGATATTGATGACCTAAGAACTGCACTGCATGGCATAACATCTGATCTGCATTAATACATGAAGTGGTTTAGAGGTCTGTCTAAAGATTATTCACTTCTTCAAAAGGAGAAAGAAAATATCCAAGAAGAACTGGAAATAGCCCTTCTCAGTACTGATTCTCTCTCCAAGTTTGAAGCTGAGAATAAGCTCTTGAAACAAACAAATGAGCTCAATTCAAAAAGAGAGTCAAGTCTAACCTCTAAAATTGAGGATCTAGAAAAGACAATCTCTACATGGAATAAATCCTCTTCGTCCATGGACTCCCTAATCACTAGCTAGAGAAGTGTCTCTGACAGAACAGGGTTAGGCTTTGAGGATTCTACCTCAGAGCCATGTGTGGAAAAAGTAAAGGAAACTAGCACTAGTAATGCCTCAGGTTTTAGTAGAGGCATTATATTTGTGAAATCCTCACAGAAGGATGAGCCTGTCAAACCCTGCTCAGCTGATTCAATCCATATGCCCAGGAGTACGGGATCTCATGTTGGTCTGGGTTTCAGAAAAGAGAAGAGTAACCTAGCCACTACTCACCAACCTTGAAGGATCGTAGAGTCCAATAAGATCAACTCAACGAACCAACTGGGAAGGTACAGTAGAGGTAAGGTATACTCCTCACAAATCATGAAACGAGAGGACACATGGAAGAAGGAATATCAGCTTAACAGGAGGATGACCAATAACCCACAAAAGTCCAAATGGAGGAAGAACTTTCACACACACACAAACATGCATCATATCAAATGTTTTGTGTGCTACAAAGTTGGCAACAAGGCTGCAAAATGTCATTATAATTCCATGCATGTGAGACCCAAAATCAAGCAGATTTGGGTCCCCAAGGGCACTAACAAAGTAGGACCCATGCAAGTATGGGTACCAAAATGAAGGTTTACTGTTGCTACAGGAAAAGAGCTCCACGATCACAACCTGGTATCTGGACAGTGGATGATCAAGGCACATAACCGGGAACAAAGCCCTTCTGTCTAACTACATAGAGAAGGAGGGTCCCTCGGTCATCTTTGGAGACAACGGCTCTAGCAAGACAAGAGGATATGGGTCAGCGGGAAATGGTGCAGTATCTTTCAGTAGAGTGGCCTATGTGGAAGGACTACATCACAATCTTCTAAGCATTAGCCAACTCTGTGATAAGGGTCATCAAGTAACATTCCTCAATAATCAATGTCAAGTCCGAGACCTGAAGACATCTGTTGTAAAGTTAACCGGTATAAGAGAAGAAAATGTCTACACAGTGAATCTTGGATAACTAAGCTCAGATGAGACAATTTTCTTTCTAGCTAAAGCATCTGAAGAAATGAGCTGGCTATGGCATCGAAGATTATCTCATCTCAACTTCAAAAGCATGTCCAAATTAGCTTCAAAAGATCTAGTTGTAGACTTACCCAAGTTCAACTTTGTTAAAGAAAGGCAGTGCAATGCCTGTTAACTTAGAAAGCAGACCAGAAGCTCATTCAAGAGTAAAACTGCCAACTCAAATGACAAGCCTCTGCAGTTGCTACACATGGATCTATTTGGGCCAATTCCAATGGCGAGCCTTGGGGGAAAGAGATACTCTCTGGTCGTAGTCGACGACTACACTAGATTTACATGGGTGTTCTTTCTAACCTCAAAGGATGAAACAAGCTTACAACTGATCAAGATGTTCAAGCTAGTGATGAATGAGAAATGAGAGAAAATCAAGGCCATAAGGAGTGATCATGGCAGAGAATTTGACTTCTCAGAAATGGACCAGTTTTGCACAGACAACGACATCAGTCACAACTTCTCAGCTCCACGAACTCCTCAATAAAATGGAGTAGCTGAGAGAAAGAACATGACATTGATAGAGGTTGGAAGGACTCTACTAGCAAAGAACCCATCTCGCTCAATACTTCAAGGCGTAAGTCGCTAACACCGCATGCTACACTCGTAATGCATCACCATACACTCTACGATTAAGAAGACTCCTTATGAACTGTGGAAAGAAAGAAAGCCAAGTGTCAGCTACTTTCATGTTTTCGGCTGTGCATGCTATATTCTCAACAATGGAAAGCAGTACTTGACAAAATTTCAACCAAAGTCAGACGAAGGAATCTTTCTTGGATATGCCACAGACAGTAATGCCTACAGAGTGTTTAACAAGAAGACACTCAGTGTTGAAGTCTCGATTCACATCATCTTTGATGAGACAGACTTAGACAAAACTGTGCTTCAAGACACTACGACCAATAGTTCAGACACTATGAATGAGGTCGTCGAGCTCAACACTACGATCGTAGTACCAGATAGTGAAATCGATGAGCAAGGAAATGAGATCGTAGAAAGGCCTATGCTAGACAACGAACCTCCGCACCAAGAAGAAAAAATAAATCTTGAAGATCAAAGACAAGAAGGGATAAGAACAGATGTCCCAACAGGAAGCAGATGGGCAAGAGATCACACTCAAGATCTAATCATTGGAGATCCGAGTGCAAGAGTCAAAACAAGAGTTGCCACCCAAAATGAATGCTTTTATCTAAGTTTCCTGTCACAAATGGAACCAAAGAAGATAGAGGATGCTATGGAAGACTCCAGCTGGATAGAGGCCATGCAGGACGAACTAATTTCCTTAATCAGTTCAAAAGAAGCAAAGTATGAAGATTGGTACCAAGACCAAAGAATCATCCTGTTATTGGAACCAAGTGGGTCTTCAGAAACAAGATGGATGAAGATGGAGTAATAACCAGGAATAAGGCAAGACTAGTGGCCAAGGGCTACTCTCAGGAAGAAGGCATTGACTACGATCAGACATTTGCACCTGTTACCAGACTAGAAGCCATCAGAATATTCCTTGCCTTTGCTGCTCACATGAAATTCAAGGTCTTTCAGATGGATGTCAAAAGTGCATTCTTGAATGGTGAACTTCAAGAAGAAGTCTATGTTGAGCAACCTCCAGGTTTCATTAATTCATCTCTTTCTAATTATGTCTTTAGATTAGACAAAGCCTTATATGGTCTTAAACAAGCACCTAGAGCATGGTATGAAACACTAACTAACTTCCTTATTGAAAATGGGTTCACTAGAGGTAGAGTAGATACCACACTATTTCTTAGAAAGCATAAAGATAAAGTCTTACTAGTTCAAATATACGTTGATGACATTATTTTTGGATCTACTGATGAAAAGGTATGCAAGAGATTCTCCAAACTTATGCAGAGCAAGTTTGAAATGAGTATGATGGGAGAGCTGAACTTCTTCCTTGGACTGCAGGTAAAGCAGATTGATGAAGGAATCTTCATAAACCAAGCCAAGTACATTAAAGACTTACTTAAAAAGTATGGCATGGAATTAGCCTCTCCCATGAAAACCCCAATTGCTCCTGTAACCAAGCTTGACAAAGATGAAAAAGGTAAAAGTATTGATATAACTCAATACAGAGGTATGATAGGCTCTCTTTTATATCTAACTGCCAGTAGACCAGATATAATGTTTGCAACATGCATTTGTGCTAGATTTCAGGCTAATCCTAAAGAATCTCATTTAACTGTTGTAAAGAAGATTTTCAGATATCTCAAGGGTACACCTCACTTGAGGCTTTGGTATCCCAAGGAGTCCTCATTTGAACTAATAGGATATACAGATGCTGATTTTGCAGGCTGCAAAATAGATAGAAAAAGAACCAGTGGCACCTGTCAATTGCTAGGAAACAGACTTGTGTCTTGGTTTAGCAAGAAGCAAAATTCAAGATACTTCAACCGCAGGTTTAATACATTCTCGGCTTTGGCATTCTTGTGCTTTCGAGATCCTATGGATGAAAAATAAGCTAGTAGATTATGGGTTTGAATTCAAATCCATACCTATTCACTTTGATAACACAAGTGCAATTGCAATAACTCATAATCCTGTCATGCATTCTAAAACTAAGCATATAGAAATAAGGTATCACTTCATTAGGGATCATGTGCAAAATGGAACTATATCCTTACAATATATCCCTACCGAAAACCAACTTGCTGATGTCTTTACAAAACCCCTAGATGAATCCAGATTTAACATATTAATAAGTGAGCTAGGCATGCTTAACTTACAACCATGAAAAGTATGCTCTAGTTTGTGCTAACTATACAGATGTAAAGGCTATGTTCGAAATCATAGACATGATCAAAGGAAGTTCACGATCGTAGAGCTGAAGTATCATGAAAAACAACGATCGCAGTATAGACGCAAGGATCGCAGTGCAGACTCAACGATAGCTGAGTTCCATCAATAAAACAAAGTAATTTCTCTAACAAGTAGCTCAGGAACAAACCTAACCTTTGTCTCACTCAATGAGGTTGGACCTTCCTGAGTTACCTTGAACCAAGAAAAATGCTCAGTCAAAAGTTCATCACAAGGACATGTTCAGACTCGACGATTACAGTTCAGACTCGACGAATACTAAACAGACTCGAAGAACGAAGAACAGACTCAACGAACGCAGAACAGACTCGACGATTACAAGGACCATCTCAACGATCGTAGTCATTGCTAAGGACACACTAGCTCAGAAAAGGTTAAGGGCAATTCAGTACAATCCTCCTCAGTCAAATTCGTAGAGCCAAGCAGATTTTGACACCTGTCCCACTAAGAGAAATGAAGAGAGGGAAGTTACAAGTACAAATTGAAATCGCCTTTTTAAAATCAGAAGTTCAAAAAGCTTATCTCTCTCATTCTCTCTCAAGCCAAAAACCCTAAATCTCAAGAAAGCTCGATACCATACTCCCCCATGCAAAGAAATCAATGGCGGTTTCCAACGCCATCTCCGCTGCAGACTCGCTTTTTGATGAGTTCAAAATAGCTGAACCCAAGTTTCACAAAACTTTGTCACTATTAAAGAAGGCTGGTCTCGAAGAGGGTTTGGGTGCAGACACATTGATCTACCCTAAGCTGGTGAAAGAATTCTACAGAAATGGCGTGTTTGAAAACGACACCATCACTACGAAAGTCAGGGATGTGGAAATCAGGCTAAAGGCTGAAGACATCAACCTAGCCCTAGGTATCAAATCTGAAGGGTATTCGTCCATAGATGGCATAGACTTCCATGAGGGACTTAAAAGGATGCATCACAAGAAATTTCCCTCTGTCAAAGGATACAAGAAGAAAGAATTTCCTCAAAGGTACGAATTTCTGGCTGACATTGTTGGAAAATGTATATGTTGCAAGAGTTCTGGTCACGACTCTGTAAATGAGGTGCAACTCAAGCTCATGACTGCCATATGTTATGGAATACAACTTAACTATAGAGCTCTATTGCTTGAATGGATTGGAAAGTGGATCACCAGCTCAAAGAAGACAAAGAGCTCTCAAAAGATGCTCTACGGACGATTTATAAGCATCACCCTACAGTCTGCTCTAGGTGACAAAATTGAGGACGATGAAGGAGAGTCCATCAATCCAAATAGACGAATGACCCATCAACTATTCGAGAATTGGAAAAGGAATCTAGCAGAAAATGTGCATATGGTGTCTGAATCCAGTGGTAGAACTGCTGATGTAAAGGAGTCAGGGATTCCAGGAAATATGTCCATTGTCAGGGAGACTGAAGAAGAAGAAGAAGAAACAAATAAGGAAGAACCCATTGCCCTGGTCAGAAAAAGCAAGGGCAAGATAAAGTTAAAGGCCAGAATAGCAGAAGAACCCTAGGGATCAATAACTGATAAACCTGTAGAGTCCTCTAACATTGAGACTCTAAGGATCCTGAGAAGGAAGCAACAACAGGCTGAGGTAGAAGAAGACAGAGCTACCATATCACAGCTACTGAAGAAGAATAAAATCAGCCACAAATCCAAGAGGCCATATGTCTCATCGATCGTAGAGTCTCTACCGATTGTAGAGACCAGACTGAACACCGAAGCTGCTGCATCAGATATTCTAGCTGATCAACAGGACAAAGCTGAAGCTCAAGAAAGTCCTGAGGATGTGACTCAGCCTAGAAAAACAAGAAGAAAACTAGTTAAGAAGTATATCCTTGTTAATGAAGGAGTACTCAAAAAGGAAGACAAAGAGCTGGCTGCTGAAAAGGAACTGTCCAAAGAAAGCCAAAAAGACAGAGTTCAAGCTGAGGTGGAGACACCAAAGTTCCAATCATAGAGAATATGCCAGCTGAGGGGGAGATGCCTGAAGCTCTCATCCTAGAAAATGCTCCAGCTGAAGGGGAGCTACTAATCGTGCAGGAGAATGATCATGCTGAGGGGGAGGCTCATGATATCCCCATGACAGAAGAAGAGGTTCCTACAGAGAATGAGGGAGAACCAGTGCAAGAACATCATGAGGCCATTGATATAATGGAATCCTCAAACAAAAACAGAGAAGAGGATGAAGGTGACGAGGTTGAGATCATAGTCGTGGGCATTGATGGGTACAGAAAAGCTAACTGTGAGCAACTATTTTCCTATGTACCCATGATGCCTTACCATCAAGCTCAAATTCTAAACTCCCGGAATCACATGTTTTAGAGCTTCAAAGAATATCCAGCCATCTCTGTGCTAGCTCATGGATTCCCATGAAGTTTCAACTTTACCAAGAAGTTACTCACAAATAACTCCTCTTCAAAGAATGAACATGAGGTACTGTCTATCCCAACCCTCTTCAGAGTTAATCACTTTCCATCATCCTCATTCAATCAATTTTATGAATTCCCATGTTGGTTGGAAGTGATTCTACATCCACTAAATCAATTCCCAATTACAGAATCCCAAAATTCTGTAACTGATGAGCCAAATATGACCAACTTTATACTGCTCCCACCTCCTATCATATCTACGATTACAGACTCTAACCCCAGTATAGAGTCCCAAGTCCAAATTGTAGAGCCACCTACTACACACACCCAAACACAGGCCCCTCCATCCAATATTCCCTCCTCATCCATCAACCTTGATCTTGCCCTCTACTCATTGCAAGATCAATTCAAGAGAACACCACCTCCTTCATAAATTCCCTATCTCAATGAACTTCTATGAGAGCTGCCCACCAAAGCTAATTTGTCAGCCATGTCCAAGAAAGTTATCAAGGAACTCGATGAGATTAACAACAATGATCAATGCTGCAAATAATCTCCCAAGCTCTTTAAGCTCTACGCTCACTAAGAAACTTAAAGAGCTCATCAAGGAAATGATTCAGAGCATAAAGGACAGGGATGACATTCACTTTCTAGCAGCCAAAAGACACATAGATGCTATTCTTGTTTTGCAGTCCCCTCAGGAAGCTCAGAATAAACTGATGATGGAGAACTTCCTCAATCTGCAAACTGTTGTAAAAGAGTTCCAACAATTTTACGTTAGCCAAGGACAACAGACTGACAACATACTGGCTGTTCTTCAACAACGGGAAGCTCGATCTATTGCGCTGATTCAAGAAAATCGAGAGGATATTGCTCAAACTCAGAGTCAACTCAACGAGCTTGTCCAAGGAGTGACTCACCTTTTAAAAGACATTCGAACCCTTGATGCTGACATAAAGGGGGAGAATAAAGGAAAAGGAATTCAAGGCAGAGTTTAAGGCAGAGGCAGAGGTCAATTTCAACTTCAAACTCAATCTTCGAGGAATCTTCCTTCAAGGAAATTCCACCAACAGACTCCATGAACCAGTCATCAGACTCAATGATCTGATCTGCAGGAAGTGTTAATGGCTCAACCATTAAGGAGTCAAAGGCCTTCTCCCAGCTCTCCTGAGGTGACAACAACATGTCTAAGAATGCCAATAGGAGATCCCGCATTTATGAACAGACATGATCACAGTGAGAGACTCAATCAAAGCAAGCTGGAGGAAATAGCTTGAAGAGATGAAGCTAGCAGGAGAAGAAGAGCTGAGGAATATGCAAATCCTTCAAGAAGCAAAAGGCCGAAGAAATAGAGATAAGGTGAAACTTAAACTCTTATTGATGTAGAGCTTAACTGTAATATCTATTCTTCAAACATCAATAAATTCATGTTTATTCTCTAGAAATTTTAGCTGCTCACTGAAATATTATGTCATGTTTGCTTTCCTAAAAATGCATCTAGAACTTGATAATTATGACAATAAATCTTCTTGGTTATGTCAAAATCAAATAGGGGGAGATTGTTGGAAGAATGCATATTTTGATTTGATGTTTAAAGTAAATACTCATGATTATATGTAAAGTCCTTCAAGGAATATATGTACAATGACTTAGTGATAGATCAAATTTGTTAGGTTGATCTTAGTTTTTAATGTTCATCATTCTATAAACGAATGAATAGACATAGAGATCAAAGATGTTAGGTTGATCTATGACTTGAAAGGAATAGACAGGCCTCAACAAAAATCGCAGTCTATCGAGCAGATCAACAGTTTGCAGAATCCAAGGCAGGATCGTAGAGCAATAGAAGATCGTAGTGTATCTACCTTGAAGGGCCTCTCTAGAAATCGTAGAGTGGCCCAAATGTTTGCCGAAGCTAACTTAGAGATCGTAGTGTGCTTTCGGAAATGTAGAGCCTGCAAGACAAGCAAGTGATGATCTTAGTGTGCAAAAATCGTAGTGTGCAAATCCTTGAGAGAGATCGTAGTGTTCTCTTCAGGCCAAGCATCAATGTGACAAGGCACCATGATATGGATCGTAGAGTATAATTTGTCTTGTGTCAGAAGCATCGAGCCCTACTTTTATTTAAAGACAAATTCCAACAAAAGTGGAATGAGTTTGAAATGTTGAAGTCCTCTCCAGTCCCAACGGTACAAAAGATATCCTTATTATTCAACAAAAGGAACGTATTCAAGAAGCTAAGGAAAGGACCATAAGACAGAGGAAAAACATTGTTGGGTAAAATCTAATTACGCACAACACGCAAGTATACGTGGTCAACAAGTAATAAAGTGATAAGTTGAGTATCGTTCCCACAGAGACTAATTAGCAATAACCTTAACTTACAATTACCAATCTTCTATTAAACCTAATTTTATTACACAAATTAACTCAATAATTTAAATTAACGCAACTAAAATTAAGAATAATTAAACTAACACAAAATAACCACGAATATCAAAATCTAAAATTTCAAACAATTAATGGAGGATTAGACTTATGATTTCACCCTAAGCTTCACTTTGATTTTAACACCTTTATCCCAATTTAACGCACTATCCCAATTTATTAATCAAGAACACGAACGTAGTATTAACCACCTCTCGATGCACTAATACCGTATTAACATCAATCCACAATTAAGATAGAAATCTGTTAAACACCTTAATCAACTAACCCATTATATCTCTATGTGAATTACAATTGAAGAAGGTTGAAGAATAAGTTCTCTATCCGATTACATGCAGTGTCAAGCATATCTCTACCTTAACACTCATCAAGTTTAAGCTACTAACAAAATCCTGAACACATGCTATATCAACTAGGTCTAGATTTGAATATCCTCTCTCGATTCCATCCAACTCCACAAAGAATTGTTGATTAGGCAATTCATAGATTCAAGCACAAATCAATATAGATAAACTGGAGATAGCTTATTAAATTGGAAATCAAAGTTTACAAAACCATCGATTCGCTTAAGGATCCATCACAAGCCTAAAAAGTGAATTAGTTCATTATAAACAAAATAAACACTGAATAAATCATAGAAATCATTCTTCCAATTACAAATAATAATCTAACACGAAGAATATTGAAAAACACCCTTCACATAGACTAGAATTGCAGTTATCTTGAAAAACTCCTCGAAATACTCCTCCACACTTGCTATCAAAAAACTGAACGTAGATCTCTGTAATATGTCTCTCTTCCTTCTTTTCTTGAAGTTGTTGTTCCTTTAGTATATCATGTCCAACACATAAGTCCTAGCCGAATTCTCTATCAAATAGAGTTATATTGCCATACAAATAGCTAAAATTCGTGCCCAAGAGGAATTGCAAACATAACAGGACACTCAGATTTTCCACCCCCCCCGCCCCGATGGGGGTTTATATACTATGTAAGCCCACCCCGATAGGCTATTCTCCTAACTTGCTCGTATGAAGACCCCCACCCCGACGGGGGTGTGTAGCCTAATAACGCCTCATCCCCACTATGTTCTGATAATCGGAGTGTAAACCCCCACCTTTGCGGGGTGTATAAGCTATTCATGCCCACCCCGGCGGGTTTATCTTCTGTTAACTGATTTCGTTGCTCTGCTAACTTGCTTTCAATTATGCTCCATTTGATTCCAAATCACACCAAATATCTCCAAATGTACGTTGAGTTCCACAACCACCATTCTACACATGAAATAACATAAAACAAGTAAAAGTGAACATGATCACAAGAGGAAGCTTGCTCAGCTACTCAGTTCTTTCGAACAAGTGCTTAACTGCAACTGAGTAACATCAATCACGAACTCAACAACTACCAACCAACTATAGTAAGAGTTCCAAGTCAGAAGGACTCTAAGTTCTAAGTGAACTGTGAAGAACCAAGTCTGTTGGACTTAAAGATTTCAAGAGTGAACTAAGAAGTGCCTAGACTGCTAGTCTAGAAGGAATCTGTGAGATTCAGAATGTGTAACAGACATCCTTAGTGGATTTCCTACTCGAGGAGTAGAAGAGTGGATTAGGAGCTTTAAGTGCTCTGAACCACTTAAAACTGCTGTGTCTATTATATTTGTGTTATAACTGCTATAACTGCCATAACTGCCTCACTCTCATTAATTCAATATATCTAAAAAGAGATTAAATAAATACTCATTCCGCTGTGTTTTAATCACTATCATAACTAACTAATTAAAAAGAAAAGTTTTTAAATATTTATTCAACCCCCCCTTCTAGATAACTATTGTTCCTCCGAGAACTAACATATACACACACACACACACATATATATATATATATATTTACATTTCTCGTCGTGCCTAGAGTTTATTTCATGGCTGTTGATTGTCCATATATATATATATTTACCGCTTATATATATATATAATTGTTGACAACTTTTGTACATACTGCATCATCATGTGAGCCTAGGAATCATGTGATCATAAATTCAGTTCCTGAATCTAGATTCGGTTCTCGTGATGGACATTTCCAGTTATAACCAGCTTGTAAATTATTCACGGTGTTTGAATATCCTTAGATGGCTCTCATGTCCACAAGGAGTTCGGCACTGCTATGTATATTATTTTCTAGAAGATGCTTCGCATCTCGAAAATAATAAAAGCAATCAAGCCGAACACATAATAAAATGGAAGTATCAAAGGCCTCAATTACTATTAAGCACAAGTGTTTGAAAAACCTATTTTACAAAACATTACTGCCATATCTCGTTAAAATTAAACTTTTATACACAATTCAATGTAAGACCCCAAGTTTTGTGAATAAAGATTTAAATTTCTCGTTTTTTTTAATATTATGGTGTGAATTTGATATAATGTTATAGTTGTGGGTAGTATTTATAAATTTGGCAAAGTATACAAGTTGTCATAAAATATTCAATTGGTCGGGAAATATTTGTTTTAACATGGAATATTCGTATGACAACATAATCATTGGTGGACCCCACAACTAATTATTTATTTTAATAAGAAAACTATGAAATATATTTTTATAAAAATAACGGCGGAAGTTTTACCGTTAAACTGTTGAAATACCCGGTGGTAAAAGTACAGTAATAGGCGTGGTTGCATAGTAGCACACAGTATTGATTATTGATGCTTAAGTGATAAGTCACTCAGTTATACTCAATTATTACTACAGTAATTGCTGCATAGTATCTCACGTTATTTTATTCAAATATTGTCAATATTTTTATATATTATTAAATCAATAATTGAGACGATACAATTATTCATATTATTATTTGCAATATTGACGATGTCTAGAAAGTTCTGTCAAGGAGAGGTTTGGTCACCTAATTGTGCGCCAATAGGGAGAAATCCTTATTGGAAAGCCCCCTCTTTCCTGGGAATGATCAAGTTGTTAAATATTACGAATAATAATAATAATAATGATGATGATGAATACATGTTGTTAATAATATTGAAGAGATTTTTATGAAGTATTTGATGTAAATTTTACTTATTTTATGGACCTCCATTTACCCATTTTTCAAAATAATCGGTAGAAGATTATTCAGTATATATATTATATGGGATCCACCTGTGATGGTGATATGTTGGTGGAGGGAACATGTGGGGCCCACGTTTGAAGAAAAATGAACTGGGGGGAGGGAAATGAAATGGGATGGTTCACGAGATTTTTGTGTGTTATAGGTAATGGAAGGATTATATATATATATATATATATATATATATATATATATATATATATATATATATGAAAATATATGTCGTGGTGGGGTGGAGAAAAAGAAGGAAAAGGGATTCACGTGGATGTATAAATTATATATATATATATATATATATATATATATAGTTTTTTGTTTTACATGGAAATTCATTCATCTATGACCTTGTATAAGGCACCTGTGAAGAAGAAAAAAAAACACTATGCAGTCCATGATTCTAAAATTCAAATAGTATCCTTTCTATTCTCCTATAAATATGATGCTTATTTAGAATTGAAAATCACACCAGAATCAGAGAATTCTTCTTCTATAATATTGAGCGTATTTCTTTCAAGTTTTAGGAAGCTTTGAGTGTAGAAAACAGTGAAAGTTTTCTTCAAGAATATATCCGCTATACCAGTTGGAATACTCTTCTTTTTAAGGTAAGGGGTATTATTTATTTCATATTCGCTTACGATATTATTTTTCGTATTCGTAAGAAATTTTATTTCGTTCAATATTCGCAAGAAATATTATCTTCGTTTAATATTCGTAAGGAATATTATATTTGTTTAATATTCATAAGGAATATTATTTTTGTTCAATAGTTATAAGGGATATTATTTTTGTTTAGTATTCATATAAAATAATATTTGCTTCCATACTCTGTAGTGTGTAAGTAATATTAATTAGTTTCAGATTTCGAATTCTACACTCATTTTGTTAAAGTTTTGGCTTCTATACTCCATTAAATTAGTAGAATATCCTTGATATTTGCGCTTCATCCAGTATCTTTTCATGCAAATATTATTCTGAGCATTCTTGATAATTTTTAACTTTTTCATGCTGGAGTACTGATAAGTGGATTTTATATCCACGAATCGGTTTCTAATTCAACCTTATTCGTTGTTAAATCCTTGATTTTATGTTTTAGTTTTACTTGTTTATTGTTATTTTATGTGTTGGTGGGTTGGTGTGGCATGTGATCAAGAAGGGAGGCATTTTGGGCGAAATCTTAGCAAGATATGGATATTAAGGAAGTTAAAAGTCAAGGAGGTAGCTTACGCCAGCCTATTTAACTCTTACACCTTTCACCCAAGGCGGGGTCTTCAATCTTGTTTGCGAGAGCCTAGCCTCACCAAAGGGGGTCCCAATTTCGCTCTATCCTAACCTGATTCAAACACTGCTGGGACTTGAGTTTTAGGGGGTGTTTGATAAAAATTGAATGAATCTGAATCTGAATCTGAATCTGAATGAGCTGAATCTGAATTTGAATGAAAAAAACTGTTTGATAATTGACATGTCTAAAACATCTGAATGAAAAAACTTCATTATTTTACCCTTCTGAAAAAATTCAAAAATATTGTAAATTTATTTAATATTACTTAATATAATAGTTAATATTTTTTTCTGATTTTTTTTTAATTTTTTTTACTTCATTCAAATTTCTCATTCACCCATTCAGCCTAAAAATCTGACTTAGCCATTCAAATTCGTCCATCTTACCGATTCAAATTTATTCGCACTAAAAACAAACACACCGAATCGATTCACCATTCAGATTCACTCCATTCAAATTTCTAAACAAACACCCCCTTAGTAATTGTATGGTATTGGGACTCTAAAGGAGAGAGGATTGCATGCAGATTTTGGTTGTAAACATATAACTACATCAAAAACAACAAGATCATCGTCATGCAGAGCAATTATCAGAGATTACATACAGATTTTCATATCAAGCATTGGAGTGGAGATTTTGAAGAACTTTCATATCAATTACGGATTAAGGCTAAAGTGAAGGGTGTTCTGCATTATTCTTCTTCTTTAGTTTTATATTTGTAATTGAAAGGATGTTATCTTTAATTTATTCAGTTATTATTTCATTTATGATGAACTAAATACTTTTTAGGCTTATGACGGATCTTTAAATGAAACGATGATTATGTAACTTTGATTTTCAGTTTAATAAACTATTATCCAGTTTATCTATATTAATTTGAGCTTGAATTTATGAATTGTCTGATCAATAGTTCTTTGTGGACTTGTATGAATTTGAGAGAGGAAGTATGAGTCTAGACTTAGTTAATATAACACGTGTTCTTGATTTATGTGAATGAACAAAATCTTGATGAATGTTAGGGTAGAGATATGCTTGACATCGCATGTAATCAGATAAAGAACTTGAACTTAAACCTTCTTTAATTTTAATTCGCATAGAGATATAGTGAGTTAGTTGATTAAGGTGTTTAACTTGTTTATATCTAAATTGTGGATTTGAGTTAATACGGTATTAGTACATCGAGAGGTGGCTAGTGCTATATACGTGTTATTGATTAATAAACTAGGATAGTGAATTGAACTGGAATAAAGGTGTAAAAATCAGAGTGAAGCTTAGGGTGAAGTCGTAAGCCTAATTCTCCAATAATTGTTTGAAATTTCAGTTTTTAATATTTTTGATTATTTTGTGATCTTAGTATTTTTAATAATTTAGTTTAATAATATTAATCATTAATTTGGATAGTTTAATAAAATTAGGATTAATAAGAAACTGATAATTGTGAGGTTAAATTCGTACTAAATTTCTCTGTGGGCGATACTCTACTTACTATTATATTACTTGTTGACAACGTATACTTGCGTGTTGTGCATAATTAGATTTCACCCAACAAGTTTTTGGCGCCTTTGCCGGGGACATTTTAGTATAGATTTTAATATTTTACGATATCAGTTTAATTAGTCCAGTTTTACTTCAACATTTTATTTTTGTTTTGTTCGTCTTATTTCAGGTTTTTGAAGTTGGTTTATGCAAACGCGGTCCAAAAATCCAGACTTGCTTCCTTTTGAGGACGACATTGAAAAACGGTTTCAAAGGCTAAGTAAGTGGATCAAGAAAATAAGAGAAGAATTCAAAAACTCTGAAAAAGAAGAAGCAATGGCTACCGAAGATCAGAAAGCGTTGAGGGATTTTGCTACACCCAAGGTGACTGAGCTGCAGTCAAGTATTACCAGGCCTGCTATAGCTACGAACACATTTGAAATTAAGCCTGGGACTATTCAGATGATTCAAAATTCGGTTCAGTTTGGGGGTTTAGCAAATAATGATCTGAATGAACACTTAGTCAGCTTTTTGGAAATTTATGACACCTTCAGGTACAACGGGGTGTTAGATGATGCGGTGAGACTTCACTTGTTCCCATTTACTCTACTGGACAAGGCAAAATGTTGGTTACACTCTTTACCACCGGGATCAATAACTACTTTGGAAGACCTCGCTCATAAATTTCTTGCAAAATTCTTCCCACCAGCGAAAACTGCAAAAATGAGGAATGAGATAACTATGTTTGAACAGCAACACGGGGAGTCACTGTATGAGGGATGGGAAGGATACAAGGAATTGCTCATAAAGTGCCCGCATCATGGATTGCCTAAGTGGTTGCAGATGAACACATTCAACAACGGGTTGAACGAAAATCTCAGGACCAGTATTGATGCAGCTTCGGGTGGAGTGTTTATGGCTAGGAGTTAAGAGGAGGCTTATGAGTTGATAGAGACTATGGCGGCTAACAACTACCAGTGGCCCATGACAAGAATGACACAGGCGAAGGCAGCTGGCGTGTTAGAAGTAGATAGAGTGACAGCAATACAAGCACAAATTTCAGCACTCTCTAAGAAGTTGGATGCCATGTCAGGGGTACAGACACAACAGGTTACAGTTATTTATGAATTGTGCACGGGTGAACATCCAATAGATTAATGTGCAATCAACCCAAAGTCGCAAGCAATTTGTGGGTAGCTACAATGTAATTCCACGTATCATGTCGTACTAGAATGCATACAATCGTGGGAATAGGAATCATCCTAACTTTTCATGGAGTAATAATCAAAGATCAAAGAAGCTCCACGACCATCATATCCCCGTGATTTCGTAATCATCAACAACCGCTCAACATCAAGAGAGGAAATTAGATTTAGAGGAGTTGTTGTCAAAGTATATAACAAGCAATGAGGCAGCGATGAAAAACCAAGCAATGGCCATCAAGAATCTAGAAAATCAGATGGAACAAATTGCCTTAGCATTGAATAATAGACCACAGGGGACTCTACTGAGTGACACCGAAAGAAATCTGAAGGGAAATTATGAGCAGTGTCAGACAATCACTTTGAGAAGTGGAAAACATCTAGATGGGAAAAATGCAGAAAATTCAGCTAGAACGGATGACAAAGTTGATGAGAACAAAGTGGTTGAAGAAAAACAGGGTGAGGATAAGCAAATTGAGAAAACAAAGTTAGATGACAAGCCAGTTGTGTATCCTCCACCGCCGTTTCAGTAGAGAGTCCAAAATCAGAAATTAGATAAGCAGTTTGCGAAATTTTTGGAAGTTTTTAACAAACTTCAGATTAACATCCCGTTTGCAAAAGCCCTAGAGAAGATGCCAAGTTATGCAAAATTCATGAAAGGGATTCTATCCAGGAAAAAGAAGTTAGAAGATTTCAAAACAATGGCATTAACAGAGAAGTGTAGTGCGGTTTTACAGCGAAAGTTGCCACCCAAGTTGAAAGATCCGGGGAGTTTTACCATTCTGTGCACGATTGGGAACATGGCATTTAACAAGTGTTTATGTGATTTGGGGGCGAGTGTAAACCTTATGCCCTTATCAGTTTATACAGAATTGGGTTTGCCAGCTCCAAAGCCTACGAACATCTCATTATAGTTGGCGGATATGATATGTCACCACGCACTTCGGAGGCATTGTAGAGGACATATTGGTCAAGGTTGACAAGTTTATATTCCCCGTAGATTTCATAATTCTGGATTTTGATGAAGATAAGAACATCCCGATTATCCTAGGGAGACCTTTCTTGGCTACGGGTAGGACACTCATCGACGTACAAAAAGGTGAACTAACTATGAGGGTCCAAGATCAAGAAGTAAAATTTAACGGGCCAAGGATATTCATGTAATCATTGATGGTCATGATTATACCGAATAATCCCTGGTCATAATCATACCAATAACTGTCCATCAATGCACTACGGGCCAATGAAGACTTTTACCACATCATTTATAACATTACGGGTCATGATTATACCGAATGATCGCTGGTCATAATCATACAAATCAATAGTCCATCTATGCACGTAAGCCAAAGATGACTTTCATCACAATATAAGCACGAGGATGATGACAATGATATAAGCATTAATCAAACGAAATCAAGGATAAATATTAAAGACTTTAAATTTATCTAGAGTTTAAAAATATCCAAATTGTCAACATGATACTGCTTTGTGGAGTAAAATTAAAGAATGATATTGTATCAAAAATGATTTGGACAGAAAAGAAATCAATTTTTGTCATGAATAATACTCTGGGTGAATAGTACCCTGTGAATAGTACTTCGAGAATAGTACTCTGTGAATAGTACTTTATGAATAGTACTCGTGAATAGTACTTCGTGAATAGTACTTTATGAATAGTACCCGTGAATAGTACTCATAAAAGGAAAATACAAAAGAAAACGATATTCCATGACGAGTACAAAAGAAATGATATCTCATACGAGTATAATAGGATATACGAAATTGCAAATGGATTTTCATCCGCAATGCGGTAATCCACGTAGGCAGATCATTTCCACAATTTAAGAATGAATACGAAGGGTCATTCACCATGCATGCGGTACTCCGCGTAGACAGGTTATTCCAACAAAAAATAAAGAATGGAAGAACAGAAGAATTTCACCATGCATGCGGCAGTCCGCGTAGACAGGTTATTCCAACAGAATAATAAAGAATGGAATAACAGAAGAATTTCACCATGCATGCGGTAGTCCGCGTAAACAGGTTATTCCAACAGAATAATAAAGAATGGAGTAACAACCCTTACGAGTATTGAAAGAAAATAACTCTCTTCAGAATACGAAAGAAATAATCCCCTTACGACTGTTGAACGAAAAAAATATTCCTACAAATATTGAACGAAAAATGATATTCCTTACGAATATTGAACAAAAATAATATTCATACGAATAGGAAAAAATAATATCTCTTCAGAATATGAAATAAATAATACCCCTTACCTTGGAAGAAGACTAGATACTGGAATAGTGAAGTAGTAGACTACTCTTCTTTTCTCTCTATAGCTTCTCTCTCTATAGCTTCTCTCTCTATAATTGCTCTTGTGAGTCTTAGTGAATTGGTGAGAATGAAGGAAGAATAAGCTTCTATTTATAGGAAAATATAGTTTTGATAATTGCACATTTTGGGACTCGAAATATTACAGTATAATACCTTCATCTTTTCCTTCATTTTTAAGTTAGTCCTGCAAGTATTATCAAACTTGCACCATCTCCCCTAATAGTACATCATGTGAATCAATAGTTCAGTCATGTGAATCAATAGTTCTATACATGTGCAAAAAATAGTTACAGTATAGTACCTTCATCTATACCTCTATTTTTAATTTAGTCATGCAAGTATTATCAATCTTGCACCACCTCCCCTAATAGTACATGCATGTGAATCAATAGTACATACATGTGAACAAATAGTTATAAGCATGTGAATTAATAGCAATTAATTGCTCATTTATCTGATTAATTACCCGATTGGTCAATAAAAATTTATCAAAATAAATGTCAATTCCCACAAACACTAATAATCTCAACACAATGGAATTATCAATTTCATCTTTAATCAACACGAACTTATTCATCATTAATATTATAACTTACAATATTTAACAACCAGATCATTCCCAGGAAAGAGGGGGATTTTCGATAAGGAATTCTCCATATTAGCGCGCAATTAAGTGACCAAACCCCTTTCCTCGACAGAACTTTCTAGACATCGTCAATAATACAAATAATAATATGAATAACTTTGTCGTCTCAATTATTGATTTAAAAATATAAAATATTATACATATGATACTGTGACAATAATTGAATCAATAATATGAGAGATATTATGCAGTAATTACTATATCAATAATTGAGTATAACTGTGTGACTTCTCACGTAAGAATCAATAATCAATATCGTGTGCTACTATGCAACCACACGTATTACTATACTTTTATCACTGATTATTTTATGACAACTTGCTTACTTTGAAAAAATTTCAAATATCACCCTTAACTCTAACCTTTTATCAATTTAACCATTTACTAAATAGAATAATAATTATAAGAAAATTGAATACTTTCCTTTCATAAAATTCAGGATCTCAGAATCTCCCCTCCTTATGAAATTTCGCCCTTGAAATTTACGTACCTGGTAGTTCGAAGAGATGAGAATACCTTGCTTTCTTTTCGGATTGTACCTTCCCGATTATTTCCTCTCTATCATGATTTTTCCATTTCTCATCTCCTGTATTTCAAATATCATTCTAGAATACATCTTCAAAACAAAGGTTAATTGATATGCCACATATTATCCCTATACTCTGACCGACAAATTAAATACCAAATAAACTTAGGTAGGTCATACTAACAAAGGAATTTACTCGTCTCTCTCCTCCTAGTTCTACTCTCACATCTCAGCTAGGGATCATATCTCTAAGCTTTGATACAAACTGTGACGCCCCAAAATTAGGTATACATCACCCATCTTGGGTCGCCAAATACATGGTATATAAATTAAATACAAACTTAATTATACAACTGTCGTGTAAAAATACGACAAAACATAGCTGAGTTTAAACAAGAATATTGTCTTCTAGACAGAATTCAAACTCAAATTCTATCCTCATTACATTTATTATCACACTATTAAACAGAATAGTGAGGACTACTAAAACAACCATGTGGACCATCAATCCATTCCCCGACCAGTCCCAGCTATATTCTCATTTCCTGAAGAGAACAGTGAAAGAAAAGGGTGAGCTTAACTAGCCCATTAAGAAATATTATGACTAAGATAATGCAGAATAAATTATCATTAGCCTTCTACAGTGTTAAACTGATAAAATACAATAAACATCAAGTTTAACTGCAACGGAATAAGCAATCCATTAGAAGAGTCAAGTAGAGCATGATATCTATTATCTTCTATGATTTAAAAAGTTTTTCATCCACTTTATCGCTGGGACTCAGCTTAATAAATAAACCACATCATCGAATCATCCCTGCACTACGGGCCAAGGATATTCATGTAATCATCAATGGTCATAATTATATCGAATAATCCCTAGTTATAAGAATACCAATAACAGTCCATCAATGCACTACGGGCCAATGAGGACTTTTAACACATCATTTATAACATTACGGATCATGATTATACTGAATGATCCCTGGTCATAATCATACCAATCAATAGTCCATCTATGCACGTAAGCCAAAGATGACTTTCATCACAATATAAGCATGAGGATGATGACAATGATATAAGCATTAATCAAACGAAATCAAGGATAAATATTAAAGACTTTAAATTTATCCAGAGTTTAAAAATATCCAAATTGTCAACATGATACTGCTTTGTGGAGTAAAATTAAAGAATGATATTATATCAAAAATGATTTGGACCGAAAAGAAATCAATTTTTGTCATGAATAGTACTCCGGGTGAATAGTACCCGGGTGAATAGTACCCCATGAATAGTACTTTAGGAATAGTACTCTGTGAATAGTATTTTATGAATAATACTAATGAATAGTACTTTGTGAATAGTACCCGTGAATAGTACTTCATTAATAGTACTCATAAAAGGAAAATATAAAAGAAAATGATATTCCATGACGAGTACAAAAGAAATGATATCTCATACGAGTATAATAGAATATACGAAACTGCAAATGGATTTTCATCCGCAATGCGGTAATCCATGTAGACAGATAATTTCCACAATTTAAGAATGAAAACGAAGGGTCATTCACCATGCATGCGGTAGTCTGCGTAGACAGGTTATTCCAACAGAATAATAATGAATGGAAGAACAGAAGAATTTTACCATGCATGCGGTAGTCCGCGTAAGCAGGTTATTCCAACAGAATAATAAAGAATGGAATAACAAAAGAATTTCACCATGCATGCGGTAGTCTGCGTAAACAGGTTATTCCAACAGAATAATAAAAAATGGAGTAACAACCCATACGAGTATTAAAAAAAAATAACTCTCTTTAGAATACGAAAGAAATAATACCCCTTACGACTGTTGAACGAAAATAATATTTCTACGAATATTGAACAAAGATGATATTCCTTACGAATATTGAACAAAAATAATATTCATACGGATACAAAAAATAATATCTCTTCAGAATATGAAATAAATAATACCCCTTACCTTGGAAGAAGACTAGATACTGGAATAGTGAAGTAGCATACTACTCTTCTTCTTTCTCTCTATAGCTTCTCTCTCTATAATTGCTCTTGTGAGTCTTAGTGAATTGGTGAGAATGAAGGACGAATGAGCTTCTATTTATAGGAAAATATAGTTTCGATAATTGCACGTTTTGGGACTCGAAATATTATGGTATAATACCTTTATCTTTTCCTTCATTTTTAATTTAGTCATGCAAGTATTATCAAACTTGCACCACCTCCCCTAATAGTACATCATGTGAATCAATAGTTCTATACATGTGAAAAAAATAGTTACAATATAGTACCTTCATCTATACCTCTATTTTTAATTTAGACATGCAAATATTTTCAATCTTGCACCACCTCCCCTAATAGTATATGCATGTGAATCAATAGTACATACATGTGAAGAAATAGTTATAAGCATGTGAATTAATAGCAATTAATTGCTCATTTATCTGATTAATTACCCAATTGGCCAATATAACCTTATCAAAATAAATGTCGATTCCCACAAACACTAATAATCTCAACACAATGGAATTATCAATTTCATCTTTAATCAACACGAACTTATCCATCTTTAATATTATAACTCACAATATTTAACAACCAGATCATTCCCAGAAAAGAGGGGGCTTTCCGATAAGGATTTCTCCCTATTGGCGCACAATTAGGTTACTAAACCCCTTTCCTCGACAAAACTTTCTAGACATCATCAATAATGCAAATAATAATATGAATAACTTTGTCGTCTCAATTATTGATTTAAAAATATAAATATTATATAGATGATACTGTGACAATAATTGAATCAATAATATGAGAGATATTATGCAGTAATTACTGTAGCAATAATTGAGTATAACTGAGTGACTTCTCACGTAAGCATCAATAATCAATACAGTGTGCTACTATGGAACCACACGTATTATTGTACTTTTATCACCGATTATTTTATGACAACTTGCTTACTTTGAAAAAATTTCATAACTTTAACCTTTTATCAATTTAACCATTTACTAAATAGAATAATAATTATAAGAAAATTGAATACTTTCCTTTCATAAAATTTGGGATCTCACATTAGATCTTGCATGTGTTATATGTTTAGCTAGTGTAATTGTATCATTGTTATACCCTGGTATATGAACTATAGAACCATGTCATCAAAACACATAAACAATCAACAGAATCAAAGTTATTAGCAGTCAAAGCAGGTTGACCAAGCACATTTTGAGTTTTCTGGAAATTCCAGAAAACCGAAGAGCATGATTTCTGACAGGGTTTGACCAACCCAGATCTTGAATATGTGATGTAGTTATGCTACCTAAGTGTAGTACTTTAGTTCTTTGACATGTTATCTACAAGAGTGTAACACTTTAACACCCAAACAATGTCCAGAAATCAAGTTATTAAAGCTCCAAAGTAGTTACTTAGCACTGACTGGGTTTCTGGGTAACCCAGAACAGGCATGGCAGCCACTTTTGATACTTAGATCTTCATGATATGTAGTAGTTAGACCATGAAATTGGTTTTCACTTGTAGTATTACACTAGTACAACACCATGAATACACTCTCAAGCCTAGAGTCCAAACTAGTGAGTAATTAACCATGGTCAAACTAGCCCCTAAGGCATTGACCATGGCTGTTCTTCAGTGATGAAGAACACCAACCGCGACAGTTTTTGTTGCTAAAGCCTATAGCGACAGTTTTATTAAAATTAATTAAATTAATTTCCAATAAATCAATAAAAATACAAAATAATTAGTAAAAATTCAAAAATGAGTTTTAAAAATTATTTTAAGTTATAAAAATTACTTTTGATAATTTGACATAATTTTTATTAATATTTTAATTTATTTGAATATTAATTATATTAAATTTATTTAATAATTATATTAAATAAACTAGTTAAAAATGGTTTTAATAGTTAAATGATAATAAAGTGTTAAAAATATTTTAATTTATAAAAGATGACTTTTAATATTTTGAGATAAATTTCATTAATAACTTAATATTAATGTTAATAAATTTATTTAATAATTATATTAAATAAATAGTTTTTATGATTTAAAAATCATTTAAAAATAATATAAATGATTTAAAAATATTTTAAATTATACTCCTTCCATCCCAAATTAATTTCTTATTTTTGACTTTTTTAAGTCAAATTGACTATTTTAGAATTAATAATTAAGCATATATAAATATATTTCTAAAATTATAAAAATTAGGATTAGTAATAAATTGTATATACTTTCTTTTGGTTATAATCTCTTCACCGTATTTTAGCAAAAATAGTAAAAGATTAGTTTTAAAATGGTCAATTTGACTTTAAAAAGTCAAAATTGAGCAATTAATTTGGGAAGAGGAGTAATAAATAACTTTTAATATTTTGATGAGAAATACATTAATATTTGAATATTAATGGTAATTATTTAAAATGATTTTAAATATTTTAAAAATTATTTAAGGGTAATATTAATGTTTTAAAAATATTTTGAGTTATTACAAATAGTTTTAATATTTTGATAAAGATTGCATTAATATTTTAACATTATTTAAATATTAATGATAATGTGATTATTCAGTATTTAAATCATTTAAAAATGATATCAGTGTTTGAAAAATTATTATAAAATATAATAATTATTATCAGCTTCCAAAAAATATTATAAAGTATAATTAAATTATCTAAAATAATATTAAAACTTTAGAGTAGTGTCTTATTGAAAATAAACTCGTTAATTTTCTGATAAAGTAATAGAGACACTTATAAAAAAGGGACTTTGTGGTCGGACATTCGACTATTGCGCTATTTTTTTAGTATTATGCATAATATTGGGTACAATGAAGCTGATCACTTTATGTACTCACAGAGGTGTATGATTTAATTTTTATGGTTACCTGATACGCTTGAGTTAATTCAATATTGAATATCTGATAATTCCTCGATTAGTTCAAGATCTATTGTGATAACTCAACATGAAATCTGGGAATATCCCACTTTATTATTGCAGTAGTATTATCTCTTGATAATCAATTGAACATTATTGAAACTTCGAAAGAGTTTTACTCTTTCATCATTGAATTGTTGTTTAGCATGAAATTTGATAAAGTCTTGTTATTGGTAAATGATTTATTCAACTAATTCAAAGTCCTTTGAACATTATTGAAGTCCTATCGAATCTAGACTATAATATTCTTGATTCACATCTTTTATTGTATGTTTTAACTTGCAGAGTAAACTTGTTGCTCACCTTGCTTAAATATAACATTTCAGCTAAGAATGAAGTAGTAGGAGGGTTAGAGAAAGACAAGGCAAGGGCAAAGTACATGAGTAGTTATTATAAACTTTACTTATTGTGTTATTATGTGTAAACATTTTTGTATAACTGAAGGTATGTAAATTATGTTAAGGTTAGATAACCTAGGATAATGTTATAAGGATATTAATTATTGGTATGTATGAAGATATTCATAACTGAATGGGTAGTTAGATGTTATTTATATGATGGATCTTGAGCACCAAACCCGGGGTTAGGTAACCCGAATTTGGGGGTATCATAGGTTGGTATCAAAGCTTTAGTTTATAAACCTTAAGTGGGGAAACCTTAGGAATATAACCATAAGCAATATAGAGAAAACTCATTTAAAGTTATAAGTGAGGGATTGACGAAGTGCATCAATTGTAAGATATGTGGAAACATAGTGTTTATGAATTTTGTACTGGTGATGTACTAATCAAGATTGTTTAAAACTGATTATAGGATGTTGGGAGATGATGAAATGGTTACAAAGATGTTAGCAGCTGTTGCAGCAATGCCATTAGCTGAGGTGCCAGCTCAGAGTGAGTCAGTTAAAGAAGTTGTAAGAGACGAACCTATGGTGAATCTAGGAAGCGATCATGCCGAGTATCCTGAAATGGATCTAAATGAAGATAAAGAAGTAGATTCTGAAGAAGCTAAGGTGGAGTCAGAAATTAAGGTCGAAGTAGGAGAAAAAGGTAGAGTAGAAATCAAAAAAGGTCAAATATCTGCGGAAGTTCAGGAACTACAAAATAAGGTATTTCTTTTGGAGGAATTGTGGAAGATGGAAAGGGCGTTGCGTGAAATGACAGAAGAACGAAATGATATGAAGGCACAAGTGGATAGAATGAGGCCTGAAGGTGGTGGATCATCTGAAGATATAATAGAGAAGAAGAAGGGTAATAATAAAAGGAAAAGGAATAATGACAGTGGCAGTAATTCAGGGAATTCAAATTCAAAGAAGAAGCAAGCATGTGGCAAGTGTGGATAGAATCATTTGGGAGAATGTATGATGGGGAAAAATGTGTGTTTCAATTATGGATAGGAAGGACATATTTTGCCAAATTGTCCTAAGCCAAATAAGAGAAGATGTTTTTTATGTGGCAGAATGGGTCACATGTTCAATAAATGTCCTAAGAAGAAGACATGTGAAGGGAGTGGACTGTAGAAAGATTAAGCATAAACAATATTACCTTTTGGGGAAGTGAAATGATATATTAAAGATTGTAATATCATAAGCGATGAGTAGGCATATGTAAATATACATATCTGTATGAATGTAATCCTTGTTTTTGGTATGAATATTAAGATAAATTTTCTGAATCTCAACTTTTTGTATAAAGTTGTAGTAGTTAATCCCGACTTTTGTTAAAAAGGGATAGTAACTGATTATAGCAGTATGTGTATTGTACCAAAAAGTACTATGTGCTATTTGAATAAATATGCAATAATATGATTATATGTTTGATCAAGTAAATAAAATTTTGAATATTAAGATAGTACGATGTCTATCTAGTAATTTATTAATTCAGAAAACTGAAATTGTTAAATCGAGCAAGACTGAATTGCTTTATGTTTAAAATTTTCTACTACATTCTTATCATGCTAATAATAAGATATAGTATAGAGATAAGAGATTAATATAAAATTTTATTTAATCAGATAATGCCGCCTAGACGATAAAATCGAAATCAAAGGGAGGAACAATCGATGAATAATGAAGCGGGTCAAGCAGACCCAATGCAAAACTTTGTAGACATGTTAGCTCAAGCTATGGAAAATAGGGCACCAGCAGCAACAGATCAACTAACTAATAAATTGGCGAATTTTAAAGATTTTAAAGCAGTAGGGCCGCCAGAATTTAAAGGAATCACTAATCCTATTGAAGCCCAAACTTGGGTAAAGGAGATGGAGAAGGCTTTTATTATTGCAAGAGTAGCATAGTAGCAAAAGACAACTTTTACTACCATTTGATGATGAAGCTAATTACTGGTGGAAAATAAATCAGGCTAGAGATGGGACATCAGTAGTAACGTGGACAAGGTTTAAGGAGTTGTTCTTTAAAAACTATTTTTCGTTGAGTATGCATGCTAGAATAGAAGTGAAGTTTTTAGAATTGAAGCAAGAAAACATGTGTTTCAGAATACGCCGCCAAATTCAACGAATTAGCGAGATTTGCTCCACATCAGGTGGATACGGAGGCACAAAAAGTGTGAAGGTTGGAGAAAGGACTGAAGTCGGTGATATTTAACAAGGTAGTCGTGTTGCAGATTAATACATTTGCGACTTTGTTGGAAAAAACAATCATTGTTGAAGGAGGAAGTGAAGCTGCATCCAAGTATCATCAGGAGAAGAAGAAGAAGACGAATGAAGGTGGTAGTAGTGGAGGGAGTAATCCCAATAAGCGGAAGTGGATTGATAATACCCAATTGAGAAGCAAGTCAAGAGAGAGTAGGAAGAGAGGTGAGCCGTGTGCAGTTTGTGGTAAAAACTATCAGGGAGTTCATTTCAATAGAAAAGGAGTCTGTTTTAACTGTGGCCAAGAGGGACACATTTCTCCCAATTGTCCTAGTCCAAAGAAGATACAAGGTTATTTCTTTTGTGGATCGTTAGATCATCAGATTCAAAATTGCCCAAAGAAGAATGCGGATAAGGGAAGTAACAACAAAGGAACCAGCAGCGGAATACTGATGATCAAAGGATCTGCTCAGCCGAGAAGACCAATGGTACACACTTTTAACATGACGGTTCAAGACACAGTGGCTGCACAGGAGGTGGTGATAGGTAATGATTTTGCTTAGTAATATAATTACGTGCATATTATTAGATATATATCGCTGTGAGTTATTTCCATTTACAGAACTAAGTCACAAGTTAGTATATGAGTCACGGATTAGTATTGTGTTTATATAGAGGAATTGATGATACAACTTTAAAAGATATTAGAACGTAAGTATGACCAGATGGTCTATGGTAAACCTTAGAGGTTTAGTATTTTTTGTTCTGAATTGGGATCAGTAAGAATAGATGAAGTAATAAACATAAATTGAATATAAGGAAATAGTGATTCTGGGGACGAAATCCTTATAAGGAGGGGAGAATGTCAAGATCCTGAATTTTAAACAATTCTATTTTTCTGAATAATTTATTTTAATTTTAATATCATTATTGATTATCAATATTATGCTGAGTATCTGTGTTATGAGCAAAGCAAGATAGTCAAACTATTTATTGACTAAGAAATATGTATGAAGTTATGTTAAACAACTGATGAAAATCCTAACCCTAATTACGGATAGGGATTTGATAGTTAATACATTTATTATAATTGTATCTATGATTATGTGTTTATATAGTATGGGATTAATGATTAATTGTAGATCAGATAAGGTATGACCTTAGTAAACCCTAATGGTAGATTAGAAACCCTAATGTACAGATGAAAAACCTTAACTATCAATTAGAAACCCTAATTATATTTTTAAAAATCCTAATTTCCTATTCGGGAACCCTAAACCATAATTAACAAACCCTAATGGTGATTATCAAACCCTAAGGGTTTAGATTAAAGGGAATCATGTCAAATGACTAAACTACCCTTAAAATTATATGGAAAATTACCAAAATACCCTTTTGGAGGCAAAATTACTAAAATACCCTTTTACTTAATTAACTTGTAAGTTAAAAGATTTGCCAAATCTTGCGACTCATCACTTTGGATATTACCATGTGCTCAAAATCTAACCCAAATAAGCCATTTAGTGCCACCTAGCAACATCTAAGTTCATTGAATCAAAATGATTGATTAAAGAAAGAGAAAAACCAAGGATAAGTCTCATTTGTGTTCATACACTAGCCAAGTCTCTCTCTCCCTCTCTCTCAAGCCACAAAAATTATCTAGTAAATCAGTCCCTAGAAAAGTCCATAACACCCCAAGATCAAATTAGGAAGCAAGGATCAAAGATTGTTCAAAGAGAGGTATAAACCCTAACCAAGTTAAATCTTGTATGCTTAGATAAATTTTGTGTTTTTATGTTTATTTATGTGGTATAGGATGTTATATAGTGATCTATGATGATATATCACGGATCCATAACATCTAAGTACTTGAAAATGAAGTTTTGAAAACTGTCAAAAACCTTAGATTTATGGTCTGATAGTCGAATGTCAGAGGCCATAGATCCAAATCTGTTAATTATTAGACTTGTTAGATGTATCAGTGTTGTAGTATGCTACGAGGAGAGTAAAATGGAAGTGGAATCATATTCATATCATGTCCAAATTCTAAGTTATTAGTGGTCAAACATGGTTGACCAGTCATGCCTTTGCATTTCTGGGTAACCCATAAAATCCCCAGATTGGTCTGACAACTTTTTGCTGGGCTTAGATCTTGCATGTGTTATGTGTTTAGCTAGTGTAATTGTATCATTGTTATACCTTGGTATATGGACTATAGAACCATGGCATCAAAACACATAAAAATTAACATAATCAAAGTTATTAGCAGTCAAAGTAGGTTGACTAAGCACATTTTGGGTTTTCTGGAAATTCCAGAAAACTGAAGAGCATGATTTCTGACAGGGTTTGACCAACCCAAATCTTGTATATGTGATGTAGTTAAGCTACCTAAGTGTAGTACTTTTGTTCTTTGACATGTTATCTACAAGAGTGTAACACTTTAACACCCAAACAATGTCCAGAAATCAAGTTACTAAAGCTCCAAAGTAGCTACTTAGCACTGACTGGGTTTCTGGGTAACCCAGAAAACCCAGAACAGGCATGACAACCACTTTGGATGCTTAGATCTTCATGATATATAGTAGTTAGACCATGAAATTGGTTTGTACTTGTAGTATTACATTAGTTCAACACCATGAATACACTCTCAAGCCCAGAATCCAAACTAGTGAGTAATTAACCATGGTCAAACTAGCCCCTAGGGCATTGACCATGGATGTTCTTCAGTGATGAAGAACACCAACCGCGACAGTTTTCGTTGCTAAAGCCTATAGCGACAATTTTATTAAAATTAATTAAATTAATTTCTAATAAATCAATAAAAATAGAAAATAATTAGTAAAAAATTCAAAAATGAGTTTTAAAAATTATGTTAAGTTATAAAAATTAACTTTTGATAATTTGACATAATTTTTATTAATATTTTAATTTATTTGAATATTAATTATATTAAATTTATTTCATAATTATATTAAACAAACTAGTTAAAAATGGTTTTAATATTTTAAAAATCATTTTAAATTATAATAAAGTGTTAAAAAATATTTTAATTTATAAAAGATGACTTTTAATATTTTGAGATAAATTTCATTAATAACTTAATATTATTGATAATAAATTTATTTAATAATTATATTAAATAAATGATTTTATGATTTAAAAATCATTTAAAATGATATAAATAATTTAAAAATATTTTAAATTATAATAAATGACTATTAATATTTTGATGAGAAATACATTAGTATTTGAATATTAATGGTAATTATTTAAAAATGATTTTAAATGTTTTAAAAATCATTTAAGGGTAATATTAGTATTTTAAAATGTTTTGAGTTATTACAAATAACTTTAATATTTTGACAAAGATCGATTAATATTTTAAAATTATTTAAATATTGATGATAATGTGATTATTCAGTATTTAAATCATTTAAAAATGATATCAGTGTTTGAAAAATTATTATAAAATATAATAATTATTTGAAAATTATTATAAGCTTTCGAAAAATATTATAAAGTTTAATTAAATTATCTAAAATAATATTGAAGCTGTAGAGTAGAGTTTTATTGAAAATAAATCGTTAATTATCTGATAAGGTAATAGAGACACCATATTGATACCGAAGTTCAACCAGACTGAAATAGTTTAACCTGATAAGTGTTTATATAGGTTCTAAACACTGTTGTGACTACATGATTACGTGTCTATGCTATATAGTGACTTTAAATGACATCATTATGTGACCTGATGAATTACGCTAATTACGAGACCAATATTATTAACGATAGGTCTTTCAACACAGCTAAATTATATTGTGTAGCAGTAGACAACAACCAAGGAAAGTTTCCTTAACTTAATCTCGACTTATTATTTTTCAAGCATAGTAGTGGGTAATTATTGCTGATTATTCCACGTCTGAGATTATTATTGATAATTCGTAATTAGTGATAGTTCATTAACTCAAATTGAGTTTTAAATTTCAAAAGCATGACTGGTGAATAACTATTGTCGGTTATTCACATCTATAAATATTATTGTTGATTGGGAATAAATAATTTTTATCTATTATTGAATAGTTTATGAGATATGTCTCAGCTAATTTTTTTGGCGAGACTAATATTTGTTGAAACTTGATACGTTCTAATAATCGAACTAAGTTGTTATTGAAAGATTAATGCCAATTATTTCGGCTAGATCAATATTGAATTTTTATGTTGAAATCACAGTATTTCTTTGATAGCAATCCAAACCATATTGTTGTGGTACAGACTTATGAGGTAAGACTGAGATGAACAACCATTATAAAAAAGGGACTTTGTGGTCGGACATTAGACTATTGCGTTATTTTTCAGTATTATGCATAATATAGGATGATTCTTAATTATATGTGACTCTTTGGGTAAATCATTTAACCGAGGGTTAAGATTTTTGAGAGGGTTTTCATTAACAGATGAAGATGCATTATCTAGTTATGACTCTTCTATATTTCTGAGAATTTCTTCAATGACAACATAACTGTCAACTAACTCTTTATATTTAGGAGGAGACTGAGTTTCATCAAAAGTTACATTCATTGACTTGTCAACAACTAGAATTCTTTTGTTAAAAACTCTATATGCTTTACTATTATAAGAATATCCCAGAAATATTCCTTCATTAGATTCAGGATCAAATTTTAAAAGATGTCCTTTCGTGTTTAAAATAAAGCATTTGCTCCCAAAGAAATTAAAATAATTTATTTTTGGAGTTCTTTTATAATAAAGCTCATAGGGAGTTTTGAGCAAAATAGGTCTTAATAAAACTCTATTTAAAATGTAACAGGATGTTGCCACAGCTTTAACCCAAAAATATTTTGGAAGTCGATATTCATTTAACATGGTATTTAGCCATTTCTTGTAAAGTTCGATTTTTTCTTTCAACTACACCATTTGATTGTGATGTATAAGAAGAAGAGAAGTTATGACTTATGTCGTGCTCATCACAAAACATAATAAAATCAGAATTGTCAAATTCTCTTCCGTGATCAGATCGAATATAAACAATAGAGCTTCTATGTTGATTCTGAATTTTCTTACACAGAGCCAAAAAGAGTTAATAGCTTCATTTTTAAATTTTAAAAAATTAGCCCATATAAATCGAGAATAATCATCAACCAAAACTAGAAGGTATACAACACCACCCACGCTATATTTAGAAATAGGTCCTACTAAGTCTATATGTAAAAGTTCTAAGGGTCGAAAAGTTAACACAGTGAGTTTATGTTTATGTGATGCATGAATTTATTTTCCCAGTTCACATGCTTCACAAATTTAATCTTTTAAGAATTTTAATTTTGGAAGACCACACACGTGTTCTATAGATGAAATGTTATTAATTAGTTTCATATTGATATGTCCTAATCTACGATGCCAAAGCCATTGATCATCATTTGTATCTAGGTGCATGAGAATATGCATCTAGGTCACATGTATACACATTTTGATTTCTAGGACACAATAAAACTAATTTACCAGTTTGATCAAATATAGAACAATTATGTGTACCAAAAGATATTCTAAAACCACTATCACATAGTTGACTGATAGATAGAAGATTATACTTGATTCCTATGATTAATTGTACGTTAGAGATTGTTATGTGGTTATTGCCAACACTTCCAATTCCAATTATATTACCTTTATTGTTATCTCCAAATGTTACCTCACCATAGTCTGTAGCTTGCAAATTTTTCAATTTTGATTTGTCACCAGTCATATGTCTTGAAAAACTGCTATCAAGATACCATTTACTTTTATTCAAATCAGCTGCAAGACATACCTGTAATTTATACTAATTTCACAAATTGGTACCCTTTAATACGCAAGGTCCTTTGGGTTAGTTTTCTATTTTGTATATGGAACATTTGTATTTTCTTTTACAAAACTAGGCATAGGATAATCATTTTTAGTAGAAATAAACATTCTATGAGTGACAGGAGTATAAGATGTATGATAATAATTTTTTATGAAATTATTTTCTCGTAATAGTTGGTGCAGTGTATGTTCCTTTGGGAACCCAAATTATTTTTCCTTTATAGATTCTATTTTTAGCATTGCACATATAAAAGGAATGACCATTTCTATTACAGTAAGAACATTTAGTGAACAAATATATATGACTTTCCTTTTCTTTGCTTTTAACATGATATAGTCATTTATCTTTTGATTTACTTGACTCGCCAATATATCCTAATCCTTCTTTATTGTAACCACATCTTTGTTGATTTAACATAACATAAAGATTTTCTTTCCCTTTTGTAAATTTTAAAATTAAAGTATTTAAATCGTCACGTTCTTTAGTTACATTATCAATTAAAGAATTATATTTTTCTAATTCTATTTTTAGATGTGAATTCTCAAGCTTGAGATTTTTAATGTCTTCAGTTAATGCTTGATCTTGTATTTGAGTATCTTCATTAATTACATCAAGTGTTGAGTTTTCAGCTTCAAGATTTTCAATAGAAATGATAAGTATTGAATTTTCTATTTCAAGTGTTTTATTTATTTTTCTAATTCTTCTTTCAATAAATCAATTTTTAGTTTTTCTTTATTTAATCTTTCATTAGTTATAATCTAGTTTGCATTTTCTATTTTAAGATTTTTGTTTATATTTTCTAATTCTTCTTTTAATAAGAGATCATTTTCTAATTTTTCTTCATTTAAACTTTCATTAGTTATAATTAAACTTGAATTTTCTATTTCAAGATTTTTGTTAGTTTTAATTAATTTTTCTAAAAAATTTTTAATCTAAAGAAATCTTCTTTAATTATTTCATTATTTTCACATAAATAGTTGCAAGCTTCTTGTAATTCACAATGTTTTTCATTTATATTTTCTAATGTATATGGAAGTAAACTCAACCAACGATAAATGATCATCCCAATTTCCCCTGAAATCCATAATATAAGCTCTCAGCATATCCTCCAATGTCTGGATCGTTCTTTCACTCTGTACATCGGTATGAGGATGATACGTTGTACTCATTCTTAACTATGTTCCTATGCATTCTTGTAGTCTCTTCCAGAAGTTTTATGTAAAAAGAGGATCTCTATCTAACATAATTGACACTGGAACTCCATGTCCTAACACAATCTCCTTCACATACAATTTTTCCAAACTATCCAAATTAAATCTAATCTTAATCGACAAGAAATGGGCTGATTTCATAAGTCGATTTATGATAACCCAAACAGCGGCAAAACCTTTTTAAGTCGTTGGAAGACCTACCACAAAATCCTTCGTGATATGCTCCCACTTCCATTCTGGTATTTCAAACGGTTGTATTAACCCACTTGCCCTCTGATGTTATGCTTTAACCTTCTGACATGTCAAACACTGCCACACAATCAGCGACTTCCTTTTTAATATTCGACCACCAGAAATGTTGTCGGAGATCCTGGTTCATTTTGGTACTCCCCGGGTGAATTGAATATCTTGAACTATGAGCCTCGCTCAAAATTTCCTCTTTGACTTTTGGTAGTGGCGGAACCCAGATTCTACCTTCAAATCATAGCAACCCTTCGGTGTGACGCCCCCAAAATAGGTATACATCACCCATCTTGAGTCGCCAAATACATGGTACATAAATCAAATACAAACTTAATTATATAACTGTCGTGCAAAATACGACAAAACATAGCTGAGAGTTTAAACAAGAATATTGCCTTCTAGACAATATCCACTCTCAATGGAGTACTCATTACAATTATTATCACACTATTTCACATAATAGTGAGGACTACTAAAACAACCATCTGGACCGTCAATCCATTCCTCGACCAGTCCCAGCTATATTCTTATTTCCTGAAGAGAACAATGAAAGAAAAGGGTGAGCTCAACTAGCCCAGTAAGAAATACTATGACTAAGATAATGCAGAATAAATTATTCTTAGCCTTCAATAGTATAACAATTGATAGAATACAATAGACAACAAGTTTTAGATCAACAACTGCAGCGGAATAAGCAATCCATTAGAAGAGTCAAGT
This sequence comes from Panax quinquefolius, assembly GCA_020205615.1. Classification (NCBI taxonomy): domain Eukaryota; kingdom Viridiplantae; phylum Streptophyta; class Magnoliopsida; order Apiales; family Araliaceae; genus Panax; species Panax quinquefolius. Next base: position 68,773,829 of record CM035152.1, on the reverse strand, counting down.
AGAGCATGATGTCTATTATCTTATATGATTTAAAAAGTTTTTCATCAACTTTATCGCTGAGACTCAGCTTAATAAATAAACCACATCATCGAATCATCCTTGAACCACGGGCCAAGTATATTCATATAATCATCAATGACCATTATTATACCAAATAATTCCTAGTCATAATCATACCAATAACTGTCCATCAATGCATTACAGGCAAATGAGGACTTTTACCATATCATTTGTAACATTACGGGTCATGATTATACCAAATGATCCCTGGTCATAATCATACCAATCAACAATCCATCTATGCACGTAAGCCATAACATAAGCATGAGGATGATGACAATGATATAAAAATTCAATTAAAAGAAAGCAAAGGATAAATTTTTAAAGATTTATAATTTAATTTATCTAGAATTCAATAATGATCAAATTGCCAACATGATACTGCTTTGTGGAGTAAAATTCAAGAATGATATTGTATCAAAAATGATTTGGCCCGAAAAGAAATCAATTTTTGTCATGAATAGTACTCCAGGTGAATAGTACCCCGTGAATAGTACTTCAGGAATAATACCCCGTGAATAGTACTTCGTGAATAGTACTTTATGAATAGTACTTTGTGAATAGTACCCATGAATACTACTTCATGAATAGTACTCATTAAAGAAAAATACAAAAGAAAACGATATTCCATGACGAGTACAAAAGAAAGGATATCTCATATGAGTATAATAAAATATATGAAACTACAAATGGATTTTCATCCGCAATGCGATAATCCACGTAGACAGATCATTTCCATAATTTAATAAATAATGAATACGAAGGGTCATTCACCATGCATGCAGTAGCCCGCGTAGATAGGTTATTCTAACAGAATAAAAATGAATGGAATAACAGAAGAATTTCACCATGCATGTGGTAGTCCGCGTAGATAGGTTATTCCAACAGAATAATATAGAATGGAATAACAGAAGAATTTCACCATGCATGCGGTAGTCCGCGTAGACAGGTTATTCAAAATGAATAATAAAGAATAGAATAATAGAAGAATTTCACCATGCATGTTGTAGTCCACATAGACAGGTTATTCCAAAAGAATAATAAAGAATGGAGTAACAACCCTTACGAGTATTAAAAGAAAATAACTCTCTTCATGAATACGAAATAAATAATATCCTTACGACTGTTGAATGAAAATAATATTACTACCAATATTGAACGAAGATGATATTCCTTACGAATATTGAACGAAAATAATATTCATACAAATACGAAAAATAATATCTCTTCAGAATATGAAATAAATATTACCCATTACCTCATAAGAAGACTGGATACTGGAATAGTGAAGTAGCAGACTACTCTTCTTCTTTCTCTCTATAGCTTCTCTCTATAGTTTCTCTCTCTATAATTGCTCTTGTGAGTCTTAGTGAATTGATGAGAATAAAGGAACAATGAGCTTCTATTTATAGAAAAACATAGTTTCGATAATTGCACGTTTTGGGGCTCAAAATATTACAGTATAATACCTTCATCTTTTCCTTCATTTTTAATTTAGTCATGCAAGTATTATCAAACTTGCACCACTCCCCTAATAGTCCATCATGTGAATCAATAGTACAATCATGTGACTCAATATTTCTATACATGTGAAAAAAATAATTACAGTATAGTACCTTCATTTTTAATTTAGTCATGCAAGTATTATCAATCTTGCACCACCTCCCCTAATAGTACATGCATGTGAATCAATAGTACACAAATGTGATCAAATAGTTATAAACATTTGAATTAATAGCAATTAATTGCTCATTTATCCGATTAATTACCCAATTAGTCAATATAACCTCCAGACATCAATTATTATCGGAATAGATGTCGATTTCCACTAACACTAATAATCCCAACATAATGGAATATCAATTTCATCTTTAATCAACACGAATTTATTCATCATTAATATTATAACTCACAATATATAACAACCAGATCATTCCCAGGAAAGAGGGGGCTTTCCGATAAGGATTTCTCCCTATCATGCCGCAATTAGGTGACCAAACCTCTCATCGACGTAACTTTCTGGACATCGTCAATATTGCAAATAATAATATGAATAACTTTGTTGTCTCAATTATTGATTTAATAATATAAAATATTATACAGATGATGTGACGCCCCCAAAATAGGTATACACCACACCCATTCTGAGTCGCCAAATACATGGTACAGAAACAACTACAACTTTATTATTACAACAGTAAAACTGTGAGTTTAAATACAAATATTATCTTCTAGACAATATCTATACTCAAATAAATCCCCATCACATTTATTGATACATTATTTTACAAAATGGTGAGGACTACTAAACAATCCTTTCTAAAACCTTCATTCCATACCCGACTAGTACTACGCTACATTCTCGCCTCCCGAGAAGAAAAAATGGAACAACAAGGAAAAGGGTGAGCTCAACTAGCCCAAGAAAGAATAATATGACTAAGATAATATACAACAAATTATCGTTAGTCTCCAACAGGAAAAAAATCGATAGAATACAATAGACAACAAGTTTCGGATCAATATTCGCAATGAAATAATAATTCATGTAAGAGTTACGTAGAGAATGAAATCTACTATAATCTATGAATTTAATAAATTCATCATCAATATTTTATCCTCAGTAACATCAATCAATATTCATCTCAAATCAAATATTCATCTTTGCACTACAGCCAAAGATATTCATCAATCGGCCATGTTCATCTCAACACTGCTCATCTTTGCACTAAAGGCCAAAGATATTCATCACGGTCATGTTCATCTCAACACTGCTCATCTTTGCACTAAAGGCCAAAGATATTCATCACTTCAGTTATGTTCATCTCAACACTGCTCATCTTTGCACTACAGAGCCAAAGATATTCTTCAAATCATTCATCTTTTACACTACAAAAGCCAAAGATATTCTTCTTGAAATCATTCATCTTTACTACAAAGCCAAAGATATTCAATAATATCATCATTTAAGACCGAGGATGATTAAAATATTTTTAAAGAAACGAATCCAAAGGAAATAAAATGACAAGGATTAAGGATTAAGGATTCAGTACTTGGTTTTATCCACGTCCAAAAATACCTCAAAATAATCATAGTGGTGTAAAATTCAAGAATGATCAAAAGAATGGATACAATCAAAGCTAGTATCCGAATAGATATTTTGGACAAAAGAAGAAATTTTATTTTTCTATTGAATAGTGCAGATATCGTGAATAAGTATCAGATACGTGAATAGTCTTAGATATCGTGAATAGTAACCCCACACCAAAAGATAGAAATTCCACAAAAACATCTTCACGCTTCATGAATAGTACTCGTGAATAGTAACTCGTGAATAAGAACTCATGAATAGTAACTCATCATGAATAGTAACTCGTGAATAGTAACTCATGAATAGTAACCCCGACATGAAAAAGTTCCAAATTTGATAAAAACTTCGATCAACATTTCAAAGATAATGATATTGAAGAAATAATATCATTACTGAAAAAAATAATATCCCTTACCTCAAAGAATCAAGATTTCCGGAAGGAAAGGTCAAGTGATGCTTTGAATGAAACTTGTCTTTAACAAAGAACTCTCAAAGTATCTAAATACTCATAAAATACGCCAATAATATAGAGAGAGAGAGAGAAAACTTTGTTTCTCGTGTGATTTTCAATTCTAACTTAGCCCTCTATTTATAGGAAAATGTTAGCATCAAGGCGGACTTAACTCAGAAACTTTGATGGCTTTACTCGCTACTATTCCCACCCACCACATTTGAAAATTCAATTGAGCACATTTCTCACCAACCAAAAGTGGGGCCCACCAATTCTAGAATTTTCCATCAAAATCATTTATAACCTAATTTACGAATCAACACACCTCTTAAAATTCATAATAAATTATACGCTCATCTTTAACTGTTCAAAATTTGTGGACATATACTCAACTTATATATGTATAACATATCCAAAATTACAACGATCCAACGGTCGGATTAAATATTATAACTCACACAATAAAGTCAGTAATAACACCGATTTGATCTTTAATACCTCCAATCCGGCAAAATACAAATAAAACATCTCAAAGATTAATTCCTTCATTAATAACCACATAAATAAATCCATCATTTATATTCATATAAAATAAATATTTCCTTATCATATGAATCAATAATTAATTATTCACAAATAATATTACGAATCACATTTATGATAACCAGTCGCTCCCAGAAAGAGGGGCTTTCCAATAAGGATCTCTCCTTCTTGCCGCAATTAGGTGACCAAACCTCTCCTTAGATGAACTTTCTAGACATTGCCAATAATGTTATCTAATAATATTATTCAAATAATATGAATTATTGATCCGATAATGGGAAATACTATGCGATGACAATTATTGAAACAATAATAATATAAAATATCAACGCAACAATTATTGAATCAATAAAATAAAATATTGAATAAGAACTCACGTGAAAATTATTGAGTAGTGCCTTCTCTACGTAAGGATCAATAATTCAACAATCTGCAATAAATCACCGTGTAGCGCTCTTGTGCAACCACGCCATATTCATCGTATTTTAACCACCGGGTATTCCAATGATCTTAACAGAATAACTACGCCGTTATTTATAACCACCCAAACTTTGTCGCTTTCCTCATCCAATCGCTTTCAGTTATGGGGCCCCACACATGGTCAAGCTACCGTCGTACGAATATTCCCCGACAAAGATTTAATATTCCACGACCAAACGAATATTCCCTACGAAATGAATATTTTATAACCACTTGCTTATTTTGAAATATTTGCGTATTTAACCCTTAACTATCCACATTAATCAAATCAACCTTTACTATTTCAAAATAATAAATAAAGGAAATTCCTTTTATTTAAAAAAAATTGGTCTTACAACCTCCCTCCTTATGAAATTTCATCCTCGAAATTGACGTACGTACTGTGTTTTTCAAAGGTGAGGATACCTCGCTTTCATTTCCGCTTCCAATTCCCTGTGTCATTTCCTCTATAGCATGATTCCTCCACAAAACTTTAACTTGCGGTAGATGACCTTTGCGACGTAGGACATGCTCCTTCCTATCCAAAATCTTGACAGTACCTCCTCATACGTTAAGTCTTGGCTATCTCGTCCGGTTCTAACTCTATAACGTGGTTCGGGTCTTTCACATATTTACTGGTACGAGATATCAAAACACATTATGAACACGAGACATACTTGGAGGTAACGCAAGTCTATAGGCTACATTTCCTACTTCAAGAATTTGAAATGGACCGATAAATCGTGGATTGAGCTTTCCTCTCTTCCCAAATCTTGTAACTCCTTCCATGGAGCAACTCGCAATAATACATGATCCCTACACTAAATTCCACGTCCTTTCGATGAAGATCCGCATAACTCTTTTGTCGATCTTGTGCCGCTTGTATACATTGTCGAATCATTTGGATCTTTTCGGTGAGTCATACGTACTAACTCGAGTCCCAACAATGTTACTTCACCCACCTCATCCCAACATATTGAGAAACGACATTTTCGTCCCATATAATGCTTGAATGGAGCCACACCTATACTTGCTCGATAACTTGTTGTTGTAGGAGAATTCTACTAATGGTAAATACTTATCCCAACTGCCCTTGAAGTCTAGGACACGTAGTCTTAATATATTTTCAAGAGTTTGAATAGTCCTCTCGATTGTCCGTCCGTTTGGGGATGGTATGCCAAACTAAATAAAGAATCCGTGCCCATAGCTTTTTGCAAGCTAACCCAAAATCTTGAAGTGAATCTTGGGTCACGATTCAAACTATGGATACAGGGCATGCCATGCAACCTCACAATCTCATTCACGTACATACTAGCAAGACGCTCAAGTGAATAAGTCTCCGTGTCGGCAAGAAATGAAGCGGACTTGGTTAATCTATCAACAATAACCCAAATAACATTGATGCCTTGAGAAACCGTAGGAAGACCCGTGAATCTAAATCCATGGTAATGTGTTCCCACTTCCATTCCGAGAATCTCAAGTGGTTGCAACGGACCCTTAGGTACTAGATGCTCCGCCTTTACGTTAATGTGTTAAACACATTGAGATAAACTTTGCAATCTCTCTCTTCATATTGTTCCACCAAAATGTATGTCAAGATCACGATACATTTTAGTACTTCCGTGATGGATTGCAAATGGTGTATTGTGTGCCTCCATCATAATCTTGTACTTCAAATCGTAGTCGTTAGGAACACAAAGTCTAGAGTGGACTCAAGTATTCCTTCTTCATCAATTCTCGCCTTAGATAGCTCCTTCTTGTACTTTCTTCTTCATACGCATCACCTCCGGCCTGGTGGCTTGAAGCAACTTTTAACTTTATTGATTAAAGTCGATTATACTCAGATATCATCACGTGGGTACCTAGAGTTTTCATCTCCATCTCTATTATTTGTAAATTATACGAAATTAGTCTTTGACAATATCGTACTTCGTGATTTATATACGATCTTCTACTCAACACGTCACCTACCACGTTCGCTTTTTCCGGGATGGCATGGTCGTAACATGTCTTTGAAATGAGTCTCCTCTTGAGTTCTTCAAGCTCTTCCCACATTCCTTGCTCCATTCAATTTTGTATCTCTATGAGTCACCGCGATAATGGAATAGCGATTCGAGAATATCCTTCAACGAATCTCCGATAATAACCAACTAAGCCTCAGAAAGCTACGATTTCGATTAATGACTTAGGTTGTTCTCAATCGCGACTCATATCCCAACCTTGGATAAAGACGTCACAATGACACCTATCGCTTTACTATCGCATCGCGAATATGACGTCCCCTACAGAGAGTCTCGCTTAGTGCATTCCACAAAGGAAGTCACCAGATAAAGGCTCGTGTACCAAATTTATAGTTGAATTTTTAACTCCTCGAAGTTCAATAGAGCCATTCGATATGAGATTTTAGAAATGAGTTTTGTCTCAGGGTTCAAAGTCGATACAATATTTAATATCGTGTTTTGGGAGTAAACCAAGAAATTCTTCAGAAATACGTCCAGAAAAATCAATAACAACAGAATATTATTCAAATCTGACGTGTCTTTATTCAAATCCATAACATGGACTAAGAAAACTTGACATCCGTAATAAACGAATGACTTCATGGCTTGATATGAAAATGTTTGACTACAATGGTTTGATTGCTTGAATTCAATAACAAAGTTGCTTAGGAATATGAAAACTAACAACCTTACAAAAGCAATCAATTTGGCATGATGAGTAGTTAACCTTAAAATCACATCAAAAGCAAATATCTCTATAGAAATAAGGTTAACAGGTAATGTGATAGTGCCAACTTGAATCAAGCAAGATTTTTTTAAACAACGGATGTAATGAAAGTTTCTCCTAATGGAGTCTCCACAGATAGGTCAAAGTTTAATTTCTCCGTAGTCAAGTTCAAACGTTGAGCGCAAGTAAGAGAGATAAAAGAATGGGTAGAACCGATATCTAGTAAGGTATAAACTTCGCAAGAATTTATAATTAACTAACCCGTGCTAACTTCGGGTTCCTCGATATTTTGAATGGTCACGACAAACGCTCTTCCGAGAACCGTTGACTTTGACTTTTTCGGGACATCCTTTTGAGTCACCATTCCTTTGGATCGAGTTTCGATATCGTATAATCTCGAAAGCGATATGTCCTTCTTTTCCACAATTATAGCATACCTTGGAAGGCTTTGAACAGTTTGACCTTATATGTCCCTCCTCTCCACATCTCAGCAGCATCTAACCGGCGATCGTTCTCTTCCCTAGAATTTGTTGATGGTGTTGATCTCACGCCGACGCCTTCCGTCATCGTTAAATCTTCTCTTTTAGATTGGACATCTCTTTCCATAATATCAACGCGTCAATGCTTGCTTTTACCCATGCATCACTCATTCTCACTCGTTCGGTTATTTCTTCTTTCACCGGCTCAGATTCGGATTTATCATCTTATACTCTCGCCAAAGAGTGCTTCATTCAAGCATCACGTGTCGGGTAACACAAGCTTGAATCGTTGCATCCTTTTGCTCCACGATTGCCTCGCAATTCTTCACTGCTCTTTTCTAACTCATGAATACGATTTTGCAATTCTATATTTTGATCATAAAATACCTCTAATAAACTCTCTTCGTGTACCTCTTCTTCCTCTTCTTCCTCACTCTCACCGTTATTATCTCTGCGATTATCTCTCAAAATGCAACTATCAATTCTTCACTCACCACATGGATATTTCTAATTCCTTCTTCTACCGACATCACATTATCCTGGTTGGCGATTAGAGGTGTCTCCACGATCTCATTCACTCCATTGTTAACGTTCTCAGCAGCCATTCTTAAAAACTATCATAAAACAAGGGTTAATTAAGGAAATCAATATATCACATAATATCCCTATATACTGACCAACTAACAAATAAGCTTAGGTAGGACACACTAGCGAAGGATTTAATCGTCTCTCCACTCCTAGTTCTATTCCCCGATCTCCGCCAGAGATCATATCCCTAAGCTCTGATACCAACTGTGACGCCCCCAAAATAGGTATACACCACACCCATTCTGAGTCGCCAAATACATGGTACAAAAACAACTACAACTTTATTATTACAACAGTAAAACTGTGAGTTTAAATACAAATATTATCTTCTAGACAATATCTATACTCAAATAAATCCCCATCACATTTATTGATATATTATTTTACAAAAATGGTGAGGACTACTAAACAATCCTTTCTAAAACCTTCATTCCATACCCCCACTAGTACTCGCTACATTCTCGCCTCCCCTCCCGAGAAGAAAATGGAACAACAAGGAAAAGGGTGAGCTTAACTAGCCCAAAGAAAGAATACTATGATTAAGATAATATACAACAAATTATCGTTAGTCTCCAACAGGAAAAAATCTGATGTAATCACAATAGACAACAAGTTTCGATCAATATTCGCAATTGAAATAATAATTCATAGAAGAGTTACGTGAGAATGAAATCTACTATAATCTATGAATTTAACGGTCCATCATCAATATTTTATCCTCAGAACATCAATCAATATTCATCTCAAATCAAATATTCATCTTTGCACTACAGAAAGATATTCATCAATCATTATGTTCATCTCAACACTGCTCATCTTTGCACTAAAGGCCAAAGATATTCATCAGATCATCAAATCTCAACACCTGCTCATCTTTACTACTAAAGGCCAAAGATATTCATCGATCGGTTATGTTCATCTCAACACTGCTCATCTTTGACTACTGAGCCAAAGATATTCTTCAGAAATCATTCATCTTTGCACTACAAAAGCCAAAGATATTCTTCAAAATCATTCATCTTTTACCACTACCAAAAGATATTCAATAATATCATCATTTAAGATCGAGGATGATTAAAATATTTTTAAAGAAACGAATCCAAAGAAATAAAATGACAAGGATTAAGGATTAAGGATTCGTACTTGGTTTTATCCACGCCCAAAAATACCTCAAAATAATCATAGTGGTGTAAAATTCAAGAATGATCAAAAGAATGGATACAATCAAAGCTAGTATCCAGAATAGATATTTTGGACAAAAAGAAGAAATTTTATTTTTCTATTGAATAGTGCCGAGATCGTGAATAATCTCAGATATCGTGAATAAAGCATGATATCGTGAATAGTAACCCCGCCACCAAAAGATAGAAATTCCACAAAACATCTTCACGCTTCATGAATAGTACTTTCGTGAATAAGTAACTCGTGAATAGTAATCTTAATGAATAGTAACTCATGAATAGTAACTCGTGAATAGTAACTCATGAATAGTAACCCCGACATGAAAAAGTTCCAAATTTGATAAAAACTTCAGATCAACATTTCAGCATAATGATATTGAAGAAATAATATCATTACGAAAAAAAAAATAATATCCCTTACCTCAAAGAATCAAGATTTCTTGGGAAGGAAAGGTCTCAAGTGATCTTTGAATGAAACTTGTCTTGAACAAAGAAACTCTCAAAGTATCTAAATACTCACAAAATACGCCAATAATATAGAGAGAGAAGAGAAAACTTTGTTTCGGTGTGATTTTCAATTCTAACTTAGCCTCTATTTATAGGAAAATGTTAAGACGTCAAGGCAGAGACTTAACTCAGAACTCAATGGCTTTACTCGCTACTATTCCCACCCACCACATTTGAAAATTCAATTGAGCACATTTCTCACCAACCAAAAGTGGGGCCCACCAATTCTAGAATTTTCCATCAAAATCATTTATAACCTAATTTAATCGAATCGGTCACCTCTTAAAATTCATAATAAATTATACGCTCATCTTTAATCTGGTTCAAAATTTGTGGACATATACTCAACTTATATATGTATAACATATCCAAAAATTACAACGATCCAACGGTCGGATTAAATATTATAACTCACACAATAAAGTCAGAATAACAATCGATTTGATCTTTTAATACCTCCAATCCGACAAAATACAAATAAAACATCTCAAAGATTAATTCCTTCATTAATAACCACATAAATAAATCCATCATTTATATTCATATAAAATAAATATTTCCTTATCATATGAATCAATAATTAATTATTCACAAATAATATTACGTAATCACATTTATAACAACCAGTGTGCGCTCCTCAGAAAGAGGGGGCTTTCCAATAAGGATCTCTCCTTACTGGCGCGCAATTAGGTAACCAAACCTCTCCTTAGATAGAACTTTCTAGACATTGCCAATAATGTTATCTAATAATATTATTCAAATAATATGAATTATTGATCCGATAATGGGAAATCTCATAAGCGATGACAATTATTGAAACAATAATAATATAAAATATCAACGCAACAATTATTGAATCAATAAAATAAAATATTGAACAAGAATTCACCGTGAAAAATTATTGAGTAGTGCCTTCTTACGTAAGGATCAATAATTCAACAATCATGTGCAATACCGCGTGCTACTCTTGCATGCAACCACGCCAGACATCAGATTTTAACCACCGGTATTCCAACAAATCTTAATTCAGTAATAACTACGCCGTTATTTATAACCACCCAAACTTTGTCGTTTTCCTCATCCAATCGCTTTTCAGTTATGGGGCCCACATGGTCACTACCAATGTCGATTTAATATTCCCGACAAAGATTTAATATTCCACGACCAAACGAATATTCCCCGACGAAATGAATATTTTATAACCACTTGCTTATTTTGAAATATTTGCGTATTTAACCCTTAACTATCCACATTAATCAAATCAACCCTTACTATTTCAAAATAAAAAATAAAGGAAATTCCTTTTTATTTAAAAAAATTTTGGGGTCTTACAGATGATACTGTTAAAATAATTGAATCAATAATATGAGAGATATTATGCAGTAATTACTGTATAAATAATTGAGTATAACTGAGTGAATTCTCACGTAGGTATCAATAATCAATACCGTGTGCTACTATGTAACCAACGCCAGACATCGCATTTTTTTACTTTTAATCTTAGGGTAGTTCAACAGTTAACGGTAAAACTTTCACCGTTATTTTTATAAAAAGATATTTCTGTCATTTTCTAACTACGACAATACTTCTGTTGTGGGGTCCACCAATGATTGTGTCATCGTACAAATATTCCCCGAAAAAAAGAATATTCCACGACCAAACGAATATTTCCCGACACAACGAATATTTTATAACAACTTGCTTACTTTGCAAAATTTTCAAATATCACCCTTAACTTTAAACTTTTATCAATTTAACTATTTACGAAAATAGAATAATAATTATAGGAAAATTGAATACTTTCTTTTCATAAAATTTGGGATCTCACAATCTCCCCTCTTTATGAAATTTTACCCTCGAAATTTACGTACCTGATAGTTCGAAGAGATGAGAATATCTTACTTTCTTTTTGGATTATACCTTCCTAGTTATTTCCTCTATATCATGATTTTCCTATTGCTCATCTCCTATATTTTAGATATCATACTAGAATACATCTTCAAAACAAAGGTTAATTGGCATGCCACATATTATCCCTATATTCTGACCGACCAATAAAAACAATAAGCTTAGGTAGGTCATACTAGCGAAGGAATTCCCCGTCTCTCCTCTCCTAGTTTTTGTCTCACATCTCAGCTAGGGATTATATCCCTAAGCTTTGATACCAACTGTGACACCCCCAAAACAGGTATACATCACCCATCTTGAGTCGTCAAATACATGGTACATAAATCAAATACAAACTTAATTATTGTAACGTCCCCAGATTTGGGTCCTAAATCACTACGGATCTGGTATACTATTTCTATAACTATTACGGAAGATATAAACATAAATTATTTGTACATTAAACATTACACACTATCCCCAAGGTCGAGAACCTTCACATAATACCTAAATCAATATCTTTGACATACAAGTTATTATCATACATTACTGTTACAAATTTAGCTGCACATATAATCCAAAGTTGACTTGTCTTTGACTTTTCTTGTATCCAACGTATTTGTCCTAATCTGCAATGTTTATCATGATATAGCAAGGGCGAGCAACAATTTTGCCCAGCAAGTATAAGTTCAATTAAGGATATATCATGATTGAAAAAAATTGAACAATAAGCTGGCTAACTTTCTACAATATATACATTGTGAAAGAGCATGAATAAATTTGCATAGCTAAACGAATAATGAACATGAATAAATCAACTGGACCAAATGGTAATGAAGGTGATCAGCCTTTCATACCTGATGAATACATGCAATGTGCACATAGTGCGAATCAATAATTTATAGATTCAAAAATATCAACTCGAGGTCGAGTTAGAGAACTTGTCTGTACTGTTGATTACCGTTACACAACCTATATCGCTTTGTTTGAAGACCTAATATAGATAATACCGATCTCCAAATATTAGAATAATATCATCACAATATAGTACTGTTAAATATAATTATAATATAACCTAACAAATTACCACATAATCCTACCAGTCTATAAAATACCTAAAATTCGGTATCAAGTCAAACTATTTCAGTCTGAGTTGAATTCGGTACAATTTCTAATATCCCCACGGTCTAGTCGGATAATTCATGAGTCTAATTTCCATAAGACTTTGCCTAAATGCTTTACATTTACCTTATATAATTTCATTTTCAGTCAAAATATTTTTTAATGACTTATAATAATTTTCAAATAATTATTATCATTTATCATGATTTTTTAATCATTAATATCATATTTAAATGATTTAAATACCACAATATTCCTTTATCATTAATATTTATTTAATATCAAATATTAATGAAAGTCATATACATAATATTATAAATCATTTAAAATATCTCAAATTATTTTTAATACCTTAATAACACATTTAAATGATTTTAAAACAGCTAAAACAATTATCAAATAACTGCCATTAATATTAAAATATTAGTGTTTTCATGAAAAATATCAAAAGTTATATTTTATTACTTAAAATGTTTTTCTAACCTTAAATCATTTTTATATGATTTTTAAAACATTAATTCTAATTTTCCATAATTTATTAAATAAATCCATTATCATTAATATTAATTTATTAATGAAATTCATCACAAAATATTAAAAGTCATTAAAATAACTTCAAATATTTCCTTACACTTTAATATAATTTCAAATAATTTTTAAAGTATTAAAATCATTTTAAAGTAATTTATTTAATATAATAATTAAATAATTAACTATCATTAATATTTAAAAATATTAATGAATATATATTCTAAATTATTAAAAACCCATTTTTAGGCTTTAAAATAATTTTTACAAATTTATTAAGAATTTCTAATATTTATTTTCTATTTATTCTATAATTTTCGATTAAAGTTGGGGTCCTCCACAGAAACATTTGTAGACGGTAATCTACAAGCCCAATTTGGGCCCACTTGGTATCGTTAGAACCGTGACTTTCCGAGCTACGTTTTAGGCTCAAGAAACAGTCCATTTGGTCTAGCATAGTACCCTGAAAACAGGCCACTACCGACTGTCCATTACATGCCTTGTAAACATTTTTAGTTTTGGAGTCTTTTACAGAAACGCTTGTATTACGAGATCCACAACTCCGATTGAGGTCCAATCAAACTCGTTGGATCCGTATCTTCTTGAACTATAGTTTTCAGTTATCAAAAACCAAATTCCAATCTGTCTAGGTCCGGGAAAGCAGGCCTAATGTGACTGGTCAGTAAGCTTTTCTTCAACAGTAGGTTCATTTTTCAGATTTGGGGTCCTTAACGGAAACGCTTATAAAACGAAATCTACAAATCGGATTTAGGTCCAATATGTATCGTTGGATTCGTACTTTCCCGAGCTACAGTTTCCATATATCAAACATCTATTTTGATTCTGTTTTGGTCCCATAAAAATGGACAGAAGTGACTGATTAGTAGCTTGTGTTCAACAATTAAGGTAGTTTGAGATTTAATTCATAACTTGCTCATTTCTTAACATATTTGAGTGATTTCAAAGGGATTTTGCCCTTAACTCATGTATCTAGCATGCTAACATGTTTTAAACCATTTACCACATGAACCCAATGAATCTAACATAAAAATATATATAGCATACAAAGGAAAGCTTTTTCTTAAACCTTTTGGTACAAAACTTGATTTTCTCACTTTGGATCTAACTTTTGATTTCAAAAATACTTTGATACACATATAAAATACCAATACTCATGTAAATCATGAGTTTTTTTTAAAGATCCAAAACAAAAGTTGCATGTTCATAAAGATCTAACAAAAGAGAGCACAAAAATTGTAAATTTTCAATTTCTTACCTTTTTCTTCTTGCAAGCCTTCTTGATTTTTTTTCTCCTTTCTTCTTTTTTCCATCAATGGCAGCCTTCTTCTTCTTATTCTCTCTCTTCTTCTTTTTGTTCTTAGTTTAGACATAGGTTTAGAAATCTAACATAACTTAGTGTATATACAATATACATATAACACTTATAATTATAGAATATGTAACTCCCAATATAATTACATATACTAATTATCAATTTAATATATAAGTTAAAAAAGTAGAAATTTAAAAGCCCTAACACTTGTTTGGAAAAACCATATTATTTTAAAATCGGGTTTTAATAGTTAAGGTCTTGTTTGGATTAAACAGGTTTAAAACAAAAGTAAGGCCTTGTTTGGGAAAACGGTTTTAAAAACTCTTTTAACTCTTTTAATAGATCCTTTAACACATATTCTTAATGTTATCCTTTAATTAATTAAATCTTAACATTAATTTAATTAATTAAATGTATAACATCAATTAATCATATAAAATTGTCACATTATAATTACTCGCTAATTATAACTTCATGTAACAATTACCACATCACTACATTATCTCAATTAAATTAAAACTATAACATTAAATCATTACATATTAATTAAATATTAAATAATCATTTAATTAATATAATACACTTAATTACATTACTCCATATTAATCACATAATCTCAATAAATAATTCAATTAAAATATTTATTTACTTCAATAAATATTAAATTAACATTTAAATTGTCTTCACACCAATTCACATATTTCATAATATATAACACATATACACATACTCGTACTTAAACATCTTAAAATAAGAATTTTATTTATTAAATTCTAATTTATTAATTCTTAAAAATTCGGGATGTCACAATTATACAACTGTCGTGCAAAATATGACAAAACATAGCTGAGAGTTTAAACAAGAATATTGCCTTCTAGACAATATCCACTTTCAATGGAGTCCTCATTAAAATTATTATCACGCTATTTCACAGAATAGTGAGGACTACTAAAACAACCATCTGGACCGTCAATCTATTCCCCGGCCAGTCCTAGCTATATTCTCATTTCCTAAAGAGAACAGTGAAAGAAAAAGGTGAGCTCAACTAGCACAGTAAGAAATATTATGACTAAGATAATGCAGAATAAATTATCCTTAGCCTTCAATAGTATAACAACTGATAGAATACAATTGACAACAAGTTTTAGATCAACAACTGCAGCGGAATAAGCAATCCATTAGAAGAGTCAAGTAGAGCATGATGTCTACTATCTTCTATGATTTAAAAAGTTTTTCATCAGCTTTATCGCTGAGACTAAACTTAATAAATAAACCACATCATCGAATCATCCCTGCACTACGGGCCAAAGATATTCATGTAATCATCAATGGTCATTATTATACCGAATAATCCTTGGTCATAATCATACCAATAACTGTCCATCAATGCACTACAGGCCAATGAGGACTTTTACCACATCATTTGTAACATTATGGGTCATGATTATACCGAATGATCCCTGGTCATAATCATACCAATCAACAGTCCATCTATGCACATAAGCTAAAGATGGCTTTCTTCATAATATAAGCATGAGGATGATGACAATGATATAAGAATTCCATTAAAAGAAAGCAAAGGATAAATTTTTAAATATTTATAATTTAATTTATCCAGAATTCAATAATGATCAAATGGCCAACATGATACTACTTTGTGGAGTAAAATTCAAGAATGATATTGTATCAAAAATGATTTGGACAGAAAAGAAATCAATTTTTGTCATGAATAGTACTCCGGGTGAATAGTACTTCAGGAATAGTACCCCGTGAATAGTACTTTGGGAATAGTACCCCATAAATAGTACTTCGTGAATAATACTTTATGAATAGTACTTTGTGAATAGTACCCGTGAATAGTACTTCGTGAATAGTACTCATAAAAGAAAAATACAAAAAAAAAATGATATTCCATGACGAGTACAAAAGAAATGATATCTCATACGAGTATAATAGAATATACGAAACTGCAAATGGATTTTCATCCACAATGCGGTAATCCACGTAGATAGATCATTTGCACAATTTAATAAAGAATGAATATGAAGGGTCATTCTCCATGCATGCGATAGTCCAAGTAGACATGTTATTTCAACAGAATAATAAAGAATGGAATAATAGAAGAATTTCACCATGCATGCGGTAGTCCGCGTAGATAGGTTATTCCAATAGAATAATAAGGAATGGAATAATAGAAGAATTTCACCATGCATGCGGTAGTCCGCGTAGACATGTTATTCCAACTGAATAATAAAGAATGTAATAACAGAAGAATTTCACCATGCATGCGGTAGTCCGCATAGACAGGTTATTCCAACAGAATAATAAAGAATGGAGTAACAACCCTTACGAGTATTAAAAGAAAATAACTCTCTTCATGAATACGAAATAAATAATACCCCTTACGACTGTTGAACGAAAATATTATTACTACAAATATTGAACGAAGATGATATTCCTTATGAATATTGAACGAAAATAATATTCATACGAATACAAAAAATAATATCTCTTTAGAATATGAAATAAATAATACCCCTTACCTCAGAAGAAGACTGGATACTAGAATAGTGAAGTAGCAGACTACTCTTCTTCTTTCTCTCTATAGCTTCTCTCTCTATAGCTCCTCTCTCTATAACTGCTCTTGTTAGTCTTAGTGAATTAGTGAGAAGGAAGGAAGAATGAGCTTCTATTTATAGAAAAACATAGTTTCGATAATTGCATGTTTTGGGGCTCAAAATATTATAGTATAATACCTTCATCTTTTCCTTCATTTTTAATTTAGTCATGCAAATATTATCAAACTTGCACCACCTCCCCTAATAGTACATCATGTGAATCAATAGTACAATCATGTGACTCAATAGTTCTATACATGTGAAAAAAATAATTACAGTATAGTACCTTCATTTTTAATTTAGTCATGCAAGTATTATCAATCTTGCACCACCTCCCCTAATAGTACATGCATGTGAATCAATAGTACAAACATGTGAATAAATAGTTATAAGCATGTGAATTAATAGCAATTAATTGCTCATTTATTAGATTAATTACCCGATTGGTCAATATAACCTCCAGACATCAATTATTATCGGAATTGATGTCGATTTCCACTAACACTAATAATCCCAACACAATGGAATATCAATTTCATCTTTAATCAACACGAATTTATTCATCATTAATATTATAACTCATAATATTTAACAACCAGATCATTCCCAGGAAAGAGAGGCTTTCCGATAAGATTTCTCCTATTGGCGCAATTAATTAGGTGACCAAACCTCTCCTCGACAGAACTTTCTAGACATCGTCATTATTTGAAATAATAATATGAATAACTTTGTCATCTCAATTATTAATTTAATAATATAAAATATTATGCATATGATACTGTGATAATAATTAAATCAATAATATGAGAGATATTATGCAGTAATTACTGTAGAAATAATTGAGTATAACTGAGTGAATTCTTACGTAAGCATCATAATCAATTCCGTGTGCTACTATGCAACCACGCGTATTACTGTACTTTTACTACCGGGTAGCTCAACAGTTAACGGTAAAACTTTCACCGTTATTTTTATAAAAAGATATTTCTGTCGTTTTCTAACTATGACAATACTTCTGTTGTGGGGTCCACTAATGATTGTGTTGTCGTACGAATATTCCCCGATAAAAAAATATTCCACCACCAAACGAATATTTCCCGACACAACGAATATTTTATAACAACTTGCTTACTTTGCAAAATTTTCAAATATCATCCTTAACTTTAAACTTTTATCAATTTAACTATTTACCAAAATAGAATAATAATTATAGGAAAATTGAATACTTTATTTCATAAAATTTGGGATCTCACATTCGGTATCAGCCTTGAATCTTACCTCTTCGCCCTTGGATACCATTTCCCTTATCTTTTAACATTCTTCATCATGCAATTGTGCTTCCCTCAGCTTATCCATCAAAGTTGGGTCGGTTCCCATTTGGAACAGATTTTCATCTGACTCCTTTGGATTTTTAATTTCCAACTCCAATTTAGCCATATCATCTACCAACTCCTCCTGAGTAGTTAACAACATCAATTTCTTCTGACCCTTTCTACCTAAGGCATCGACAACCACATTAGCTTTACCCCGATGGTACAAAATCTCACAGTCATAGTCCTTAATCTACTCCAACCATCTCTTCTGACGCATATTCAGATCTTTCTATGTAAAGATATACTTAAGACTCTTATGGTCTGTGTATATCTCACACTTATCCCCATAGAGATAGTGCCTCCAAATCTTCAAGGCAAACACCACCGTAACCAATTCTAAATCATGTGTCGGATACCCTTTCTCATAATCTTTCGATTATCGCGATGCATATGCAATGACCTTGTCATTTTGCATAAGTACACAGCCTAGGCCCTTATGCGATGCATCATTATACACCATAAAATTTCCTGTGCTATTCGACAAAGATAACACAGGGGCCATACCCAACCTCTTCTTCAACTCTTGAAAACATTCCTCGCACTTCTCCGTCCAAGCTAACTTCATCGCTTTCCTAGTCAAATCCATCAACAGAGTCGTGATTTTGTAAAAATCCTGAATAAATTTTCTGTAATAACTTACCAATTCAAGAAAACTCCTTACGATGGTGTCTTCGGCTGATCCCAGTTTATCACAGCTTCAACCTTTAATGGATCTACCAAAATTTTGTCCTTGTCAATTACATGCCCAAGAAATTGTACATGCTCTATCCAAAATTCACATTTAGAAAATTTCATGTACAACTTCTCTCTTCTTAATGCATCCAATGTTAACTTAAAATGATCCACATACTCTTCTTTAGTTTTAGAATACACTAAAATATCATTAATGAACACCACTACGAATTTATCCAAATATGTTTTAAATACCCTGTTCATTAGGTTCATAAATGCTGCAGGTGCATTCGTTAGACAAAATGGCATCACTAGAAACTCGTAGTGACCATAACGAGTCCTGAACGCTGTCTTCGATACATCCTCATTGTAATGATCGAGAAATTTGTAATTTAATTTAAATATTTATTAAATTAAATAAATATTTAAAATAATTTATTTATTGAGAAAAATAAATAATTTGATGAATTGTGGAGAATTAATTTAGTAACTAAATTGATTAATGTTAATTAAATTGAATAGTGATAATTTTATTTGAAGGATTTAATTTAAGGAAATAATTAAATTAAATCAATTGCTTAATATTTAAGAAAATAATTAAATTAAATGAATTTTTAGTATTAAAGAAAATAAATAAATTAAATAAAGTGATGTTTCTAATTTGTTAATTAAATTAGATATATAATTATTTATTAATTATAAGTATAATTATAATGAGATTATAATTATTATTAATTATTGTTGACTTATGTCACACTCCATGTTTTGATGATGACCCTATTATTCCACTAATCATGCTATATAACATTTCAGGAAAAGGTATGACATTCCAGGAACATCAAGGAGGAAATTACAAAGTTAAGATATCCTTGAAGAAAGAAAAGCAAATTTGAGTCCTAAGAATATATGTAAGATCTTAGCATTTATTACTTCCCAATATAAGGCTCTAGGACATGTGCATTGCATATATAATTGTAGTCACATATTTGATGTCACACGCTGATTCACTAGCCCTTGATATGTATGGCCGAAATGGCTCACCAAAATTTAAGGAATCAAATCATGTTAACCAACATATATATAGATGGAAATCTGGAGTAAATTGTTGATTAAATAAAATACCATAAATTATTCACCAACTTGATTCACGGTAAGAACCAATATGGCATATCATAAATCATGCATCATAAATCGTGCCTCATAAATCAAGGACTTTAATTCTGGGCAATCAACTAGGGTAACTAGCTAATATCATGAATAATGCTTTATATAAGAGCTTAAGTTAAGGAACATCACTAGATTGTTGATTTAAAGAAAATCTACTTACGTGATGGTAATTGATTATTTCCGGTAATTGCCAAATAGAAAGTTACCATATGACAAGATGGGTATTAAATGCAGAAATCATAAAATATATTTCTCACGTGATGGACTCTCTATTAATAAAAATCTCCTCAGTCATCACTAAGATACTCCTAGAGTATATATTGATCATGACGTGTTCTCTTCTAATATACACCTATAAGGAGTCTTGATCCTTGGCACAATCTCCGGATGACAGTCTAAATATTACGTGACCTATGCATATTGTCTCTACTGATCATATCATAAATGGGCAACAAGCAACGGTAATATATTAGCAAAGCCTATAAATGAGCTGGTCTCATTAACAAGAAAAACACAAAAAACATATACTGTATTACAAAGCATACAAGCTACAAAACTGTTTTTCTTCTTGATCATTATTGATTGTATTAAGAAAGAGCTTCGGCTATGAACGTTGTGTAGAACATACTCTGGTAATATTCTTCTTGCATATCATTCTATATTAGAGCCTTAAATTGGTAGGTGATATATTGCTTGATCATTAGACCTCTAGTGTGTATCTTATCTTTCCTTATCTCAATCAATTTTCTGTTGAAACGTAACTCTGTTTGGGTTACTGTATCATTACAATCAAGTTTGAAGAAAGCATTGGCGCTTCAGAGTGCATAGGTGCACAGGGAACAAAGGTGTTCAAATTGTTAGAACTTGTATTGTAATTGGAAAAGTTTAATAAAAGTGATTCTTCAATACTAGTTGGTATTGGACGTGGATTAGGCCACTATTCTAGAGGGTAGTAGTTGAACCACGTAAAAATTCCGGTGTTTATGTGCTTATATTTTATGCTTTATTATCCTGCTATCTATCTAGCAGCCTGCATTCTATATCCATTCATATCAGTAAATTGGTTGACTCGGAATTAAATTCAATATCCTGTTTTCATACGTAAACTTACAAAGATATAGAATCCAGCTTGCTGCATTAAATATTTAAAGGAATTTTTTTATTAATCAAAAGTTGGACATAGTTTGTGCCTACACTTATTCAACCCCCCTTCTAAGTGTACCTATTTAAATTTCATTTGGTATCAAAGCTTGGCTCTACTTATCTTGGTCTTAAAGGTGACTTGTAGGGAAAGATTCTGACATGGCACAACTTGGAAACGCTCACCACAAAGGTCAATCAACAAACCGACCCCCACTACTTTTTGGAATAGAGAATTATAATTTCTGGAAATTTCGGATGAGGATATATCTTAAGCGAGACCCATGGGAATGGTGGGTGGTAGAGAATGGACCAGTAATCCCAAGGAAAGATGATGGCACTCCAAAAAATCTACTCGAGATGGACTCAACCGAAACATACATGGTGTCATACGATTCAAAAGCAATGAACACTCTTCTCAACGGCATGGTGCAATCCGAAATAGATAAAGTTTCATCATGCAACAGATCAAAGGAGATATGGGATACCTTAGTGGTAAGTCACGAAGGAACTTCCAAAGTACGAGAAGTTAAGCTAAGTATGCTCATGCATGACTACGAAATGTTCAAGCTGGAAAGAGACAAAACAATCAAAATGGCTCAGGCACGATTTTTGGTACTTATAAATTCCTTGAAGTTGCTCGAAAAGTCAATTCCACAAAGCGAAATCAATCGTAAGCTACTTCGGGCTATGCCCAAAAGGTTTGCATCTAAAATTTATACTCTTCAAGATTCCATCAATATTTCTTCTATGGATACATTAACTCTCTTTGGTGAACTAGAAGAATATGAACATCAATTAAAAAGATATGATGACGAGGAAGAAGTTCCTCGAAAGAAAGTACTAGCTCTAAATGCAGGAATTGAAGAAGAACTTGAAAACAACTCGGATGATGAAATAGCCATGATGTCAAGGAGACTTAAGGGACTACTTCAAAGAAAGAATCAAAGGAAGAATACATTCAACTCAAACAAACATAAAGACAAGCAAATCAAAGAAAACTGTTTCGATGACTAGGTCACTTCAAAAAGGACTGCTTCCAGCTCAAGAACAAAGGAAAGCAAGGCAATAAGGAGTTCAAAAAGCATAAAGCATTTCTAACGTGGAGTGACGATGAAGAATTCGAAGTGGAAATAAATGCAAACGATGAACTGGCTCAAATATGCTTCATGGGACTTGAAGATGAATCCAGTGAGGTATCTCTTTCTAATGTTATTATTTTGAAACAGGAAAACAAGAAATTAAAAGAAAAAAATATGTACTTAAAAGATCTAGTAAACAATCTTAATGGGTGAAGTGGAAGCACTAATTGATGAAAAGAAAGAATTAGAAAAAGTAACACACATAAATGAGGAAAAAGCATTAACAACGAAAAATGATTATTTAGATAATTACAATAAAATACTATTCAACAAAGTAAAACAGCTAAATGATGAAGTTGAAAAATTAACAAATGAGATAAAAATGAGAGATGTGTGCATTGATGCATTTGGTGATGAATCGGTTAATAAAATACCTCCAACTAATGAACTGCAAAAGGAAATAGAGTCATTAAAAATCTCTCTAGCTAAATTTGTTCATGGAGAAGTGATGAGTGTATTTTATATACGTGATCTAATATCCAATTCATGCTTATTTGTTGCTAAATTCTTGTGATCATGTTCATTTTTACTTGTTTTATGTTATTTCATGTGTAGAATGGTGGTTGTGGCATTCAACGTACAATTAATGATATTCGGTGCGATTGGGACTCAAATAGAGCATAATTGGAAGCAAGTTAGCAAAGCAAAGATAGTCGATTAACGAGAAGATAGGCCGTTAGGCTAGCATGAAAAGTTTATAAACCCAGCTCGAGCAGCGTGGGGTCTTACACTCCAATTAATCACGATGACATAGCCCTTTGGTAAGCGTTATTGAACTACACATCCCCGTAAAGCGGGGGTCTTCATCTGAGCAAGTCGGAGACTAGGCATGGCCAAGCTGACTTACATAATACATACACCCCGTTGGGCGGGTGTGGTAAAAAGCCGAGTGTCTGTTTTGTTTGCAATACCTCTTGGGCACGAATTTTAGTTATTTGCATGGCAATATAACTCTATTTGATAGAGAATTCGGCTGGGACTTATATGTTGTACATGATATACTAAAATAATAACAACTTCAAGAGGGAGAGAGACATATTACGAAGATCTACGTTCAATTTTTGATAGCAAGTGTGGAGGAGTATTTCGAGGAGTTTTTCAAGATAATTGCAACTATAGACTACATGAAGGGTGTTTTTCAATATTCTTCGTGTTATATTATTATTTGTAATTAGAAGAATGATTTCTTTGATTTATTCAGTGTTTATTTCGTTTATTATGAACTAATTCACTTTTTAGGCTTGTGATGGATCCTTAAGTGAATCGATGATTTTGTAAACTTTGATTTCTAATTTAATAAGCTATTTCCAGTTTATCTATATTGATTTGTGCTTTAATCTATGAATTGCCTGATCAACAATTCTTTGTGGAGTTGGATGGAATCGAGAGAGGATATTCAAATCTAGACCTAGTTGATATAACATGTATTCAGGATTTTGTTAGTAGCTTAAACTTGATGAGTGTTAAAGTAGAGATATGCTTGACACCGCATGTAATCGGATAGAGAACTTATTCTTCAACCTTCTTCAATTGTAAATCACATAGAGATATAGTGGGTTAGTTGATTAAGGTGTTTAACGGATTTCTATCTTAATTGTGGATTGATGTTAATACGGTATTAGTGCATCGAGAGGTGGTTAATACTACGTTCGTGTTCTTGATTAATAAACTGGGATAGTGTGTTGAATTGGGATAAAGGTGTTAAAATCAAAGTGAAGCTTAGGGTGAAATCATAAGCATATTCTCCATTAATTGTTTAAAATTTCAGATTTTGATATTCGTGGTTGTTTTGTGTTAGATTAATTATTCTTAATTTTAGTTTCATTCATTTAAATTATTGATTTGATTCGTTTAATAATATTAGGGTTAATAGAAGACTGGTAATTGTAAGTTAAGGTTACTGTTAATTAGTCTATGTGGGAACGATACTCTACTCATCACTCTATTACTTGTTAACCACGTATACTTGCGTGTTGTGCGTATATAGATTTTACTCAACAAGTTTTTGGCGCCGTTACCGGGGACTATAGTATAATTCTTAATATTTTTACAATATCAGTTTAATTAATCCAGTTTTACTTAGACATTTTTATTTTTTTTTGTTCTGTGCTTCTTATTTCAGATGTGGAAGTAGTTTATGCAAACTCGGTCTAAAAATCCAGACTTGCTGTCTTTTGAGGACGATATTGAGAAGAGGTTTCAGAGGTTGAGTAAGTGGATCAAGGAAATGAGGCAAGAATTCGAAACATATAAAAATAAAGAGATAACAGTAATGGCAGCCGAAGATCGAAAGCGTTAAGGGACTTCACAACACCCAAGGTGACTGAACTGCAATCAAGCATCACCAGGCCAGCAATAGCAGCAAATAAGTTTGAAATTAATCCTGGGATGATACAAATGACTCAAAATTCAGTTCAGTTTGGGGGATTTGCAAATGACGATCCAAACGAGCATCTAGTCAGCTTTCTGGAAATGTGCGACACTTTTAGGTTCAATGGGGTTTCGGATGAAGCGGTGAGACTTCGATCGTTCCCATTCTCTTTACGGGACAAAGCGAAGAGTTGGTTACATTCTTTACCATCCGGTTCGATAACTACATGGGAGGATTTAGCTCAGAAATTCCTTGCAAAATTCTTCCCACCGGAGAAAACTACGAATATGAGGAACGAGATTACGATGTTTGAACAGCAACATGGGGAGTCGTTATATGAGGCATGGGAGAGATACAAAGAACTGCTCAAAAAATGTCCACATCATGGATTTCCCCAGTGGCTACAAATGAACACCTTTTACAACAGATTACATGGGAATCTCAGGACAAGTATCGATGCAGCATCGGGCGGAGCGTTCATGGCTAAGAGTTACAAGGAAGCCTATGAGTTGATTGAAACTATGTCAGCTAATAACTACCAGTGGCCCACAGCAAGAATGACACAGGCAAAGGCAACTGGGGTATTAGAAGTAGATAATATTACAACGATGCATGCACAGATAGCTGCACTTTCAAAGAAGTTGGAGTCAGAGGCAGCAACACAAACACAACAAATACAACAAACATAACAAGTGGCAATAATATGCGAGTTGTGTGCGGGAGAGCACCCAACGGAGCAATGTGCAATTAATCCAGCAGTTGTGCAATTCATTGGTAATTACAATAGAATTCCTCAAAACACATATAAGAACACATACAATCAAGGAAATAGGAATCATCAGAATTTCTCATGGAGCAACAACCAACAAAATCAAGCTTCACGACAATCATATCCACTAGAATTTCAGAACCAGCAACAACCAGTTCAATATCAAGAAAGAAAACCCGATTTGGAGGAAGTGTTGGCAAAATTCATGATTACCACCGAGTTGGCTATAAAAAATCACACCATGGCTATGAAATCACAAGAGATGGAGATCAAGAATCTAGAAAATCAGATGGGTCAAATGGCGTTGGCATTGAATAATAGACCACAAGGGACACTACCAAGTGACACCGAGAAAAATCCTAAGGGTAATCACAAGCAGTGTCAAGCCATTATGTTGAGAAGTGGAAAATAACTTGTTGGTCAAGAGCCAGATATTTCGGTTACAAAGGAGGTTGAACCAGAGACAGAAAATACAGTGAGTGAGGTAAATTAAGGGAACGAAAAACAAATGGAAAAGAACAAACCAGGGAACGAACCAACTGTTTATCCTCCCCCACCATTCCAGCAAAGAATTCAAAAACAAAAAGTAGACAAACAATTTTCAAAATTTTTGGAAGTTTTCAAGAAACATCAATTTAACATACCATTTGCGGAGGCCCTAGAACAAATGCCAAGCTACACAAAATTTATGAAAGGGATTCTGTTAAGAAAGAAGAAATGGGAAGATTTTGAGACTGTGGCACTAACAGAGGAGTGTAGTGCGGTATTACAACAGAAATTACCACCAAAACTCAAGGACCCGGGGAGCTTTACTATTCCATGCACGATCGGGAAGATGCATTTTAGCAAGTGTTTATGTGATTTGGGGGCGAGTGTAAACCTTATTCCATTGTCAGTATACTTAGAACTGGGTTTGCCTGCACCAAGTCCTACAAACATCTCCTTACAGTTGGCGGATAGGTCAGTCACATATCCGAGAGGTATAGTAGAGGACATCTTAGTGAAAGTGGATAAGTTTATATTCCCCGCGGACTTTATCATTCTGGATTTTGAGGAAGACAAGAACATCCCAATTATCCTAGGGAGACCATTTTTGGCTATAGGGAGAACACTCATAGATGTATAAAAGGGATAACTCACTATGAGGGTTCAAGATCAAGAAGTGAAATTCAATGTGTTTAAGGCCATGAAATTCCTTAAGGATGAGGAAGAATGTTTTCGAATGGATTTAATTGAGCAAATCATTAGTGATGACATGAGCAAAAGTTTGGTGAATGATCCGTTAGAAACAACGTTATTGGGAGATGATGAGATCGACGATCCGGAATTGGTGGATTACCTTCAATTGCTAGACTCATTTCCACGAGTACCAAGATTTAGAACACCGTTTGAACCACTGCACACAGAGGAGGTAACCGCAGAAAAACTAAAACCATCATTGGAAGAGCCACCAAAGCTAGAACTTAAGCCACTTCCTAAGCACTTCAGGTATGCGTATTTAGGCAATTTAAATTCTTTAACTGTTATTATTTCAGCTACACTTAACGAATTGCAAGAAGAAAAGTTGTTGAGAGTGCTTCGGGAACACAAATCAGCTATTGGGTGGACAATCGCCGACATAAAGGGAATCAACCCTTCATTTTGAATGCACAAAATTTTGATGGAAGATGAGGAAAAACCAATGGTGGAATAACAGCGGCGGCTCAATCCAATTATGAAGGAAGTGGTAAAGAAGGAAATTTTGAAATGGCTAGACGCCGACATCATCTACCCTATTTCGATAGCAAATGGGTTAGTCCAGTCCAGTTCGTACCGAAAAAAGGAGGAATGACGGTGGTGCAGAATGATGACAATGAGTTAATCCCAACTAGAATAGTGATAGGTTGGCGGGTTTGCATGGATTACATAAAATTGAACAAGGCAACCCGAAAAGATCATTTCCCGCTACCCTTTATTGACCAAATGTTAGATAGATTGGCGGGACACCAATATTATTATTTGTTGGATGGGTATTCGGGCTACAACCAAATAGTCATCACTCCGGAGGATCAAGGAAAGACCACATTCACGTGCCCTTGCGTCATATTTGCATTCAGGAGGATGTCATTCGGGCTATGCAATGCACCTGCAACTTTCCAATGGTGTATGATGGCCATTTTTTCAGATATGGTGGAGAAAAATGTTGAGGTGTTCATGGATGACTTTTCAATTTATGGGGGCAGCTTTGATAATTGCTTGAAGAATCTGGTCATGGTTTTACAAAGATGTAAGGACACGAATCTCGTACTAAATTGGGAAAAATGCCACTTAATGGTCGAAGAGGGCATAATTTTGGGCCATAAGGTATCGGCTCATGGATTGGAAGTTGATAAAGCGAAGCTGGAAACTATTGAAAAATTGCCTTCACCAATCTCAGTAAAGGGTATTAGGAGTTTCTTGGGAAATGCTGGGTTCTACAGGAGATTTATAAAGGACTTCTATAAAATTGCGAAACCTTTATGCAGTCTTTTTAAGAAGGATGCAAAATTCAGCTTTGATGAAGAATGCAAGAAAGAGGAAATTGACTACAGCCCCCGTTATAGTTTCACCGGATTGGAACATGCCATTCGAGCTTATGTGTGATGCAAGCGACTTCGCGGTTGGGGCTGTTTTGGGTCAACGTCAAGACAAGGAGTTTCACGCTATATACTATGCAAACAAAACACTTACAGAAACTCAAATGCACTACACCACAATAGAAAAGGCATTGCTTGCAGTGGTATATGCGTTTGACAAATTTCGGGCTTACTTGATCGGGACTAAGGTGATAGTCTATACAGACCACCCAGCAATTCGGTACTTGATAGAGAAAAAGGATGCTAAGCCACGCCTTATTCGGTGGATTCTCCTACTTCAAGAGTTCGATTTAGAAATAAAGGATAGGAAGGGGACAGAGAATCAAGTAGCTGACCACTTGTCTAGGTTGGAAAACCACGGGAAACAAAAAGACGACAAATGTGAAATCAACGAATCATTCCCGGATGAGCAACTATTTGGGATTTCAGCAGAGATTCCATGGTATGGCGATTATGCAAATTTTGTTGTGAGCAATATTTTACCACCTGACCTCACAAGACAACAAAAAAAGAAATTTCTGCACGACGTGAAATGATACATGTGGGATGATCCATATTTGTTCAAGCATTGCGCCGACAAGGTGATTCGACGGTGCGTCCCATATAGCGAAGTGAAGAATATTCTACATGAGTGTCACTCATTGGCATATGGCGGGCATTATGGGAGTGAGAGAACAGCAGCGAAGATGCTGTAATGTGGGTTTTATTAGCCCACATTATTCAAAGATGCCCACCAGTTTGTCAAATAATGTGATAGGTGTTAAAGGGTGGGAAACATTTTGAAACGTAATGAGATGCCCTTACAAATGATTCTGGAAGTGGAGATTTTTGACGTATGGGGTATAGATTTCATGGGACCATTTCCCTCGTCCTTGAACAATCAATACATTCTGCTCGTAGTGGACTACGTGTCTAAGTGGGTTGAAGATGTAGCTCCACCAACAAACGATGCCAAGGTGGTCCTCAAATTCCTTCAAAAGAACATCTTCACGAGGTTTGGCACACCCAGAGCAATTATAAGTGACGAAGGTAGTCACTTCTGCAATAAATTTTTTACTGCTCTTTTGGTCAAGTATGGGGTCAACCACAAGATAGCTACAGCATATCTCCCTCAAACCAGTGGACAAGTTGAGGTATCAAACAGAGAATTCAAAAAGATATTAGAGAAAGTGGTGAATTCGAGTCAGAAAGATTGGTCACTGAGATTGGACGATGCTTTATGGGCCTACCGGACTGCATATAAGACTCCAATCGGGATGTCACTATATCAACTGTTGTACGGGAAGGCATGTCACCTACCCGTGGAACTACAGCATAAGGCATATTGGGCTGTGCAAAAACTCAATTTTGATCAAAAAGCCGTAGGAGAGAAAAGATTACTTCTATTGAATGAACTCGAAGAATTTCGCCTTCACGCTTATGAGAATGCCAAAATATACAAAGAAAAGGTCAAAAGATGGCACGACCATAAAATTTTGCGTCGAACATTCGAGCCAAAGCCAATCAAGACTATTTATTCAACCGAAGGTCAAGTTTGTTCCCCGAGAAGCTTAAATCAAGATGGTCGGGACCATTCACGGTCAAGCAGGAATTCCTTCACGGTGCGGTTAAAATTTACTATTGCAATCCACTCAAAACATTCAAAGTCAACGGACACCGTTTGAAGCATTACTGGGGTGGCGAAGCCAACACTGATGTGATCGCCATGACATTGGCCAACACAACTTAAGCAGGAAGTAGTTAGGCTGAACGACTTAAAATCAAGCGCTAATTGGGAGGCAACCCAATTTTTAGTTCTTTATCGTATTTTCCATTTATATTTGCTTAATCATAGTTTGTATTAAATTACTAGGTAGAAGAATAAAATAATAATCTTGTTAATCTCTCCCCAATATAACATGTCATCAACAACTCACTAATCTTTAGGTTTTATGTCATGCAGATGGAAAAAGGATCATCAAGCGTACATTGAAGCATAAATGAGCTACATTGAAGCAAAACAAGAAAGCCTGGCAGTAACCATGCCCGCCGGGGAGGGCCCTAAAAGCACTACAACCCCCGCCGGGGTGGGGGTCCTCGATTACAAAAATCATTGGCAATGCCCGCCGGGGCGAGCCTTCCTAGAGAAATACCCCCCGTCGGGGCGGGGGTCCTGAAATTCAGATAGACGTGGGCAGTTATTTTGTCTTCTCTCCTTTCCAATAACACCCCACTTTCACACCTCCCCATTACTTCATTACTCCATAACCACCACCCACTTTCCCCACATTCCCAACACTCCATTACTCTTCTCCACCTCTCTACCTCCTCATTCCACCATTGCTAGCCTTTCCTCTCCATCTATAAATACCACCACATATCATACAAACTCCCTCACCACACTTCATATAAAGAAAAAAGAGAGTTTAGTTGTGAGCCTAGAAAGTTAGGGCAAATTCAGCAATAGGGAGAGATATGGCTTCACAAGCATCGTCCAAACGCCAAAGGGGGGAGAGTTCACATCCATCCCAACCAACCTGCACCTTCGATCGTCGGAAATTTGCAAGTGCCGCCGTCGCCGACCGGTAAGATTACATGCTCACCAAAGCCCTTAGACCGGAGCGGGGGTTGGCACCGGATCCTAACGACGGGGAGCTTATGCCTCAAATTTACCAAAAGGGATGGACCAAATTCACCGAGGAATCGGAACCAACAGTTGTCAACATTGTCAAGGAGTTTTACGCAAATGCTGTGGACAGAGAACTATTCCAAGCATTTGTGCGAGGACGATTGGTTCCATTCAAAGGTCTTGGCCTATATAAACACTTACTACCAACTAAGGGTGCCTCGCCACTGCCAGTATGAGCATCTCCGTACTTCTGACCCGAATTTTGGTGCCATTATCACGGAGATAACAAAGCCGTGAACGTCATGGATGAAGGGTCGAAAGGGAGGCACCGTGTTCCATAGCAAGGACCTTAGCCGGTATGGAAAAATTTGGTATGCCTTCCTCTGCGCGAAATTTCTTCCGTCCCAACATACCTCGGACGTCACCAAAGAGAAGGCGTTGCTGTTGTACGCTATTGTGCAAGATTTTATAATTGATGTCGGGGCTATCATTTGCTTCTCCATCCGCCGGTGCCTACGTGGGAATTTTTCTGGAGGCTTGCCACACCCATCACTCATATGTGGGTTGTGCCATCAAGCAGGAGTTAGATGGTCTGATGACGAGCCCACTCAAATGCCACTCGCGCTGCTTGATTCAAGAATGATAACGCGGTATTCTGTATGGGCAGGAGGCGAATCACACCCGCGTGGACTGGGTTTCATTTTTCTATCGTCGTCGGAAGACAACGTGGATGCTATAGAGACTTCGGGGGATGAAGATGAAGAAATGGACGATCAAGGGGATGAGCAGGTACCGCGGACCGAGGCTATATCTAGATCTTAATTGCTTAATTTTCAAAATCAATTGAATGAGCATACTAAGGCAACTCGTCGGGAAATGCGCCGATTGGCAATGAGGCAAGAGCACATGTTCGACGCTATGCACACATCTTTTGCCTCGTTGAACATAACTCTTCAAAGTTTCAACCCAGCGGCACAATTTCCATATCAACAGCCCATACCAATGCTAAGGTTCCCACCGAGTGATTCCGATGAAGAAGAACAACAACCACCTCCTCAGACTTAAGCGATAAAGGGAAGTCCTCATGTCCTTATTTTGTTTATTCATCCAATGAGGACATTGTCTAACTTAAGTTTGGGGGATTTAAATACATGTTTGCATGCATTTAGCTTATTTAGGTTGCATTTTTAATTTTTGTCATTGTCATTTAAATTTCTGTATTGCATCTTAATTTTAGTATTGCATGATAGCTTAGGTGCATTTACAGTAGCTTAGGTTAATGTTTGTCAATGCATAGTAGAAAATATTGTAATGCATTTTGCAATCTATATATATAAAAAAAAATAAAAATTAGTTAGTAAATATTGTGTTTAAGTAAGTCCATCAATGTTGTAGTTTATATCATTTGTGGGCCAATGATGTGATTGTCAAATAAGTAGCAAATACAGTATTGAGTATTAGAACTGTGACACAATGATTGTTTATGAATTGAATCTTGAGTTTGTTTGAAACTGGTATAAAAGGATAGCACGAGTAACAAACATCTGTGTTGATTGGTCAAGTTCAAACTGGTACCTAAATGGTCTCTAAAGGATAATGCTAGAATGAATGATAAAATGACAAGGATGGATTGTTAAGGCTAAAGTTAGGCAAGAACCTAAGTTTGGGGGATGTTATGTGGGGTATATAAGTTTTATTTATATCAAATAATAATAATAATAATAATAATAATATAAATAAACACCGTGACATGCTTGTCTAGTTTTGTGGCCTTTGTTACTTGAGTAAGTAAGCCCGAGGGGATTGTCTTTATTCCTAGCGCCCTAAGGTCTTAATGGTCTTGGAGTCATTGGTCTAAAGCTCGTTAAGGTAGCATTGAAAAGCCTAAGGGAATAAGACAATGCATAGCTATGTCTAAAAAAAAATGATAAATAAAACGGGAAATAAGAGCAAAAAGCCCCCGTATAAAACATTTGTATGAATAAAGCATCAGTACCCGCGTGAACCCTTGCGATTTGTGATTGCTTGATTTTAGTTGGAACTATTTATTTTTGTAATTTTTAAGTTTGTACTGCATGATTCCTTCTAAGAGATTGGTTATGTACTGAAATTTGGGTCAGTATCGGTTATTATGGATGTTGCACACACACTGTACCAGTGATGATGTCTTGAGATTCGAGGATTAAAGCATAATTGTAGATTGGTTTTTGATGGTTGATATTGTATAGTTGCTTATTTTCGTTGAGGCCGTTAAGATAATTTTGATGCAGTGATATTGTTGGATTTGATAGCATATAAATAAATTCATATTCATATCATTGCATTGCATGTAGTTGATTTATGCTCGAGGACTAGCATGGTTTAAGTTTGGGGGATTTTGATGAGTGTATTTTATATACACGATTTAATATCCAATTCATGCTTATTTGTTGCTAAATTCTTTTGATCATGTTCATTTTTACTTGTTTTATGTTATTTCTTGTGTAGAATGGTGGTTGTGGCATTCAACCTACAATAATTGGTGATATTCGGTGCGATTGGGACTCAAATGGAGCATAATTGGAAGCAAGTTAGCAAAGCAAAGATAGTCGATTAACGAGAAGATAGGCCACGTATGCATGAAAGTTTATAACCCCACGGGCGAGAGGGTCTTACACCCAATTAACGATGGCATGGCATGCAGGGCTGGGTCTTCATACTGAGCAAGTCAGAGACTAGCCACGCCGGTAGGGTGTGGTAAAGTCCGAGTGTCTGTTTTGTTTGCAATACCTCTTGGGCACGTATTTTAGCTATTTGCATGACAATATAACTCTATTTGATAGCAAAGCAAAGATAGTCGATTAACGAGAAGATAGGCACACGATGAATGAAAAGCTTATAAACTCCCGCCGGGGTGGGGGATCTTACACCCGCCATAACGGTGACATGGCACCGAAGTAAAATATTTATTTAATGATACACTTTGCCGGCGTTGGCGGGGTCTTCATACTGAGCAAGTCGAGACTAGCCAGTGGGCATTTACATAGTATATACATACACCCGTGGCTGGGGTGGTAAAGCTGAGTGTCCTATTTTGTTTGCAATACCTCTTGGGCACGAATTTTAGCTATTTGCATGGAAATATAACTCTATTTGATAGAGAATTCGACTGGGACTTATGTGTTGGACATGATATACTAAAATAATAACAACTTCAAGAGGGAGAGAGACATATTACGAAGATCTCCGTTCAGTTTTTGGTAGCAAGTGTGGAGGAGTATTTCGAGGAGTTTTTCAAGATAATTGCAACTATAGACTACGTGAAGGGTGTTTTTCAATATTCTTCGTGTTAGATTATTATTTGTAATTAGAAGAATGATTTCTTTGATTTATTCAGTGTTTATTTCGTTTATTATGAACTAATTCACTTTTTAGGCTTGTGATGGATCCTTAAATGAATCGATGGTTTTGTAAACTTTGATTTCCAATTTAATAAGCTATTTCCAGTTTATCTATATTGATTTGTACTTTAATCTATGAATTGCCTGATCAACAATTCTTTGTGGAGTTGGATGGAATCGAGAGAGGATATTCAAATCTAGACCTAGTTGATATAACATGTGTTCAGGATTTTGTTAGTAGCTTAAACTTGATGAGTGTTAAGGTAGAGATATGCTTGACACCGCATGTAATCGGATAGAGAACTTATTCTTCAACCTTCTTCAATTGAAATTCACATAGAGATATAGTGGGTTAGTTGATTAAGGTGTTTAACGAATTTCTATCTTAATTGTGGATTGATGTTAATACGGTATTAGTGCATCGAGAGGTGGTTAATACTACGTTCGTGTTCTTGATTAATAAACTGGGATAGTGTGTTGAATTGGGATAAAGGTGTTAAAATCAAAGTGAAGCTTAGGGTGAAATCATAAGTCTAATTCTCCATTAATTGTTTGAAATTTCAGATTTTGATATTCGTTGTTGTTTTGTGTTATATTAATTATTCTTAATTTTAGTTTCGTTCATTTAAGTTATTGATTTGATTCGTTTAATAAAATTAGGGTTAATAGAAGACTGGTAATTATAAGTTAAGGTTACTGCTAATTAATCTCTGTGGGAAACGATACTCTACTTATCACTCTATTACTTGTTGACTACGTATACTTGCGTGTTTTGCGTATATAGATTTTACCCAACAAGAAGAAAATCTAAATGTCATGCTAGGAAAACAAAGACCCAGTTATGATAAACAAGGCATTGGTTATAACCCAACATATAGAAAAGAAGTTGAAATGCTCAAATCTAAATCATCATTTAAATTAAATTACTGCGCACCTTTTACTACCTGCAAAAATTGTGGCATGAAAGGACATTTAGAGATTAGCTGCTCAAGAAAGAAAAATAACAATCGAAGTAAATTTGTATGGGTTAAGAAAAGTGATTTGATTTCAACTAACAAAAGTGGACCCAAAAAGATATGGGTACCAAAAAGATACATTGTATCTTTCTTAAACAGGTATGTTTCAAAGCCAAAGTATCTTCTCAAAAGTGGATTCTTGACAGTGGATGTTCACGCCACATGAAGGGCGACAAATCTAAGTTTGTGGAACTAAATGTCAAAAAGAAACAAGGAACTGTCACGTTCGGTGATAATCGGTCATGCAAAATAATTGGGAAAGGTAAAATTGGTAATGGTAAGGTTAACATTAAAAATGTTCATCTTGTTAACGGTCTAGAGTTCAATCTTATCCGTGTTAGTCAATTAATGGATAATGGACATCAAGTAAATTTTGAAAAAGATAAATGTACAATTTCACATTGTACTAACAATGCGACTTTAGTGGCCCAAAGAGAAGGAAATATATATACTCTTGATTTTGAGGAACATGAGGAAGAACTATGTCTTGCAACTATTCAAGATGAAGCAAATCTATGGCATAGAAGGATGGGACATGTTCATATGGATCTCATCAAAAAGTTATCATCAAAGAACTTAGTAAGAGGATTAACCAAAATGAACTTTGAGAAGAAAGGTATATGCGAGCCCTGTTAACTTGGAAAATAAGTAAGAACATCATTCACAGCCAAAAATATGGTATCAACCTCTTCTCCTTTACAACTACTACATCTTGATCTATTTGGACCCGAGAGGCATGCTAGTTTAAATGGTAAATTTTATGCTTTTGTGATAGTTGATGATTTCTCCAGATACACATGGGTACTATTTCTTAGAACTAAAGATGAAGCATTCAAAGAATTTGAAAAGCTGATTAAAAACTTGGAAACTAAATACAATCTTAATCTCATAAAAATTCGAAGTGACCATGGTACTGAGTTTCAAAAGGATTTCATTATATTCTGCAATCAAAAAGGAATTACCCATGAGTTCTCAGCAACTAGAACTCCCCAACAAAATGGATTAGTAGAAAGGAAGAATCGAACATTACAAGAAACAGCTAGAACCTTAGTTCAAGAGAGTAAACTTCCTAAGAAATTTTGGGCCAAAGCTGTAAACACATCATGTTATGTACTAAATAGAGTATTGATTCGTCCAATCATTTTGAAAACACCATATGAATTATTAAATAATCGTCTTCCTAATATAAGCTACTTTAAAGTATTTGGATCTAAATTTTTTATTCTTGACACTAGTGGGAACTTGGGCAAGTTTGATGCTAGATCATATGAAGGAATATTCATTGGCTACTCACAAAATAGTAGAGTATATCGCATTTATAATGTGCAAAAGATGTGTATCGATGAATCTATACATATCAAATTTAACAAATCTAACCATGATATTCAAAAAGAAAAAGAGGAAGATGCAGGAAATTTAGAGACTGCTGCAAATCCAGCTTACCATATAAAGCAAAACAGCAAGATCATGGAACCAATCCAGTAAGATGGATTAGAAGAACAGTAGGACCAAGACTCTATCCAGCAAGCTGAGTACGAAA
Source organism: Panax quinquefolius (assembly GCA_020205615.1). NCBI lineage: Eukaryota > Viridiplantae > Streptophyta > Magnoliopsida > Apiales > Araliaceae > Panax > Panax quinquefolius. The sequence continues at coordinate 68,736,465 of CM035152.1, read as the reverse complement.
ATTAGGAACATATCCAGCAAGCTGAAACGAACGAACAACAAAACCATGATTTAGAAACTACTGAAGAAGTATTACATGACATTCAACATCCAAAATTAGCGAGATACATCAAAAACCACCCCCCCTGAGAACATCATTGGAAACATAAATGAAAAAGTTGTTACAAGAAGAAAAACACAAAATATGTGTGCCTTCTCAGCATTTCTATCCCAAATTGAACCAAAGAACGCCAAAGAAGCCATACTAGATGAAAATTGGCTACTAGCAATGCAAGAAGAGCTTCAACAATTTGAAAGATGTCAAGTGTGGGAGTTAATGCCTCCTCCAAAAGACGTGTCTATTATTGGAACTAAATGGGTATTCAAAAATAACCTTGACGAGTACGAAACAATTACAAGAAATAAAGCTAGAGTAGTAGCTCAAGGGTACAATCAAAAAGAAGGAATTAACTATGAAGAAACATTTTCCCCAGTAGCTCGTTTAGAATCCATTCGTATATTATTAGCATTTGCTTGTTTCAGAAAGTTCAAGCTACACCAAATGGACATCAAAAGCGCCTTTCTCAACAGTTACATAAGTGAAGAAGTCAACGTAAAATAGCCTCCTGGATTCGAGCATGATAAGTTCCCTCATTACGTATACAAACTAAAGAAGGCACTCTATGGACTCAAACAAGCCCCAAGGGCTTGGTATGAGAGATTAAGTAAGAACCTCCTATCAAATGGGTTCATAAGAGGTAAAATCGACTCTACGTTATTTATTAAACGTCAAAATAAAGATATTATTATTGTGCAAATATATGTAGACGATATAATATTTGGTGCTACTAATAATTTCCTTTGTGAGTGGTTTTCCAAATGCATGCACAAGGAGTTTGACATGAGCTTGATGGGAGAACTCAATTACTTTTCGGGTCTTCAAATTAAACAAAATCATGAAGGAATATTCATTCATTAAACCAAGTATACAAAAGAGCTACTCAAGAGATTCGGCTTTGACAAATCAAACTCAAAGACCACGCTAATGAGTACATCAATAAAACTCACAGCAGATAAAAAGGTATGGATGTAGAAGTAACAAAATATGGAGGTATGATTGGATCCCTACTATATTTAACTGCTTCTAGACCTGATATAATGTACAGTGTTTGTTTATGTGCTCGGTTTTAGGCCAAACCCAAAGAATCCAACTTACAGGTTGTTAAACGAATATTTAAATATTTGAGCGGTACTATTAACTTAGGATTATTTTACCCAAAATGTGACAATTTTGATCTAATGGGTTATTCAGATGCTGACTATGCAGGTTGTCAAATAGATAGAAAAACCACCAGTGGTGCTTGTACATTTTTGGGACAAAGTCTTGTTTCATGGCATAGCAAGAAGCAAACTTCAGTTGCCCTATCCACTACTGAGGGTGAATATTTAGCAGTAGGAAGTTGCTGCTCCCAAATTTTATAGATCTGTCAAACACTGTACGATTTTGATGTTATGTGTGAAAATGTGCCTATATACTGTGATAATATAAGCACCATCAATATTTCTAAAAATCCATTCCTACACTCTCGCACGAAGCACATAGAAGTTCGACACCACTTTCTTAGAGATACTGTCTCCAAAGGACTGATTAAATTAATATTCATCCCCATTGAGCATCAATTAGCAAATATATTTACAAAACCTTTAGGGGAAGAACGGTTCTGCACTCTAAGACGAGAAATCGGGATGAGACTGATATAAATATGGTCTGCATGCTTTAAGGAAATTAGATAGACACGACATATCTAGTTGCCATAATTACGCTCATTATATCTTCTCAAGATCTCTCTTCCCAAACACGGTGCCACACCCTTCCATTTCTCGGTACCACGCACCCTTGAAAAGACAGACACTAATTTACTCTTCCAATCTTCTTCTCTATCTTCTCAATACTTCTATCGTCTCTGAGACCCTGCACCTCTCTTAAACACCGTCCGTGAAGATGAAAACCCAACGCTCTAGACAAATCTGTGACAAATCTGACGATGAGGTATCACTACCCTCTCCACTTCCTCCTCTTCCTGTAACTCGATGACTAAAAAGGACCTAACCTTTGGTCACAACCATCTCCGGCGACTCCTCCCCTGCCGAATCTGAAACAAGATTACCCTCTCCTCCACCGATTGGGACATCGACTGTCATTAAACGACGAACAGTCATGGAATCCTCACCCAGCTCTCCTCCGATGACGGTAAACCCTCTATCTGTTTCATTGCATGATGTTCCTCATGACTTTTTTAGGGGTCACAATTTTGAGCTTCGTTTTAAGTCCTCTACATGTCACAAATCTTTTGTTTATGAAAAATTAGTTGACATGTTTTACTACCAAAACTCGCCTCTTCAAAACCTCCTTGAGTCATGTGGTTTAGCTTCCTTAAGTGTTCCTCCCTCTATGGCATATCAAAAATTAGTCCAACAATTTTATACAAATCTTGAAAACAATAGGGACTGTTATACTTTATTCGTTAAAGGCAAATCTCTATTTTTTACTGCTTTGGATTTAGGGAGTATACTCTCCGTACCATATACAGGAGACTGCCCCTTTACCCTTAAGGGACCCATTTATACTCCTCTGACTCCTATTTTCCAGCTTCGCACTGTCATGGATGACCCCACAGTGTCCACAGTCACTCTCCCAAAGACCACTGAAGTATCTCCTATTGCCACAGTCCTTCACAAACTTCTAAGGTACAATCTTCTTCCTCGTCTTGGTGGTGGAGCTGACTTTACCTACCAGGATTTGGTCTTGGTGGCTCTGATAATGACAGGAAAACCATTCAATTTTTCCCTCATGATGCTCAAACACATGGTCAACTGTATTGAACATTCCAAAAAATGCTTGCCTTACAGCTTCTTTCTCACAAAATTATTCACTCACTTTCAAATTCCCCTAGACAATGAGGGATCCATCAATATTTCTGATTCCATCGACTCTATTAATCTCAAAAGTGCTCATCTCACCCTAGTAAATGGAAAGTTCATGAGGGTTGCCCCCAAAATCTCCCTGTCCAGAATCCCACTCCTCCTGCTTCACTTCCTCCCTCCCTTGAGATTCTCAATCTTCTTCATACCGTCACGAACAATCAAGCCACAATCACTGCTGATGTTAAAGATATCCAACTTCATCTTTCTATGCTTGAAAAAGGCAGACTCTGTGACACCCCCAAACCCAGGTACTTCATTCCCACAGGATTTGGTGTTCACTTGATCAAACATTCATATTTAACTACCCAATCACAATAAAATTGAATAATAAAAACTTCCCCCTTAAAGGGTTACATAATAAAAATCTCCCAGGTTGTCTAACCTTTAAATACAATCATTCAAATGCGGAATAAAAATAAATAAACTTCAATACAACCATTCAATTACAATCTGATAATAAAATATCAACATATTACAAGTCTTCAATACTTGTTCATCTTTCCTTTTCCCTTCTATCAAAAGTAGGTACATCAACCTTCTCATCTTTAACTGTAATAGTTATATAAGCAAGAGTGAGCAAACAAAGTTCACTTGAACAATAATGAATGAAAAATCTTTACAACAACTGTCAATTAAGAGGCTCAATAGAAATGAGCAATATGGTCTATCAACATTCTGAAGTATATAACTGAGGGTCCTAAGACCACGAACTATGTCCATAGTTATAAGTAATTTTTCAACTTAAACTTTAACAGACATAAGACTATAGGGACTCCTCGTATTTAGGGGGATCAGCCCTTTGTACAATGTATTGTGCACAAACATTTCAATGCTAAGCGTAAATTACCCCTAATAATAGGGTTGTTCATCTCAGTATTTGGAATACAAGTCCGCACCAAAGTGAGTTTGGTTTGGATACATTTCAAGGTAATTTGGAATTCAACGAACATCAACTAAGGATTAGTTGAATAAAATTATACTATGGAATAATCATAACTGAATCGACATTGTAAATGAAAATCATGGTTTAGGAATAATCTAATAGAATACATATTGAATAACTATAACATACCTTGCTTGAACAATATTAAGCCAAGGTTATTTAGAATTGAGTAATAAGCATGCATATCAATTTGAACGATAAAATTTTTCAACATTAGTATATCAGAATATATAAACTTGCATGCTAAATAACAAGTTAAATACAAGAATAACTTGCTCAATATTAGAATAAAATTTAGAAATCTTGCATCAATATATTGTAATCGAATTAGAAACAATAACTGGCTCAACGAGACAATGGATTTAGAGAACTTGCCTTGCTTGTAGAAGCTAAACCAATAATTGCTAATACCTAATATATATATATATATATATATATATATATATATATATATATATATATATGTCATCATGACATAGTTAGTCACTACCACATTACATATATAACTAAGTACCTTCATCATATAAGATTTGATTTTTAATCACATAATCAAGTTACAAAACTAGTTAATTGTTAATAACATGCACATTCTTGGAATAGAAATATTGAAATCATAATTTAACAGTCCTACTATTAACACATAACAACTCCTTCAGACTTTGTGTACAAAAATTACACTATCTGACCATTCGCTAACTTTCATTTACTGACCCTACGGTTTATCTTTATCAGGTTCGGTATTCTATGACATAAAACAAAGGCCACTAAGTGGTGTTTGCTTGGGCAATGGCTATTTGCGCTTCTGGCGTGACAAATACATCATAGTCAAGCCAATGCGGCCAATGGCTCAGAACTTCAACGACCAACCTTAGGTAAATAAAGATGAACAAAAGCCAATTTTGGCCTACAAACAACTTTCTAATAGCCTAATTAACATGTAATTCATATAGAGACTTCATATAAACATAATTCAAAGACTCTTAACATGTTTCTACCCATAAAACAACATAAACATTGAAATTAAAACCTCAAATTTCACTGTTTTTGATAAAACCCCACTTTTTGATGTTTTTAATGAAAATCAACACTGTGATTTTGTTTTTCAACCAAAATAGTTAATTTAAAATACCTTAATAATTTAAAATACCTTAATTATAACTTTATTTAATCCACTAACACATCCTTTGAATTACAAATTCAAATTAAAACATAATAATTCATTTAATCAAAACTCTCTAACTTAATAATTAAATTAAATTAGAATATAATAATTAATTTCCTTAATTATTTACTTAACAAATAATTAACCAAATCGAATCAAATTTGAACAATTATTTATTCAACAATAAACACATCCATTAAATACTTATATAATTCAATAAATATTTAATATAACAATTTTAAAAAAAATTCTGGAATGTTACATCATTCCCTCCTTACAATGATTCTGTCCTCAGAATCACAATTCAAACAACTCATTCGTCACATTCTCCCCTACTTATAAAGATTCTGCCCCCAGAATCGAAGACATAGACTAAGCAAATAACTCAGGGTAATTCTTCATCATTTCAGCTTCGAGTTCCCACGTAGCCTCTTCGACATTGTGGTTCCTCCATATTACCTTCACAGAAGGTATCACCTTATTCTTGAGAACTTGTTCTTTCTTGTCGACTATCTGGATAAGAACCTCTTCATAAGACAAGTCTTTATCAAATTGCAATGGTTCGTACTCGATCACGTGCTTGTAATCGGATTTATACGGACGTAACACCGAAACGTGAAAAACATTATGAATGTTTTGCAATTCTAGAGGTAGAGCTACCTCGTAAGCCACCTCTCCAACTTTTCGTAGCACTTCAAAGGGTCTAATAAACCTCAGGCTTAGTTTTCCCATTTTACCAAACAGAATTTTTTCCTTCCAAGGAGAAACTTTTAGGAATACGTAATTTCCTACATCGAATGCATGATCTTGTCTGTGTTGATCAACATATTTCTTTTGTCCGTCTTGAGCAGCTATCAATCTTGTTCTGATGAGTTTGACAACCTCAGTAGTTTGTTGTACCAGTTCTGGTCCTAACAGTTGACATTCACCGACTTCATCCCAGCACAGTGGAGTTCTGCACCTCCTGCCGTATTATGCTTCGTAAGGCGGCATGCCGATGCTTGCGTGGTAACTGTTATTGTAAAAAAATTCCACCAACGATAATTGTTCATCCCGGCTTCCTTTGAAATCCATGACACATGCTCTCAACATATCTTCCAATATCTGGATTGTTCATTCGCTTTGGCCATCTGTTTGCGGATGATATGTCGTACTCATTCGCAACTGTGTTCCCATACATTCTTATAGTCTCTTCCAGAAGTTTGATGTGAACCTCGGATCTCTATCTGACACAATTGACACTGGAACTGTGACAACCCGAGAATTTAGACAATTTATTAAAATCTTAAATGATTGATTTAAGGTCATATAATAGACCTAATCAGAAAATAAGTGTATGCGTTTGATGTTATTGGGAAGGAATTTTGAGGGTTTCAAAATTCTGTGAAGGATTTAGGCGAATTATTCAGGACTAAGTGTATATGTGTTTATGTTCCGTGAATATGGTATTATGTGTGCATAGTATGTGGTTAAGGGTCAAGGGTTGACCAGATAAATCTTATCAGTGTCAAACCCTAATATTATTAAGAAAGACAACGTTATGTTAGAAAACCCAAACGTCTGATAAGAAACCCTAGAAACTGGTTTTGGAAACCCTAGTTTCAGTACCGGGAGTTCGAAACCCTAATTTGGTATTTGGAAACCCTAGATCAGGAATGAAAATGCTATGAATAAGTTAAAACGTCGTTAATTATAAATTTATTAGGGAAAACCCTAATGAATTACTGGAAACCTTATTTGAGTATTAGAAAACCCTAATACCATATCTGAAAATCCTAATTTCAGATTTCGAATATTTGAAACCCTAATCTGGGAAAATGACGAAAAATTATAATGCTCAAGTGATTTAAATTTTAAGCTTAATAGGGTAGAGCTTAATTATTTAGCAAACCCTAATTTCCAAAATTTGAACCCTAATTATTCTGTCTAAAACCCTAAATCGGGATATTAAAACCCCAAGTGGGAAGCTTGAAGATAAGTATAGAGTTTCTATGTTATTAATTGTAAGTATAATTAGGGATAACCCTAATTGATTAATTGGAAAGCCCTAATGTCTAATGTAGGAAACCCTAGCATGCAATTAGAGAAAACCTAATTATTAGCTTATAGAATGTAATGTTAATTAGGAAGCTTTAACCCTAATTAGTAAGCTTGAATAAGATTAGTAAGCTTACTGTAATTAGGGAACCTTAATCAAAGAAACTAAGATTTCCATATTTGCCCTTAATACACAACTCTAGATTTAGAGCTTATGAAATCCTAGGGTCAAACCCTAAGTGTTAAAACCTAATAGGTGTGAGAAGTTACCAAAGTACCATGCACTTTATGAGCCAAATGACCAAAATGCCCTTTTAGCATTATTTAATAAGATAACTTGTGTAGGTTTCCATAACTTTAGTTGGTGACCAACCTTTGCTAGGCATGTGGTCTACATGTATAGCCTTTAATCATCAACCATCAACCATCTAGCATCCTATAAATACATTGGACCTAAGATCAAAGTTCAAAAGTAAGCAAAATTCACTTACTTTATTTTTTCAAGCTAGCCAAACCTTCTCTCTCTCTCCCATCCGAAATTGTAGAGTGAGAGTGACTAATAAGCTAAGCCAAGATCATGTGTTAGCTTGCCAAGAACAAACACCAAAGATCAGATTCAAAAATTGAGCATTTATGAGGTATAAACCCTAATTCTAGAAATCCTTAGATCTGTTGTTAGATGTTATGATTTTATGTTTAAATGTGTAGTATGTTGTATATATTAGTGATTTGGGTTGTTATATCACAGATCCATAACACTTAGATGCTCGAAATTGATGTTTTAGAAACTGAAATTGGGAAAAAGTGGCTGACAAATAGAATGTCGAGCCCATAGATTCATATGTGTTAGTTGTTTGTGGTGTTTTATGTTATAGATCTATTCTCCGTTATATGGTCTTTAAACTAGAATGGGAATGAAGCCTAGATGATGTCTAGATCAGAAGTTAGAAGCGGTCAAAGTCCGTTGACCAAACACAAAACCATTTTCAAGGCAAATTGATTTTTAGATCTCGTCGTGATGATTTTCAAGGCCATGGATCTTGTTGTTGTTTACTTTGTTTGGTCATGTTGTTTCTTTAGGGTTGTATCTTCGACATCTAGAGAACACATTTATGTCTTCAGATCACCTTGATTAACAACGAGATCAGTAGATAATCACGATTGAAACAACCGTTGACCACCGGTCTTGAACGAAATCTGGAAAACCCATAAATCGTGAAGAAACGGTCTTGACCCCTAGTTTGACCGGTCCGGATCTCTCGATTACGATGTTGTTATGTTGATGTAGTGTAATAAAATTGTACCCTTTCATGTGTTTTACAAGATGCAACCACTAGATCACACCAAACGAGCCCAAAATGCTAAGATTCAAGGCTTCAAACTAAGCGCCCTCACCTTTGCTCAAGTTTCGGAAACCCGAACTCAAGAAAGCTTCGACAAGCATTTTGATCAATTATATCTTGCAATTGTGATGCTTAATGACTTAGATGATTACATACTTGTAGTATTACATAAATACTACCGGATCAATGTTTTATAAAGCTGAAACGTAATAACCAAGTAATTAGTAGCCTTGAAAACATAAAGACCTTAGCGGCCCGACAATGTGTTTACGAAGGCGAACTCAAGAACACCTATAGCGACAGTTACATGCCGCTATAGGGCCCTTTTAGTGACACTTAATTTGAAAATTGAATTATTTAATTAAATAAATAGAAATAAATGGTTTTAATTATTAAAAAACATATTAAATTACGAAAAAATTATTTTAAAGCCTAAAAAATAGTTTTTAATTATTTGGAGTATATTTCAAAAATATTTAATATTTTTGGAATATAAATGGTATTATTTATTTAATTATAATACTAGATAAATTATTTAAAAATGGTTTTAATTCATGAAAATCATGGAAAATTATATTATGGTGTTAGAAAATATTTTAAGTTATTTTTGATGACTTTTGATATTTTGTGATGAATTTCATTAATATTTATTATTAATGGTAATTAGTTTATTTAATAAATATATTAGATAAATTATGGAAAAATAGAATTAATGATTTAAAAATCATATAAAAATGATTTAAGTGTTATAAAAATATTTAAAGTTATAATATATAACTTTTGATATTTTGTAATGAAAATATTAATATTTTAATATTTATAGCAATTATCGGATAATGGATTTGATTGTTTAAAAATCATAGAAATATGATTTTAAGATATTAAAAATACTTTGTGATGTTATAAATATATTATAATATTATGTTATGATTTTCATTGATATTTGGTATTAAATTAATATTAATGACTAAGGAATTATGTGGTATTTAATTCATTTAAATGCGGTATAAGTGATTGAAAAATTATGATAATGATATTAATTATCTAAAAATTATTACAAGTTTATGAAAAATGTTTTGACTGATAATATAATTATCTAAGGTTATTGTTAATTGTTTAGGAAGAGTTTAATTAAACTTAAACTTGATATTTGTCCGATTAGACCGTCGGGATGATTAAATTGTGTCGGTTTTAACTCAGACTTAAATAGTCTAATTTGATGTTAAGTCTTATGTGTTGTATGGTGATAGGATTATGTGATAATGTGTTTAGGTTATTTTATCTTTGTGATGATATTATTCTAATATTTGGAGATCTCAGATTATCTATATTAGGTCTTGGATAAAGCTAAGTTATATTTAAATAACGATAATCAACAGTTCGAGCAAGTTTGTTTTCTTAACTCTATTAAGAGTGTTTCATTCGAGATATGCTTATGGTTAATCATTCTTGATTGCCATGTAGAATTGTACTATGTACATCTTGTATGTATAAGTCGGTATGAAAAGGTGATCACCTTCATTACCAGGTTGGTCCGGATATATATTGTTCATATGTAATACTTGTTCACTAAAAGTTTGTTCATGCTAATTTACAACTACATTGTGAATTATAGCCACTTATTATTCGCACTCTTTCAATCATGATATATCCTTAAATTATATTTAAACTTGCATGGCAACTTTCATGCTCACCCTTGCTATATCATGATAAAACATTGCGAGATAAAGACAAATTCTTGGGATCTGAGGAAAGTTAAAGATGTTCGACTTAGAGTTAATATGCGCGATTAGATTTGTAATAGTCTTGTATGATGATAATATCATGTGTCAGATAAGTTATGAAATGTGTATAAATTATGGTTACTCGACCTTGGGTATAGTGTATAATGTTTAATGTATAAACAATTTATGTTTATATCTTCCGCAATAGTAGTAGAATGATTGAACCAGATCCGCGGTGATTTGGGGCCCGGATTCGGGGCTCTCACAGGAACTCCATGTCTCATCACAATCTCTTTAACATATAGCTTTGCCATCTGATCAAGATTGAATCTAATCTTTATTTGCAAAAAGTGTGCAGAATTTGTCAATCTGTCCACTATCATCCATATCACATCGTATCCTTTTTGAGTCGATGGAAGACTTACCAAAAAATCCATTGTGATATGTTCCCATTTCCATTCCGGTATCTCTAACGGTTGAAGTAATCCGCTTGGCCTTTGATGCTCGGCCTTGACTCTCTGACATGTTAAGCACTTTGCAACGCATTCTGCAACGCCTCTTTTCATATTTGGCCACCAAAAATATCACCGCAAATCTTGATACATCTTCGTACTTCCTAGATGAATAGAATATCTCGAGCTATGAGCTTCTGTTAAGATGTCTTCTTTAATATCTGCATCTTCTTTGGAACCCAGTTCGTCCCTCGAATCTCAAAGATTCCTCAGTATCAACCTTGTATTTCTCTTCTTTTCCCTCGACCACACTTTCTCTTATTTTTCTGCATTTCTCATCCTGCAGTTGAGCGTTCTTCACTTTGTCCACCGAAGTTGGACTGGCTTCCATCTGGTATAATTTTTCATCGGATTCTTTTGGAAATTTGATTTCCAACTCTAACCTTGACATTGCTAAAATAAGCTCCTCCTTATCAGTTAACAACATCAACTTTTCTCTGCCTTTCCTACTCAAGGCATCTACAACCACGTTTTCTTTGCCTAGATGATAAAAGTTCTCGAAATCGTAATCCTTTATCAATTTCATCCATCTCCTTTGACGCATGTTCAGGTCTTTCTGAGTGAAAATGTACTTCAGACTCTTATAGTCTGTGTAGATCTCACATTTCTCTCCATAGAGGTAGTGTCTCCATATTTTCAAAGTAAACACAACCGCTGCCAACTCTAAATCATGAGTCGGATACCCTTTTTCGTAGTCTTTCAATTGCCTTGATGCATACGTGATGACTTTGCCATTTTGCATAAGGACACATCCTAATCCTTTGTGTGAAGCATCGCTATACACCACAAAATTTCCTGTATTATCTGGTAATGATAACACAGGTGCCATACTTAACTTCTTTTTCTATTCTTGGAAACTTCCTTCACACTTCTCCGTCAAAACAAATTTTTACAGATTTTCTTGTCAAAAATGTCAACGGAGTGGCAATCTTTGAGAAATCCTGGATAAACCGTCTGTAATACCCTGCCAATCCCAAGAAACTTCTCACTTCTGATGGAGTTCTTGGTTGTTCCCAATTTATCACAGCTTCGACCTTTGATGTATCCACTGAAATTCCATCCTTGTCAATTACATGCCTAAGAAATTGTACACGTTCTAACCAGAATTCATATTTAGAGAATTTCGCGTACAACTTTTCCTTTCTTAGCGTCTCCAGCGTTAGATGTAAGTGTTCCACGTGTTCTTCTTGAGTTCTAGAGTACACCAGAATATCATCGATAAACACCACCGCAAACTTGTCTAAAAATGGTTTAAACACCCTATTCATCAAATCCATGAACGCTGCAGGGGCGTTTGTCAAACCAAAAGACATCACCAAAAATTTGTAATGTCCATACTGTGTTCGAAATGTCATCTTCGGTACATCCTCCTTCCTTACTTTCAGTTGATGATACCCACTTCTCAAATCTATTTTTGAGAAATATCTAGCACCCTTCAACTGGTCAAACAAATCATCTATTCTCGGTAATGGATATTTATTCTTAATAGTGACTTTGTTTAATTCCTTATAATCAATGAAAAGACGCATTGACCCATCCTTCTTCTTTACAAATAACACCGGTGCTCCCCACGGTGACACACTCGGCTGAATGTATTTCTTGTCCAACAGCTCCTGCAGTTGTACCATCAGTTCCTTTATCTCTACCGGAGCCATTCTGTACGGGGCTTTCGATATCGGAGTGGTTCCTGGCGCTAAGTCGATCATGAACTCGATTTCTCTGTCAGGCGGAAGTCCTGGCAAATCCTCCAAAAATATGTCCACAAATTCCCTAACCACTTGTATTTCTTCCAGTTTCACACCCTTCTTCTGAGTATCGACTATGTAAGCTAAATAACGCACACAGCCTTGACTCAACAACTTCTTAGCCTGCATAATTGTCAGACATTTCATTTTTCTAGGTGATTTGCTACCATTGAAAACTACTTTTTACGGAGTCATAAGGTTTACACAAATCTTTTGGCAATTAATTATCGCTCCATAATTGAACAACCAATCCATTCCCAAAATAACATCAAACTCTCCAAGCCTAATTGGAATTAAATCTACCATCATAATATTTCCCTTAATATTCATCCTACGGTTCTTTTATACGAACCTAATAGGAATTACTTCCTTATTCGCAATTTCTATGTTTAAAGGGAAATTCAATTCTTCATTAGGCAATCCTAATCTCATAGAAAATTCATCAGATATAAATGAGCAAGTAGCACCCGAATCAAATAATACATAAACATCAATATCATTGATTGGGATAATACCTGACACCACATCCTTTGATTGCACAGCATCTTGCACACTCATATTGAAGGTTCTGGCTGTGGGTTTATTTGATGTCATTGGTCCAGTAATGGCCCAAGTACCTCCACTGCTACCTCCCTTACTTCCCGTTGTCTATCTAGCTTTCTTCTTAGGGCACTCACGAGAAAAGTGATCCTTGGACCCGCAAGTGAAGCAAACGTTCTTCTTGAGTTGATTGCAATTTGGGGCAATGTGACCCTCCTGGGAATAGTTTAAGAATACTCGTTTCCCCATTAAGCATACACCCTTGTGAAACTTCCCGCATGTAGCACATGCTTCAAACTTCTTATTCTGCTGGTTACCCTGCTGATTTCCAGTACCCATATTTCCATTCCACTTTCTTTTCAGATTATTGTTACCATTTCCACTACCACCACCTCCATTCTTAATCTCCATTTCATTCTTCTTCTTTTTCTATTCTTGATTGAACTTAGTTACAGCCTCGCCTCCACCTTCAATGAGAATTACCTTTTCCATTACTGCTGCAAATGTCTTCAACTGGAACAGGGAAACCGTACTATACAACCAGGGCTTCAGTCCCTATTCAAACCTCTTCGCCTTACATTCATCTATGCTGACTTGATATGGCACAAACCTCGCCAACTCGTTGACTTTCACGGCATACTTCGACACCATCATCGTTCCCTGCTTCAGTTCTCAAAACTGCACTTCTAACTGACTCTTCGAACTCTCTGAGAAATAGGTCTCGAAGAACATCTCCTTAAACCTATCCCAATTCATAACCCCTGGTCCTCCTCGAGTTTTATTGGCCTGCCACCAATAACTAGCCTCTGCTTTCAACATGAATGTTGCAAAAGCAGTCTTCTGATCTTCCCCTACTCCCACATCATCGAACACTTTCTCTATCTCCATGACCCAAGTCTGTGCCTCAATCGGGTTCATGGACCCACGAAATTCTGATGGTCCAACTGCCTTGAAGTCCTTAAACATTGTAGTTTGATTTTGTGGTTGATTCTACGGTTGATTCTGCAATACACCTGTCAGTAACGTCACCAGTTACTGAACGGGGTTAGTTTAAACATTATTGTTATTGGTTCCTTCAGTGGTTTCTCTAACGGGGAGGTTGACGTCATGGAGGCATTTTCTGTTAAAAATACACTCATTAGATTATTACTCAACTCTTTTAAGTAATTTCTACTTAACTTGCCCCTATAAAAGTAATAATCATATAACACATAACACTTTGGATAAAATAAGATAAATAACTTTTATTCATTCTTGATTTCTTTAAAAAAACATCATAACAATAGCATCACTGCTATTTACATTATTTTCTTGAACTACAAAAGTTTCAGGACATCATCATCATATCCCATGGGGTACATAACACTTGGGATTTACATATTATTTATCATAACATAAATCATAAATTAAGTACACTCCCTACGATGTCCTACTAAGATACTACATAGCCTTACGACGCTCTTCCTCTATAATTCGAAATATTGTTCAACGATCTAAAATGTACGATGGCAGCGTCTCAAACTGAATCGGATAACCCATGACCCGATCCTGAGCTCGATTAATCACTGTGTTGAACACGTTATTTATTTCCTCCATCTTTATTCTCTTTGCTTGTGCGTCTCCCTCTGCTATTTCGGCTTGTTGATCAACTTCCTCGTACGCATCTTCGGCTCTTGCCCTCTTAGTAGATTCCTCTTTCAGCTTGTTCTTCAACTCTGCAATCTCTGCTGTCATTCGCTCATTCTCTCTTTCAATGTGAACCAGCTTTTCTTCAACATTGTTCAGACATTCCTCTCGGTCCTGAATTTCATCGTACTACTGTGCCATCGAGGTCTGTTGCTCAACTACTATCTCTTACAATTCCTTGATAGTATCTTGAAGTTCCCCTTTGCGGTCGTAGACTTCATCGTACATACGAGTAGCCATCGAGGTCAGTGGAATCTCTTCCTCCTCATCCTCGTCATCCTCATTCTCATGCGGCAACTCAACGGGGTCTTCCTCATCTGTTTCCACATCATCATCCTCATCTTCAATCACTATAAGCAACGGGGCTGACTCCCGTGGAAGTAGTAGTTCCCAAATCACTTGGATATCACGAGATTCCTCCTCTCTAGGCATCTGAGGTCCTTCCTCCCTAGCCTGACTAGATTCTCCGACATTAGCCATCCTGACAACAAGATTTTTAAGTTTTAGTTATTAATCATCATTACTCGACACTCTCGAGCACATAAGTTGTAATCACGTAAGCATATAAGTGTTTTATTACTTCTTCCTTAATACTCGTTAAGAGTTTATCATTACTATCTTTTCAAAGGTTAATTCCTAAGGCTTTTCCCCACCTAAGGTTCATAACCTAAAGCTTTGATACCAACTTGTGACACCCCAAAACCCGGGTACTTCATTCCCATAGGATTTGGTGTTCACTTGATCAAACATTCATATTTAACTACCCAATCACAATAAAATTGAATAATAAAACCTTCCCCCTTAAAGGGTTACATAATAAAAATCTCCCAGGTTGTCTAACCTTTAAATACAATCATTCAAATGCGGAATAAAAATAAATAAACTTCATTACAACCATTCAATTAAAATCTGATAATAAAATATCAACATGTTACAAGTCTTCAATACTTGTTCATCTTTCCTTTTCCCTTACTAGTGCTAGCTACATCAACCTTCTCATATTTAACTGTAATAGTTATATAAGCAAGAGTGAGCAAACAAAGCTCACTTGAACAATAATGAATGAAAAATCTTTACAACAACTGTCAATTAAGAGGCTCAATAGAAATGAGCAATATGGTCTATCAACATTCTGAAGTATATAACTGAGGGTCCTAAGACCACGAACTATGTCCATAGTTATAAGTAATTTTTTAACTTAAACTTTAACAGTCATAAGACCATAGGGACTCCTCGTACTTAGGGGGATGAGCCCTTCGTACAATGTATTGTGCACAAACATTTCAACGCTAAGCGTAAATTACCCCTAATAATAGGGTTGTTCATCTCAGTATTTAGAATACAAGTCCGCACCAAAGTGAGTTTGGTTTGGATACATTTCAAGGTAATTTGGAATTTAACGAACATTAACTAAGGATTAGTTGAATAAAATTATAATATGGAATAATCATAACTGAATTGACATTGTAAATTAAAATCATGCTTTAGGAATAATCTAATAGCATACATATTGAATAGCTATAACATACCTTGCTTGAACAATATTAAGCCAAGGTTATTTAGAATTGAGTAATAAACATGCATATCAATTTGAACGATAAAAATTTTCAACATTAGTATATCAGAATATATAAACTTGCATGCTAAATAACAAGTTAAATACAAGAATAACTTGCTCAATACCAGAATAAAATTTAGAAATCTTGCATCATTATATTGTAATCGAATTAGAAATAATAACTGGCTCAACGAGAAAATGGATTTAGAGAACTTGCCTTGCTTTGAAGCTAAACCAACAATTGAATCATAATACAATTATATATATATATATATATATATATATATATATATATATATATATATATATATATATATATATGCACTAGGCACATTACATACATAACTAAGTACCTTCATTATGTAAGATTTGATTTTTAATCACATAATCAAGTTACAAAACTAGTTAATTTTTAATAACATGCTCATTCTTGGTATAGAAATATTTAAATCATAATTTAACAGTCCTACTATTAACACATAACAACTCCTTCAGACTTTGTGTACAAAAATTACACTGTCTGACCATTCTGCTAACTAGAGTCATAGCAGCGGTAATGGCGTGATATGATAATAAAATCTGAAACCACTAAGTGGCGCCGACGTCATGATCGTCAAATACTGCTAGCTAGTGTGATAACCCAAAATTCGGGTCCCAAATCACCGCAGATTCGGTTCAATCATTCTATAACTATTTGAGGAAGATATAAACATAAATTTTTTATACAATACACTTTACACATATTTCCTCAAAATCGAGTAACCTTAACTTATACACAAATCATAAACTATCTAATACATAACATTATTATCCAACTATACTATTACAAACTAGCCGCACATTTTATCCCAAGCTGAACTTGGCATTATCCTTTTTTCTGTATCCGAACGCATTCGCCTTATCTGCAATATTTATCATGATATAGCAAGGGTGAGAATGAAAGTTTCCTAGCAAGTTTAAATATAATTTAAGGATATAATATGATTGAAAGAGTTTGAATAATAAGCTGGCTATAATTCATCAATATAATTGAGAACTAGCATGAACAAACTTTTGACTGAACAAGTATTGAACATGAACAAATATATCTGGACCAACTGGTAATGAAGGTGATCAGCCTTTCATACCTGACTTATACATGCAATATGTACGGAATACAATTATCCATGACAATCAGCAATGATTAACCACAAGCATATCTGAATGAAAAAACTCTTAGTAGAGTTAAGTAAAACTTGTCTGAACCGTTGATTACAGCTATGCAATTTAATAAGCTTTGTCTGAAGACCTATTATTAATAATATGTATTTCTAAGTTAGAATAATATCATCACAGTATTTAAAAATAACCTAAACACATAACATATAACCCTATCAGTCTATACAACACATAACATCTAGCCTCAAGTCAAACTATTGCAGTCCGAGTTGAGTTCGGTACAATTCTAACATCCCAACGATCAAGTCGGACAATCATCGAGTTTAAGTTCAATTAAACTCTGCCTAAACACTTAACAATATCTTAGAAAATTTTCTTATCAGTCAAAACAATTTTCAGATAACAACTACCTTTAATTCACTTAATATTATTAATCTTGATAATATTTAATTCCCCTCTTAGTATTACTAGTTCACTAATAACACTTTTATCCGCTTACTAATATTATTAATATCTTCATAATATTTTAATACTTTACTAATATTATTAATTCTCTTAATTATATTTTAATCATGCATTAATATTATTACTTTAATAATATCTTACTTATGTTTTAGTATCATTACTAAATTAATAATACTTTTAATCATTTACTTATATTTTATTCTTTTACTAATATTATTAATCATTTAATAATATTTTATTCATTTACTAATATTATTAATCATTTAATAATACTTTAATCATTTATTAATGCTTAAATCAAATATTATTAACCATTTAATAATATTTTAAAGAAGTTTTAATATTAATATTTTTATTTACTTAACAATATCATATTCTAATATTATTAATATCATAATAATATTTTAATAATTTATTGGATTAATAAACAATTTATTCTAATTGTTCATCCTTTATAAAACCTCTTATTTAATATCCATAAAAGGTCATAAATAACATTTCTTATCATAAATTACCAAAATATCCTAAGATAGTCATGATGTAACATGTTATGAGTATTCAAGCATAAAAATCACATTTTTATTATTAAAGACATCATTTAGCTATTTATTTCTTTTTATTCATAACTTAATCATTTTTAGGAAAAATAGCAAACTGACTCCAAAAATTCTCAACATTTGGATTTTGACAGAATATGAACCAACAATGATCCCATAATTTTTCTAGAATTGTAGAAAATTATTTACTATTTTTAAAGTGCCCAAACCACTCGGATCTTGCTCTATTTTTCATATATTGAGTTTTGCTCAAACAAATATGAAGTTTTCAGGGAATGCTCTCCTAACATACATGAACCGACTGTAAAAATTTTGGAATTTTCCAGTGTATACACAGTGAGATATTTGAAGGTTAATATTTCGGAGTCCTTTACGGAAATAGTCATTACGCACAATCTATAATTCAAAACGTATCCGTTCTCTTTCCTACATGTAGATAACTTCTCAAGGTACCTCTGTAATTTTTCCCAGATTTTTAAAAGACTAGAAACTGACCGAAACAGCCTCAAGAAAAATGAAACAGTAACTATTTTAGGGTTTTAAACCCTTAACATTCAAAGTGGACTGTTTTGGGAAAAATAGTCCCAAAGCTTTCAAAACATCTTAGATTTGTGTTCTATCACTTGGGTTTACTAGGTAACTCATGTATCTAGCACCTCCCTTTGACGGATCACAAATACAAGTTGTAAAACTTGAGTTACACAAGATTTAGTGGAAGAACAACAAGAGTTTTCACCCTTGGAGAACATATGCTCATTTTCTTCCTCTAAGCCTTAGATCCAACACTCAAGATACTTAGTTCCATACATGATGATATGTAGAACTAGGGTATCTTGAGTATTTGTTCATAACCCCAACAAAACTCAAGCTATAAAACAAAGTAGAAGAAGAAAATGAAAGTTAGGTTATACCTTGATTTAATGGCTACATTCCTTGATTTACCAAAGTAGTATCTAAACTTAGGATGCATGAACAACTAGCACTCCTCTCTCTCTCTTGCAATTGCCTAACCTCTCTCTCTTTTCTCTCTCTTTTAGTTGCTAGCTTGGGAGAAAATTAGAAGAAGAAGAATGAGAGAAAGTGGAGTATTCTAGCAAATGAGATGGTTGATCCCTTATTATCCCCCATACTTTCCTTGACCCATGGATAAAAGCTTTGCCTAATCACTTCAATTAGTCTAATCATGATTAAGAGTGCTTAATAGAGTGGCAACCAATGGGAGCTTTACAAACATGTCCTTGTGTGTAAGAGTTACTAGTAATAGACATTAATTAGCTTAATTTGTTTCCTTATTTGGCCTAATATGGCCGGTCCCTTCTAGCCCATTTTATCCTCCATTTAGCTTTTATTTTATTACACAAATTTGATTAGTCAAAAGTCTAAAATACCCTTAATCAAGTGGGCTAAGTATTGGTTTGAATGTTATTTCATTTGGGCTCCCTCCTTAATTGTTTTGGGCTATGTACTAAACATAGTCTAGCAATTTTAATATATATTACCCAATTTGATTATTTAGGGTTTCCATTCCTAATATTATGAAATTTAATTACTTAAACATGTGACATTAGCTCATAACCTAATTAGACTTACAAGAATTAGGTTTAAAATTATTAGTCACTTGAAATAATAAGTTTACCCACTTAAGTTAGTATACATATTAAATACTAACTTTTCCTTATTACCATAACCCTTAGGTTATTTAATTGTCTCACCTAATGTATAATTAAGTTATGAAGGTTTCATTTTAATAAAATCTATAAATGTATATATCCATAACTATAGTATATATGTTTATTGATCCATGCACCACTTCATATATGTTGTCACATTTTAAATCATTTGTATAACACAAAGTTTTTAAATATCAATAATGTACATACATATATAGTGACTTAAAATTCACGATTATTAACCCTTAAAGTTTTCAAAAATAGAAAATTAATATTTCTAAATTATAATTAGGATTCTTGAATTAAATTAAACTTTCCCATTCATAAATCAATCTTATTAATTAGGATTATTTTATCCCAATTTAAATTGTTAATTTAGCAATTAAGTCCATAACTGCACATTAGGGTTTCTAAGTTTCGAATTAGGGTTTCAAATTCCCAAAAATGAAATTAGGGTTTTAGAACCGGTTTCTAGGGTTTCTTATCCATCATTAGGGTTTTCTAACTGAACGTTGACGTGCTTAATTGTAACGCCCCAGAAATTTTGGATTTTTGAGAATTAAATTTTTATTTTTATTATGTGGATTAAATGAATTTAATCCATTATTTATGGGAGTAAGCTATTCGAGGGTTGTTCTATGACCTAGACATATCGGAACGTCGTAGTATTTTTGCTACGTGTTAGAATTAAAGTGTTTGAATTTCCAAGAAGAGAATAAAAACTTTCCGAGAAATTTTCTGAAAAACACTATTCACGCATTTATGCTCGGGAATTATTTTTGAACTTCCGAGAAATACGTAATGATAGAATATCGAGGTGAGATGGAATATCTAATAATATTTCAGTTATGGCAAATGCAGTTTTTCGCCCGCGGACTTAATACCTAACAGTTAGGGAAAGTTTGTTTCGAGAAGGAATTTAAATGCGTATAACGAATTAAAGCTATGATTGTATAATACGTAAGTATTGTACGAGGTAATGAATACAAGTATAATACGAGTATATATGAATGATTGAATGTTCTATATTAAATAAGTATATGAGTTGGAATACGAGAATTATACGTAGATTATACGTTATAAAACTTTAAGCCAAAGGTATTGAATTTGTTAAATTGTGTAGGAAATTATAATGTTCAATTAGGATAACAATAAAGTCCAATGAGATATTGATAAGGCTCAAGTGTAGAGATGTGTAAGCCCAATGAAAGATAATGATAAAGCCCAAAGAATTGTTAATGCAAGCCCAATGTATAAGTTAGGATTAATTAAACCTTAAGCCCAAAGTAAGAATCCATTGGGTTAGGAGGATCCATGGAGCAAACCATGTTAATGTGGGTAGACTTGATGGGCAAGAACTTTGTGTGGTGATCAAGTGTTGTGATGAGCAAGAAAGGGAAGTGGCTAGTAAGTTAACTTAGAGCCAAGGTTATGAATAGTAAGGAAGTGAAGTTGAGGAGGTTAGTTATGGAGGTGGGATGTCCTAATGTCCATAATACCCTCACTTTGGATTGCCTATAAATAGAGAGCTCTCAATTCATTTGATTGCTTGATTAAAATTTCTCCCAACTCCTCTCAAGTTAAGCAAGTTATTGGTTAGAGAGAATAAGCACATATAAGTCAAACTTCCATTATGAGATTTTCAAGAAGCAAGAAGGAGATTAAAGCTTAGTCAAGTGATATTCAAGGGTAAGAACTTAAACCATGAACCTCTTTCTTTTCCGTTTGTAGGGAGATGGGTTGTGGCAGAACATGTATGCTAAGGAATGATAGGAATGAGTAATCAAAGAGCTTAAGTCTTAATAAGCCGTATAAGTCATTAATAAGTAATTCAAACTTAATTAAGTTGTGAACTCATGAGGAACTTAGATGAACTTCACATATGTTTACTTTAATAAGATTGTATTATAATAAGAAGTAAGGATGATGGTTAAAAGATTTTGTTAGGTTTGTAATATTCATAACGCAATCAAAATTGCAAAAATAATGCGGAAGCGTGTAAAAATCAGAGTTTAAAAAAAATTTACAAACCATATACCCGGATCACCCTTTATGCACAATTATTAATTAAACGAAAAGATATGAAGAACAAACATACCCTTGAAGATCCGAGCTTCCTCGGGTACAAGTTCACCTCCAATCCTTTTCGCATTCAACTTGAATCCACCGGGTTTGGTTCCTTCCTTTGATCAACGTTAGCCACCCAAGCGTTTGGCCTCTAGAGGTGATCCACCAAGGAAAAATAAAGAATTTAAGAAGATGGTGTATTTTGGCTCAAACCCTAGTTTTCTATCTCTATAGAAAAGGGTACTCTCCAACAAATTGGAATTATGTCGTTGTAAAAGTCAACAACCCCCTCACCCATAATAAGACTCCTCTTATTTATAGATGTGGGCAACCCTCCTTAACAATTAAGGAATTGGGTTTTATTTTAATTAATTAAATTCTTTTAATAAATTAAGCTCCCTAATCTTATTAGGGATAATTAATTAAACTCATTTAACTAATTTTCCTTCCTAATCCAATTAGGAATAAATGAGAGTACTTATATTAAATTAATTCCTAAACTCTTTTAGAAATTAAAATAATAATAATTGTAATAATATTAATAAGACTCCTCTTATTAATTTATATTTAATATTTCTAAAATATTAAATAATAAATATTAAGCTATTTAATTTATTCTATCACCATAGATTAAATTAAATATACATAACATATTATTACGATTATGCCATTAACTTCTTAAATAATTATTCTTCCTTTATGGTGTGACCCTTTAGGTTCTCCATATTAAACCGGGTTGTGAATAAATCAATTAGAACAATTCTAATCTTATTTAAATAAATAAATTAAACAATTAATTTATTTAAATAAATAATATTTATTCTACAATAGGGATAAGCCTCCCTAGCGATCAACGACTTTCCGGATAATATAGATTTCAACATTAATCATAAAAGAACCTTTGAGTAAATAGTTACTGCATAATTCAATCCTTCCACCATACTGATGTCCCAATTAAATATAAGACATGGAATTCTTGTCAAAGTCTTATTTTATTTAATTATATGTATTTCGATCCTTAAATGCACAACTCCAAATAATGCAAATTAGAAACTCCTTTCTAATTTCATTACGCCGCCACCCAAGGACTACCGGGTTGTCATTTATCGAATCACATAGGACATTTCTCTTCTTTTATTAGAAGTGGTAGATTCTTTATTGATCATACATTATCTCCATGTATAACTTATTATACCCAAGTATACCCTTTGATATACCCTAAGGGTCTTAAGGAATAAGTCAAAGTATAACTCATCATACATAAGATACTATGATGATCTCAAGTCCAAGGATCACTTGTACTACTATCACTACTGAATTTCTATTGACAGCAAATAAAACTCCATTAGGTATTCCTTAGCGAGCCACGCTCAATGAACTTATTCTCTAATAAGCACCTACATACTTGCTTTAGTGTCTCCACACAAATGATCATGAGATCAATCATCCTCATCCAATGAGCAAGCAACGTATGTACCAATCTATCCTGGATTCACTAATCCCCAATTTAGTAATCCATCGATTGGGAACTATTTTAGTTTTAAGCTTTCTAAGAATTTAGATCTCATTAGAATGATCATCATCATTATTCTAAAAGCATTGCTTAAAACTATGGGTTTATCACATATTATAAAAACAAACATCATGTAGATAATTAAAAGCCTTTAATAAATTAATACTTTTTATTAATAAATGAATAAGATTGTTACAAAGTATATGCTTTATCATCAAACATGATTGGCTTGTGTGCATATTACTTTCAATCTCCTACTTGCACTAAAGCCAATCGTCATGGTATCTTATACTCTTCTTCTCTAAGTGACGATTATCCTGCTGTTAGATAAGCTTTAGTTAATGGATATGTAATGTTGTTCTTGAGAGTCCACTATCTCTATAGTGATTTCCCATCTTTCAATGATTCTAATAATCAAATGAAAGTACCACAACACATGTTTAGATCCAAGATGAGATTTAGGAACTATTCCTAGTTCTGTAATGAACTTTTAATCCAAACAATCAACTTGCAGCTTCATTTATAGCTATATACTTTGTCTTTATCACTAAACCAAGTAACTCTTTCTTTGTTTGGAACCTTTCCAATTCAACTTTGCACCAATTGTTCAAGGTAGCCCTTTACCTTAAAGTGGATTTTTCATCGTCTTGGTCTCATCTGAAAAACTTGAGTCTCATTAAGCCCTCTAGTTTTAATTTAGATCCACCATGTATGCTCACATCTTTAGTGTCGGTTAAGAACTTTAAGATGTTTTTCACTGACTCATAGTGAACTTCTCCAGAATATGACTGATCAACATCAGGTCTCGTATATTTCATTGCATACATGATTGTCACTCATGCGACCTCTCTTTTCAAGAGTCTGTGGGGACTATTAAGAGAGATTCACTCCATAGCTCATCAACATGAGACATCTCTTGGAGTTTGCCATGCTAAACGACTTTAGCATCAAATGAATATACGTTCCTTGGGTTAAGTCGAGGATCCTTTTAAATCTATCTATATAGATTTGTATCCCCAATTAAGATACTCTTCCCAAATCATTCATGGAGGAATGTTTAGACAACTTTATCTTTACTGATTGTAGCATTAGTATGTCATTCCTTATCCGTAGTATATCAACATATAATACTAGGAATGTCACGACGCTCCCACTGTCCCTTTTGTACACACTAGAACTCTTACCTCATCGTATGTAACTCTGGATCATCATCTTCTATGATGCGTACCTCATCATCATCATCCATGATGAATCCATACCTCTTGGGTATCTTCAGTACTATTCCAGATTTACGATTTAGTTGTGGTACAATAGGTCTATCTACAGGTTCCTCTTATTTGACTTATAGTATTTTGTGGTTCTTGAACTCTTCAAGATCTATTATCCTCCCACTAGCCCCCTTTAATAATAAACACATTTATCTTAGAAGGCAGCGTGTTTCGCAACAAACACCTTTTTGCTAAGTAGGATTATAGAACATATACCCTAAACTTACTTTAGGATGTCCCACAAATCGACACTTGTCAAATTTTGTCCCAAGCTTATCCTTTAAAACCTTTTCACATAAGTTGGACAACCCCTTATCTTAACATACTTAAGATTATGAATCCTCCCTATCCATAACTTTTATGGAGTCTTGGGGCCGGATTTTGAGGTTACCTTTTCGTAGATATGCAACTATTTCTAGGACATGACCCTAGAAGGATACTGAAATGTCGGTAAAATCATTATGGATCGCACCATGTTCAAATAGGTACGATTTTTCTTTCAGATACATCAATCAATTATTATGTATCCAGAGGCGTCCATTATGAGAAAACCATTTGAGATGATCTAGAAACTTATTGCACAAGTATTCCTTCCTTGATCCGATCAAAGAATCCTAATACTTTGCCAATTTGTTTCACTTTTGAATTCTTTGAACCTATCAAATAATTCACACTTGTATTTCAGCAAATACACACATTCAACTCTTTGAATGATCATCTCCTTTTCTTATACTAGTTTGTTCAATTTGCAAAATATATTTTTTACATAAGTCAAGTATACAAAATTTATTAAGTAATATTCCGATTCTACAAAACATTATTATTATAAATAGAAGAACAATTGTTCTTAATTATAATACCAAAGATTTCATTGTCCAACAATAAAATGGAAATAATATTTTTAACAAGAACTCGGAATACAATAACAACTTATTGACTTAATAGATTTGCCTGTAGGCATTCTTTGAACTATAAGTTTTATAGCTAATGCAAAGAACCTTTGCTTCATTTTTTCACACATAGGATTACTTATCTTTGTTTAGCTTTCTACTTACCTTGGTCCTTTCATAAATCTATATTTATGATAACCAAAGTCGGTATCCAATACCCAAGTAGAACCTTGACTAAAAGAAAATTTTATTTTAAATCATGAACAAATTTGTATTTATAACCGAAACTTTACTAAGCTTCTTTGGTTAGCTTGTTCATATGAAAAAATTCACAACAATTGTGAAAGGAGTCCGGGAGTGAGTGCAAGATCAAATCTTGGCTCAACTCTCCATCCATGACAAAACCAGTTGTCCTAATTGATCAATCAAATTGATTATGTTAAGAACTTTTTGTCTGTAGTATAGTGCCATTGGTCATTCTAGATCTAAGAGCTCTTAGATATCTAATATCTATCACCCCTACTTTCCTCACCATCAACTACTTGATGTGCGGGAATATAGTAGAAGCATCCATAGTTTCATGTCGACGTCAAGCTCGTTATTACTCATGGATGCGAGCATGATGCATTGAGCCAACTGTGCATCATCTTGCCACTTTCTAAAAGTAGCAATCTCTTCCTCAGAGGCATTATCTGCAACCATTGTAGGGATAGGCATATTAAGGATATAAGATAGCCTTTTAGCTGTGAGAACTATTCTCAATTTCCTTAACCAATCTGTTTAATTGATTCAGTTAATTCAACATCTAATATGCTTCGCAGATGATAGTAATTTTAGACATTGTAAAATTACGTAAATGAATTTGTAATTAACAACATTTTAACATACATTCTTTTATTAATTACCAAAATAATTTAGGTCTTGTTTTAAATTGGTATCTCCCACTATTTTCTTCAAACTATATTACCCTCACTTATATAGTTAAGGCAAAATCTAATTAAAGATTTGCTAGTGAGAATAAGGATCCCATTTCAAATGTATATAGCCTTGTGGTGACACAACAAACTATATATAAATAAATAGGTAGACAACTTTTGTCAATTACATCAACTATGCAACTCCTTTCATTTTGCCTCTTAGATTATTTTGATCAAGTGGTGGCACATCCGAAATCAAAATTATCCAAGTTAAGTCCAACCTAGCACTCCATATATTCAAAAAGAAAAATATCATCCTTGTGGTGACACAACAAAACAATATTGTTCAATTTTCTTTATAAGCATTAAATGTGATAAATTAACATCTTAAATACTTAATACTTGCCTTGTGGTGACACAACAAACTCATATTAAATATTTAATACTATATTAATTTTATCATGCTAGAAAGGCTTACGTTCGATATTCCAAATATCTTTGAACGCTTAGGACTTAATATAAAAATTGAGGGGTTTGTTATTAATTTGTCTCATCTTGTTTAGCGCGCATGCACATATATATATAAAATACGCGTCATATTAATGAACATGCGAAGCATGTTTGCATAATATAATATATATATATATATATATAGTATAAGCATGCACATATAGAATACTATATTCTACCCGAATTGATTATGGACTTTTATTCTAGTTTGGTTCACTAGAGCCACCAAGTGAATCAAAAGGTCAAACCCTAGGGGTGCAAGAAACAATATTTAAATATAACTATTACATTTAAACTCGGGCTCCATTACAAACGGGTCTTCAAGCGCTCCTTGCTCCTTGATCTTTAATTCTTCAAAATTAATTCTAACTATTCCTATTACAAAACTATTTAAAATAAATAGAAACCTTGATCGTGATCGAGGGAAGTACATAGAGGAGATAGAATTTACATTAAGAAAAATTAGAGAAGGCGAGTCTTGCACGCAGACCCATTTAATAAAACTCATACATTCATGCATCCAACTAAAATAAAATCCAATCGCATTGGTCAATAGTCCATAATCAATCCCATTTATTATCATACACATCATCATATGCATCAATAAATAACATTCATCATATGAATAATAAACATTTAATATATATATTGATATCATTTAATGGGCAAATTTAGTTAGTATGAAATCTATTTTTGAATCAAAATAAACTCCTTTATTTTAATCCAAATTTAAATCAAAATAAAACTATTTTATTTTAATTTATCAATTTTAAATAAAATAAACTATTTTATTTTAATCAAAATCTTTAATCAAAATAAACTCCTTTATTTTAATTAATTATGGAATCCAATTCCATGTAAAAAAAATCTTTAATTAAAATAAACTCTTTTTTTTTAATTAATTATGGAATCCAATTCCATATAAAAAAATCTTTTATTAAGGAAACACGGATATTCTTTCCTATTCACAAATAAACTCCTTTATTTTGAATAATATGAAATCTTATTTCATATTTAAATAAACTCCTTTATTTAAGGAAACATGGATTCTCTTTCCTATTCACAAATAAACTCTTTTATTTTGAATAATATGAAATCTTATTTCATATCTAAACAAACTCCTTTATTTAAGGAAAGATGGATTTACTTCCCTATTCACAAATAAACTCCTTTATTTTGAATAATATGAAATCTAATTTCATATTAAAATAAACTCCTTTATTTAAGGAAAATAGAATTCAATTTCAACTCCAATTAGTTATCATGGAATCCAATTCCAACTCTAATTAATTAGCATGAAATTTAATTTTAAAATTAAAATAAACTTTATATTTTAATATTAAAATAAACCTTTTATTTTAAAATTAAAATTAACATTTTATTTTAATTATAAAATAATTAAGAATAATATATATATATATATATATATATATATATATATAACTATTATATATATATATAATATAATAATCAATATATATATATATATATATATATATATATATATATATATAAAAACATACACTATTGCTTCAAAAAAAAAAAATTTGAGTCCAGATATTTTTTTTTTTTTTTTATTTTAGTTTGCTAAATCCTTGCCTCGATTTCCGTGCCTCGGCATGTCTAGTTTTTTTTTTTTAAAGCATTCATGTGAGATCTTATTGCCACATATGATTCACGGATCGTAAATCAAGTAACCCACCATCCGATTTCCTTATAATGTAATTACATTGCCATGCGATTTAATAATAAAGAAAAAAAAGCATTAACATAAAAAAAAAAGCGAATACATTTTTTTTTTTTTCGGTTATTTTTTTTTATTAAATTTTATACAATAAAATTATGTCCAATTAAATTGTTCTAAACACATATCAACATACATATTAAATTAAAACAATTAATAATTCGCATAAAGGTTTGGCTTTGATGCCACTGTTAGGTTTGTAATATTCATAACGCAATCAAAATTGCAAAAATAATGCGGAAGCGTGTAAAAATCAGAGTTTAAAAAAAATTTACAAACCATATACCCGGATCACCCTTTATGCATAATTATTAATTAAACGAAAAGATATGAAGAACAAACATACCCTTGAAGATCCGAGCTTCCTCAGGTACAAGTTCACCTCCAATCCTTTTCGCATTCAACTTGAATCCACCGGGTTTGGTTCCTTCCTTTGATCAACGTTAGCCACCCAAGCGTTTGGCCTCTAGAGGTGATCCACCAAGGAAAAATAAAGAATTCAAGAAGATGGTGTATTTTGGCTCAAACCCTAGTTTTCTATCTCTATAGAAAAGGGTACTCTCCAACAAATTGGAATTATAATAGTTGTAAAAAGTCAACAACCCCCTCACCCATAAAAAGACTCCTCTTATTTATAGATGTGGGCAACCCTCCTTAACAATTAAGGAATTGGATTTTATTTTAATTAATTAAATTCTTTTAATAAATTAAGTTCCCTAATCTTATTAGGGATAATTAATTAAACTCATTTAACTAATTTTCCTTCCTAATCCAATTAGGAATAAATGAGAGTACTTATATTAAATTAATTCCTAAACTCTTTTAGAAATTAAAATAATAATAATTGTAATAATATTAATAAGACTCCTCTTATTAATTTATATTTAATATTTCTAAAATATTAAATAATAAATATTAAGCTATTTAATTTATTCTATCACCATAGATTAAATTAAATATACATAACATATTATTACGATTATGCCATTAACTTCTTAAATAATTATTCTTCCTTTATGGTGTGACCCTTTAGGTTCTCCATATTAAACCAGGTTGTGAATAAATCAATTAGAACAATTCTATTCTTATTTAAATAAATAAATTAAATAATTAATTTATTTAAATAAATAATATTTATTCTACATAGGGATAAGCCTCCCTAGCGATCAACGACTTTCCGGATAATATAGATTTCAACATTAATCATAAAAGAACCTTTGAGTAAATAGTTACCAAATACAATTCAATCCTTCCACCATACAATGTCCCAATTAAATATAAGACATGGAATTCTTTATCAAGTCTTATTTTATTTAATTATATGTATTTTCGATCCTTAAATGCACAACTCCAAATAATGCAAATTAGAAACTCCTTTCTAATTTCATTCTCGCCTTGTAACCAAGGACTCTTTGGGTTGTCATTTATCGAATCACATAGGACATTTCTCTTCTTTTATTAGAAGTGGTAGATTCTTTATTGATCATACATTATCTCCATGTATAACTTATTATACCCAAGCATACCCTTTGATATACCCTAAGGGTCTTAAGGAATAAGTCAAAGTATAACTCATCATACATAAGATACTATGATGATCTCAAGTCCAAGGATCACTTGTACTACTATCACTACAGAATTCCTATTGACGAAAAAATAAAACTCCATTAGGTATTCCTTAGCGAGCCACGTTCAGTGAACTTATTCTCTAATAAGCACCTACATACTTGCTTTAGTGTCTCCACACAAATGATCATGAGATCAATCATCCTCATCCAATGAGCAAGCAACGTATGTACCAATCTATCCGGATTCACTAATCCCCAATTTAGTAATCCATCGATTGAGAACTATTTTAGTTTTAAGCTTTCTAAGAATTTAGATCTCATTAGAATGATCATCATCATTATTCTAAAAGCATTGCTTAAAACTATGGGTTTATCACATATTATAAAACAACATCATGTAGATAATTAAAAGCCTTTAATAAATTAATACTTTTTATTAATAAATGAATAAGATTGTTACAAAGTATATGCTTTATCATCAAACATGATTGGCTTGTGTGCATATTACTTTCAGATTTAAGCTATGATAAGTCATGCAAAGTGAATTCATAAGTAGTTCATACTTTTACAAGTTATAGACTAATGAATAACAAGTAATAACTTATCATGTCAATAAGTTAATGAAGTATGTATGTCAAGATGTTAGTATGTTGGATATGATATGAGAACATTGAGTAAAGGACTTAAATCAATAATAAGTCATAAGTAAATGAAATCATGAAAGTTATAAGATGATAAGCCATGAACTTATGAAGAATAAGTCAAAACCTAATTTGAAAATAAGTTAATGTAATAAGTAGTTTGAAATGTTTATATGATGGTTAGAATCCATTTAGAATAATGATCAAATAGTTAGTAAAGAAGTTATGCCGTAATTCACACGATTGGGCATTAAGTGTCGAATTCGTGAAATTGACGGAATGGAAGTCGTATTTTGTGTTTGAGCTTGGAAACATTGGTTTTCAATGGAGACAAGTCATATTTGGCATTATAGAGTTGCGGACTCAAAAATGACCGGATTCCGACTTAGAACGAAGAAACGAGCGTTGAAAGTTCACGAACGTTTATCGTTTTCGTTAAATTGAACTAATAGGTGAAATTTTAGCGAACGAAGTCAAATAGATAAAATTCTTACATGAACGTATAGAGTATGTAATTTGTGAATCGTAGGCTTTTAAACGAGCCAATTCGGACTTATAACGAAGAAGTTATGCGTCCGGGAAGTTCACAAAATTTAAAATCTGCAAAATTTTTCTAAGGCACAGAGTTGGCACCGCGGCGCTAACCCAAGGCCAAATGGTGGCGCCGCAGCGCCGTAGCTGTGACGCCCCCAAAATAGGTATACATCACTCATCTTGAGTCGCCAAATACATGGTACAAAATACAAATATAATCTTTAAAATACAACAAGAGAGCTGTGAGTTTTAATACAAATACTGTCTTCTAGACAATATCCACTCTCAGAATAAGTCTTCATTATATTTATTGTCAAACAATTTAACAGAATAGTGAGGACTACTAATACACCATCTAGGACCATCACTCCATTCCCCGACTCTTCCCAGCTACGTTCTCATTTCCTGAAGAGAACAATGAAAGAAAGGGTGAGCTCAACTAGCCCAGTAAGAAATATTATGACTAAGATAATGTAGAATAAATTATCATTAGTCTTCAACAATGTTAAACTAATAATATACAATAGACATCAAGTTTAACTGCAGCGGATCAAGCAATCCATTAAAAGTGTCAAGTAGAGAATAAAATCTACTATCTTTTACTATTTAAAAATACTTTTCATCACTTTTATCGCTGAGACTCAGCTTATTAAATAATCCACATCATCTACGCTTTTCTGACGAGGATATTCATCAGGGTCACGACCACAAATTATCCATGCACTACGGGCCAAGGATATTTGTGTATTCATCAATGGTCATGATCATGCCAACAACTGTCCATCAATGCACTATGGGCCAATGAGGACTTTTATCACATCATTTGTAACATTACGGTCATGATTACACCGCATAATCCCTGGTCATAATCATACCAAGTCCATCTATGCACTAAAGGCCACAGATGACTTTTAAAAAAAATATAAACATGAGGATGATTACAATCATATAAGAATTCAATAAAATAAGTTCACGAATTAATTTATTCAGGAACTAATAACGTCCAAATTGTCAACATGATACTGCTTTGTAGAGTAAAATTCAAGAATGCTCAGAAGAATATTTCCATGAAAAATACTGGATGAAGCGCAAATATCAAGGATATTCCACTAATTTCATTGAGTATAGAAGTCAAAATTTTAACTAACTGAGTATAATAACGAATGGAATAACAAAAGAAATCACCATGCATGCGGTACTTGCATGAAGCGAGTTATTCAACGAGAATAATAATAACGGAACCGAATCGGGGTGAAATTCACAAACCAAGCGGGATGTTCCAACAGAATAATAAATGCGAATAATAAATAATGGAACCCGGTCGGTAAAAGCGAAACGCATGATGACATGATATTCAAACACCAATAATAAAGACGGAATAATAAATAATGGAACCAGGTCTGGTGTAAAACACACAGACAGGATATTCCAACAGAATAATAAAGACAAAATAAAAGAAGAATGTCACCAAGTATAGGGTAGTATGAATATACAAGTTATTCCAAAAGAACAATAAAGAAATGGAATAACAGAAGTTCTCTTCTTGAATACAAAAGAAATAACACCCCTTACCGTAAAAGAACTAGATATAAGAGTAGGTAAGTAGCAGAATACTTTTCTATAGTTTCTCTATAATTTCTCTCTCTGAGTTTCAGTGAATTTGTAAGAAATAATGAAGGAATGAGCTTCTATTTATAGGAGAATGGAAGTGTACTGTGCAAGGAATAATAATTCTGCAGATTTATTTCTTCAACCAAATCTGATAAAGTCGATCAACTAACTTGATAAAATCACAACAAAAATTAAAATATAATACATATATATAAACACATGTTTTCAACTTATATATATCAATATTATATATACACCACTTAATTTTTCTCCCCCATAACCAACATCAATCCCCCACCCACCAAATAATCAAATCCACTACACTCTTACACATCACTATCACACTACTACTTTTCCACCATTTCCCACTCACACACACATCACACACCTATCACTTTCACATATCATTTTCTCCCACTATATACTCAAAACACACATATACTTCCATACGTATACTCTTCCATTTCCAAAATCATTTCCCAACACATATGGGCCCCACATGTGGCCCCCACATGCGGGCCCCACCTTTAAATAATTTTCTACCGATTATTTTGAGAATGGGTAAATGGAGATTCATAAAATAAGAAAAACTTACACAAATACCTCATAAAAATCACATTAATAATTTTATCAACATTTATCACCTTTATTATAATTCACAATATTAATCGACTAGGTCATTCCCAGGAAAGAGGGGGCTTTCTAATAAGGATTTCTCCCTATTGGCGCGTAATTAGGTGACCAAACCTCTCATTGGCAGAACTTCTAGACATTGTTAATATTAAAATTTATAATATTAATAACTCTGTCATTTCAATTATTTATTTAATAATATATAAAATATCGACAATAATTGAATCAAATAACGTGAGATACTATGCAACAATTACTATAGCAATAATTGAACAAAACTGAGTGACTTCTTACGTAAGTATTAATAATCAATACCGTGTGCTAATATGCAACCACGCGTATTACTGTACTTTTACTACCGAGTAGTTCAACAGTATCAATGGTAAAACTTTCGCTGTTATTTTCAATAAAATATTTTTGTCGTTTTCTCAATCCGACAATAATTCCGTTGTGGGGTCGACCAATGATTGTGCTGTCGTACGAATATTTCCCGACACAAAGAATATTCCCCGAACAATCGAATATTTTATGACAACTTGCATACTTTGAAAAATTTTCAAATACTACCCACAACTATAACATTATCTCAAATCCACACCTTAATATTCAAAAAAAATATTTCGAGAAATTTAAATCTTTATTTATAAAATATGGGGTCTCACAATCTTCCCTCCTTATGGAATTTCGCCCTCAAAATTTACATACGTACCTGATATGCCGAACAGGTGAGGATACCTTGACTTCACTTCAAATTCTAACTCTTGAGGTATAACCTTTGAGTGTTGAATACGATTCTTCTTATCCAAGATTTTAACATGTATCTCCTCATACATTAAATCTTCTGCTATCTCGTCCAGTTCTAAATTAATAATGTGGTTCGGGTCATCCACATATTTACGTAACATCGATACGTGATAAACGTTATGAACACGCAACATATTTGGCGGTAAAATGAGCCTATAAGCCATAATTCCTACTCGATCTAGGATTTTAAATGAGCCAATAAAATCGAGGGTTGAGATTTCCTCTCTTCTTCGATTCTTGCTTCTAGAATAACGCCCTCTTGAACCTTCTTCTTCACATTCAACAGATTCGGGTGTGTAGCTTGAGCGGCTTTAACTTTATCGATTAAAGTCGATTTTACTCGTATATTCGTTATCTTCATGTGGGTCCCTAGAGCTTTTAAATCTATCTTCATCATTTATACGAAATGAGTCTTTGTGTTAATAACATCGCACTTTTCGTGCGCATCGATCTTCTACTCAACACGTCGGCTATCACGTTTGTTTTCCCACGATGGTATTGAATGAATACGATCGTAATCTTCAACATTTCGAGTCAACATCTTTGGCGCGTATTACGTTTATTTTAGTTGCGAAAATATTGGAGGGTTTAAGAAATGGGTTTTGTCTTTGGGGTCATACAAAATTTGATTTCACGCTCTAGGTAGGCTAAGAAGTCTTCAAGAATACGTTAGGAATTTATTAACGTTAGAAATATCATTCAAATCTATGACCCTCATCCAAGACTTGGATAATACGTCACATTGATACCTATCAACTTGCCATCTTCATTCACGATGTCGCCTCTGAAAGTAAAGCTTGGTGCATTCCAATGAGAAGTCAACAACGAAAGGATCGGGGCTCTTTACTTATGGCTTGATATGACAATGATTGACTTTAGTAGTTTGATTGCTTGAATTCGCATAATAGGTTGGTTAGGAGTATGAAAGCTAACAACCTTACGAAAAACATGATGAGTATTTAACCAATCGTTTAAAAAATCACATCAAAGGCAAGTATTTTCAAAGAGATAAGATCGACAGGTAACGTGAAAATGTCGATTTGAATCAGCAAGATTTATAAATAGTGGAGGTAATGAAGGCTCCTACTAACGAAGTTTCAACCAATAAGTCAAAGTCTAACTTCTCCGGAGTCAAATTTAAACGTTGAACGCAAGCAAGAGAGATAAAATAATAGGTAGAACTGGTATCTTATAAAGGTATGAGACTTTGCAAGAATTTATAATTAACTAACCTGGTACTAACTTCGTTGGGTTACTCGCTTTTGAGAAGTCACGCAAACGCTCTCCTTGAACTCTAGGTTTTGTCTTTTCTGGAACGGTCTTTGGTGCCTCCATCCTAGCTGAACTTGTCTTTGGTGAACGACAAAATCGGGCTAGGTGACCTTCTTTTCCACAATTATAACATGCTTTGGACGGCATCGCGCAGTTTGGACTGATATGTCCCTTCCCTCCGCATTTGAAACATATGATAGGTGGTCGTTCTCCTTCCTTAACAACGGGTGCTGGTGCTGACGTCTTTCCATCATTGTTGAATTTCCTCTTCTTAAAATGTCCATTCTTATTGTTTTGGCCATGATTACCATCGAAGT
This sequence comes from Panax quinquefolius, assembly GCA_020205615.1. Taxonomy (NCBI): domain Eukaryota; kingdom Viridiplantae; phylum Streptophyta; class Magnoliopsida; order Apiales; family Araliaceae; genus Panax; species Panax quinquefolius. Next base: position 68,700,113 of record CM035152.1, on the reverse strand, counting down.
GGTTACCATTTCTGGCATGTTGATTCCCTTCACGCTTATTTTCACCGCTTCGATGACTGCTATCACTGGTATTATCATTTTGCCGGCTGCTCTCTTTTGGTTGGGTTGACTCATTATCACGCTCCAATAACTTAGCCCTATTAACAACATCTGAATATAAACACAGTTTATGAGAGATAAGATATTGACGTATCTCAGGTTTCAAACCTCTTAGAAACATTCGCGTCATTCTCTCCTCATTATCAACCAAATGGGACGCAAACCGGGACAACTCGGCGAACTTAGCTTCGTACTGCGACACGGTCATGTTGTTTTGCTCCAACTTGATAAACTCCACCTACTTCATGTGACGAATACTTTCGAGAAAGTACTTGTCATTGAACAAATCTTGGAATTTCTCCCAAGACATCTTGAATCGTCAGTCAGTAATGCGTTTCTGATTCCCACCGATGTCTGCCTCTTCATGCAACATAAAGGTGGCAAAGGGAACCTTTTGTTCCTCGGAGCATCCCAAGACATCAAATATCTTGCAGATCTGCTTTATCCATGTCTTCGCTTTAAGTGGTTTTGGCTCTCCAAAAAAACTCCGGTGGTCCCAGTTCCTTGAACTGCTTGCTTAGCGATGATGGCCAAGAGTTGCCGGTGTTTCTACCGCATTTTGGGCGGGCAGCTCTTTGCGATGTTGCATGAATTCTAAAAAGCTCCTAAACGTACCGTCGTTCGTCAATTGATCAATGTTATTGTTTACAGGAGGATTATCGCCATCCTGTTGCACATTATCCTGACTATTGATCTGTGGAGACTCAACGGTCTCCTGTGCTCCATTGATGTTCTCAACATTCTCGGATGCCATTTTTAGATACTGCCACAAAACAAGGGTTAATAAACGTATCACATATTATCCCTATACTCTGACCGACCAATTAAATATCAAATAAACTTAGGTAGGTCATACTAGCAAAGGAATTCCCCGTCTCTCCCCTCCAAGTTCTTGTCTCACACCTTAGCCAGGGATCATATCCCTAAGCTTTGATACCAACTGTGACGCCCCCAAAATAGGTATACATCACTCATCTTGAGTCGCCAAATACATGGTACAAAATATAAATACAATCTTTAAAATACAACAAGAGAGCTGTGAGTTTTAATACAAATACTGTCTTCTAGACAATATCCACTCTCAGAATAAGTCCTCATTACATTAATTGTCACACTATTTAATAGAATAGTGAGGACTACTAATACACCATCTAGGACCATCACTCCATTCCCCGACTCATCCCAGCTACGTTCTCATTTCCTGAAGAGAACAGTGAAAGAAAGGGTGAGCTCAACTAGCCCATTAAGAAATATTATGACTAAGATAATGCAGAATAAATTATCATTAGTCTTCAACAATGTTAAAGTGATAATATACAATAGACATCAAGTTTAACTGCAACGGATCATGCAATCCATTAAAAGAGTCAAGTAGAGAATAAAATCTACTATCTTTTATGATTTAAAAATATTTTTCATCACTTTTATCGCTGAGGCTCAGCTTATTAAATAATCCACATCATCCACCTTTTACGACCAGGATATTCATCAGAATCACGACCACAAATTATCCATGCACTACGGGCGAGGATATTTGTGTATTCATCAATAGTCAATGATCATGCCAACAAGCATCCATCAATACACTACGGGCGAATGAGGACTTTTAAAACATCATTTGTAACATTACGGTAAATGATTACAAATAATCCACAGTCATAATCATACCAAGTCCATCTATGCACTACAGGCCACAGATGACTTTCAAAAAAATATAAACATGAGGATGATGACAATGATATAAGAATTCAATAAAACAAGTTCACGAATTAATTTATTCAGGAACTAATAACGTCAAATTATCAACATGATCTTTGCTTTGTAGAGTAAAATTCAAGAATGCTCAAAGAATATTTCCATGAAAAATCTTTGGATGAAGCGCAAATATCAAGGATATTCCACTAATTTCATGGAGTATAGAAGTCAAAATTTTAACCAACTGAGTATAATAACGAATGGAATAACAAAAGAAATCACCATGCATTCGGTACTTCGCATAGACAGGTTATTCTAACAGAATAATAATAACGGAACCAGGTCAGGTGAAATTCACACCGACAGGATGTTCCAACAGAATAATAAGTGCAGAATAATAAATAATGGAACCAGGTCGCCAGACAGGATAATAAAGACGGAATAATAAATAATGGAACCCGAGTCCGTGTAAAAAAACACAATTCAGGTGTTAAAACAGACGGGATATTCCAATGAGAATAATAAAGATGAATAATAGAAGAATGTCACCAAGTATAGGGTAGTATCAAGTTATATCACGAGTTATTCCAAAAGAACAATAAAGAAATGGAATAACAGAAGTTCTCTTCTTGAATACAAAAGAAATAACATCCCTTACCGTAAAAGAACTGGATATAAGAGTAGGGAAGTAGCAGAATACTTTTCTATAGTTTCTCTATAATTTCTCTCTCTGGAGTTTCAGTGAATTTGTAAGAAATAATGAAGGAATGAGCTTCTATTTATAGGAGAATGGAAGTGTACTGTGCAAGGAAAAATAATTCTACAAATTTATTTCTTCAACCAAATACAATAAATTCAATCAACTAAACAATAAAATCACAACAAAAATTAAAATATTAGACATATATATAAACACATGTTTTCAACTTATATATATATCAATATTATATATACACCACTTAATATTTCTCCCCCATAACCAACATCAATCCCCCACCCACCCAATAATCAAATCCACTACACTCTTACACATCACTATCACACTACTACTTTTCCACCATTTCCCACTCACACACACATCACACACCTATCACTTGCACATATCATTTTCTTCCACTATATACTCAAAACACACATATACTTCCATACGTATACTCTTCTATTTCCAAAATCATTTCCCAACACATATGGGCCCCACATGTGGCCCCCACATGTGGGCCCCACCTTTAAATAATTTTCTACCGATTATTTTGAAAATGGGTAAATGGAGATTCATAAAATAAGCAAAACTTACACAAATACCTCATAAAAATCACATTAATAATTTTAACAATATTTATCACCTTTATTATAATTCACAATATTAATCGACCAGGTCGTTCCCAGGAAAGAGGGGGCTTTCCAATAAGGATTTCACCCTATTGGCACGCAATTAGGTGACCAAACCTCTCTTTGGCAGAACTTCTAGACATCGTTAATATTGCAATTTATAATATTAATAACTCTGTCATTTCAATTATTGATTTAATAATATATAAAATATCGACAATAATTGAATCAAATAACGTGAGATACTATGCAACAATTACTATAGCAATAATTGAACAAAACTGAGTGACTTCTTACGTAATTATTAATAATCAATACTGGTAGTGTACTACTATGCAACCACGCGTATTCTTGAACTTTACTACTGAGTAGCTCAACGATGATCAATGGTAAAACTTCCATTTATTATTTTTAATAAAATATTTTTGTCATTATCATAATCAAACAATAATTCCGTTGTAGGGGTGCACCAATAATTGTCTTGCGTCGTGCATGAATATTCCCCGACACAAAAGAATATTCCCGAACCAATCGAATATTATATGACAACTTGCATACTTTGCAAAATTTTCAAATACTACCCACAACTATAACATTATCTCAAATCCACACCTTAATATTCAAAAAATATTTTAGAAATTTAAATCTTTATTTATAAAATCGGGGTCTCACAAGAATGTCGAAGGCATACTTCTAACTTGCGCCATGGCGAGATGAAAACTAAGTGTGGTATGCCGCCATATTCCAGATCCTAGAGTTTTGACAGACAAGAATGTTTATAAGTATAGAATGAAAGATAACTCATTAGTAATGAACTAAGGTGTTAATATAACATTGTTATACACTTAATGTATGATGATTAAAGGTTAATAATCAATTGAAGATGAACGTAATGAGAACAACGTGAAAGTAGTATGCACACAAGCCAATCATGTTTGATGATAAAGCATATACTTTGTAACAATCTTATTCATTTATTAATAAAAAGTATTAATTTATTAAAGGCTTTTAATTATCTACATGATGCTGTTTTATAATATGTGATAAACCCATAGTTTTAAGCAATGCTTTTAGAATAATGATGATTATCATTCTAATGAGATCTAAATTCTTAGAAAGCTTAAAACTAAAATAGTTCCCAATCATTGGATTACTAAATTGGGGATTAGTGAATCCGGATAGATTGGTACATACGTTGCTTACTCATTGGATGAGGATGATTGATCTCATGATCATTTGTGTGGAGACACTAAAGCAAGTATGTAGGTGCTTATTAGAGACTAAGTTCAATTTGAGCGTTGCTCGCTAAGAATACCTAATGGAGTTTTATTTGCTGTCAATAGGAATTCTGTAGTGATAGTAGTACAAGTAATCCTTGGACTTGAGATCATCATAGTATCTTGTGTATGATGAGTTATACTTTGACTTATTCCTTAAGACCCTTAGGGTATATCAAAGGGTATGCTTGGGTATAATAAGTTGTACATGGAGATAATGTATGATCAATAAAGAATCTACCACTTCTAATAAAAGAAGAGAATGTCCTATGTGATTCGATAAATGACAACCCAAGAGTCCTTGGCGAAGGCGTAATGAAATTAGAAAGGAGTTTCTAATTTGCATTATTTGAGTTGTGCATTTAAGGATCGAAATACATATAATTAAATAAAATAAGACTTGACAATGAATTCCATGTCTTATATTTAATTGGGACATTGTATGGTGGAAGGATTGAATTGTGCGATAACTATTTACTCAAAGGTTCTTTAATGATTAATGTTGAAATCTATATTATCCGGAAAGTCGTTGATCGCTAGGGAGGCTTATCCCTATTGTAGAATAAATATTATTTAAATAAATTAATTGTTTAATTTATTTATTTAAATAAGATTAGAATTGTTCTAATTGATTTATTCACAAATCAGGTTTAATATGGAGAACCTAAAGGGTCACACCATAAAAGGAAGAATAATTATTTAAGAAGTTAATGGCATAATCGTAATAATAATATGTTATGTATATTTAATTTAATCTATGGTGATAGAATAAATTAAATAGCTTAATATTTATTATTTAATATTTTAGAAATATTAAATATAAATTAATAAGAGGAGTCTTATTAATATTATTACAATTATTATTATTTTAATTTCTAAAAGAGTTTAGGAATTAATTTAATATAAGTACTCTCATTTATTCCTAATTGGATTAGGAAAGAAAATTAGTTAAAGGAGTTTAATTAATTATCCCTAATAAGATTAGGGAGCTTAATTAATTAAAAGAATTTAATTAATTAAAACCCAATTCCTTAATTGTTAAGGTGGGTTGCCCACATCTATAAATAAGAGGAGTCTTATTATGGGTGTGATGGGTTGTTGACTTTAACAAAGTACGTAATAATTCCAAGTTGTTGGGAGTATGCCTTTTCTATAGAGATAGAAAAACTAGGGTTTAGCCAACCACCCTTCTTCTTGAATTTTCATCTTCCTTGGTGGATCACCTCTAGAGGCCAAACATTTGGGTGGCTAACGTTGATCAAAGGAAGGAACCAAACCCGGTGGATTTAAGTTGAACGCGAAAAGGATTAGAGGTGAACTTGTACCTGAGGAAGCTCGATCTTCAAGGGTATGATTCTCATTCGTTATCTTTTTCGTTTAATTAATAATTGTGCATAAAGGATGATCCGGGTATATGGTTTGTAAATTTTTTAAACTCTGATTTTACACGCTTCCGCTAATTTTATGCAATTTGATTGCGTCTTGAATATAACAAACCTAACAATGGCATCAGAGCCAAACCTTTATGCGAATTATTAATTGTTCATATTTGATATGTATGTTGATATGTGTTTAGAACAATTTAATTGGGCATAATTTAATTGTATAAAATTTAAATAAAAAAAAAAAAAAAAAAACGGCAGCAGGATTATATATATAAATCAAATGATCTAATCATTATCTAATCATTAGATAATGATGATTATATGCATGGCATGATTTTCGTGCATGGCATGATGGCTAATGATTGGCTAATCATTTGAAGCTGCTGCACACGGAAATCAAGGAAATTAAAGGGACTTGAATGAGATGCATGCTAGGCACGGAAAACGAGGCAAAGGAAGTCATGCATGCAATCCGGTTTTTTGATAAGGCGCACGGAAATCGAGAACAATTAATTATTAACAATCATTACATGTAATATGATTATCTAATGATTGCTAATGATTATCCAATGATTATATAATGATTATATATATATATATTGGCTGTGCACGAAAAACGAAAAAAAAAAAGAATTGGCTTGCACGGTTTTAACAATATATATAGTTAACAGTTTTTTTTTTTTGGTTAACGTAAGGAACGGTTATATATATATATAAATAATACGGTTATTATATATATATATATATATATATATAATAGTTATATATATTATATATATAATATATTATTCTTAATAATTTTATAATTAAAATAATATTTATTTTAATTTTAAAATAAAAGGTTTATTTTAATTTTAAAATAAAAGGGTTTATTTTAATTTTAAAATTAAATTTCATGCTAACTAATTAGAGTTGGAATTGGATTCCATAATAACTGATTGGAGTTGAAATTGGATTTTATTTTTCCTAAAATAAAGGTGTTTATTTGTGAATAGGGAAGTAAATCCATCTTTCCTTAAATAAAGGAGTTTATTTAGATATGAAATAAGATTTCATATTATTCAAAATAAAAGAGTTTATTTGTGAATAGGAAAAAGAATCCTAATTTCCTTAAATAAAGGAGTTTATTTAGATATGAAATATGATTTCATATTATTCAAAATAAAGGAGTTTATTTGTGAATAGGAAAGAATATCCGTGTTTCCTTTAATAAAATTTTTTTTTAGACATGGAATTGATTCCATAATTAATTAAAATAAAAGAGTTTATTTTAATTAAAGATTTTTTTATTACATGGAATTGGATTCCATAATTAATTAAAATAAAGGAGTTTATTTTGATTAAAGATTTTGATTAAAATAAAATAGTTTATTTTATTCAAAATAGGATAAATTAAAATAAAATAGTTTTATTTTGATTTAAATTTGGATTAAAATAAAGGAGTTTATTTTGATTCAAAATAGATTTTATACTAACTAAATGTTGCCCATTAAATAATATCAATATATATATTAAATGTTTATTATTCATTAGATGAATGTTATTTATTGATGCATATGGTGATGTGTATGATAATAAATGGGATTGATTATGGACTATTGACCAATGCGATTGGATTTATTTTAGTTGGATGCATGAATGTATGGGTTTTATTAAATGGGGTCTCACAGACTGCCTTCTCTAATTTTTTCTTAATGAAAATTCTATCTCTCTCTATGTACTTCCCTCGATCACGATCAAGGTTTCTATTTATTTTAAATAGTTTTGTAATAGGAATAGTTAGAATTAATTTTAGAAAATTAGAGATCAAAGGAGCAAGGAGCGCGTGAAGACCCGTTTGTTATGGAGCCCGAGTTTAAATGTAATAGTTATATTTAAATATTATTTCTTGCACCCCTAGGGTTTGACCTTTTGGTTCACTTGGTGGCTCTAGTGAACCAAACTAGAATAAAAGTCCATAATCAATCCGGGTAGAATATAGTATTCTATATGTGCATGCTTATACTATATATATTATATATTATGCAAACATGCTTCGCATGTTCATTAATATGACGCGTATTTTATATATATATATATGTGCATGCGCGCTAAACAAGATGAGACAAATTAATAACAAACCCCTCAATTTTTTTTATTAAGTCCTAAGCGTTCAATGATATTTGGAATATCGAACGTCGCCTTCTAGCATGATAAAATTAATAGAGTATTAAATATTTAATATGAGTTTGTTGTGTCACCACAAGGCAAGTATTAAGTATTTAAGATGTTAATTTATCACATTTGATGCTTATAAAGAAAATTGAACAATATTGTTTTGTTGTGTCACCACAAGGATGATATTTTTCTTTTTTGAATATATGGAGTGCTAGGTTGGACTTAACTTGGATAATTTTGATTCGGATGTGCCACCACTGATCAAAATAATCTAAGAGGCAAAATGAAAAGGAGTTGCATAGTTGATGTAATTGACAAAAGTTGTCTACCTATTTATTTATATATAGTTTGTTGTGTCACCACAAGGCTATATACATTTGAAATGGGATCCTTATTCTCACTAGAAAATCTTTAATTAGATTTTGCTTTAACTATATAAGTGAGGGTAATATAGTTTGAAGAAAATAGTGGGAGATACCAATTTAAAACAAGACCTAAATTATTTTGGTAATTAATAATAGAATGTATGTTAAAATGTTGTTAATTACAAATTCATTTACTGTAATTTTACAATGTCTAAAATTACTATCATCGCAAGCATATTAGATGCTAAATTAACCTAATCAATTTAAATGGATTGGTTAAGGAATTTGAGAATAGTTCTCATAATGAAAAAGCTATCTTATGTCCTTAATACGCCTATCCCTCGCAATGGTTGCGCATAATGCCTCTGAGGAAGACATTGCTACTTTTAGAAAGTGGCAAGATGATGCACATTGGCTCAATGCATCATGCTCGCATCCATGAGTAACGAGCTTCAACAAGATGATGAAACTATGGATGCTCCTACTATATTCCCGCACATCAAGTAGTTGATGGTGAGGAAAGTAGGACCGATAGATATCGATATCTAAGGAGCTCTTCCGATCTAGAATGACCAAAGGCACTACAAAGATGCATAACACATGTCCTAACGATAATCAATTTGATTGATCAATTAGGATAACAAGTTTTGTCATGGATGGAGAGTTGAGCCAAGATTTGATCTTGCACTCACTCCGGACTCCTTTCACAATTGTTGTGAATTTTTCATATGAACAAGCTAGATATCGCCTTCACCGATTTGCTTAACATATTGAAAATGTTGAGAGTCACTTTCAACCAAGAAAGATCAAGTCTTACTTGGTAGGGGCCAAAGGATCTTCCGAAAAGAAGAACGATTCAAAGAAGGTATATAGAAGGCAAAACAAAGGATAATAAGAACAAAATCGATCACGGATAGCAAAGGAGTTTGCTTCCACCGCAATAAGCCCGACACTTGAAAGAAATCGCGAGAAGCATCTTGCAAAGGCTAACCAAAGAAGCTTAGTGAAGTTTTGATTTATAATACGCTTTTGTTCATGATTTAAATAAATTTTCTTTTTAAGTCAAGGTTCTACTTGGGTATTGGATACCGACTTTGGTTATCATAAATATAGATTTATGAAGGGACCAAGGAAGTAGAAAGCTAAACAAATATAAGTAATTCTATGTGTGGAAAATGAAGCAAAGGTTGCGAGCATTAACTATAGAAACTTATAGTTTAGCAATACCTACGAGAAAATCTATTAAGTCAATAAGTTGTTATTGTATTTCAGTTCTCGTTGAAAACATTATTTCCATTTTATTGTTGGATAATGAAATCTTTGGTATTATAATTAAGAACAATTGTTGTTTTATTTATAATAATAATGTTTTATATAGAATGGAATATTACTTAATAAATTTTGTATACTTGACTTACATGAAAATAATTTTGCATATTGAACAAACCTAGTACAAGAAAAGGAGATGATCATTCAAAGAGTTGAATGTGTATATTTGCTGAAATACAATTGTGAATTATTTGAAAGGTTCAAAGAATTCAAAAGTGAAACAAATTAGCAAAGTATTAAGATTCTTTGATTAGATCAAGGAATAAATACTTGTGCAATAAGTTTCGAGATCATCTCAAATGGTTTTCTCATAATGGACACATCCTGATATGTAATAATTGATTGATGTATCTGAATGGAAAAATCGTACCTTGTTGGACATGGTACGGTCCATAATGATTTTACCGACATTCCAGTATTCTTCTAGGGTCATGTCCTAGAAAAGGCTGCATATCTACGAAAAGGTAACCTCTAAATCCGGCCCCAAGACTCCATAAAAGTTATGGACAGGGAGGATTTCTAATCTTAAGTATGTTAAGATAAGGGGTGTTCCAACTTATGTGAAAAGGTTTCAAAGGATAAGCTTGGGATAAGATTTGACATGTACAGATTTGTGGGACATCCTAAAGTAAGTTTAGGGTATATGTTCTATAATTCTACTTAGCAAAAGGTATTTGTTACGAAACACGCTGCCTTCTAAGATAAAGGCGTTTATCATTGAAGGGGCTAGTGGGAGGATAATAGATCTTGAAGAGTTCAAGAACCACAAAATACTATAAGTCAAATAAGAGGAACCTGTAGATAGACCTATTGTACCACAACTAAATCGTAAATCTGAATAGTCTTCAAGATACCTGGGAGGTATGGATTCATCATGGATGATGATGATGAGGTACGCATCATAGAAGATGATGATCCGTAGTTACATACGATGAGGTAAGAGTTCTAGTGTGTACAAAAGGGACAAGGTGGGGCGTCGTGACATTCCTAGTATTATATGTTGATATACTACGGATAAGGAATGACATACTAATGCTACAATCAAGAAAAGATAAAGTTGTTCTAAACATTCCTCCATGAATGATTTGGGAAGAGTATCTTAATTGGGGATACAAATCTATATAGATAGATTTAAAAGGATCCTCGACTTAACCCAAGGAACGATATTCATTTGATGCTAAAGTCGTTTAGCATGGCAAACTCCAAGAGATGTCTCATGTTGATGAGCTATGGAGTGAATCTCTTAATAGTCCCCACGGACTCAAAAGAGAGGTCGCATGAGTGACAATCATGTATGCAATGAAATATACGAGACCGATGTTGATGATCACCATATTCGGAGAAGTTCACTATGAGTCGCTGAAAAACATCTTAAAGTTCTTAACCCAAGACTAAAGATGTGAGCATACATGGTGGATCTAAATTAAAACTAGAGGGCTTAACAGACTCAAGTTTTTCGCATGCACTAAGACGATGTAAAAATCCACTTTAAGGTAAAGGCTACCTTGAACAAAGTGGTGCGTTGAATTGAAAAGGTTCCAAACAAAGAAAGAGTTCTTTGGTTTAGTGATAAAGACAAAGTGTATAGCTATAAATGAAGTCGCAAGTTGATTGTTTGGATTAAAAGTTCAATCTGAGAACTAGGAATAGTTCCTAAGTCTCATCTTGGATCTAAACATGTGTTGTGGCACTTTTATTTGATTATTAGAATCATTGAAAGATGGGAAATCACTATAGAGATAGTGGACTCTCATGAACAACATTACATATCCATTAACTAAAAGCTTATCCAACAAAGCAGGATAATCGCCACTTAGAGAAGAAGAGTATGAGTTACCATGACGATTGGCTTTTAGTGCAAGTGGGAGATTGAAAGTAAATATGCATACAAGCCAATCATGTTTGATGATAAAGCATATACTTTGTAACAATCTTATTCATTTATTAATAAAAAGTATTAATTTATTAAAGGCTTTTAATTATCTACATGATGCTGTTTTATAATATGTGATAAACCCATAGTTTTAAGCAATGCTTTTAGAATAATGATGATGATCATTCTAATGAGATCTAAATTCTTAGAAAGCTTAAAACTAAAATAGTTCCCAATCATTGGATTACTAAATTGGGGATTAGTGAATCCGGATAGATTGGTACATACGTTGCTTGCTCATTGGATGAGGATGATTGATCTCATGATCATTTGTGTGGAGACACTAAAGCAAGTATGTAGGTGCTTATTAGAGACTAAGTTCACTGAACGTGGCTCGCTAAGGAATACCTAATGGAGTTTTATTTGCTGTCAATTAGGAATTCCAGTAGTGATAGTAGTACAAGTAATCCTTGGACTTGAGATCATCATAGTATCTTGTGTATGATGAGTTATACTTTGACTTATTCCTTAAGACCCTTAGGGTATATCAAAGGGTATGCTTGGGTATAATAAGTTGTACATGGAGATAATGTATGATCAATAAAGAATCTACCACTTCTAATAAAAGAAGAGAAATGTCCTATGTGATTCGATAAATGACAACCCAAAGAGTCCTTGGCGAAGGGAGTAATGAAATTAGAAAGGAGTTTCTAATTTGCATTATTTGAGTTGTGCATTTAAGGATCGAAATACATATAATTAAATAAAATAAGACTTGACAAGAATTCCATGTCTTATATTTAATTGGGACATTGTATGGTGGAAGGATTGAATTGTACTTAACTATTTACTCAAAGGTTCTTTAATGATTAATGTTGAAATCTATATTATCCGGAAAGTCGCTTGATCGCTAGGGAGGCTTATCCTATATCAGAATAAATATTATTTAAATAAATTAATTGTTTAATTTATTTATTTAAATAAGATTAGAATTGTTCTAATTGATTTATTCACAACCTATTAATATGGAGAACCTAAAGGGTCACACCATAAAAGGAAGAATAATTATTTAAGAAGTTAATGGCATAATCGTAATAATATATTATGTATATTTAATTTAATCTATGGTGATAGAATAAATTAAATAGCTTAATATTTATTATTTAATATTTTAGAAATATTAAATATAAATTAATAAGAGGAGTCTTATTAATATTATTACAATTATTATTATTTTAATTTCTAAAAGAGTTTAGGAATTAATTTAATATAAGTACTCTCATTTATTCCTAATTGGATTAGGAAGAAAATTAGTTAAAGGAGTTTAATTAATTATCCCTAATAAGATTAGGGAGCTTAATTAATTAAAAGAATTTAATTAATTAAAACCCAATTTCTTAATTGTTAAGGTGGGTTGCCCACATCTATAAATAAGAGGAGTCTTATTATGGGTGTGATGGGTTGTTGACTTTTAACAAAGTAATGTAATAATTCCAAGTTGTTGGGAGTATGCCTTTTCTATAGAGATAGAAAAACTAGGGTTTAGCCAACCACCCTTCTTCTTGAATTTTCATCTTCCTTGGTGGATCACCTCTAGAGGCCAAACATTTGGGTGGCTAACGTTGATCAAAGGAAGGAACCAAACCCGGTGGATTCAAGTTGAACGCGAAAAGGATTGGAGGTGAACTTGTACCTGAGGAAGCTCGATCTTCAAGGGTATGATTCTCATTCGTTATCTTTTTCGTTTAATTAATAATTGTGCATAAAGGATGATCCGGGTATATGGTTTGTAAATTTTTTAAACTCTGATTTTACACGCTTCCGCTAATTTTATGCAATTTGATTGCATTTTGAATATAACAAACCTAACACAACGTAATGTGCTAAGCCGGCTGTAGAAATTTGTTGACCAAGTTGATTATGAATCCAATAGTTTGCAATACCAGTATGGGTTATGTAATTACTTAATAAACATGATAAGACCTTTCCTAAACTACTGTTATAGTGATGACTTTAGGAATTTAATGTTGTTTAATAAGTAGTTAAACGACGAACGTAAAGTATAAGGAACGTGAACCGTATTCAATAATGATAAGGCATGTAACATTAAGAGTTACAACTAAAAGTTGTTAAGTAATACATGAACGTAAACGGTATGCAATAAAGTGTACTTAACAAATGACGATCAAGTTTTGATTAATAACGTAAGGATGTTAGTATGCCGTGAGGAAGGATGATTAACTCGATACGAGTTGGATTTATGAAGTAAATCTACGTAAGACATAGAAGAGAAAGAAGTTGGTAAGAATAATGTAAAATATAATGGCAAGCCAGAACCAATAGTAACAAATCTAATATATGATTAGATTGAGAAGAAGGGTAAGATTCATTAGGAACCATGTAAGTTTATTCATGACCTAATGTGGTATGTTATGTGGTTATGTGTTGTAGAGACCATAAAGACTGAAAGGAAAAGTTATTATACTGTAGCAGACGCTGAAGGAAAGTTTTTCTTAAACGCTTGTTTAACCTTCGTGTTAGCCAAGTTTTCTGTGATTCATGTTATGAGATGCATGAATTGTTTTACAAAAATGTCGAGGCCAGTTTTAACTCGACTAGACTAATCTTGAAGATTGATTGATTTATTTACAAGTCTTTCAATATAGAATTGTTAAAGCAATCCTACGCCAATTGTTTGGTACGGATTCAAGGTAAGCCTGATTGTTGGTCATTTTACCGATCAATATATGTATGCAAGTATACACGGTCAGCAAGTAATAAAGAGTGAGTAAAGTATCGTTCCCACGGAGAATTAACTAATAAAGTTGACCAAGCATTAACCCATAACCATTTCAGTCTTATCTAAACGAATGAAATTATATATTATATTTAAGCTATTAAAGTAAATAAACCTAACTATTCCTAGAGTGAAACTAGATAATGAAGACCTGAGATTACAATTTCATCTATTGACGCATTTAAATCCACACGTTCCATAAGCCAAACTAATTGTACCGGATTGTTAGCCAAGAACACGAAAGTAAAGTATATCCATCTCTCAATGTACTATACCAATATCACATATAATCCACATTTGATAGAATACACATGAACACCCACATTACCTAAACCACTATATGTCTATGTGATTTACAAATAATTAGGGTTTAAGCGCAAGTTCTCAATTGACTACGAATGGTGCTTCGGTATATGTCTATCCTAAGCACAAATCATACATGCCAACACAATGTAGAATATACAATCACAAGCTAAAAAGATCAGATTTAAACCCATACTTCGTTTGTCAAGTCCATATGGATTATCACAGTAATTGATGGCCAATCAACTAAACAAGCAAGCATGAATCTTAATAGACAATCCCATAGAAATCAATAACGCTAACAATGAAATATATCAGATTAAAGTAGTCCATAGACTCCATTACAATCTCAGAATAGAATTTAAATCATAATTGAATTAATGCTATCATCCACATATTGAATAAACATCATAAGATACAATTAAGAATCAAAGAGAGAGTAAGAATAGAGAATGGTAGTGCAAATCTGTTCTCTTGATCCAAGGTTGAATCTCCAATGCTTTCCAATCGCTTCAAGTCTTCAATCTAATTAACTCTAGAAAATCACTACTCTAATCTATTTATTGAAAGTTGAAGAAAGAAAATATAGCAGTAAGTTCAGCCCCCAAGGGGTGGAATATCTCCTACATAATAAAAATACGTCTAATATATAAGCCCTAATTGAACCCCTCTCTCAATTACGCTTTAATATCTCTGTTTAATGAAAAGTCAGCTGTGGTCATCGCTTTGAAGTCTCACGCGCGCGCTGCGACTTGCAAAAAATCGCGTTTTTGCTCCGGGTCGCACGCGCTGCCAAGACAAATTCAAGCGCTTGCGCGTCCATTTTCTGCTGCAGTGTCCTATGGTAAAATGGCCATAACGTTTGATCCGAAAAGAGTTACAGGGACTGATACCTATCAAATTGAAGATATCGACAAGATGTACAACATTCATTCTTTGAGGATTGAGAAATTATGGACGAATCAAGGCTGAAATTGGGCTGGAAGGGACTGCTATGAAAATGGCTAATCCAAACAGCGAAGTTTGACGTCCGTTGGTACAAAGATCATAACTCTTGCATCCGAACTCCGATTAGAACGATTCAAGATGTTTCAGAAAGCTACGAAGACGCTTTACAATGTAAGCTAAGTTCCAAACTAAGAACATGAAGTAAACATTAAAGCCCAAATGATGTCTGAATTGCTTTTCTTTGCATTTTCCTTGGTTTTCCTTGCGTTTTCATATCAATAATCTCTCACATCATTCCCAAGCATAAGATCTACAAAATAAACACAAAATGCATGAAAAGTAACTAAGACACATGAATATAAACAACTAATTCAAGTAAAAGATACCGAATAAGTGGATATAAAATCCACCTATCAAATACCCCCAAACTTAAACCGTTGCTTGTTCTCAAGCAACACAATATAATGCAATCTATATGCTATGCAAGCTACGCTACTATGATAATGAATCCCAAGATTTCCAGCCATGTTAAAAATTATAATAAGATATGCCTTAGAGAAATATCAAGATCCAAGAACAAAGCATCAACCTAAGCGAAAGGCATAATGACATACAATCATATAATCCTAACCTGCTATAAAGATGTTGTGTGTGTGTGATGTGTTCACAGATAAGCTTGAAAAATATGAAGATACCACATGCTATATTGCTTAAGACAGAAAATTGAAGTTTAAATTAAGAATTGCATATACTAATGAGACATCAACTACTCCAACACAAGAATACAAATTAAGGTTCAACAATGGGTTTATTCTGCTTTGTTTTTATACACGAGGGCGATTTTTCCACTTTCCCGTGGTGTTTATTGATTTATTTTATATATAGCGAGTGCGTTTTACGCTCCATATCACTTTCCATTTCCATTTAAACGAGTGCGTTTTACGCTCCATCTCACTTTCCATTTCCATTTAAACGAGTGCGTTTTACGCTCCATCTCGTCCCAATAGCAAGCATACCCATGTGTTCCCAAAGTTTGAGTATCTGTGTTTTCATAGTCTATGTCTCACTTCCTACACAATTCTATCCTTAAAAACAACATTTTCCTCTCAGAAGACGAGCATGCTAATCTTAACCAACAAGCAAATAGGAACATTGTCGTGCTACCTGGTAACATCTAAACAACAAGCATGAATTATATTATGTATAAAATTATAACTAAGCTCAAGATATCAACCAAGTTCAAAAATCTATCAAATTTCTATGTCATCATTGGCCAAATTAGAATTCAACTATTTAAAAACCTAGGATTATGCAATGTTATGCAACTAAACAGATATTAAGCCAATCAAAAAGAAAAAAAATATTTACCGCAAAAATAAACTAATAACAACTAACATGCAATTAACTATATGTAACATGAAATTACTCTATATGATGCAATTACACTACATGCTCTAAACTACTAACTAGACTCAATGCCCCCAAACTTAAAATGAACAATGCCCTCATTGTAATTAAAAGTGAAAGAATACTCCCCTAAGTGGCAATATCATCTCTGTTCACCTCTTCAAGATCCGATGGTATATTAGGCGATGGCTAAGTTTGAGATATTCTATAGTTGGAAACTGAGTGTGGGCTTCTAACTCTCCGAATGCTTGAGTCAGAAATTCTTCAAATTTAGTAAAAAAAAAATTGTGGATCGAGCTATGGCGGCGCCGCCGCTGTTTAGCTTGTAGTTGAAGTCATTGCCATGCGACCACAATACCTGTGCGACTTCAAGTTTTTTGACCTCTGTTTGATCCTGAAGGCTTATATCAATTAGATTGAACCTGAGAGGAGAAACAATAAAATTAATATTAAGACTTTGCCACTATCTAGCATCTACTAAATATGGAAATGTAAATAAGAATTAAACAAGGAGGGAGAAAGATTGGATGGGGTGCCTCCCATCGAGCACTCATTTATAGTCCTTTAGCTGGACTTTTTTTCTTGACACCGCTATCCAATTCCTCTACGATAAGCTAGGAATCCTCCATCCATTAGAACCGCTATGTGCTTTGGTAGGTTCCCCATCATGAGAATTTTCGGATTGAAGTCACCTAGCATATTTCCTGTACACGATGTCTCCATTTCAATTGCATCGCCAGGTGCTTCTCCCGTTGTATCTGTGAATAGATTTTTGCATTGAGGCATGACAGATACAACCGAATTTTCTTCTTCTATTATCTCTTCTTCAACCCACCATGGTTTGTAGGAGGCCTCATAATCGCAGAAATTCTTGCTTTGGATGTGACTACCAAGGGGACATGGGTGTGCAAAACTCACTGAATTTTTCAACTCTAACTGAGAAGGCACTTGGGGTATTATATAAGTCAACTCATGTTCTTCATTTTCCATACCCCCAGTTGTCCCCTCAATATCCACTCCTTTCAGTTCATTAAGTGGCATGTACACTTCTGGATCTTCATCAGTTTCATCGTCCATGTCATAACACCAAATGTTTTGAGGGCGATTATTCAAGGATTTGAACATTTGATCCATCTGATTCTGTAGATTTTGAATTGATCTCTCTTCCTCAAGCATCTTCTCCTCAGTTGATGCTACAAACTTGAACCACGAATCCTCCAATCTTGAATTATCTTGTTTAGTTTTGAAATCCATGTATTGAGGACCATTCATTGAGGAGTTAATGAGTTGTTTCATCTATTTGTTAAGATTTTGGCTTGATAACTCCTGACTCATCATCATCTCTTCATGATCTGCTATGCTTTTTGACATGAAATCCTTCAACTCTGAATTTTCTTCTTGTTGCACTTGAGGTGGATATGAGAAATCTGATGGATATGTTGGACTTGAGATGCAGTATTAATCTTGATAGTTATAACCCCATTCATAATCTGGGTGATACCCCCAACCTTGTTGATAATCAGGATAAACATCGTTGTTGAAGTAATCACCCCTAAACTGCACTTGTCCAACATTGACGTTGCACTGATAACTTGGATGCTCGCCAGCACAGTATTCACATGTAACTACTATCTCTCGAAAAGGCGTTGAATGCAAGAATATCCAACCTCTCAAAAGTGTTGCAATTTCACGACAATATAGAAAATACATTGAGTCCCTCAGTGCTTATGTCCCTTGGTTGAGTCCTATTTGCATAAGGCCATTGATAAGAAAAGTCACCCATGGTACCTGAAAAGAGAGAAATATAAGAAGATAATTAAAACAAAAAAAAATGTTTAAATTAAGACCAATTTGATTGAAATTAATGTTGGCAAAAATTTATTAAGCTAATTCCCCTAAGAATTCAAGGCCAAAAAACTTGTTGGTCGCTTTATCGATCAATATATGCGCAAAGTATACACATCAACAAGTAATAAAGAGTGAGTAAAGTATCGTTCCCACGGAGAATTAACTAATAAAGTTGACTAAGCATTAACCCATAACCATTTCAGTCTTATCTAAACGGATGAAATTATATATTATATTTAAGCTATTAAAGTAAATAAACCTAACTATTCGTAGAGTGAAACTAGATAATGAAGACCTGAGATAACAATTTCATCTGTTGACGCATTTAAATCCAGACGTTCCATGTTAAGCCAAACTAATTGTACCGAATTGTTAGCCAAGAACACGAAAGTAAAGTATAGCCATCTCTCAATGTACTATACCCATATCACATATAATCCACATTTGATAGAATACACATGAACACCCACATTACCTAAACCACTTAATGTCTATGTGATTTACAAATAATTAGGGTTTAAGCGCAAGTTCTCAATTGACTACGAATGGTGCTTCGGTATATGTCTATCCTAAGCACAAATTATACATCCCAACACAATGTAGAATATACAATCACAAGCTAAAAAGATCAGATCTAAACCCATACTTCGTTTCTCAAGTCCATATGGATTATCACAGTAATTGATGGCCAATCAACTAAACAAGCAAGCATGAATCTTAATAGACAATCCCATAGAAATCAATAAAGCTAACAATGAAATATATCATATTAAACTAATCCATAGACTCCATTGCAATCTCAGAATAGAATTTAAATCATAATTGAATTAATGCTATCATTCACATATTGAATAAACATCATAAGATACAATTAAGAATCAAAGAGAGAGTAAGAATAGAGAATGGTAGAGAAAATCTGTTCTCTTGATCCAAGGTTGAATCTCCAATGCTTTCCAATCGCTTCAAGTCTTCAATCTAATCAACTCTAGAAAATCACTACTCTAATCTACTCTAATCTATTTATTGAAAGTTGAAGAAAGAAAATATAGCAGTAAGTTCAGCCCCCAAGGGGTGGAATATCTCCTACATAATGAAAATACGTCTAATATATAAGCCCTAATTGAACCCATCTCTCAATTACACTTCAATTGCTTTGTTTAATGAAAAGTCAGCTGTGGTCATCGCCTGAAGTCTCGCGGCCGTGCAGAAATTGGCCTGAAGGGTCGCATGGGCGCGCGACTTGCAGAAAATCGCGTTTTTTGCTCCAGGGTCGCGCGCGGCCGGACACAAATTCGCGCGCCCCCGCGGTCCATTTTCTTCTGCAGTGTCCTCTGGTAAAATGGCCATAACGTTTGATCCGAAAAGAGTTACGGGTACTGTTACCTATCAAATCAAAGATATCGATGAAATCTACAACTTTAATTCTTTGAGGATTGAGAAATTCCTGACTATTCAGGGCTGAAATTGGGCTGGAAGGGACTGCTATGAAAATGGCTAACCAAAACAGCGAAGTTTGACGTCCGTTGGTACAAAGATCATAAGTCTTGCATCCGAACTCCAATTAGAACGATTCAAGATATTTCAAAAAGCTACGAAGACACTCTACAATGTAAGCTACGTTCCAAATCAAGAACATGAATTAAACATGAAATCCCAAATGATGTCCGGATTGCTTTTCTTTGCATTTTCCTTGCTTTTCCTTGCGTTTTCATACCAATAATCGCTCACATCGTTCCCAAGCATAAGATCTACAAAATAAACACAAAATGCATGAAAAGTAACTAAGACACATGAATATAAGGAACTAATTCAAGTAAAAGATACCGAATAAGTGGATATAAAATCCACCTATCACCTGTGTATGAATAAACAAAAGTATTTTTTATCGATTATTCGATGGGTACGCGAGGTTGCCAAAACTTAAACGTACATACGTTTAACAGGATGTAGTGTTGATCAACATAGACTACTATGGGCTGATCACCAAGAAGTGCTCGTAAGATATATCGGACTTACGAACTTAGTGCCAGGTTGTCCTTTTCAAAGAAATTATGAAACGCTCATGGTCTTGAGCCAGAATTGATGTTTTACTGAGTATTGTCATTGTAAAACGTTTTGAAGGAAAAGAAGTGCTATTTTGAATTATCGGTAGTACTTCGTAACTATTGTTCAGTTACTAAAGATATACGATTCCTATGTTTCAAGCATATTGTTTAAAAGAAATTGTTGTACTTGCTGAGCTTGTTATGCTCACTCTTGCTTGAACCATATGAATGCTGCTAGGATCGAACAAACCGAGGGATCTGACAAGGATAGAGCCAAGACAAAGCTGAACGAATAGTTTACCTTGTAATAAACTAGTAAGTTGTATATATTATAGAATGATGAACAAAGAATGTAATAGTTTTAGAACCTGGGAACGGAATGTAATATTATTAATGTAATAAGAATGTCGTTGATACATATATTTTGACGTCGTTATAATAGAATGAATGTATAGTTATGAGTACCGTGTAGCACCATTTGTCGGGTTGGAAGATACCTGGATTTGGGGGCGTCACAGGTTGGTATCAAAGCATTAGGTCATAAAACTTAAGGGGGGAAGAACCTTAGGCTAATAACCTCATTAAGGAAGGAAAGTCCGAAGGAAGTAAACTCAAGCTTTACTTCAGTCGAATGAGTTAATAAGGTATTGAGGAAACTCAGTACCGAAAGATTTAAAAGATGGAAAGTAACCCTAAATGAATTAAATGTGATTTGTGTTTATACTATGGTGTGTTATGTACTAATCAACATGTTATGTGTTATTGTAGGATGTCAATCGATAGCTTGATGTATAGAGATATACACGCGGTGAACAAAGAAGTTGTGAACAGAGTAGAGCCTGTACCTATGCCAGTGGCGGAGGTACCATTAGTGATTTTAGAGGAGTCGGAGACAGTGGAGTACTTTTCTGAGGAGAACTACTCAGAGGGAGATATGGATATAGCGTCATATCTTAATATGATGGTCTATGAGGAGGAGGAAATTGAGGTAACATCGATTAATACGGTGGTACCT
Source organism: Panax quinquefolius (assembly GCA_020205615.1). Classification (NCBI taxonomy): domain Eukaryota; kingdom Viridiplantae; phylum Streptophyta; class Magnoliopsida; order Apiales; family Araliaceae; genus Panax; species Panax quinquefolius. The sequence goes on along the minus strand of CM035152.1, from coordinate 68,678,241 downwards.
ACACTAGAGTCAATACCTCTAGATGCAATGAAAGCATTGTATCTGGCAGTGCTTGACAGGAATGTGCAACTAAGTACATTCGTGCAGAATCAGAGTGAAGAGATTAATTATCTCCATGAAGCTAAGGTGTGCGCGCAGCATGATTTTGAGTTAGAACACGATGAGCATGTGCTTATGATAGAAAGGGGCTAGGGACTATAAGAAGGAGGCCGATAAGCTTCGTAAGAAGCTAATTAAGAGAGACCGGAAGATAGTGCGGATGTCTTACATCCATGAGAGTGCTCATAGAGATTTCAAGTTTAAAGTTGCTTGTTATTCCATGGAGTCAGGACAAACTCGACATACTATTAGTCGGGATACTGTAGCGAAGATTGCGAATGAGAAACATGAGGACGTTGTTATGCATTATTAGAAATCTAGAGTTATAAATATGTGTGTAGTGACGTAAAAGCCCTCTTTTGTATAAAAGGGTAGTCTTTTTGTAAACCCCAACCTTTGTGAAGTTCAATTATGGGATAGAAATGTAATAGCCTTTGGCTATGGAAGCAAATTGTAAATACTTTTAACTATGAAAAAGCATATGAATATAATGAAGTTTTCATTTAATATGCTTTGTTATGGTATGAGTTGTTATGTGGCGAATAATAACGAAGTAAGTAAATAGATAATAATGAAATTCTATTTATTTAATCAGAAAACACCGTCAAGTAGAAGACAACATAATCAAGAAGCGAAATCACGTAATGAAGATCAAGGGGGGGGGGGGGGGTCAAAACAACCCTATGCAAGAGTTCATTAATTTATTAACGGTTACATTTAACTAAACCAGGGGTAGAGTAACCGTCGAACCTAGGTTAGCCAGAATGACTACCTTTAAAGAATTTGAACGCGTAGGTCTGCCGTAGTTCAAAGGAACGACGGACCCATTAGCAGCCCGAACATGGATAAAGGAAATAGAGAAGGAGTTTGTTATTACAAATGTAGGTGAGGCACAAAAGACTTCTTTTACGACTTACATGATAAAAGGGGAAGCCAACTTTTGGTGGGAGGCTCACCAGGGTGGGGCTAGAACAGATGTGGTAGCGTGGGAACAATTGAAGAAGGTTTTCTTCGAGAATTATTTCCCTACAAGCATGTAAGGGAGGATGGAGATTACGTTCTTAGAACTTAAAGTAGGGGACATGACGGTTCCCCAATACGTGGCCAGATTCAATGAATTGGCAAAGTTTTCTCCACATCAAGTGGACACTGAGGAAAGGAAGGCTCGCAGGTTTGAGCAAGGCCTAAAACACTGGCTCTATAGTAGGATTTTGGTGTTTCAGATTGTTTCCTATAGGACCATTCTGGAAAAGGTGATTATAGCAGAGGGTGGTAGTGAGGCATTGAGTCAATACCACAAAGAGAGGAAGAATAAGAGAAAGGGAGAGGGAGGAACTAAGGCAGAGAATGCAAGTGGCAGTATGTCAAAAAAAAGAACGAATTTTAACTCCAGGAATACTGGAGTTGGACAAGGGGATCCTAAGTGTAAGATCAAAATGTGTAAGACATGTGGAAAGACTCATCTAGGAGTCTGTTTGAAATGGATTATAAGTATCTTTAAACATTACGGTAGAGAATGGGGAAATAACTTTCGTTAATTATATTCATGGAAATGGCTTCACGAATAAAGAATGTAAGCAAGTATTGGTAGATAAGTACCGATAAAGTTGAGAGAATTTGAAGTAATTCTCGGTATGAATGAGTTGATTAACCATAGAACTTTAATAAATTATTAGAATAAAAGTTTGAATATTTGGTTTTCTAAGTAACCCAAGGTAGTATTTTATGGTAATAAAATACTGCGACGCTCTTATTGTCTAACGATGAAGCAAGTTAGGAGGATGTTAAGGAAGAGGACGAGTCGTTACGGTTGCGTATCGACTATCGTAATAGGAGTAAGTTAGTGGTTAAGAATGAATACCCATGGCCCATGATCGATGATCTATTTGATCAGTTAAAGAGGGCAAAGAATTTTTCTAAGATAGATTTATGCGTCTGAGTATAGTCTGTTGAAAGTAAGGAAGAAGGAGGAGGTACCTAAGATGACATTCGAACTCGTTATAGTTATGACAAGTTTACGGTTATGTCAATTGGGTGGACTAATGTCTGGAAGTTAGATTTTTCGTAAGATGCGCTGAGCAAGTCAGGGGTAAATTGATAGGTACCCTTTTGAGGTGCTATGCTTAAAAGTACCATTAGCGTCACAGCTTGGTATTATCGAAATGGGAAGTGAGAAAAAAAATAGTTTTCAGGAACTAAAAAGGAAAGTTAAGTGAGGTACCTGTATTATCTCTATCAGATGATATGGGGAATTTTGTAGTGTATCTCGATGTTTCGTATAGATGATGAGATTGCGTGCTTATGTAGCATGGCAAAGTCATTAGGTATGCATCACGCCAGTTAATGGATTATAAGGAGGCTTATGATCTATAATTGGCAGTTGTTGTTTTTGAATTAAAAATTTGAAGATAGTATTTATACGGTGAGAAGTGTGTGATATACACAGACTCTAAGAGTCTGAAATATATCTCCACACAGAAGGAGTTGAATATGAGGTAGAGAAGGTAATTAGAATGGATAAGAGATTTTGACGTTGATATGTTATATCAATCCAGGAAAATTAACGTAGAAGCCGACGCGTTAAGTAGGAAGGGTAGGGAAAAGCTATCGATGTTAACAACTCAGAATGAGTTAATAACGAAAATGGCGAAAACGGAGTTAGAGGTTAAATTGTGGAATGAAGTGGTAGAAATGTTATCCACAACGTAGACTCAATTCACGATACTTGAACGAGCTAAGTAACTACAACTAGGTAAAGAGGAATGTACACGAATGAAGAAGACGATGCATGATGAAGAGAAGATCAAGTATAATCTTGTTTTGAAGGAGGAATTTGAGTTCCAAATAATTCTAAGTTAAAAGCTAATGAAAGAGTAATAATGTAATGTGTCAATAAGTATTTAAACTTCCAACTCAAATTATTGATAGGAAATGATAAGTCATGAAAAATAAGATAATACCTTCGTTGAAGGTGAAATGAAAGAACCACAATGTCGAAGAAGCATTGTGGGAACTTGAGATTAAAATAAAGGAAAAAGTTTCCTCAATGGTGTATGTATTATTAGCGTGATTTTGGGGACATAATCCTTATAAGGGGGGAAGAGTGTAACGCCCCAGAAATTTTGGATTTTTGAGAATTAAATTTTTATTTTTATTATGTGGATTAAATGAATTTATTCCATTATTTATGGGAGTAAGCTATTCGAGGGTCGTTCTATGACCTAGACATATTCGAACGTCGTAGTATTTTTCCTACGTGATAGAATTAAAGTGTTTGAATTTCCAAGACAAAAATAAAAACTTTCCGAGAAATTTTCTGAAAAACACTATTCACGCATTTCTGCTCGGGAATTATTTTTAAACTTTCGAGAAATACGTAATGATAGAATATCGAGGTGAGATGGAATATACAATAATATTTCAGTTATGGAAAATGCAGTTTTTTGCCTGCGGACTTAAAACCTAACGGTTAGGGAAAGTTAGTTCCGAGAAGGAATTTAAATATGTATAATGAATTAAAGCTATGATTGTATAATACGTAAGTATTGTACGAGGTAATGAATACAAGTATAATACGAGGTATTATATGAGTATATATGAATGATGGAATGTCGTATATTAAATAAGTATACGAGTTGGAATACGAGAATTATACGTTATAAGACTTTAAGCCAAAGGTATTGAATTTGTTGAATTGTGTAGGAAATTGTAATGTCCAATTAGGATAAAAATAAAGTCCAATGAGATATTGATAAGGCTCAAGTGTAGAGATGTGTAAGCGTAATGCAAGATAATGATAAAGCCCAAAGAATTGTTAATGCAAGCCCAATGTATAAGTTAGGATTAATTAAACCTTAATCCCAAAGTAAGAATCCATTGGGTTAGGAGGATCCATGGAGCAAACCATGTTAATGTGGGTAGACTTGATGGACAAGAACTTTGTGTGGTGATCAAGTGTTGTGATGAGCAAGAAAGGGAAGTGGCTAGCAACTTAACTTAGAGCCAAGGTTATGAATAGTAAGGAGGTGAAGTTGAGGAGGTTAGTTAAGGTGGTGGGATGTCCTAATGTCCATAATACCCTCACTTTGGATTGCCTATAAATAGAGAGCTCTCAATTCAATTGATTGCTTGATTAAAATTTCTCCCAACTCCTCTCAAGTTAAGCAACTTATTTGTTAGAGAGAATAAGAACTTATAAGTCAAACTTCCATTATGAGATTTTCAAGAAGCAAGAAGGAGATTAAAGCTTAGTCAAGTGATATTCAAGGGTAAGAACTTAAACCATGAATCTCTTTCTCTTCCATTGGTAGGGAGATGGGTAGTGGTAGAACATGTATGCTAAGGAATGATAGGAATAAGTAATCAAAGAGCTTAAGTCTTAATAAGCAGTATAAGTCATGAATAAGTATTTCAAACTTAATTAAGTTGTGAACTCATGAGGAACTTAGATGAACTTCTCGTATATTTACTTTAATAAGATTGTATGATAATAAGAAGCAAGGATGATGGTTAAAAGATTTAAGCTATGATAAGTCATGCAAAGTGAATTCATAAGTAGTTCATACTTTTACAAGTTATTGACTAATGAATAACAAGTAATAACTTATCATGTCAATAAGTTAATGAAGTATGTATGTCAAAATGTTAGTATGTTGGATATGATATGAGAACATTGAGTAAAGGACTTAAATCAATAATAAGTCATAAGTAAATGAAATCATGAAAGTTATAAGTTGATAAGCCATGAACTTATAAAGAATATGTGAAAACCTAATTTGAAAATAAGTTAATATAATAAGTAGTTTGAAATGTTTATATGATGGTTAGAATCCATTTAGAATAACGATCAAATCGTTAGTAAAGAAGTTATGCCGGAATTCACACGATTGGACGTTAAGTGTCGAATTCGTGAAATTCTCGGAATGGAAGTCTTATTTTATGTTTGAGCTTGGAAACATTGATTTTCAATGGAGACAAGTCATATTTGGAATTATAGAGTTGCGGACTCGAAAATGACCGGATTCCGACTTAAAACGAAGAAACGAGTGTTGAACGTTCACGAATGTTTATCGTTTTCGTTAAAATGAACTAAGAGGTGAAATATTAACAAACGAAGTCAAATAGATAAAATTCTTACATGAACGCATAGAGTATGTAATTTGTGAACCTTAGGCTTTTGAACGAGCCAATTTGGACTTATAACGAAGAAGTTATGCGTCCGGGAAGTTCACAAAATTTAAAATCTACAAAATTTTTCTAAGGCACAGAGTTGGCGCCGCGGCACCAACCCAAGGCCAAATGGTGGTGCCGTAGCGTCGTAACAATGTCAAGGCATACTGATAATTCACGCCGCGGTGCGAGATGAAGAGCTAAGTGTGGCGCCGCGGCGCTAGTCCTAGAGTTTTGATAGACAAGAATGTTTATAAGTATAGAATGAAAGATTACTCATTAGTAATGAACTAAGGTGTTAATATAACATTGTTAAAACATTGTTAGACACTTAATGTATGATGATTAAAGGTTAATAATCAATTGAAGATGAACGTAATGAGAACAACGTAATGTGCTAAGCCGGCTGTAGAAATTTGTTGACCAAGTTGATTATGAATCCAATGGTTTGCAATACCAGTATGGGTTATGTAATTACTTAATAAACATGATAAGACCTTTCCTAAATTACTGTTATAGTGATGACTTTAGGAATTTAATGTTATTTAATTAGTAGTTAAATGACGAACGTAAAGTATAAGGAACGTGAACCGTATTCAATAATGATACGACATGTAACATTAAGAGTTACAACTAAAAGTTGTTAAGTAATACGTGAACGTAAACGGTATGCAATAAAGTGTACTTAACAAATGACGATCGAGTTTTGATTAATAATGTAAGGATGTTAGTAAGCCGCGAGGAAGGATGATTAACTCGATACGAGTTGGATTAATGAAGTAAATCTACGTAAGACATAGAAGAGAAAGAAGTTGGTAAGAATAATGTAAAATATAATGGCAAACCGGAACCAATAGTATCAAATCTAATATATGATTAGATTGAGAAGAAGGGTAAGATTCATTAGGAACCATGTAAGTTCATTCATGACCTAATGTGGTATGTTATGTGGTTATGTGTTGTAGAGACCATAAAGACTGAAAGGAAAAGTTATTATACCAGTGTGGCGACATACGAAGGCAAGTTTTTCTTAAACGCTTGTCTAACCTTCGTGTTAGCCAAGTTTTCTGTGATTCATGTTATGTGTTGCATGAATTGTTTTACCAAAATGTCGATGCTAGTTTTAACTCGGCTAGACTAATCTTGAAGATTGATTGATTTATTTACAAGTCTTTCAATATAGAATTGTTAACGCTATTCTACGCCAATTGTTCTGTACGGATTCAAGGTAAGCCTGTGTATGAATAAACAAAAGTATTTTTCATCGATTATTCGATGGGCACGCGAGGTTGCCAAAACTTAAACGTACATACGTTTAACAGGATGTAGTGTTGATCAGCATAGATTACTATGGGCTGATCACCCAGAAGTGCTCGTAAGATATATCGGACTTACGGACTTAGTGTCGGGTTGTCCTTTTCAAAGAAATTATGAAACGCTCATGCTCTTGAGCCAGAATTGATGTTTTACTGAATATTGTCATTGTAAAATGTTTTGAAGGAAAAGAAGTGCTATTTTGAATTATCGGTAGTACTTCGTAACTATTGTTCAGTTACTGAAGATATACGATTCCTATGTTTCAAGCATGTTGTTTAAAAGAAATTGTTGTACTTGCTGAGCTTGTTATGCTCACTCTTGCTTGAACCATATGAATGCAGCTAGGACCAAACGAACCGACGGATCTGACAAGGATAGAATCAAGACGAAGCTAAATGAATAGTTTACCTTGTAATAAACTAGTAAGTTGTATATATTATAGAATGATGAACAAAGAATGTAATGGTTTTAGAACCTGGGAACGGAATGTAATATTATTAATGTAATAAGAATGTCATTGATACACACATTTTGATGTTATTTCAATAGAATAAATGTATAGTTATGAGTATCGTGTAGCACCATTTGTCGGGTTAGAAGATACCCAGATTTGGGGGCGTCACATTAATAATATTAGGGTTTGATACTGATAAAATTTATCTGGTCAACCCTTGACCCTTAACCACATATTCTGAACACATATAATACCATATCCACAGAACATATTCACATATACACTTAATCCTGAATAATTCACCAAAAGCCTACACAGGATTTTGAAATCCTCAAAATTCCATCCCAAAAATATCAAACGCATACACTTATTTTCTGTCTAGGTTTGACCTTAAATCAATCATTTAAGATTTTAATAAATTGTCTAATTTCTCGAGTTGTCACATTCACCCCTTCTTCTAAGAATTTCCTCCCCTAAATTTACCTTACACCACCGTACAGCTTACACCATTCACACATATCATCACATGCTACCGAATACACTACTCACAAGAGTAAAAGTTTTCAAATTGCTGAGGGGTCATATAGACCATGAACACCTAGTTTTAACGGTATTCATACCGCAAAACTTTACATTACTTGGTAGGTTTACAATCACAAAGAAGGTAAACTACCGTTGCTAGTACTTTAGGTGATTAGCTTATCATACTCTTACGTCATGCATAACGTATTAATTATGTCTTGCGAATATTTGCACTACTAGATTGGATTATTTATCCAAACAACACAGTTCACCTCAGTTTTATCATAGGATTCCGCACCAAAACAATTTGGTTCGAGAAATTTCTTTCAATGAACACTTAGAGTTTTCATAAACATTAGTCTAGCTGAATCGAATAGCGTAGACTCACATCAATAATTCAATTCAATCGAATTATTTAGGTGTAGCCAAACCCCGTTGACAAATTAAAATTTTGAAAATATTTTTGAAGAATGACGTCATGATGTCGTACTGTATTAACAGTCCGTTTGAGGATGCCGTCATTGTATGACTTCGTCATAACACATCATACAATAGTGGAATAACGATTTTAGATCAAATTCACACTAAGTATTCATGTATTTACAACTCCATCACCTTTTTATCATCTTTGCACCAGGTTACATGGTACATAAGTGATAAATAAAATATATTTTGATATTTCAAATCATTTGCGTATAGCCGAAAAAAGTAGCATAGACTGTACTTTAAACCTTTTCAAAAATGATTACGAGTCTACATTTTTTTTAAAACACATAGTGCGTATTTAGCTTGATGTCAAAATTTTAAAGTCTAGCATAGCTAGGAGTTTTGGAAAACTTATAATCTCCACTAACAATCGTTTGCTTAACAATCTATCTATTCATATAATCCTCAATTCTCCATTCACACACAACTATACCCAGTTCGTCAAACCACACTTATGAGTTCATAAACTTGCCACAATCATATGAGTTTAAGAACTTACCCTAGTCAGACCTTTGCTGAGGGGTTCATAAACATTTCATATAACTATGAGTCAAGAATGTCACATAAGTATGAGTTTTAAGAACGCGTACTTAACCCTATATTCTCTACCTATGACCTATCTATCTGTTATACACACGAGAAATGAATCACCCTCTTAACATGCATATAGAAAATAACGCTACACAAACATTTCAATGATTATCAGTACCAGAAACTAAGTGGTTTTTACACCAAGTACAATTCCCCGCCCATACAAGGAATCATACGACTCAGCTGCTGACATGAGTCCTCAATTGAAATCCCCACCTAATCTTAACTCCCTTCTCAATACGAATTTCATTTAATCCGTATTCATAATCCTTTTCTGAATTTGTACCAATTCACACAGCAATCTTGCCGTAAACTTTCCAATCATCAAATTGATTCTTTTTCCATATTATAACCTTATCAGATCACGGAGTGATCTCATCGTATATATTATGATTTATTTCTATGTCTTGATCATTTTATTTTACGATCTCCTATCCCTGTACTTTCAGTCTTTTAGACTCGATCTATTCACCACTACTGTTTAACTCTATTATCAAAGTTAGGGAACTCTGTGTCTTAACAACTCGCTGAGATTCGTCTTTAAATCTTACCGATCAACTAACTCTATGTGAGTTAGATATTATCCTAATCACTGCGGTTATTGGTCTCAGGTATTCCTACCTAAGCTTCATAACCAACAACTTTGATACCAATTGTGATAGCCCCAAATCCGGGTCCCAAATCACCGCGGATTCAGTTCAATCATTCTAAAACTATTTGCGAAAGATATAAATATAAATTGTTTATACAATACACTTTACACACATTTCCCCAAAATCGAGTAACCTTAACTTATACATAAATCATAAACTATCTAACACATAACATTATTATCCAACTATACTATTACAAACTAGCCGCACGTTTTATCCCAAGCTGAACTTGGCATTATCCTTTTTCCTGTTCCGAACGCATTCGCCTTATCTGCAATGTTTATCATTATATAGCAAGGGTGAACGTGAAAGTTGCCCAACAAGTTTAAATATAATTTAAGGATATATCATGATTGAAAGAGTCTGAATAATAAGCTAGCTATAATTCATCAATATAATTGAGAACTAGCACGAACAAACTTTTGACTGAACAAGTATTGAACATGAACAAATATATCTGGACCAACTGGTAATGAAGGTTATCAGCCTTTCATACCTGACTTATACATGCAATATGTATGAAGTACAATTATCCGTGGAAATCAACAATGATTAACCATAAGCATATCTGAATGAAACAACTCTTAGTAGAGTTAAGTAAAACTTGCCTGAACCGTTGATTACCGCTATGCAATTTAATAAGCTTTGTCTGAAGACCTATTATTATTAATATGTATTTCTAAGTTAGAATAATATCATCACGGTATTTAAAAATAATCTAAACACATAACACATAACCCTATCACCTATACAACACATAACACCTAGCCTCAAGTCAAACTATTGCAGTCCGTGTAACGACCGAGAAATTCAGATTTTATTGTAAAATAATTTTATTGAATTAAATAATAATAAAATTATATTTTATGTGATATCAAGATGGTTGTCAATCTATAACCTAATGGTGTTGGAATGTCGTAGTATTTTAGCTACGAGAAGGAATTAAAGTGTTTGAATTTCTAAGACGAAAATAAAAGTTTTTCGAGAAATTTCTGAAAAATACTATTCATCGGTATTTGCTCGGGAATTATTTTTGAATTTTTGAGAAATACGTAATGATAGAATATCAAGGTAAGATGGATTATGTAATAATAATCTAAGTATGAAAAATGTAATATTTAAACTTATGACTTAATTTGAGAACGTTAAGGAAGGCGAAGTATTAACGAGTAAGTAATAATTGTATTATACTTAGGTATTGTACAAGGTAATGAAAATGAGTATAATCTGAAGTATTATACAAATTTATATAAAGGATGGAATATCGTATATAATAAATTTCTATACGAGTTAGAATACGAGAATGATACATAGACAATATGTATATGTTTTGAGCAATGATAATGGACTTGGAAGATTGGTTAGAATTTGTACAAGCCCAAGTGAATTAAATGGTGAGGCCCAACTATTGATTAATAAACAAGTTAGTGTTTGTTAATGCAAAGCCCAAAGGTTAAGTTAATTTAAGCCCAAACTAGAATTCAATGGGTTGATTAACCCATGGAGCAAATCATGTTAATGTGGTTAATCTTGGTGATCAAACATTATGAGTGATGACCAAGTGTTAGGAGTAATGACCAATACTTAGGAGTAATAGCCAAGCAAAGGATAAGAGTTGTGCTAATCAAGTAATGAATAGTAAAGAGGTGACTTAAGGAGGTGGGATTGGTTTATTGTCCAAACTACCCTAACCTTGTGAACTCTATAAATAGAGGAAGTTTACTAGCCATTTAACACTTGTTCAAACAATCCAACATATTCAAAGTGCTTAAGTGTTAGGGAGAATAAGCCATAAATAAGTTACTTTCATTTTTAAGAAGAAGAAAAAGACTACTTTGCAAAGACTTCAAAGAGTAAGACCTTTTCTCCAATTATCTTCTATCTCTACCATGATAGGTTGATAAGAAAAGTATGGATTAAGGAACATGAATGTTAAGAAGTAATAAGAATGTGTAATCAATGAACTTAAGCCACATAAGTTGGAAATAAGTCATTTGAACTTATAAAAGTTATGAACTTATTATAAGTTAACCTTGAATGTTAGTATGAAAACTAAGAGTTTATATGAATTTGTATCATGTATACATGAATGATATTATATGTTAAGAACATATAAGTATAGTAATTAAAAGACCTTAACTTTCATAAGTTATTAACAATGAAGCTATAAGTAGTTTATACTTTAATAAGTTATAAGCTCATGAAAGAATAAGTCAAAATCCAATATGAAAATAAATTGTTGTATTAGGTATGTTGAGATGTTCATATGATGAATTGAATTCATTTGAAGTAATGAACAAATCATAAGTAATAAATAATTGGCGGAAATTGCACGATTAGACGATAAACGTCGAATTCATGAAATTCTCGGATTAGAAGTCAAATTTTGTGTTTGAACTCGAAACATTGGATTTCGATGGAGACAAGTCATATTTGCTATTCGGGTTCATGGACTCGAAAATGACCGAATTCCGACTTAAAACGAAGAAACGAGCATTGAATGTTCACGAACGTTTATCGTTTTCGTTAAAAATGAACTAATAGGTGAATTTTTAGTAAACGAAGTCAAATAGATAAAATTCTTACATGAACGCGTAGAGTATGTAATGAAATGTTCATGGTCTTGGACCGGAGTTAATGTTTTACTATATATTGTTTTTATTGTAAAACATTTTGAAAGAAAGATGAAGTGCTATTTTAAATCATCAATAATACTTCATAACTATTGTTCAGTTATTTAAGATATACGATTCTTATGTGTCAAACATGTTGTTTATTGAATTTTTCATACTTGCTGAGCTAGTTATGCTCACTCTTGCTTGAACCATATGAATGCAGCTAAGACTGAACGCCCCGAAGGATCGAATAAGGATAAGGGAAAAGCTAAGGCAGATCGTTAAGTTGTCTATGTAATAGTATAAGTTTAATGTTGTAATATAGTTGATATTATGACAAAGAACTTTTGTAATGGGTTTAGAACTTGGGAAAATGTAAATATTATTTTTATTATATAGAAGAAGTATTCGTTCTTTTGAGGCTTTTTAATTGGATGAATGTATGAATGTTAGTACAGTATTGCACCATCTGCCGGGTTGGAAGATACCCAGATTTGGGGGCGTTACAGGTTGGTATCAAAGCCTAGGTTATAAAAATTAAGGGGGAAATTAGAACCTTAAGTCATAACCTTAATAAAGAATAAAGAAGTAAAAGATGAAAAATAACCTTATAAAAATGCAATATATGTTGTTATGTGTTTTATTATTCTTTACTGGCGTATACTAATCAAACTATATTGTTTTATTGTAGATGTCAGGAGAAAATAATATGTATAGAGACATACATGTAGTAAGCGAGGATTCGGTGAACCGAGTAGAAATACTACCAAATCCCATAGCAGTAGAACCAGAAGTGGTGGCAATCGAGTCTGGAGACTTGGACAACTTAGACTACATGTCTGTATTTGATGGCATGCTAGAGGAAGAGGTGGACGTGATGTCCTTTGACCAGGTTGCACCTGCAGAAGAGTTAACTATGGGGGAGTCAATGAAGGAACTATTCATGACAGTATTGGATAGAAACGTCCAGTATTGTCAAGAGGTTAAGGAGTTGAAAGAGGAACTCCAAGCTGTCCGGGAGGACAAAATGAGTATGAAGGGTATGTGGGAAGTGGAACACGACGATCGTGTTTTGGCCAAGGACAAGGTCCATGAGCTGAAACACGAAGTCTTCGAGCTCAAGCAGGAGCTAAAGACTACGAAATGGAAGGTAGGGAGGATGTCCTATATATATAGGAGTTCTCATGTGGATTTCCAGCAGCAAGTAGCTGGGTATCCAATAGAAGAAGGGCAGACTCGACATACTATCAGTCAGGATGTCATTGCTAGTCTGGCCACGAAAGACTTTGAGAATGCCATTCGGCAGATGTAATCTAGTAATAGCTGGAATAGTTAGATATATAAATATTATGTATCTAGTAGTGACGTAAAACCCTCTTTTGTATATCAAGGGTAGTCTTTTGTAAATCCCAATTTTTGGAAAGCAATTGCGGGATGGTAATGTAATCAGCTTAGGCTGTACAAATGTAAGCAATGTAGTATTATACTACAAGTAATGAATCAATATAAGTCTTTTTATGGAAATATATTGAGTAATGAGTATGAGTTATTGTTTCATCACAAATAATAACTAACCAACAAGAAGAAAGTAATAATGACGTGTTGTTTTCTTAAAAGCAAAATGCCGCCAAGACGGAGACAACGAAATCAAGATTCTAATGTTAACTAACCAAAGGGAGGTCTGGTTAATCCAATGCAAGAGTTCGTTAATCTTTTAACGGTCGTGTTTAATCGAACTTGGGCTAATGTACCCATAAATCCTGGGGTAGTACGAGCAACTACTTTTAAGGATTTTAAAAGTGTCGGTCCGCCAGAGTTCAAAGGAACTACGGACCCTATAGAAGCCCAAACTTGGGTGAAAGAGATTGAGAAAACATTTGTTATAACAAATGTTGATGAAGCTCAGAAGGTTGCCTTTGCAACCTATATGATGAAATGAGAAGCCAATTTCTGGTGGGAGGCAAACCCGGCTAGGGCCGGGATAGAAAATCTAACATGGATGAGGTTCAAGGAGATTTTCTTCAAGAACTATTTTCCCACGATTATGCAGGGAAGAATGGAGATGTGGTTTCTTTATTTGAAACAAGGGATATGACGGTTCCCAAAGATGTCTTGCCAAGTTTAATGAACTGGAAAGATTTGCTCCACATCAAGTGGACATCAAGTAAGAAAGGCTAGACGATTGACGGGGGTTTGAAACCACGGCTCTATAGCCTAATTTTGTGTTCCAAATTACTTCCTTTGGAACCATATTAGAAAAGGCAATAATTACCGAGGGTGGGAATGAAGCTCTTAGCCAAGATTACCACAAAGATAAGAAAAGCAAGGGTAAAGTTGAGGGAGGAATGAAGACCAAGGAGCCAGCCAGTGTGGTGGTGACGGCCAAAAGAGGAAGGATTTAACTCGGGAATATCGGAGTAAAACAAGGGGATTCTAAGAGGAGGATAGAGGCCCAATAAAACCCATGGGAAGAATCATTTAGAGTCTATCTCAAGGAAAAGGCGTATATGTTATAATTGTGGATAGGAAGGGTATATTTCACTTAACCGTCCAAATCAAGAAAAATCACCGATGTTTTTTGTATGTGGATCAATGACCACATAGAAAAGAACTACCCAAAGAAGGGATAGATGGAAATAATGGCACTAATAGCGGTAAGTTGGCTATTAGTTGTCCAAATCAATAAGAGTAGACCAATGGCTCGCACATTTAATATGACGGTCCAAGATGCGGTGGCATCAGGGGATGTAGTTTCAGGTATTATCCCAATCAATAACATAAATGCTTACGTGCTATTTGATTCGGGTACTAATTATTCGTTTATAGCATGTGATTTTTCTAGACGATTAGAATTACTTTCCGAAAAGATGTTTATACCTTTGATTATTAAGGTAGCAAATGAAGAGATAATTCATGTTGAAGATATTCATAGGAATTGTTGCGTAGATATACGGGGTTGTAAATTATCGGTAGATTTAATCTCGATAAAGTTGAGAGAATTTGATGAAATTCTCGCAATGGATTAGTTGATTAACCATGGAGCAATTATAGATTGCCGTAAGAAATGTGTGAGCATTAGGACGTTGAAACAACCTCCTCTGTAGTGTTTTACGGTAATAAATCGTCGGGACGCTCGTGTTGTCTTACTATGACACAAACTAGAAAACATTTAAGGAAATGTTGTGTAGGTTATCTGCGTCATGTTGTTGACACCCAGCTGAGTGGGAGCAACCATAGAACAAATACCCATATTGAACAAATTCATGGATGTATTTCCAAGTGAATTACCGGGTTTACCACCGGATAGAGAGATCGAATTCGTAATAGACATTGTGCCAGGAGTGGCACCAGTCTCAAGGGTACCGTATCGTATGGCGCCTGTGGAAATGAAAGGGCTAATGGTTCAGTTAAAGGAACTATTGGATAGGAAGTACATTTAACCGAGTGTTTCCCCGTGGCGGGCACCGGTGTTGTTTGTAAAGAAGAAAGATGGATCGTTAAGGCTTTATATCGATTATCGAGAGTTGAACAAGTTAACGATAAAGAATAAATACCCATTGCCCAGGATCGATGATCTTTTTGACCAGTTGAAAGGGGAAAAGTATTTTTCTAAGATAGATTTGCGAACGGGGTATCACCAATTGAAGGTTAGAAAGGAGGACATACCAAAGACATCATTCAGGACTCGTTATGGTCATTACGAGTTTCTAGTAATGTCATTTGGGTTGAAGAATGCACCAGCTTCATTTATGGATATGATGAACAGAGTGTTCAAACAATATTTGGACAAGTTCATTGTTGTGTTTATTGATGATATTCTAGTCTATTCTAAGACACCAGAAGATCATGCTGAACACTTAAGATTAGTGTTGGAGACACTAAGAACGGAGAAGTTATATGCAAAATTCACTAAGTGTGAATTTTGGCTGGAGAAGGTATAGTTTTTAGGTCATGTCATTGACCAAGAAATGATTTCAGTGGATCCAGTGAAGGTAGAAGCAGTGATGAAATTTGGAGCAATCAAAAAAGTCGATCGAGGTCTTGAAGTTTCCTAGGGTTAGCGATATACTATCGAAGATTTATCCAAGATTTTTTGAAGATAGCTACTCCGTTGACTAACCTGACAAGGAAGACGGTGAAATACGTGTGGACGGATAAATGTGAAGAAAATTTTCAAGAACTGAAGAAAAGATTAAGTGAAGCACCTGTTTTGTCATTACCCGATGACATAAGAAATTTTGTAGTTTATAGCGATGCTTCGCATAGAGGACTTGGTTGCGTGCTCATGCAGCATGGCAAGGTCATTGCGTATGCATCACGGTAGTTGAAGGATTATGAGAAAATTTATCCTACTCATGATTTGGGCCGGCATGAGATAGTATTTGCCTTAAAGATATGGAGACATTATCTTTATGGGGAGAAATGTGAGATATATACAGACCATAAGAGTCTTAAATATATCTTCACTCAGAAGGAGTTGAATATGAGACAGAGAAGATGGTTAGAGTTGATAAAGGATTACGATTGTGAAATCTGTATCACCTTGGGAAAGCTTGATGTAGTTCTTGGCGCCTTAAGTAGGAAGGGTCGGGAAAGGTTATCTATGTTAACGACTCAAGATGAGTTAATAACAGAGATGGCTAGGATGGAAATAGAAGTTAAGATGCCAAGTGACTCGAGGCAGATACTTTTTATGATGGAGATACAATTTACCATCGTAGAGAGAGTCAAGGAGGTACAACTCAAAATTGATGAGTGTAACCAAGTGAAGAAGTGGTTTACCG
This sequence comes from Panax quinquefolius, assembly GCA_020205615.1. NCBI lineage: Eukaryota > Viridiplantae > Streptophyta > Magnoliopsida > Apiales > Araliaceae > Panax > Panax quinquefolius. The sequence continues at coordinate 68,661,551 of CM035152.1, read as the reverse complement.
ATAAAGAAGATACTAAGTATAGTCTTGATGATGAGGGATTATTAAGATTTGAAGGAAGAATTTGGGTTCCGAATGAGATGGAATTAAAGGAGCAAGTGTTACAAGAAGCTCATAGTTCAAGATACTCGATACATCCTGGTAGCACTAAGATGTATCAAGACCTTCGACAGAGTTTTTGGTGGCCGAACATGAAGAGAGAAATAGCTTAGTACGTGAGTAAATGCTTAACTTGTCAAAAAAGTTAAAGCTAAACATCAATGACCAAGTGGCTTGTTACAGTCATCGGAGATTCCAGAATGGAAGTGGGAGCATATCACGATGGACTTCGTGGTGGGACTTCCGACAACGACCAAAGGGTATGATTCGATTTGGGTAATAGTAGACCGGTTGACGAAATCGGCTCACTTTTTACCAATTAGGGTCAAGTATAACTTAGAATAGTTAGCTAAAATCTATGTTAAGGAAATTATTTCTAGACATGGAGTACCAGTATCGATTATGTCAGATCGTGATCCACAATTCACATCGAACTTTTGGAGAAGTTTGCAAGAAACGATTGGAACACAAATTGAAGCTAAGTCAAGATATCATCCACAAACCGATGGGCAGGAGAGCGAGAGGACAATTCAGACGTTAGAAGACATGTTGAGGTCTTCACGTAATGGATTTCAAGGGTAGTTGGGATGATCACCTACCACTTGTAGAGTTTATGTGTATAATGATTATCATACAAGCATAGGCATGCCGCCTTATGAAGCTTTGTATGGAAGAAGGTGTAGAACACCATTGTATTGGGATGAAGTGGGAGAACGCCGGATGCTAGGATAAATATTGGTACAAAGCGTATAAACGGATGTAATAAAGTTAATACTGGATCGTCTTCTTGATAGCTCGTGATGTCCGGAAGAAATATGCGGACTCACATGGATTAAATCGAGAGTTTGAAGTAGGCTCATATGTGTTTCTAAAGGTATCTCCCTGGAAAGGAAAGATACGCTTTGGAAAGAAAGGAAAGTTAAGTCCAAGGTTTATAGGACCTTTTGAGGTATTAAAAAGGGTAGGAGAGGTAGCTTATGTGATAGCATTACCTCCAGACCTAGAACGAATACATAACGTGTTTCACATATTTGTATTACGTCCTTATAAGACGGATTATAAGCACGTAATCGAATACGAGCCGATTCATATTGAGAAGGACTTAACGTATGAAGAATTGTCGATTCGAATTATCGATAGAAAGGAGCAAGTTCTGCGGAACAAAGTAATACCTTCGGTAAAGGTGTTATAGAAGTATCACGATGCCGAAGAAGCAACGTGGGAATTAGACGAAAAGATGAAGAAATTTTTTTCTCATTTATTTGATTAAAGTAAGACCGAGATTCTGGGGACAGAATCCTTATAAAGGGGGAAGGATGTAACAACCGAGAAATTCAGATTTTATTGTAAAATAATTTTATTGAATTAAATAATAATAAAATTATATTTTATGTGATATCAAGATGGTTGTCAATCTATAACCTAATGGTGTTGGAATGTCGTAGTATTGTAGCTACGAGAAGGAATTAAAGTATTTGAATTTCTAAGACGAAAATAAAAGTTTTTCGAGAAATTTCTGAAAAATACTATTCATCGGTATTTGCTCGGGAATTATTTTTGAATTTTCGAGAAATACGTAATGATAGAATATCAAGGTAAGATGGATTATGTAATAATAATCTAAGTATGAAAAACGTAATATTTCGCTTGCGGACTTAATTTGAGAACGTTAAGGAAGACGAAGTATTAACGAGTAAGTAATAATTGTATTATACTTAGGTATTGTACAAGGTAATGAAAATGAGTATAATACGAAGTATTATACAAATTTGTATAAAGGATGGAATATCGTATATAATAAATTTCTATACGAGTTAGAATACGAGAATGATACATAGACAATATGTATATGTTTTGAGCAATGATAATGGACTTGGAAGATTGGTTAGAATTTGTACAAGCCCAAGTGAATTAAATGGTGAGGCCCAACTATTGATTAATAAACAAGTTAGTGTTTGTTAATGCAAAGCCCAAAGGTTAAGTTAATTTAAGCCCAAACTAGAATTCAATGGGTTGATTAACCCATGGAGCAAATCATGTTAATGTGGTTAATCTTGGTGATCAAACATTATGAGTGATGACCAAGTGTTAGGAGTAATGACCAATACTTAGGAGTAATAGCCAAGCAAAGGATAAGAGTTGTGCTAATCAAGTAATGAATAGTAAGGAGGTGACTTAAGGAGGTGGGATTGGTTTATTGTCCAAACTACCCTAACCTTGTGAACTCTATAAATAGAGGAAGTTTGCTAGCCATTTAACACTTGTTCAAACAATCCAACATATTCAAAGTGCTTAAGTGTTAGGGAGAATAAGCCATAAATAAGTTACTTTCATTTTAAGAAGAAGAAAAGACTACTTTGCAAAGACTTCAAAGAGTAAGACCTTTTCTCCAATTATCTTCTATCTCTACCATGATAGGTTGATAAGAAAAGTATGGATTAAGGAACATGAATGTTAAGAAGTAATAAGAATGTGTAATCAATGAACTTAAGCCACATAAGTTGGAAATAAGTCATTTGAACTTATAAAAGTTATGAACTTATTATAAGTTAACCTTGAATGTTAGTATGAAAACTAAGAGTTTATATGAATTTGTATCATGTATACATGAATGATATTATATGTTAAGAACATATAAGTATAGTAATTAAAAGACCTTAACTTTCATAAGTTATTAATAATGAAGCTATAAGTAGTTTATACTTTAATAAGTTATAAGCTCATGAAAGAATAAGTCAAAATCCAATATGAAAATAAATTGTTGTATTAGGTATGTTGAGATGTTCATATGATGAATTGAATTCATTTGAAGTAATGAACAAATCATAAGTAATAAATAATTGGCGGAAATTGCACGATTAGACGATAAACGTCGAATTCATGAAATTCTCGGATTAGAAGTCAAATTTTGTGTTTGAACTCGAAAACATTGGATTTCGATGGAGACAAGTCATATTTGCTATTCTGGAGTTGCGGACTCGAAAATGACCGAATTCCGACTTAAAACGAAGAAACGAGCATTGAATGTTCACGAACGTTTATCGTTTTCGTTAAAAATGAACTAATAGGTGAATTTTTAGTAAACGAAGTCAAATAGATAAAATTCTTACATGAACGCGTAGAGTATGTAATGAAATGTTCAAGGTCTTGGACCGGAGTTAATGTTTTACTATATATTGTTTTTATTGTAAAACATTTTGAAAGAAAGATGAAGTGCTATTTTAAATCATCAATAATACTTCATAACTATTGTTCAGTTATTTAAGATATACGATTCTTATGTGTCAAACATGTTGTTTATTGAATTTTTCATACTTATTTGAAATTAGTTATGCTCACTCTTGCTTGAACCATATGAATGCAGCTAAGACTGAACGCCCCGAAGGATCGAATAAGGATAAGGGAAAAGCTAAGGCAGATCGTTAAGTTGTCTATGTAATAGTATAAGTTTAATGCTGTAATATAGTTGATATTATGACAAAGAACTTTTGTAATGGGTTTAGAACTTGGGAAAATGTAAATATTATTTTTATTATATAGAAGAGGTATTCGTTCTTTTGAGGCTTTTTAATTGGATGAATGTATGAATGTTAGTACAGTATTGCACCATCTGCAGGGTTGGAAGATACCCGGATTTGGGGGCGTTACAGGTTGGTATCAAAGCCTAGGTTATAAAAATTAAGGGGGAAATTAGAACCTTAAGTCTTATCCTTAAGAAAGAATAAAGAAGTAAAAGATGAAAAATAACCTTATAAAAATGCATTATATATTGTTATGTGTTTTATTATTCTTTACTGGCGTATACTAATCAAACTATATTGTTTTATTGTAGATGTCAGGAGAAAATGATATGTATAGAGACATACATGTAGTAAGCGAGGATTCGGTGAACCGAGTAGAAATACTACCAAATCCCATAGCAGTAGAACCAGAAGTGGTGGCAATCGAGTCTGGAGACTTGGACAACTTAGACTACATGTCTGTATTTGATGGCATGCTAGAGGAAGAGGTGGACGTGATGTCCTTTGACCAGGTTGCACCTGCAGAAGAGTTAACTACGGGGGAGTCAATGAAGGAGCTATTCATGACAGTATTGGATAGAAACGTCCAGTATTGTCAAGAGGTTAAGGAGTTGAAAGAGGAACTCCAAGCTGTCCGGGAGGACAAAATGAGTATGAAGGGTATGTGGGAAGTGGAACACGACGATCGTGTTTTGGCCAAGGACAAGGTCCATGAGCTGAAATACGAAGTCTTCGAGCTCAAGCAGGAGCTAAAGACTACGAAATGGAAGGTAGGGAGGATGTCCTATATATATAGGAGTTCTCATGTGGATTTCCAGCAGCAAGTAGCTGGGTATCCAATAGAAGAAGGGCAGACTCGACATACTATCAGTCAGGATGTCATTGCTAGTCTGGCCACGAAAGACTTTGAGAATGCCATTCTAAGCGAGATGTAATCTAGTAATAATTTGGAATAGTTAGATATATAAATGTTATGTATCTAGTAGTGACGTAAAACCCTCTTTTGTATATCAAGGGTAGTCTTTTGTAAATCCCAATTTTTGGAAAGCAATTGCGGGATGGTAATGTAATCAGCTTAGGCTGTACAAATGTAAGTAATGTAGTATTATACTACAAGTAATGAATTAATATAAGTCTTTTTATGGAAATATATTGAGTAATGAGTATGAGTTATTGTTTCATCACAAATAATAACTAACCAACAAGAAGAAAGTAATAATGACGTGTTGTTTTCTTAAAAGCAAAATGCCGCCAAGACGGAGACAACGAAATCAAGATTCTAATGTTAACTAACCAAAGGGAGGTCCGGTTAATCCAATGCAAGAGTTCGTTAATCTTTTAACGGTCGTGTTTAATAGAACTGGGGCTAATGTACCCATAAATCCTGGGGTAGTACGAGCTACTACTTTTAAGGATTTTAAAAGTGTCGGTCCGCCAGAGTTCAAAGGAACTACGGACCCTATAGAAGCCCAAACTTGGGTGAAAGAGATTGAGAAAACATTTGTTATAGCAAATGTTGATGAAGCTCAGAAGGTTGCCTTTGCAACCTATATGATGAAATGAGAAGTCAATTTCTGGTGGGAGGCAAACCAGGCTAGGGCCGGGATAGAAAATCTAACATGGATGAGGTTCAAGGAGATTTTCTTCAAGAACTATTTTCCCACGATTATGCATGGAAGAATGGAGATGTGGTTTCTTTATTTGAAACAAGGGGATATGACGGTTCCCTAGTATGCTGCCAAGTTTAATGAACTGGAAAGATTTGCTCCACATCAAGTGGACACTGAAGTAAGAAAGGCTAGACGATTCGAGCAGGGTTTGAAACCCTGGCTCTATAGCCTAATTTTTGTGTTCCAAATTACTTCCTTTGGAACCATATTAGAAAAGGCAATAATTACCGAGGGTGGGAATGAAGCTCTCAGCCAGTACCACAAAGATAAGAAAAGCAAGGGTAAAGTTGAGGGAGGAATGAAGACCAAGGGAGCCAGCGGTAGTGGTGACGGTCAAAAGAGGAAGGGATTTAACTCTGGGAATATCGGAGTAAAACAAGGGGATTCTAAGAGGAGGATGGAGGCCTATAAAACCTGTGGGAAGAATCATTTAGGAGTCTATCTCAAGGGAAAGGCAGTATGTTATAATTGTGGATAGGAAGGGTATATTTCGCCTAACTGTCCAAATCTGAAGAAAAATCACCGATGTTTTGTATGTGGATCAACTGACCACATAGAAAAGAACTACCCAAAGAAGGGGATAGATGGAAATAATGGCACTAATAGCGGTAAGTTGGCTATTAGTTGTCCAGCTCAGCCGGGTAGACCAATGGCTCGCACATTTAATATGACGGTCCAAGATGCGGTGGCATCAGGGGATGTAGTTGCAGGTATTATCCCAATCAATAACATAAATGCTTACGTGCTATTTGATTCGGGTGCTAATTATTCGTTTATAGCATGTGATTTTTCTAGACGATTAGAATTACTTTCCGAAAAGATGTTTATACCTTTGATTATTAAGGTAGCAAATGAAGAGATAATTCATGTTGAAGATATTCATAGGAATTGTTGCGTGGATATACGGGGTTGTAAATTATCGGTAGATTTAATACCGATAAAGTTGGGAGAATTTGATGAAATTCTCGGAATGGATTGGTTGATTAACCATGGAGCAATTATAGATTGCCAGAAGAAATGTGTGAGCATTAGGACGTTGAAACAACCTCCTGTAGTGTTTTACGGTAATAAATCGTCGGGACGCTCGTGTTGTCTTACTATGACACAAACTAGAAAACATTTAAGGAAATGTTGTGTAGGTTATCTGCGTCATGTTGTTGACACCCAGTGAGTGGGAGCAACCATAGAACAAATACCCATATTGAACAAATTCATGGATGTATTTCCAAGTGAATTACCGGGTTTACCACCGGATAGAGAGATCGAATTCGTAATAGACATTGTGCGGGAGCGCACCGATCTCAAAGGGCACCGTATCGTATGGCGCTTTGTGGAAATGAAAGGGCTAATGGTTCGATTATGTGAACTATTGGATAGGAAGTACATTCAACCGAGTGTTTCCAGTGGCGAAACACTCTGTTGTTTGTAAAGAAGAAAGATGGATCGTTAAGGCTTTATATCGATTATCGAGAGTTGAACAAGTTAACGATAAAGAATAAATACCCATTGCCCAGGATCGATGATCTTTTTGACCAGTTGAAAGGGGAAAAGTATTTTTCTAAGATAGATTTGCGAACGGGGTATCACCAATTGAAGGTTAGAAAGGAGGACATACCAAAGACATCATTCAGGACTCGTTATGGTCATTACGAGTTTCTAGTAATGTCATTTGGGTTGAAGAATGCACCAGCTTCATTTATGGATATGATGAACAGAGTGTTCAAACAATATTTGGACAAGTTCATTGTTGTGTTTATTGATGATATTCTAGTCTATTCTAAGACACCAGAAGATCATGCTGAACACTTAAGATTAGTGTTGGAGACACTAAGAAAGGAGAAGTTATATGCAAAATTCACTAAGTGTAAATTTTGGCTGGAGAAGGTATAGTTTTTAGGTCATGTCATTGACCAAGAAATGATTTCAGTGGATCCAGTGAAGGTAGAAGCAGTGATGAGCTGGGAGCAACTGAAAAAGTCGACTGAGGTGCAAAGTTTCCTAGGGTTAACGGAATACTATCGAAGATTTATCCAAGATTTTTTGAAGATAGCTACTCCGTTGACTAACCTGACAAGGAAGACGGTGAAATACGTGTGGACGGATAAATGTGAAGAAAATTTTCAAGAACTGAAGAAAAGATTAAGTGAAGCACCTGTTTTGTCATTACCCGATGACATAAGAAATTTTGTAGTTTATAGCGATGCTTCGCATAGAGGACTTGGTTGCGTGCTCATGCAGCATGGCAAGGTCATTGCGTATGCATCACGGTAAGGTCATTGCGTATGCATCACGGTAGTTGAAGGATTATGAGAAAATTTATCCTACTCATGATTTGGAACTGGCCGCAGTAGTATTTGCCTTAAAGATATGGAGACATTATCTTTATGGGGAGAAATGTGAGATATATACAGACCATAAGAGTCTTAAATATATCTTCACTCAGAAGGAGTTGAATATGAGACAGAGAAGATGGTTAGAGTTGATAAAGGATTACGATTGTGAAATCCTGTATCACCTTGGGAAAGCCAATGTAGTTGCTGACGCCTTAAGTAGGAAGGGTCGGGAAAGGTTATCTATGTTAACGACTCAAGATGAGTTAATAACAGAGATGGCTAGGATGGAAATAGAAGTTAAGATGCCAAGTGACTCGAGGCAGATACTTTTTATGATGGAGATATAATTTACCATCGTAGAGAGAGTCAAGGAGGTACAACTCAAAATTGATGAGTGTAACCAAGTGAAGAAGCGGTTTACCGATAAAGAAGATACTAAGTATAGTCTTGATGATGAGGGATTATTAAGATTTGAAGGAAGAATTTGGGTTCCGAATGAGATGGAATTAAAGGAGCAAGTGTTACAAGAAGCTCATAGTTCAAGGTACTCGATACATCCTGGTAGCACTAAGATGTATCAAGACCTTCGACAGAGTTTTTGGTGGCCGAACATGAAGAGAGAAATAGCTTAGTACGTGAGTAAATGCTTAACTTGTCAAAAAAGTTAAAGCTAAACATCAATGACCAAGTGGCTTGTTACAGTCATTGGAGATTCCAGAATGGAAGTGGGAGCATATCACGATGGACTTCGTGGTGGGACTTCCGACAACGACCAAAGGGTATGATTCGATTTGGGTAATAGTAGACCGGTTGACGAAATCGGCTCACTTTTTACCAATTAGGGTCAAGTATAACTTAGAATAGTTAGCTAAAATCTATGTTAAGGAAATTATTTCTAGACATGGAGTACCAGTATCGATTATGTCAGATCGTGATCCACAATTTACATCGAACTTTTGGAGAAGTTTGCAAGAACAGTTGGGAACACAGTTGAAGTTAAGTACAACATATCATCCACAAACTGATGGGCAGAGCGAGAGGACAATTCAGACGTTAGAAGACATGTTGAGGTCTTGCGTAATGGATTTCAAGGGTAGTTGGGATGATCACCTACCACTTGTAGAGTTTGCGTATACAACAGTTATCATGCAAGCATAGGCATGCCGCCTTATGAAGCTTTGTATGGAAGAAGGTGTAGAACACCATTGTATTGGGATGAAGTGGGAGAACACCGGATGCTAGGATAAATATTGGTACAGCAGACAACGGATGTAATAAAGTTAATACGGATGCGTCTTGTGATAGCTCAGGACAGACAGAAGAAATATGCGGACTCACATAGATTAAATCGAGAGTTTGAAGTAGGCTCGTATGTGTTTCTAAAGGTATCTCCCTGGAAAGGAAAGATACGCTTTGGAAAGAAAGGAAAGTTAAGTCCAAGGTTTATAGGACCTTTTGAGGTATTAAAAAGGGTAGGAGAGGTAGCTTATGTGATACCATTACCTCCAGACCTAGAACGAATACATAACGTGTTTCACATATTTGTATTACGTCCTTATAAGACGGATTATAAGCACGTAATCGAATATGAGCCGATTCATATTGAGAAGGACTTAACGTATGAAGAATTGTCGATTCGAATTATCGATAGAAAGGAGCAAGTTCTGCGGAACAAAGTAATACCTTCGGTAAAGGTGTTACGGAAGAACCACGATGCCGAAGAAGCAACGTGGGAATTAGAAGAAAAGATGAAGAAATTTTTTTCTCATTTATTTGATTAAAGTAAGACGAGATTCTGGGGACAGAATCCTTATAAAGGGGGAAGGATGTAACGACAGAGAAATTCAGATTTTATTGTAAAATAATTTTATTGAATTAAATAATAATAAAATTATATATTATGTGATATCAAGATGATTGTTAATCTATAACCTAATGGTGTTGGAATGTCGTAGTATTTTAGCTACGAGAAGGAATTAAAGTGTTTGAATTTCTAAGACGAAAATAAAAGTTTTTCGAGAAATTTTTGAAAAATACTATTCATCGGTATTTGCTCGGGAATTATTTTTGAATTTTCGAGAAATACGTAATGATAGAATATCAAGGTAAGATGGATTATATAATAATAATCTAAGTATGAAAAATGTAATATTTCGCTTGCGGACTTAATTTGAGAACGTTAAGGAAGGCGAAGTATTAACGAGTAAGTAATAATTGTATTATACTTAGGTATTGTACAAGGTAATGAAAATGAGTATAATACGAAGTATTATACAAATTTGTATAAAGGATGGAATATCGTATATAATAAATTTCTATACGAGTTAGAATACGAGAATGATACATAGACAATATGTATATGTTTTGAGCAATGATAATGGACTTGGAAGATTGGTTAGAATTTGTACAAGCCCAAGTGAATTAAATGGTGAGGCCCAACTATTGATTAATAAACAAGTTAGTGTTTGTTAATGCAAAGCCCAAAGGTTAAGTTAATTTAAGCCCAAACTAGAATTCAATGGGTTGATTAACCCATGGAGCAAATCATGTTAATGTGGTTAATCTTGGTGATCAAACATTATGAGTGATGACCAAGTGTTAGGAGTAATGACCAATACTTAGGAGTAATAGCCAAGCAAAGGATAAGAGTTGTGCTAATCAAGTAATGAATAGTAAGGAGGTGACTTAAGGAGGTGGGATTGGTTTATTGTCCAAACTACCCTAACCTTGTGAACTCTATAAATAGAGGAAGTTTGCTAGCCATTTAACACTTGTTCAAACAATCCAACATATTCAAAGTGCTTAAGTGTTAGGGAGAATAAGCCATAAATAAGTTACTTTCATTTTTAAGAAGAAGAAAAAGACTACTTTGCAAAGACTTCAAAGAGTAAGACCTTTTCTCCAATTATCTTCTATCTCTACCATGATAGGTTGATAAGAAAAGTATGGATTAAGGAACATGAATGTTAAGAAGTAATAAGAATGTGTAATCAATGAACTTAAGCCACATAAGTTGGAAATAAGTCATTTGAACTTATAAAAGTTATGAACTTATTATAAGTTAACCTTGAATGTTAGTATGAAAACTAAGAGTTTATATGAATTTGTATCATTTATACATGAATGATATTATATGTTAAGAACATATAAGTATAGTAATTAAAAGACCTTAACTTTCATAAGTTATTAACAATGAAGCTATAAGTAGTTTATACTTTAATAAGTTATAAGCTCATGAAAGAATAAGTCAAAATCCAACATGAAAATAAATTGTTGTATTAGGTATGTTGAGATTTTCATATGATGAATTGAATTCATTTGAAGTAATGAACAAATCATAAGTAATAAATAATTGGCGGAAATTGCGATTGGATTTATAAACGTCAATTAATGAAATTCTCGGATTAGAAGTCAAATTTTGTGTTTGAACTCGAAAATGTTGGATTTCGATGGAGACAAGTCATATTTGGTATTTTGGAGTTGCGGACTCGAAAATGACCGAATTCCGACTTAAAACGAAGAAACGAGCATTGAACGTTCACGAACGTTTATCGTTTTCGTTAAAAATGAACTAATAGGTGAATTTTTAGTAAACGAAGTCAAATAGATAAAATTCTTACATGAACGCGTAGAGTATGTAATTTGTGAACCATAGGCTTTTGAACGAGCCAATTCGTACTAATAACGAAGAAGTTATGAGCCCAGGAAATTCGCAAAGTTGAAAAACATCCCAAACTATCTCAGTTACGTGAGTCAGGCAATGCATGGCGCCAAATTTCTAGGTCATTTTGTCATGCCGCAATGCGAGACTAAAACCGAGCATACTAGAAACTCACACCGCAGCACAAACCATAGAGTAAATGATGGCGCCGCATCGCCATGTATGTGACATCACTTCTTTGTGAGAGTGGCGTCGCAATGCAGCGCCCACTTGATTAAGGACTCAGCGCCACAAGCCAAGTCGGGCATCATCCCCACTGCTAACTCGTGCCGCAGCGCGAGATGTAAGCTTATGACTGGCACAGTAGCGCCAGTCCTTGATCAAAGATAATAAAGAATGAAAATGAGTACAAAGAAAGGAATGAGATTAATTCGAATCAAACTTACCTAAATGTAACTTGAAGTAACATTGTTAAAACTTTGTTAAATCTTAAGGATGGTGTATGAAGGTTGAGATAACCTATTCAAATATGAATGCAAGTAGAAGGAAAAGCCGGAACTGATAGTAAATATATATAATACATAATTAGATTGAGATGAAGGGTAAGATATAGTCATATACATACTTGTTTATATATGACCTAATATGTGGCATTGTGTGATCATGTGTTGTAGAGACTTGAAAGACTCGAACATAAAGTAATTATACTGTAGAAGACGCTAAAGGCAAGTATTCTAATTCTTGTCTCAGTTCAATCTGAACAAGTTTTGAAGTTCATGTATCCTTACGCATGAATTGATGTATGATAAAGTTAAAGCCAATCCTTTCGGCTAGTCTTGATATATTGGTTAGATTATTGATAATCTATCCATCTGTTATTAAATGTTGTTATCTTTTGTCAACTACTTGATATAGTTTTCAAAAGAAGACTGAGTATGTTAAACAAATGTTTTTGTCATCATACGACAGACACGTCATGTTGCAAAAAATTAAACGTACATATATTTAATGAATGTAGTGTTGATCAACAAAGAGTACAATAGGCTGATCACCTAGAAGTGCTCGTAAGTAATACCGGGCTTACGGACTTAATTCCTAGTTTTCCTTTTCAAAGAAGAATGAATTGCCCAAGGTCTTGGACCGAAGTTAATGTTTTACTATATATTGTTTTTATTGTAAAACATTTTGAAAGAAATATGAAGTGCTATTTTAAATCATCAATAGTACTTCATAACTATTGTTCAGTTATTGAAGATATACGATTCTTATGTGTCAAACATGTTGTTTATTGAATTTGTCATACTTGCTGAGCTAGTTATGCTCATTCTTGCTTGAACCATATGAATGTAGCTAAGACTGAACGCCCCGAAGGATCGAATAAGGATAAAGGAAAAGCTAAGGCAGATCGTTAAGCTGTCTATGTAATACTATAAGTTTAATGCTGTAATATAGTTGATATTATGACAAAGAACTTTTGTAATGGGTTTAGAACTTGGAAAAATGTAAATATTATTTTGATTATATAGAAGAGATATTCGTTCTTTTGAGGCTTTTTAATTGGATGAATGTATGAATGTTAGTACAGTATTACACCATCTGTCGGGTTGGAAGATACCCAGATTTGGGGGCGTTACAGTTCGAGTTGAGTTTGGTACAATTCTAACATCCCGACGGTCAAGTCGGACAATCATCGAGTTTAAGTTCAATTAAACTCTGCCTAAACACTTAACAATATCTTAGAAAAAATTTTTATCAGTCAAAACAATTTTCAGATAACAACTACCTTTAATTCACTTAATATTATTAATCTTGATAATATTTAATTCCCCACTTAGTATTACTAGTTCACTAATAACACTTTTATCCTCTTACTAATATTATTAATTTCTTAGTAATAATTTAATACTTTACTAATATTATTAATTCTCTTAATTATATTTTAATCATGTATTAATATTATTACTTTAATAATATCTTACTTATGCTTTAGTATCATTACTAAATTAATAATACTTTTAATCATTTACTAATATTTTATTCATTTAATAATATTATTAATCATTTAATAATATTTTATTCATTTACTAATATTATTAATCATTTAATAATACTTTAATCATTTATTAATGCTTAAATCAAATATAATTAACCATTTAATAATATTTTAAAGATGTTTTAATATTAATATTTTTATTTACTTAACAATATCATATTCAAATATTATTAATATCATAATAATATTTTAATAATTTATTGGATTAATAAACAATTTATTCTAATTGTTCATCCTTTATAAAACCTCTTATTTAATATCCATAAAAGGTCATAAATAACATTTCTTATCATAAATTACCAAAATGCCCTAAGATAGTCATGATGTAACATGTTATGAGTATTCAAGCATAAAAATCACATTTTTATTATTAAAGACATCATTTAGCTATTTATTTCCTTTTATTCATAACTTAATCATTTTTTGGAAAAATAGCAAACTGACTCCAAAAATTCTCAACTTCTGGATTTTGACAGAATATGAACGAAAAATGATCCCCTAATTTTTCTGGAATTGTAGAAAATGATTTACTATTTTTAAAGTGCCCAAAACACTCAGATCTTGCTCTATTTTTCATAAATTGAGTTTTGCTCAGAAAAATATGAAATTTTCAGGGAATGCTCTCCTGACATACGTGAACCGACTGTAAACATTTTGGAATTTTTCAGTGTATACACAGTGAGATATTTGAAGGTTAATATTTCGGAGTCCTTTACAGAAATAGTCATTACGCACAATCTATAATTCAAAACGTGTCTGTTCTTTTTCCTACATGTAGATAACTTCTCAATGTACCTCTGTGATTTTTCCCAGATTTTTAAAAGACTAGAAACTGATCGAAATAGCCTCAAGAAAAATAAAAAAATAACTATTTTAGGATTTTGAACCCTTAACATTCAAAGTGGACTGTTTTGGGGAAAACAGTCCCAAATCTTTCAAAACTTGTTAGATTTGTGTTCTATCACTTGGGTTTACTAGGTAACTCATGTATCTAGCACCTCCCTTTGACAGATCACAAATCCAAGTTGTAAAACTTGAGTTACACAAGATTTAGTGGAAGAACAACAAGAGTTTTCACCCTTGGAGAACATATGCTCATTTTCTTCCTCTAAGCCTTAGATCCAACACTAAAGATACTTAGTTCCAGACATGATGATATGTAGAACTAGGGTATCTTGAGTATTTGTTCATAACCCCAACAAAACTCAAGCTATAAAACAAAGTAGAAGAAGAAAATGAAAGTTAGGTTATACCTTGATTTAATGGCTACCTTCCTTGATTTACCAAAGTAGTATCTAAACTTAGGATGCATGAACAACTAGCACTCCTCTCTCTCTCTCTTGCAATGGCCGAACCTCTCTCTATTTTCTCTCTCTTTTAGTTGCTAGCTTAGGAGAAAATTAGAAGAAGAAGAATGAGAGAAAGTGGAGTATTCTAGCAAATGAGATGGTTGATCCCTTATTATCCCCCATACTTTCCTTGACCCATGGATAAAAGCTTTGCCTTATCACTTCAATTAGTCTAATCATGATTAAGAGTGCTTAATAGAGTGGCAACCAATGGGAGCTTGACAAACATGTCCTTGTGTGTAAGAGTTACTACTAATAGACATTAATTAGCTTAATTTGTTTCCTTATTTGGCCTAATATGGCCGGTCCCTTCTAGCCCATTTTATCCTCCATTTAGCTTTTATTTTAATGCACAAATTTGATTAATCAAAAGTCTAAAATACCCTTAATCAAGTGGGCTAAGTATTGGTTTGAATGTTATTTCATTTGGGCTCCCTCCTTAATTGTTTTGGGCTATGAACTAAACATAGTCTAGCAATTTTAATATATGTTACCCAATTTGATTATTTAGGGTTTCCAT
The DNA here is from genome assembly GCA_020205615.1 of Panax quinquefolius. NCBI lineage: Eukaryota > Viridiplantae > Streptophyta > Magnoliopsida > Apiales > Araliaceae > Panax > Panax quinquefolius. The sequence continues at coordinate 68,646,348 of CM035152.1, read as the reverse complement.
TCCTAATATTATGAAATTTAATTACTTAAACATGTGACTTTAGCTCATAACCTAATTAGACTTACAAGAATTAGGTTTAAAATTATTAGTCACTTGAAATAATAAGTTTACCCACTTAAGTTAGTATACATATTAAATACTAACTTTTCCTTATTACCATAACCCTTAGGTTATTTAATTGTCTCACCTAATATATAATTAAGTTACTGAAGCTTTCATTTTAATGAAATCTATAAATGTATCAGTATGAGCCATGTAGGGAACTCGGTTGAATTTGAGTCAGGGTCATTTAATTTTAATTTTTTTACTTATATATCTTAGCCCATTGAATATTTTAGCCAACAAACAAAAGCCCAAGTAATCTCAAAAAAAAAGGAACGGGATACTCAAAATAACCGAGCAAGGAGCAAGACTACTAGAGGAGCACATCTAGGGCTAAGAAAGAGGAGCTGACCAAGAGCCAAGGACTAAGGAACTCTTTGCCTAACCACGATGATGAATGTTTTCAATCCGGTAGCTAATTTACTTATCCTTTTCATTTTTCAGTTTGTGTAATTTGTGTTGTTTGCATAGTTTGATTTGATTGTTAACCGAGAGCCAATGTTTGTGTTTTTAGAATTATTGTTTGGTATTTGGAAAAATCTGAGAGAGATGAAGATTAGGAAATGAGACTTTTGTTAATTATTAATTGTGAGACTTTTGTTTTATTTCTGTAATTTTAATTTTTTTACGTTTATATGTTGATTGGCTTGTGGATTGATTTGGATTATGCACTAAAATTAATTGTCTAAGGATTTGGCTTGGCCGCTTGGGGGCAACAAATTAATTCCTTTTCCTTGATGAGGTGAAATGTTTTGTTCTATTAAGTGCAAAAAGTATGATTTTTATTTTCATTTTTCCCTTTCTCCTTAATTACTTGTTATTCATATCCAGGGGTCGTAAAGTATTAGGATTATGTTAAATGTTACTATTAAAGATTATCTTCTTCACTTGTAATTCTATTGTGGTAACTATGCGTCCTACATTTATGTGCAGATTGAGATGACTCAAGAGGCTAATCTATCCAAATTCAAATCGGAAGTAACTAGGTCACAGGTATGTTGTCTGATTTTTAATTTTTTAACTGTCTTCAAGGCTATACATCTGTACATATTATTGGCTTGATCAGTTAATTGTGAACTTAACTAGTGTCTATAATAATGGAAAAATGAGCATTCCGTGTGCCGTGTGTGTGTATGGTGGATATGTTTGTCAATCAATAGCCTTAATGTGTGCCTTCCTTCATCTTTCATTCAACCTTTCAATTGAACCATTTTTTTTGTTAAAAATCCAGCTGTTAAGCAATCTTATAATCCACAATGGAAAGTCAAGGAAGCAAGAGAGAAAAAACTTTGTTTTCTTTCTTTAAACCAAGAGAAAGTGCATCAACGACAACTAGTGAAGGGCATTCTCCATCTAATGTTGATATCTCAGATCACCAACCACCCCTTTCCAAATCTCAAAGAGTTAAAATTGATCTTAGTAATCTTGAACGGGATCCTGGGATTCGGATCCCTATATGGCAACATCCTGTTAATCAACGAGATGAAATTAGGAGAGTTTATATCAAAATGGGTCCGTATCAACCTAAGTTGGCAGAGTACCCAAGGACTAAATCTGGTTCACAAAATTGAAAATTTCAATATTCGTGGTTTGAATCCTTTCCTTGGTTAGAGTACTCTCCATCAAAGGATGCAGCATTTTGTTTTCCATGCTTTGTTTTTCAAAATATGGTGCCTCTTCATCCTGCATTCATTACTGAAGGGTTTAATAGTTGGAAGAGGGTTAATGATGGAGTTAGATGTGCACTTTTGATGCATGTGGGAGGTCCTACTTCACCACATAGGAATGCAGTGAAATGTGTTGAAGACTTGATGAAAGTAACTGGACATATTGACAAAGTCTAGAATGCAAAAACTCTAGAAGAAGTTCAGAAGAATCGGTTGTGACTTACAACAACAATTGAGAGTATAAAGTGGCTTAGCTTGCAAGCTTGTGCATTTAGAGGTCATGATGAATCTCCAACTTTTAAAAATTGTGGTAATTTTATAGAGATGATAAGACTTATGGGCCGATTGAACGTTAACATTGGTGATGTAGTCTTAGAGAAAGCTCTGATAAATGCTAAATATACTTCACCGACTATTCAGAAAGAAATTTTGCATATTTTTACAAACAAAGTTAGAAGAAAAATTCTTGAAGAAGTTGGAGATGCAAAGTTCTGTATTTTGGTTGATGAAGCCAAAGATGCATCAAATAAAGAGCAGATGGCTATTGTTTTGAGATTTGTTGACAACCATGGTTTCTTACAAGAGTTTTATTTTGAGATTGTGCATGTTTTAGACACTACTGCTTCAACATTGAAGAAAGAAATATCTAATGTCCTTGCTCAAGCTAATTTGCATATCCTTAATATGCGAGGTCAAGGGTATGATGGTGCTAGTAATATGCACGGTGCTTAGAACGGACTTCGGGCTCTATTTCTTAAAGATTGTCCATACACATATTATGTACATTGCTTTGCTCACAGACTACAATTAGCATTAGTTGCAACTTCTTTAAAAGAGATTTCTATTTGGCAATTTTTTCTGAAACTAACAACCATTATCAATCTCATTGGTGCTTCTCCCAAATGACATACTGAGTTACATTCTGCTCAAGCTATTGAAATTGCACATATGGTAGCTTCTGGTGAACGTGATACTGGTAGAGGCCTTAATCAGATTGGTAATCTACATCGGAGTGGAATTACTAGGTGGAGTTCTCATTTTGATTATATTTGCAGCTTAATTAATATTTATGGTGCAACTATTTCAGTGCTTGAAAGTATTGTTGAAGAAGGATCCTCTAACTCTATAATTGGAGAAGCTGGTGGTTGTTTGATTATAATGAGGTCTTTTGATTTTATTTTCACTCTATATATGATGCATAAAATTATGGGGATTATTGATTTGCTTTGTAGAGCTTTGCAGCACAAATCTCTTGACATTTTAAATGCCATGGATCTAGTCTCAACTACTAAAGCAATACTTCACACTTTGAGAGAAGAGGGATTTGATCATCTCCTTGAGCATGTGCAATCAGTTTGCACACAAAATGACATTGACATACCAGATATGAATGCTTCATTCAAAAAGGCTACCGGTCGTTCATGCCAACAAAAAGAATCGATGACAATTTGCCAACACTATCATTTTAATGTGTTTAATTCAGCAATAGATTTTCAGCAGGAAGAGTTGAATTCAGTTTAGTGATGAAGCGGTTGGAACTCCTTATACTTAGCTCAACCTTTAGAACCAGAAGGACAACTTTAAATCATTCAAAGTTGATGATATTTGTAAACTTCTTTGAGAAATTTTATCCGTAAGATTTCAAAGAGCAAGAAATGCATTATTTGAGATGTCAACTAAATCATTATAAAATTGATGTGATCCGTCATCGAGCTTTCAAAATATGTCTACCATCAACTTTGAATTGTGTCGCGGATTAGTTGAAACAAATAAGTTCTGGACTTATAATTTGATTGATAGATTGATTCGTCTTGTTTTGACTCTACCTGTTTCCACAACCACGACAGAATGAGCATTTTCAGCTATGAAACATGTTAAAACTGCTCTTCGCAATAAAATGGAAGAGGAGTTTTTAGCAGATTCTATGATGATTTACATTGAACGAGAGCTTATTGAAGATATCGATTCAGATTCTATAATAGACGAATTCTATTCTACAAAGCATAGAAGGATGCAGCTTAAATAGTGTGTTTTATTTTCCTCTTTCCTTGCATGTTATGTACCTTTGAACCTTACTACTATGTTTGATTTTGAATTTGTGATTGATCTTGGTGGGATAATTTTTTGTGGATATCATTGGTACTGGTAGCCCAGTAAAAAATTAATTCCTGGCTCCGCCCTTGAATGTATATATCCATAACTATAGTATATATGTTTATTGATCCATGCACCACTTCACATATGTTGTCACATATTAAATCACTGTATAACACAAAGTTTTTAAATATCAATAATGTACATACATATATAGTGACTTAAAATTCACGGTTATTAACCCTTAAGGTTTTCAAAAATAGAAAATTAATATTTCTAAATTGTAATTAGGATTCTCGAATTAAATTAAGCTTTCTCATTCATAAATCAATCTTATTAATTAGGATTATTTTATCCCAATTTAAATTGCTAATTTAGCAATTAAGTCCATAATCAGATATTATCGTTTCCAAGTTCAATTAGGGTTTCAAATTCTCAGAATCAAATTAGGTTTTAGAACCTAGGTTCTAGGGTTTCTTATCCACCATTAGGGTTTTCTAACTGAACGTTGACGTGCTTAATAATATTAGGGTTTGATACTGATAAAATTTATCTGGTTAACCCTGGACCCTTAACCATATATTCTGAACACATATAATACCATATCCACAGAATATATTCACATATAAACTTAATCCTGAATAATTCACCAAAAGCCTACACAGGATTTTGAAATCCTCAAAATTCCATCCCAAAAATATCAAACGCATACACTTATTTTATGTCTAGGTCTATTATTTGACCTTAAATCAATCATATAAGATTTTAATAAATTGTCTAATTTCTCGGGTTGTCACAATTAAAGTATATCATGTCAAGGTGTCTAATCTGTAGACTTCTTGACGACTTAACTTCGACAACAACATGAACAAAAGCCAATTTTGGCCTACAAGCTACTTTTTAACAACCTAAGTAACATGTAATTCATATAGAGACTTCATATAAACATAATTCAAAGACTCTTAACATGTTTCTACCCTTAAAACAACATAAAAATTGAAATTAAAACCTCCAATTTCATTGTTTTTGATAAAACCTCACTTTTTGATGATTTTAATGAAAATCAACACTGTGATTTTATTTTTCAACCAAATACCTTGTTTATGATTATACATACTCTTTCAAATTCGATAGTCAATTTATAAATTAAACAACTAATTAAACCTTAATTTTACCTTAAATTAAACCATATTCATATATATTCATATAAACTCACTGTAATATAATTTTCTTCACAAATTACATACATATCATAAATTCATTGACTATACTAATATATAAACTTATGAAAATAGTTTCACAACACTAGTTTATCATATAAAGCCATATACAATCAAACAATTTATCCTTTCATAAGAATTATATAGAGAATTTTGGAAGAGAAAACTAAAATTTTAAAGAACTTAAAAAGGGTAGGATGATACCTTGTTTTAGAAGATGATACTTTTCTCTTTGATAAACAAGCTTTTCTCCAATTTCACTATCAAATTCTCTAGGATTCTCTCAAGTTTTCTCTCACTTTTCTTCTTCTCTTCTTTTTCTTCCTCTGAGTTCTTCATCTCTATTCTAATCTTACGTACTAGAGTTATAACGTATAAGATATAATATATAATAATTGTATAATATAAATATATCTATTAACTGACATTAGTTTCTTTTTTTTTTAAACTCAAAAGCCATAAGGCTTGTTTGGCTAACTAACTAAAAATAACCCATTAACTATTACACCTTGTTTTGTAAAACACATTTAAAATAAAGTCTTAATATGCATTAAGCCTTGTTTGACAATACTGAATTAAACTCCTTTAATTTATTTTAATAACTCCTTTATAAAAGGTTATTTGTCACACTTTTATTTAATTAAATTTTTCAATAATCAATTAAATTAATTCTAATAACAATTTATTAAATTACTTTAACACATAAATCAATATCACAAAATTATAATTTTCTTTATAATTATAACTTTATTTAATCCACTAACACATCCTTTTAATTACAAATTCAAAATCAAATATAATAATTCATTTAATCAAAACTCTCTAACTTAATATTTAAATTAAATTAGAATATAATAATTAATTTCCTTAATTATTTACTTAACAAATAATTAACCAAATCGAATCAAATTTGAACAATTATTTATTCAACAATAAACACATCCATTAAATACTTATATAATTCAATAAATATTTAATATAACAATTTTAAAAAAATTCTGGAATGTTACAGACTCCCTATCAGTTACAATGATCTTCATTCTGCCTTTCGTAATGTGGAGGATGAGTTCATTGATCTCCAAGCAGGATTCGAGTTGCACACTCGGGCTATGGTAGAAGCCCTGCAGAGGAAAATGAACCGCATTGCTTGTCAATTGAGCACTGAACTTAAGTTCATCAACAATCAGATTGGGTCTCTCGGTCGCTTTATCGAGCGCCGAATGAATGATCTCTGTGAAGAACTCCATGCAGACCAAGTCCACTCTCGCATACCTGAATGGCCACAGTGTAATTGGATGACCGAATTCTAAGGCGACTTCCTGGACTTGCCTCTACCGCCTCCTACCTTCATTGCTCATCCTCCCAGATTTGCAAACACGTTATCCCTGGAAGAGATTGAACACCGCCGGCTTCACCGTCCATATTTCACTGCCCGCGAAGCCAACCACATTCATATTGCTGAAGAGGATGCTTGAAGGATTTGCTCCACCCTTCCCCTTTTGGCTTTCTAGACACCTCTTTTTGATGTACGCCAAAGGGCAAGATGAATTATGCTTATTTGCTTAAGACAATTTTTAAAATTTTTACATTCCATGCATGATGACTTCTGGTTTAAAGACTATGGTTTAAATGTTTGATTGGATGATGGTTTAATAGTTCATTATATTCCCTTTGCTTAACATATTGTGGACTAACACGTCAATGCAGGGTTATTCAAAATTGCACATTTGTAGCCAATAGTTAACTTTAAATAGTAAGGATATGCATAAATTAAGGGGGAGTCGAAATTCTCTTGATATGCATAAATTGAGGGGGAGTCATAATTATTTTGTTGTCATCATCAAAAAGGGGAAGAATGTTGACTTATGTCATACTCCAAGTTTTGATGATGACCCTATTATTCTACTAATCATGTTATATAACATTTCAGGGAAAGGTATGACATCCAGGAACATCAAGGAGGAAATTACAAAGCCAAGATATCCTTGAAGAAAGAAAAGCAAATTTGAGTCCTAAGAATATATGTAAGATCTTAGCATTTATTACTTCCCAATATAAGGCTCTAAGGACATGTGCATTGCTTATATAATTGTAGTCACATATTTGAAGTCACACGCTGATTCACTAGCCCCTGATATGCATGGCCGAAATGGCTCACCAAAATTTAAGGAATCAAATCATGTTAACGAACATATATATAGATGGAAATCTGGGTAAATTGTTGATTAAATAAAATATAATAAATTATTCATCAACTTAATTCACGGTAAGAACCAATATGGCATATCATAAATCATGCATCATAAATCGTGCCTCGTAAATCAAGGATTTTAATTCTAGGCAATCAACTAGGGTAACTAGCTAATATCATGAATCATGCTTTATAGAAGAGCTTAAGTTAAGGAACATCACTAGATTGTTGATTTAAAGAAAATCTACTTACGTGATGGTAATTGATTATTTCCGGTAATAGCCAAATAGAAAGTTACCATATGACAAGATGGGTATTAAATGCAGAAATCATAAAATATATATTCTCACGTGATGGACTCTCTATTAAGCAAAATCTCCTCAGTCATCACTAAGATACTCCTAGAGTATATATTGATCATGGCGTGTTCTCTTCTAATATACACCTATAAGGAGTCTTTATCCTTGGCACAATCTCCGGATGACAGTCTAAATATTGCGTGACCTGTGCATATTGTCTCTACCGATCATATCACTAATGGGAAACAAGCAACGATAATATATTAGCAAAGCCTATAAATGAGCTGGTCTCATTAACAAGAAAAACACGAAAATATATATTGAATTATAAAGCATACAAGCTACAAAACTGTTTTTCTTCTTGATCATTATTGATAGCATTAAGAAAGAGCTTCGGCTAAGAAGGTTGTGTAGAACATACTCTGGTAATATTCTTCTTGCCTATCATTCCATACTAGAGCCTTGAATTGGTAAGTGATATATCACTTGATCATTAGACCTCTAGTGTGTATCTTATCTTTCCTTATCTTAATCAATTTTCTGTTGAAACGTTACTCTGTTTGGGTTACTGTATCATTACAATCAAGTTTGAAGAAAGCATAGGTGCTTAAGAGTGCATAGGTGCACAGGGAACAAAGGTGTTCAAATTGTTAGAACTTGTATTGTAATTGGAAAAGTTTAATAAAAGTGAGTCTCTAATACCAGTTGGTATTGGACGTGGATTAGACTACTATTCTAGAGGGTAGTAGTTGAACCACGTAAAAATTCTAGTGTTTATGTGCTTACATTTTATGCTTTATTATTCTGCTATCTATCCAGTAACCTGCATTCTATATCTATTCATATCAGTAAATTGGTTGACTCAGAATTAAATTCAATATCCTATTTTCATACGTAAACTTACAAAGATATAGAATCCAGCTTGCTGCATTAAATATTTAAAGGAATTTTTTTATTAATAAAAAGTTGGACATAGTTTGTGCCTACACTTATTCAACTCCCCTTCTAAGTGTACCTATTTAAATTTCAATTATTGTTATTATAAATCATTTAAAACTAACTAAAGGTGTGACACATGAAACTATATAATATAATAATATAAAAATAATCTAGTTGGGGGAATGGGTGTATGGCTAAACAAGGCCTTGTGGCCATTGGTCTAACTTAACTGATGAAGAGAACGTGGGTGAATTAAGCCATATCAGTTTATTTTCTTTTGCATCTTATTTTTTCTTCTTCTCCTAAGGCTGAAAGAGCAGAGTTGAGAGAGAGAGAGAGAGAGAGAGAGAGAGAGAGAGAGAGCTTCGAAGAAGAGAGGAAAAACTCAGTGATCTTGAGAGTTGGAAAATGAAGGTTTGGGAAGGCTTTCTATCATTTTTTGCTAGCCAACAATCAGAGAATAAGGTATAACCAATTCTAATTTTTAACTATTGTTTTCTTGAAATTTCTATTGATAGTGGTGTTAGATTGATACACATATATGTATATATGATTTATAATCTGTTACCTAGCATATTTAAGTGTTATTTGATGATTAAAAGTATGAAATTGGTTGTGGTAGAAAGAGTTCATATAACAGTGATATGTTCCTATAATATGGCTTGTTTAAGTACAAAATTTCATGATCAATACTTGCTATAATTTGCAATTTGATGTTAGAATATGTTTTTATGTTAAGAAATGAAAGTGGCGTAGTTGGAATCGTGTCAATTGATTGAGAAACGAATTTGGTGATCGAATTCGCTAAAGGTGTCAAAATTGAAGAAATTTGGAAAACTATGGTTTTAATTCTTCAAATTTGTGTTTATGTAATGTTTTTGTATATAGAATGATGGATAACATGTGTATCTATGCTATTACAAGGTTTTAGTTTCTAGGTTTCATGATTTCTATAGGAATTAGTTGAATTGGGTTTCAACCGTGTAGTAGAGCTGTCTTAGCTGCGGTTTACATGCAATTGTTACTGGCCACCACCATGTTGTGTAAACTGCAAGAAATTAATGCCTTAACATGGGTTTTCTATTTGTCGAGCACCAACAGTAGTCTAGTCAGTGCAAGGCAAGGGACAACAAATTGCTTGGCTGCTCCTGAGCCTAGTTAGTGACTTCTGCCTATTTGCAGGTTATGTGTAATTGACTTATGTTAGGTAAGCAAGAATGCTAATGATGTTAAGACATAATATAAATTACAATAACAGATTGTAAGGTGTTGTAATACAAAGTGTAAAAGATTTTTAAGTGATTATTAATTGAGTTATATAATGAAACTAAAAGTAATGTTTTCAAAAGTTTGAGATGAACGATTAAGTTATGTTGGATTGTAATGAGATTTCAGATTCGTGAAGTATGTTAACCTAAATGGTTAGATGCTAGGTTAGGGTTAAGACCTAAATGATGGTTTAAACCCTAAAGCTAAAATTTATACAACTAATTGTTGTTGCGATTTTAATGATATATGTAGGGTAATGGGAGAATATTACATTTGTGTAGCTTACATACAAGGAAAGTTTCTAAACCTTAACTCTTTACATTGAGCAAGCTTTCTAACTTCATTCTTTTCATATTGAATGCAAGTTCCCATTACTAAATCATTATTGTACAAGTTTCTAAAATTCTTTATAAAGTTGAGCAAGCCTAGTCTATCTTGAGTATGTTTGTACAAGCTCTTCTAACCTAATTCGTTACATCGAGTGAGTTTCACTTTCCTAATTATTATACAAAGCATATATTGTTCTAATATGTCGATTCAAATTAGATTGTTCTAACTCTTTTGGATATAGCACTTTGCATGTATATCATGTTTATTTAATCATATATTGTTGATATCCAATCTTTGACTTTGTTAGCCTTGTTCAGTTATACATTCCTGTATTAGACCTTCAATTAGTAAGCAAACTCTAATTGATTAAATTAATCTATAACTGAATAGTGTTCTAAAATTCTAGAAACACTGATAAGCTAGTTCCAAACTAAACTTTCTTTAGTGCGAAAATTCTAAATTCAAACTGAGACGAACAACCCTAACATAGGGGATTTTATACGTGTAACGTTTAAATGTTTGTGCACAATTCATGGTACAAAGGGCTGATCCCCCTAAGTACGTTAAGAAGGGTCCGTATAGTCTAAATGACTATTAAGGTTGGGTAATAATACCTAAGCACCGGGGACATACCCTCAAATATTAAAGTTCGAACTTATTTTCTATTTTGATTTGTAGAACTAGTTTATTATTATTCAGCTTTTGTTGTTCATTCTCATGTTGTTATTATTGCTACTTCCTATATCAATGAGAAATTATTTTCTCACTCTTGCATTTAACACTGCAGCTAAAGTAGAGAGAGTCGATGAGCCATCTACTAGCAAAGAAAAGGGCAAGATGTCCAAGTGTTGAAGACTTATGAGATTTTTTATTTTAATGAATTATGTTAAAGACTTGTTTTTATTTTATGATGTATTCCACAAACTGATGTAATAAATTCAAGGTTAGATTGCCTGGGATTATTTTTGAGATGATGATGTAACCCTTTAATGGGAAGATGATTGTTTAAGTTATTTAAATTATATCTTTATCCTTTATGATGGGTAGTTAGATGAAATGGTTTTTGTGATGCCCCCAAATTTAGGTACTTGAAACACAAACTTGGTTTTTCACGATACCATTTCCATGAGCGGAATAATACTAATAATAATAATAATAACAATAATATAGATTATCAAATTTAATTTACATATTATCAGAGTTTTCAATCCCAAGTACGAAACCTTTAAACATTCATTACATGATAATTAATATATATCATCATATTCCTAATAAAGTCTAGATATTACATAAGATAGCATACACATTCATTCAACGACCTTCCCTTTCCCCTTATTCCTGGCAGATCCTTCAGGTTGTTCACACTTAGCTGAAAACATTAAATTAAGTAAGGATTAGCATATGAGTGCCCGGTAAGTAATAGCAAGCAATAATAGTTAGCTGAAAGAATTAAATGTTTTCTTTGAACGATACTTCTACAACGAATCAACAGTTGTGAAGTAAGCTGAACCAATAATAAACAACATATCATTTCGATTTCAAATTTTTGAAACTACGTACTAACTATAAATGAGGATCAGTTGACAGACCATGAACATTATTTTCTACTTTCGAAAGGTTAAACAGAAATTCATCTGTAAATCGTCATAACTTACGGGCATGGGGGTGATCAGCCCGTTATGCCCTGTATTGATCAATACTACATTCAAGGATGATATTTTCGTCCAGCATATCCGCCTTAGGAGCATAAAAGTTTCCCATATTTGGGAGGTTCATACCAGTCTAGAATCCGAACCAAAATATTTCAGTTGGATAATAAAAAAGTTTTATCTTGTTTAACAACAATTTTAAATTTGTGTCTAACCGGATCAAATAGCTTAGACGGCTTTTAATTCAACGTATACATACTGGACACCCATAAGTATGTATCAACATGTGATAAAATATAATGATTATCCAAGTGAGGACACTTGTATAACCATGTTTGGAAATTAACGAACAGAATATATATCTTGTTCTACAATAACAGGATTAAGGAACTTGTACAATAATTATAATTTAATAACTTACTTATACAAAATCATTGCATATGTATATACAAAGGTTAAAATATTTGAACAATGAAAAAGAATAGTACAGATATTATCTTACGCATGACCATTGCATAAAGTAAATGCAAAGGGTTAAGTACTTGTCGTGTCTGCTGCTTACAGTTATGCAACTTCGTTTTATCTTTTATATCAAGCCCTATCATTAATAAAATAATTTATCCGATTAGAATAACATATCATATCATATTGTACTGCTATTTGCAGTCAACACCTAACCTAATCACATTGTCACATAGTTATATCAGTCATTGAACCATAAACAAACATTAACACAGTCAAACTATCTAAGTCCAGATCAATTTCTGAAACATGTCGGTGTACCGATAACTTAATTGGGTAATTATCGAGTCTAAGACTCTATATAGTAGTTCAATATCCATTTAGATAACTTATATATCAGTCATATCATTTTTTATGGCCTTATAATAGTTTTTAATTGATTATTACGGTTTATCATAAATTTTGAAACATCAGAATCATTATTAAATGATTTAAATATTAAATAATTCAATTATCATTAATATTTAATTAATATTAAACTATTAATGAAACCATTGCAAAAATATTAAGTTATTTAAAATAACTTCAAATATTTTTAAAGTATTTATATTACCTTTAAATGATTTTTAAAACAATTAAAATCATTTTAAATAATTACCATTAATATTAAAATATTAATGTATTATTTGTCCAAATATTAAAAGTCATTAATTATAACTTAAAATATTTTTAATTCATTTATATCCCTTTTAAATAATTTTTAAATCCATAAAATCATTTTTAAACTTTTTATTTAATATAATTATTAAATAAATTTAATATCATTAATATTAAATTATTAATAAAATCTACCATTGAATATTAAAAGTTATATTTTATAACTTAAAATATTTTTATAACTTGCTATATATGTGATGTCTTAATGATTTAAAAGTTGCAGTGTGTAGCCAGCATGTACGTGAATAGATATATCACATAAAATCATAATAATAACAACAGATCAAGCAGATCCATGTCGGTCAAACCATGTCAGAGGCAGTGCTCATTGGTTTCTTGGGTTACCCAGAAAACCGCTTTCAAGCTTGACCCTGCTACTTTGACCGGCTACTGAATCAAGTTAGTTAGAGATTTAGGGGATTTTAAGGCATAATATTGTAGTACATATACCAAACTACAACTTAGATTCCATAACCATAACAAAACATCAAAGCACAGTCAGATTAGAGCCCATGAAGAACTTGTCAGAGCCTTTTGGGCATGATCTGGGTTTTCCAAAAATAGAAAGTCATGGTCGGTCAATGATGTTTGACCAACCATAAATTTAAATCTGCACATGGTATGACTTGGATTCAAGTTTTAGATTAAAGTTCGAACATCATACTACAAACTGAAACCTTCAAACAACAAAAACACATAATACACAAAGAGTTACATGGTCTGACATTAGGTTGTCAGACACACAAAAAAATTTCCCAGATTTTCATAAAACTTGATTTTGAGCATATTAATGTTATGGATCTAAAAAGTACCAACCCAAATCACTTAGCTAGACTACATAAAACATGTTTAACACAAAAACAACAACATATAACATTGATCAAGATTACATTGTAAGCTTAGTATTTATACGTTGATGCACAATTTCTGATTCTTGGCTACTGATGTTGTTATATGTATTAGTGGGGCTTGATTTGTGACTGATATATCAAGGAAAATTCGGAGGTTTTAGAGAGAGAAGTTCTAGGATGAGTGTTTTTGCAAAATAAGCTAACAAATGATATTTTCTCTCTCCTTACCTATTTATAATTCTTAGATGCAATGAATTTAACTTGTAAGGTGTCAAAGAGGATAAGCTTGGATGAGTTTTAGGGCGTGTGCTATAATCTAGGGTGGTGTCTTTGCAAGCTATTTCATTAAAATAAATCCAAAAAGGATATTTTAGTAAACTAACAAAGTATTTTAAGGGTATTCTTGTCCATGCTGCTTGAATCTAGGTTAAAATCAATAAATCTTAAACCTTAAGGTTTCCCAAATAATTTCTAGGGTTTAAAAATTTAAGTTTAAAGTTTAATAAAATTTTAATTAGAACTTACTAATTAAAATTAGGGTTTTTAATAGAAAATTAGGGTTTTAAATAATTAGCGTTCCTTAATATCATCAGGGTTCCCAAATTAACAATTACGGTTTTCTAATTAACATTATAATTTACTAAAATAATAATAAAATCAACATTTTAGCAATTAGGGTTTTAAATTGAAAATTAGGGTTTTAATTTATAATTAGGGTTTCTAGACAATAATTAGGATTTACCTGATTAGCATAATATAATAATTGTTATTACTTATGTACCTCAATGTCTTACCAATCGAAAACTCAAGTTTGAGTTTTAAGTTAGGGTTTAACAAATTAATACTAGTGCTTTGACATTATACACCATATTGACCAACCATTATCAATACGTATATACAATACATATTTATAAAGATCGAAAAATCAAAATATAATTAATATTATATTATTATTCTCATGCCTTGATCGAAATTCAAAATTAGGGTTTCGATTCCATATCCGATTTATCTCGCCATACTTAACATTATTAATTAAGTTAAAATAATTAACTTAATAATCAGACTAAAATAATAAAATAATTATTATAATTATTCTAAAAATCATTCCTTATCATATTTTCCTAGAAAATAATTAATAAAAACATTTCTACTATAAAATTAGTTATTATAAGAATATAATTTATAATAATCAATAATTCTAAAATAAAATTATTTGCAATAATTAATGTAATAAATAAATTTTTGTTTATCACATGCATATATATATATACATTACCTAGCACATACTTACTCCTTTGAAAAAAAAATTTATATGCAAAAATTTCTGATTTATTTATATAGAAAATATCGGGTTGTTATATTCACCCTCCCTTATAAAGATTCCGTCCCCAGAATCACCGTTTTAAAACTCATATATACAAGGGTACATAACATACACAATCATTACAAGTAGATCTTGATCAAATTTGATTGAACCGATCTTTAACTTTTCAATATAAAACTTGGCTATCTTATTAAACGGAAATTTGATTTCTAAAAGAACTCAAATTCCTCCTTCAAAATTTATTTATAAAATAATTTACTATATAGAGGAAAATTATGTACAAGAAAATAAAAGTTATATGAATAATACTTGTAGTTCCATTGCCAGCTGGCACAGTATCCTGGGCCGTCATATTGAAGACCCTTGCAGTAGATTTTGTTGGCTTGCGCTAGATGATGTTGGTCCTGTGATTGCCAAAACCCCGCTGCCTTTCCCTATGTTCACATTTTCTGCCTCCGTTCTCCTTTTCGGACAGTCCTTCACCTTATGCTCTTTCGATTCACGCAGAAAACACCAACTAATTGTTCTAGGATTGGGGCAGTTGGGAGATATATGGCCCTCCTGCCCGCACTTAAAACATGCAAATTTACTATTCAGACATTCCCCCAAATGGTTCTTCCCACAGTTCCCATATTGCACCACCTGCTTCTTCTTTACACCTTCCTGCTTCACCTACACACTCCCAAAGTTGTTCCCCTTCCTCTTTTCAACCTTATTTCCAGTATTTGTTTCCACCTTCCCAGCTCCCTCAACCTTACCCTTGTTCTTTATTTCCTAGTTGTAGAGGCTCATGGCCTCACTCCCCTCCTCAGCAATAATGGCTTTTTCCAATAGTGCTGCAAAAGTATAAATCTTTAACACTGCCACTTTGTTGTAGAACCAGGGTTTTAGTCCTAGCTCAAACCTTCTCGCTTTTCTAGCCTCCGTATCAACTTGATGCGGAGCGAACCTAGCCAACTCATTAAATTTTGCGTCATACTCCGCAACAGTCATATTCTCTTGTTTTAATTCCAGAAATTTTACCTCCATCCTAGCCTGCATACTAGATGAAAAATAGTTTTAGAAAAACAAGGTTTTAAACCTATCCCAAGTAACTAAACCTTCTCCTGCCCTCGCCTAATTCACTTCCCACCAAAAATTTGCCTCACCCTTCATCATGTAGTTGGAAAAAGCGGTCTTTTGCCCCTCTGCTACCCTAGCTATTACAAACGCCTTTTCAATCTCCTTTACCCAAGTTTGCGCTTCTAAAGGGTCAGTTGTCCCTCTAAATTCAGGCGGTCCTTTACCCTTGAAGTCTTTGAAGTTTGCTAAATGATTATCCGGCTGGTTCCCTACGGCTGGCATTCCTTGTTGCATCGCTTTAGCTACCATGTTTGAAAATTGCTGCATTGGATCTAGTTGTTGTCCCCTAACGTTGTTGACAAATTTTTCTGCCCTTTGATTTCGAGTTTGTAATCTTGGCGGCATTATCTAATTAAATAAAACATAATTTAACTTACATTCTAAACCTTATCACATAAGTTTAATATATTAAGCTTGTTTCATTACTCAAACATAAGTTCATTTTCATTAATTTATAGTAATTTACATAACATTGCCCATACTGCTATCCCTTTGTGACCACAAAAGTCAGGATTTACAGCTTTAACTCATATAAAAGTTGAGAATATTACATTACACAAACATACTTATCACACATATTATATTAAACACACCTACACCTCAGAACCTATACTACCTATTGACTACGCCTTTTTCTTGACCTTAGACAACATTTCACCTGATGACCTTCTATCCCACAAATAAAACAGACATATTACTTTGGATTGGGATAATGAGGAGAAAAATGTCCCTCACGTCCGCAATTGTAGCAAATATTCTCCCCTTTCCTGCACACGACTTCATGTTTCTTGTCACAATTTGTACACCTTTCTATTCGGTTAATTTTTCCTTGGTTGTTATCATGATTTCCTATATCGCGGTCTTTCATCTTTTTTTTCCCTTCTTGTTCGGAGCTGCACACGAATTATTGCTTTTGGCTCCATTTGATCAATTTAGATTTTAAGCCTATCTTGTTCTTTCATTGTTTTGATTAATGCTTGACGCAATTGACTATTCAATAGCTTTTCTATTTCCCACATCTTTTCTAGAGAAGAAACCTTGTTCCTCAGATCCTGTACCTCCGTTAATGCTTGATCAACTTCAACTTTAGTGTCCGAATAACTATCTGCTAGTTCCACCATTTCTGGATCTGGTACTACGTTTTCCACGATAACCACCTCATTCGAGTTGGTTTCATTGTGAGCCTCTATTTCAGCTATTGGCTTCGATATTAGCTCGGGTGTATGGATTTGATCCTTCTTCAAGCTATAAGCATATAACAAGCCTTTTCCACCAGACATCTACACACATAAATTATCCTGATTAGCATATAGTATATACACACAACAAACAATAGTTTTTATAAGTTATCTTTTATTTTGATTGACGATGAATTTATCTAATTCATCTCCTTTTAAACTCTATATGAGTTGTTTATATTTTCAATGTTTCCCTCTGTCCTAAGGTTATAGCCTAAGGTCTATCCCACCTAAGGTTTCTAACCCTATAGCTCTGATACCATGATGTGAGGCCCCCAAATTCAGGTACTTGAAACCCAAACTCGGTGCTTCACCATACCATTTCTATGAGCGGAATAATTCTAATAACATAGATTATCAAATTTAATTTACATATTATCAGAGTTTTCAATCCCAAGTACAATACCTTTAAACATTCGTTACATGATAATTAATATATATCATCATTATCCTAATAAAGTCTTGATATTACATAAGATACCATAAACATTCATTCAACGACCTTCCCTTTTTCCTTGTTCTTGGCAGATCCTTCAGGTTGTTCATACTTAGCTGAAAACATTTAAATTAAGCAAGGCTGAGCATTTGAGTGCCCAGTAAGTAATAACAAGCAATAACATTTAGCTGAAAGAATTAAATGTTTTCTTTGAACGATACTTCTACAATGAATCAACAGTTGTGAAGTAAGTTGAACCAATAATAAATAACATATCATTTCGATTTAAAATTTTTGAAACTACGTACTGACTATAAATGAGGATCAGTTGATAGACTATGAACATTATTTTCTATTTTCGAAAAGGTTAAACAGAACTTCATCTGTAAACCGTCATAAATTACAGGCACAGGGGTGATCAGCCCGTTATGCCATGTATTGATTAATACTACATTCAAGGATGATATTTTCGTCTAGCATATCCACCTTAGGCGCATAAAAGTTTCCCATATTTGGGAGGTTCATACCAGTCTAGAATCCGAAACAAATAATTCAGTTGGATAATAATAAAGTTTTATCTTGTTCAACAACAATTTTAAATTTTTGTCTAGCCGGATCAAATAGCTTAGACGGCTTTTAATTCAACGTATACATACTGGACACCCATAAGTATGTATCAACATGTGATAAAATATAATGATTATCCAAGTGAGGACACTTGTATAACCATGTTTGGAAATTAACGAATAGAATATATATCTTGTTCTACAATAATAGGATTAAGGAACTTGTACAATAATTATAATTTAATAACTTACTTATACAGAATCATTGTATATGTATATACAATGGTTGAAATATTTGAATAATGAAAAAGAATAGTTCAGATATTATCTTACGTACGACCATTGCATAAAGTAAATGCAAAGGGTTAGATACTTGCCTTGTCTGCTGCTTATAGTTATGCAACTTAGTTTTATCTTTTATATCAAGCCCTATCATTAAAAAAATAATTTATCCAATTAGAATAATATATCATATCATATCGTACTACTATTTGCAGTCAACACATAACCTAATCACATTATCACGTAGTTATATCAGTCATTGAACCATAAACAAACATTAACACAGTCAAACTATCTAAGTCCAGATCAATTTCTGAAACATGTCGGTGTACCGATAACTTAATTGGGTAATTATCGAGTCTAAGACTCTATACAATAGTTCAATATCCATTTAGATAACTTATATATCAGTCATATCATTTTTCATGGCCTTATAATAGTTTTTAATGAATTATTACGGTTTATCATAATTTTTAAAACACCGAAATCATTATTAAATGATTTAAATATTAAATAATTCAATTATTATTAATATTTAATTAATATTAAACTATTAATGAAACCATTACAAAAAATATTAAGTTATTTAAAATAACTTAAAATATTTTTAAAGTATTTATAATACCTTTAAATGATTTTTAAAATAATTAAAATAATTTTAAATAATTACCATTAATATTAAAATATTAATGTATTATTTATCCAAATATTAAAAGTCATTAATTATAACTTAAAATATTTTTAATTCATTTATATCCCTTTTAAATGTTTTTAAATCCATAAAATCATTTTTAAACTATTTATTTAATATAATTATTAAATAAATTTAATATCATTAATATTAAATTATTAATAAAATCTTCCTTTAAATATTAAAAATTATATTTTATAACTTAAAATATTTTTATAACACTTCAATAATTTTTATATTATTTTTAAATCATTAATTCTATTTTTTCATAATTTATTTAATATATTTTAAATAAAATAATTATCATTAATAAATTTATTAATAAAATTCATCACATAACATTAAAAGTTATTAAAAATAACTTAAAATATTTTCTTCTATCATAATATATTTTTAAATGATTTTTCATGTATTAAATATTAAATAAATTAAATACCTTTAATATTCCAAAAATATTAAATATGTATGAAATATATTAAAATTATTAAAATATAATTTTTGGACTTTAAAATAATTTTTAATTATTTATTTTGTATTTTAATAATTAAAAACTAATTTTCTATAATTATTTAATAAAAATAATTATTTTATAAATAAAGTGCCGCTGAAGATTGCCTATAGCGACATAACCGTCACTATAGGTGTTCTTCATGTTCTTGATGAAACCCTAATCTTCATTGCAGTGACCGAGTGAGCAACTTTGACCATGATTAATTCTTAACACAAAGTGTTTACACTTTTATGACTCTCGATCTTGTAGTACTAGTACAATACTACATGATCCAACAACAATCTTGATCTTACAACACAACATGAAGGAGATCTGATCGTCCAAAGTGGTTGTCAGACCTGTTCTTCATTTTCTGGGTTACCCAGAAATGAAGAACAGTTCATGTAACCTACTTTGGGCTTCCACAACTTGTTATATATGTGATGTGTTAATGATTTAAAAGTTGTAGTGTGTAGCCAACATGTACGTGAACAGATCAAGCAGATCCATGTCGGTCAAACCATGTCAGAGGCAGTGCTCATTGGTTTCTTGGGTTACCCAAAAAACCGCTTTCAAGCTTGACCCTGCTACTTTGACCGGCTACTGAATCCGGTTAGTTAGAGATTTAGGAGATTTTAAGGCATAATATTGTAGTACATATACCAAACTACAACTTAGATTCCATAACCATAACAAAAATATCAAAGCACAGTCAGATCAGAGCCCATGAAGATCTTGTCAGAGCCTTCTAGGCATGATCTGGGTTTTCCAGAAACTGAAAGTCATGGTCGGTCAACGATGTTTGACCAGCCATAACAATTTCAATCTGCACATGGTATGACCTGGATTCAAGTTTGAGATTAAAGTTCTAACATCATACTACAAACTGAAACCTTCAAACAACAAAAACACATAATACATAAAGAGTTACAAGGTCTGACATTAGGTTGTCAGACACACAAAATTTTTTCCCAAATTTTCTTAAAACTTGATTTTGAGCATATTAATGTTATGGATCTAGGAAGTACCAACCCAGATCACTTAACTAGACTGCATATAACATGTTTAACACAAAAACAACAACATCTAACACATTGATCAAGATCAGATTGTAAACTTAGGGTTTATACCTTGATGAACAATTTCTGATTCTTGGCTACTGATGTTGTTATTTGTATTAGCGGGGCTTGATTTGTGACTGATATATCAAGGAAAATTCTGAGGTTTTAGAGAGAGAAGTTCTAGGATGAGTGTTTGTGTAAAATAAGCTAACAAATGATATTTTCTCTATCCTTACCTATTTATAATTCTTAGATGCAATTAATCTAACTTGCAAGGTGTCAAAGAGGATAATCTTGGATGAGTTTTAGGGCATGTGCTATAATCTAGGGTGGTGACTTTACAAGCTATTTCATTAAAATAAATCTAAAAAGGCTATTTTAGTAAACTAACAAAGTATTTTAAGGGTATTCTTGTCCATGATGCTTGAATCTAGGTTAAAATCAATAAATCTTAAACCTTAAGGTTTTCCAAATAATTTCTAGGGTTTAAAAATTTAAGTGTAAAGTTTAATAAAATTTTAATTAGAACTTACTAATTAAAATTAGGGTTTTAAATAATTAGGGTTCCTTAATATCATTAGGATTCCTAAATTAACAATTAGGGTTTTCTAATTAAAATTATAATTTACTAAAATAATAATTAAGATCACCATTTTAGCAATTAGGGTTTTAAATTGAAAATTAGGGTTTCTAATTTACAATTAGGGTTTCTAGACAATAATTAGGACTTACCTTATTAGCATAATATAATAATTGTTATTACTTACGTACCTCAATGTCTTACCAATCGAAAACTCCAGTTTGAGTTTCAAGTTAAGGTTTAACGAATTAATACTAGGGCTTTGACAATATACACCATAATTGACCAACCATTATCAATACGTACATACAGTACAAATTTATATCACTGAAATATCAAAATATAATTAATATTATATTATTATTCTCATGCCTTGATCGAAATCCAAAATTAGGGTTTGGATTCCATATCTGATTTATCTGCCATACTTAACATTATTAATTAAGTTAAAATAATTAACTTAATAATCTGCACTAAAATAATAAAATACTTATTATAATTATTCTAATAATCATTCCTTATCATATTTTCCTAGAAAATAATTAATAAAAACATTTCTACTATAAAATTAGTTATTATAAGAATATAATTTATAATAATCAATAATTCTAAAATAAAATTATTTGCAATAATTAATGTAATAAATAAATTTTATTTATCACATACATATATATACACATTACCTAGCACATACTTCTACCTTTATATATATATATATATATATATATATATATATATATATAAAAATTAAATGCAAAAATTTCTGATTTATTTATCTAGAAAATATCGGGTTGTTATAGTTTTGGATAGTGAACACCAAATTCTGTGGAAATGTAGTACCTGGATTTGGAGGTGTCACAGGTTGGTATCAAAGCTTTAGGTTATAAACCTTAGGTGGGAAAACCTTAGGAAGTAACCTTTAAGGAGACAGAAAATATAGAGGTGTCTAACTCTTATCGTGTTTTAAGGAATGGATTAAGGTATCCATTGAAGCTAAATAATAAAAGACATTATGTGTTATGTGTTAAATAACTTATGTGCTCGCGAGTATCGAAAAATATTAAGTAAAACATAAAATATTTTGTTGTCAGGATGTCTAACGAAGGAGGATCCAGTCCAGCTAGGGAAGTGATACCTCAGGTACTTAGAGATGACGAACCCCGGAAGATTCATGTTGTACGGGAATAGTTGATCCAGGAGAATGAGCCTGTGACCGATCCTAAGGAGGATAGTTCTGAGGAGATAGAGGAGGATGACGAGGAAGAGGATCCTGAGGAGTTTCCACCAAACTCCATATAAGTGGAGATGTATGACGCTCTGTATGACTGTAACATAGACTTGCAGGACAAAGTTGAGGAGCTGAAGGAGATGGTTGAGATGCATCATGCTTTGATGGAGCAGAAGGATGCGGAGATTCAGGAACTCGACTCATGCCTTGAAAACACGGAGTGGGATTTAGTTCATACAAAGGGTCAGCATGAAGATCTGTTGGCGGTGAATGAGAAGATGAAGACTGACATGGAGAAATTAAAAAGATGACTTCAAAGAGGAATCAGCTAAGCGTGCAAGAGCAGAGGATGCTTAGATGAAGGCGACTCAACATGTAGACCGTGCTGAGGCTAAGGTCCAAGTGAAGAAAGCCAAGATGAACGAGATGGACTACACTTTTAATTCTGTGATTGATAGGGCCCAGGATCGAGTCTTTTATTACCCACCTCAGTTTGAAGACTCGCCATGGTTCGTGATAGATCATAGAACGATATATTGTATCATGGAGGAAGAGCGTCGAGAAGCCTTACGACGTCTTAATATGCCTAGATTGAATAAGAGTGATACTAATGTGGTTAATTATGTGAATAAATAAACTGTAAATCCCTTACTTTGAGATAAATAAAGGGATAGTATGAGTATGTAATCCTGAAATTTGTCTAGTTTAGGAAAGTGGATGTTTATAGCGGTTATGCTATCTTTAACATGTTTTAAAACGTTATGAATAAATAAAATATTATAGTTTATTTGAAATGTTATGTGTTATAGCTTTAATCTTGGAATGTTTAAGTTAAACTTTAAATACCCAAGAAGTTGAGTAAGGAACTAATAAGCGTATATTTTAACAGAAAATGCCTCCTAGAAGAAGACAACTATGTCATCAAGCACCTCATGAGGGGTCTACTAATAATAACAACGAGGCCAACGCTAATCTAGTTCAACAGTTGGTAACTCTGTTGACTGGTGCACTTGCGAATCAACCGCAAACTCAAGTCACGACCTTCAAGGAATTCAAAGCGGTTGGACCTCTAGAGTTTCAAGGGTCTATGAATCCAGTGGAAGCCCAAACCTAGATCATGGAAATGGAGAAGGTGTTCGACATTGCAAGAGTTAACGAAGATCGAAAGACTGCGTTCGCAACGTTCATACTGAAGTCTGAAGCTAGCTACTGGTGGCAAGCAAATAAGGTACGTGGGGGACAAGGAGTGATAGCGTGGGATAGATTTAAGGAGATGTTCTTTGAAATGTACTTTCCAGCGAGTTCTTGGAATCAGTTGGAAGTGCAATTTCTAGAGTTGAAGCAAGGAACAATGACGGTGCCAGAATATGCTGCGAAGTTTAACGAGTTGGCAAGGCTTGCTACTTATCAAGTCAATACCGACGAGCGTAAAGCGAGAACGTTCGAACAAGGATTAAAACCCTGGCTGTATAGCAAGGTTTCAATGTTTCAGCTGAATACATTTGCGGTTGTACTGGAAAAGGAAATTATCGCGGAAGGTAGAAGCGATGCCTTGACCAAGTACAACCAAGAACAGAAGAAGAGGAAGAATGAGAATGAGAATAAATCTGGTGGATGTAATGTTGGAAGTAACAGTCAGAAGAGAAAGTGGAGCGAGAATTTGATTGCGGGAGGACATCAGGGAAATTAGCAGAAGAAAAAGTTTGAAGCTTGCGCGATGTGCGGGAAGAACCATACCGGGGTATGTTTGAAGGGAAAGAGGGTGTGTTTCAACTGTGGTCAGGAGGGACATATTGCACCGAACTGTTTTAGTCCGAAGAAAGGAACATTCTTTACCTGCGGTTCGAAGGATCACATGGCTCGTGATTGCCCTAAGAAGCCAACGGGAAGTGCAAGTGGTGGAAAAGGAAACAATAACGGTGGTGGTGCATTGACTATCACTGGACCAACACAGTCAAGCTGACCTATTGCGAGGACTTTCAATATGACCATGCAGGATGCTGTATAGTCTGAGGATGTGGTGTCAGGTATCATTCCGATTAATGGTATTAATGCTTATGTACTATTTGATTCGGGTGCTACTTGTTCATTTATATCCGATGAATTTTCTTAGAATTTAGATTTGCCTTAGGAAGAATTAGAATTTCCCTTAAGTATAGAGATTGCGAATAGGGAAGTGATTCCTGTTAAATTCATATATAGGAATTGTAGAGTGGATATAAAAGGTCACGAGATGATTGTGGACTTGATACCAATTAGACTTGGTGAGTTTGATGTTATATTGGGAATGGATTGGTTATTCAATTACGGAGTAGTAATTGATTGCCAAAGGAAGTGTGTTAACCTTATGACTCCATCAAAGGTTATGTTCTTTGGTAGCAAGTCACCTCGACAAGCAAGTTGTCTAACATTAATGCAAGCCAAGAAGTTGTTGAGACAAGGATGTGTAGGATACTTAGCCTACATAGTCGATACATAGAAGAAGAGTACGAAGTTAGAAGAAATACCGATTATAAGAGATTTTGTGGACGTATTTCCAGATGATTTGCTGGGTCTTCCGTCGGATCGACAAATCGAGTTCGTGATTGACTTACTACCAGGAACGGCCCCGATATCTAAGGCACCATACAGAATGGCCCCGGTAGAAATGAAGGAGTTAATGGTGCAGTTACAAGAATTGCTCGACAAGAAGTATATTCAGCTGAGTGTTTCGCCATGGGGAGCACCAATCTTGTTTGTAAAGAAGAAAGATGGATCAATGTGACTTTGTATTGATTACAGAGAACTGAATAAGGTTACAATTAAAAATAAGTATCCATTACCAAGAATCGATGACCTGTTCGATCAGTTGAAGGGAGCAAGATATTTCTCTAAGATAGACCTGAGGAGTGGTTATCATCAGTTGAAGGTGAGGCCGGAGGATGTACCAAAAATAGCGTTCAGAACTCGATATGGTCATTACGAGTTTCTAGTTATGTCATTTGGTTTAACTAATGCACCTGCAGCATTCATGGATTTGATGAACAGGGTGTTTAAACCATTTTTGGACAAATTTGTGGTGGTGTTTATTGATGATATATTGGTATATTCCAAAACCAAAGAGGAACATGTTGAACACTTGAGATTGACGTTAGAGATGTTAAGAAAAGAGAGGTTGTACGTAAAATTTTCAAAATGTGGATTTTGGTTGGATCGTGTATAGTTTCTCAGACACCTTATTGATAAGGACGGAATTTTGGTGGATCCATCAAAAGTTGAAGCTGTAGTAAACTGGGATCAGCCGAAGACACCGTCAGAATTGAGGAGTTTCTTGGGTTTGGCAGGTTACTACAGGCGTTTTATTCAAGACTTTTCCAAGATCGAGACTCCGTTGATGAATTTAAATAGGAAAGCGGTTAAGTTTGTTTGGACAGAGAAGTGCGAGGAGAGTTTTGGAGAGTTGAAGAAGATGTTGAGTTCAACACCTGTGTTGTCATTGCCTGATGATACAGGAAATTTTGTGGTGTATAGTGACACATCGCATAAAGGACTAGGTTGTGTGCTTATGCAGAACGACAGAGTTATTACGTATGCATCATGTTAGTTAAAAGAGTATGAGAAAGGGTATCTGACTCATGACTTAGAGTTGGCGGCGGTGGTGTTTGCCCTAAAAATTTGGAGACATTATCTTTATGGAGAGAGGTGTGAGATATATACCGACCATAAAAGTCTAAAATATATCTTTACACAAAAAGACTTGAACATGCGACAAAGAAGTTGGAGCTGATCAAAGACTATGACTGTGAGATTTTCTATCATCTCGGAAAGGCGAATGTTGTTGTTGATGCTTTAAGTAGATAGGGATGAGAGAAATTAATGTTGTTAACTGCTCAGGCGAAGTTAGTGTCAGAAATGGCTAAGATGGAATTGGAAATTAAATATCCGACAGAATCCGGTGAAAAATTTTTCCAGATAGGAAACGGTTCAACGTTGGTAGATAAGGTGAAAAATGCACAACTTCAGGATGAAGACTGCGAAAAGATAAAACACAAAATATCTGAAGGTAAAGAAAACAAATTCAAAATAGATTCGGAAGGGTTACTTCGATTCAAAGGGAGAATTTGGATTCCGCAAGTACCAAAAGTTAAGGAGAAAATTCTGAGTGAAGCACACAACTCAAGATATTTGATTCACCTTGGGAGTACAAAGATGTACCAGGATCTTAGACATCATTTTTAGTGGCCGAATATGAAGAGGGATGTGGTAAAATATTTAACGTGTTAAAAAGTCAATGCTGAACATCAAAGGCCAAGCGGATTATTACAACCATTGGAGATACTAGAATGGAAATGGGAGCATATCACAATGGATTTTTTGGTAGGACTTCCAATGACCCAACAAGGTTACGATGCCATTTGGGTGATTGTCGATCGATTGACAAAATCACCACACTTTTTGGCAATTAAGATTAGATTTACCCTAGATCGGTTAGCAAAACTATATGTAAAGGAAATTATGTCAAGACACGGTGTACCTGTGTCCATTGTATCAGACAGAGATCCACGTTTTACATTTAATTTCTGGAAACGACTACAAGAATGCTTGGGAACACAATTGAGAATGAGCACAACGTACCATCCTCAAACTGACGGACAGAGTGAGAGAACCATCCAAACACTAGAGGATATGCTCAGAGCATGTGCCATGGATTTCAAGGGAAATTGGGATGATCATCTACCATTGGTGGAATTTGCTTATAATAATAGTTATCACGCGAGTATTGGTATCTTGCCGCGAAGCGTTATAAAACGAAAAATCTGAGAACTCATTATCTTTGGGATGAGGTAGGTGAAAGTCAACTATTGGGTCCAGAATTGGTACATCAGACTGTCGAGATCATCAAGGTTATTCGAGCAAGATTGATAGCCACACAAGATAGATAGAAGAAATATGTCGATCAGCATCGACAAAATAGAGAATTTGATGTCGGTAGTTATGTTTTCTTGAAAATATCTCCTTGGAAGGGGAAAATTCAGTTTGGCAAGAAGGGGAAATTGAGCCCTAGATTTATAGGACCTTTTGAAGTGCTTCGACGAGTTGGTGAAGTGGCATACGAGGTAGCTTTACCTCCGGAGTTGGAGCATATTCATAATATTCTTCATGTATCAGTATTGAGGCCATATAAGCCTGACTATAAACATGTTATAGAATACGAGCACTTACAATTTGAGAAAGATTTGTTATATGAAGAAGTCCCTGTTCAAATTGTTGACAAAAAAGAGCAAGTACTGAGGAATAAGGTGATACCTTCTGTTAAGGTAATCTGGAGGAACCACAATGCTGAGGAAGCTACGTGGGAACTTGAAATTGTTATGATGAAGAATTATCCTCAATTATTTGTTTGATTTTGTATAACGATTCTGGGGACAGAATCTTGTTGAGGAGGGAAGAATGTAACGAATAAATTTTTTTGAGTTGTAATTCTGGGGACAGAATCCTTTTAAGGAGGGAAGGATGTAACGATCGAGAAATTTATAATTTAATTTAAATATTTATTGAATTAAATAAATATTTTAAATAATTTATTTATTGAAAAAAATCAATAATTGATGAATTGTGGAGAATTAATTTAGTAACAAAATTGATTAATGTTAATTAAATTGAATAGTGATAATTTTATTTGAAGGATTTAATTTAAGGAAATAATTAAATTAAATCAATTGCTTAATATTTAAGAAAATAATTAAATTAAATGAATTATTTAATATTAAAGGAAATAAATAAATTAAATAAAGTGATGTTTCTAATTTGTTAATTAAATTAGATATATAATTACTTATTAATTATAAGTATAATTATAATGAGATTATAATTATTATTAATTATTGTTATTATAAATCATTTAAAACTAACTAAAGGTGTGACACATGAAACTATATAATATAATAATATAAAAATAATCTAGTTGAGGGAATGGGTGTATGGCCAAACAAGGCCTTATGACCTTTGGTCTAACTTAACTGATGAAGGGGCACTGTTTTTAACTGATAGAGAACGTGGGAGAGTTAAGCCATATCAGTTTATTTTCTTTTGCGTCTTATTTTTTCTTCTTCTCCTAAGGCTGAAAGAGCAGAGTTGAGAGAGAGAGAGAGAGAGAGAGAGAGAGCTTGGAAGAAGAGAGGAAAAACTCAGTGATCTTGAGAGTTGGAAAAGGAGGGTTTGGGAAGGCTTTCTATTATCTTTTCGTAGCCAACAATCAAAGAATAAGGTATAACCAATTCTAATTTTTAACTCTTGTTTTCTTGAAATTTCTATTGATAGTGGTGTTAGATTGATACACATATATGTATATATGATTTATAATCTGTTATCTAGCATATGTAAGTGTTATTTGATGATTAAAAGCATGAAATTGGTTATAGTAGAAAGAGTTCGTATAACAGTGATATGTTCCTATAATATGGCTTGTTTAAGTAAGAAATTTCATGATCAATACTTGTTATAATTTTTAATTTGATATTAGAATATGTTTGTATGTTAAGAAACGAAAGTGGCGTAGTTGAAATCGTGTCAATTGATTGAGAAACGAATTCGAGGTGATCGAATTCGCTAAAGGTGTTAAAATTGAAGAAATTTGGAAAACTATGGTTTTAATTCTTTAAATTTGTGTTTATGTAATCTTTTTGTATATAGAATGATGGATAACATGTGTATCTATGCTATTACAAGGTTTTAGTTGCTAGGATTCATGATTTTTATAGGAATTGGTTGAATTAGGTTTCAAATGTATGTAGTAGAGTCTTCTCATGTAGTTTCGGCGGTGTGGCAACATTGGCCAATCTTACCACCTGTAAAGTGTAAACGACGTAGCTATACGCCTAATCGGGATTTCTGAATCGAGCACCAAAGAGTTTTGCAGCGGTGCCAAGTCAAGGGACGGTAGCATTAGTACTTGCCAGCTGCCTCTGAGCCCAGGCGGTGACTTACCCCTTATTTGCGAGTCATGTGTAATGGACTTATGTTAGCTAAGCAAGCATGCCAATGATGTTAAGACATAATAGAAATTACAATAACAGATTATAAGGTGTTGTAATACAAAGTGTAAAAGATTTTTAAGTGATTGTTAATTGAGTTATATAATGAAACTAAAAGTGATGTTTTCAAAAGTTTGAGATGAATGATTAAGTTATGTTGGATTATAATGAGATTTCAGATTCGCGAAGTATGTTAACCTAAATGGTTAGGTGGTAGGTTAGGGTTATGACCTAAATAATGGTTTAAACCCTAAAGCTAATATTCATACAACTAATTGTTGTTGCGATTTCAATGATATATGTAGGGTAATTGGCGAATATTACATTTGTGTAGCTTACATACAAGGCAAGTTTCTAAACCTTAACTCTTTACATTGAGCAAGCTTTCTAACTTCATTCTTTTCATATTGAATGTAAGTTCCCATTACTAAATCATTATTGTACAAGTTTCTAAAATTCTTTGTAAAGTTGAGCAAGCCTAGTCTATCTTGAGTATGTTTGTACAAGCTCTTGTAACCTAATTCGTTACATCGAGCGAGTTTCACTTTCCTAATTATTATACAAAGCATATATTGTTCTAATACGTCGATTCAAATGAGCTTGTTCTAACTCTTTTGGATATAGCACTTTGCATGTATTTCATGTTTATTCAATTATATATTATTAATATCCGATCTTTAACTTTGTTAGCCTTGTTCAGTTATACATTCTTGTATTAGACCTTCAATTAGTAAGCAAACTCTTATTGATTAAATTAATCTATAACTGAATAGTGTTCTAAAATTCTAGAAACACTGATAAGCTAGTTCCAAAATAAACTTTCTTTAGTGCGGAAATTCTAAATTCAAACTGAGACGAACAACCCTAACATAGGGGATTTTGTACGTGTAACATTTAGATGTTTGTGCACAATACATGGTATAAAGGGCTGATCCCCCTAAGTATGTTAAGAAGGGTCCATATAGTCTAAATGACTATTAAGGTTGGGTCATAATACCTAAGCACCTGGGACATAGTTCGTGGTCTTAAGACCCTCAGATATTAAAGTTCGAACTTGTTTTCTATTTTGATTCGTAGAACAAGTTCATTATTGTTTAGCTTTCGTTGTTCATTCTCATGTTGTTATTATTGCTACTTCCTATATCAGTGAGTAATAGTTTGCTCAATCTTGCATTTAACACTACAGCTAAAGTAGAGAGAGTCGATGAGCCATCTACTTACAATGGAAAGGGCAAGATGTCCAAGTGTTGAAGACTTATGAGAATTTTTATTTTAATGAATTATGTTAAAGACTTGGTTTTATTTTATGATGTATTCTGCAAACTGATGTAATAAATTCAAGGTTAGATTGCCTGGGATTATTTTTGAGGTGATGATGTAACCCTTTAATAGGAAGATGATTGTTTAAGTTATTTAAATTATGTCTTTAACCTTTATGATGGGTAGTTAGATGTAATGGTTTTGGATAGTGAACACCAAATTCTGTGGGAATGTAGTACCTGGATTTGGGGGTGTCACACTCATTCCTCACCTTCAACTGATGATATCCATTTCTCAAATCTATCTTTGAGAAATACCTAGCTCCTTTCAACTGATCAAAAAAGTCATTGATCCTTGGTAACAGATACATATTTTTAATCATGACCTTATTAAATCTCTATAATCAATGAAAAGCCCCATTGTCCCATCATTCTTCTTAACGAACAACATCGGCGCTCCCCATGGTGATACACTCGGTTAAATATACTTCTTGTCTAATAATTCTTGCAGTTGAACCATTAACTCCTTCATTTCCACTGGAGCCATATGCTACGGACCTTCGATATTGGGGCAGTTCCTGGCACCAAATCAATCACGAATTCTACTTCCCTATCTGGTGGAAGTCCTAGAACATCATCTCGAAATACGTCTACAAAGTCCTTAACGACATGTATCTCCTCCAATTTCGTACTCCTCTTTCGAGTATCAACTACGAAAGCTAAGTATCCTACAAAACCTCGTTTCAATAATTTTCTGGCCTGCATCATCGTTAGATAACTCGCTTGTCTAAGCAATTTGCTGCCATAAAATACTACCTTTGACGGAGTCATAAGGTTAATACACTTCTTTCGGTAATCAATTATCGCCCCATAATTGAATAACCAATCCATTCCCAAAATAAAGTCAAATTCCCCAAGTTTAATTGGAATTAGATATAAGACCATCACGTTTCCCTTAATATCCACCCTACAATTCTTGTGTACAAACCTAATAGGAATTACCCCTTATTCATAATTTTTATGTTCAGGGGCTAATCTAATTCCTCCTTATGCAAATCTAAATTCTTGGCAAAATCATCGGATATAAATGAACAAGTAGCACCTGAATCAAATAACACATAAGCATTTATATCATTGATCGGAAGGATACCTGAAACCACATCCTTTGACTGCATAATATCCTACACGGTCATGTTGAATGTTTTGGCGGTGGGTCGGTTTGACGGCTTTGATCCATTGATAGTCAAGGTTCTACCATCGTTGCTTCCCCTACTTCCACTGCTCCTACTCCTGCTCCTGCTGCCTTCTTGGGGAAATCCCGAGCCAGATGATACCTTGACCCACAAGTGAAACAAGCACCATTCTTAGGATTAGGACAATTTGGCGCTATGTGGCCTTCCTGACCACAATTGTAGCAAACCCTCTTATAAGAACTGTGAATTTCATGAATAAATATTATTTTGATATAATAAGAAAATGAAAATTTATTTGAATATAAATATTGATGTGTTGTGAGATAAATAATTCAATTAATTAAAAATTGAATTTATAAGAATGGAGAAAAATGTGGAGTTTATAAGGAGATTGTAAAATGCCTTGTGTGGCATGAGAATAGAAATTTAGATGGTTTAATTTAATTAAGAAATGAATGATTAATTAATAACTATATTATTAATTAGTTTTTATTTTGAATATTAGAATAATAATGAGCAAAGTAATTTACATAATTAGAGTTATATTTGTTCATTTAATTGATGTGTGCAAGACATGTGGTAATATATCGTACCTATATTAAAAAAGAAAGTGTAGTGTGACACTTTAAGGTAACTATATAATATATAGAAACTATATAGTAAAGTAGAAGAAATTATAAATAAATCCATATATATGATAATAAGTAAGTGGGAATATTAAAGATGTACTTTATCAAAGAATTTCAAATTATTTCAATAAGTGAGTCTAATTGGAATAATAGAGTTATAAGAAGATATTAAATTATTAGTGAACAATTAAATTGAGTCCATACATGTTATAAATTTTAATTAGACTGAACTAATGTACATGGATTATATGATGTGGATACATAAATAATCCCTAACTTATCATTATGTAGTAGCATTAACACATTAAAATTACAATTTAAAAGTTAAAGGAACCAAACTAAGCATTATAATCACGTTGCTGAGATTTAAAACTCCTCAATTACCCAAATAATGGCCAAACAGTAGCATATCTTCTTCTTTGTGTAAACTCCAACTTCCCAGCATTGTGTTGTGATGATGGCTATAAGGTTGGCAGTTGGCCAACTCCCTTATACCCATTGTTTCCTTCCATTTTCCTTTGAATCAAACCATGGTGTAAGAACAATAACTGGGCAATGAATTCTATATATAAATCACCCTGTTCTTCTCAATTCTCAGTTGCTAAAACTTTGTCTGATAGGTATACATTGAAAGTGGGAGCTGCTGAGCATTAAGGGAGTATACTTAGTGCATTGAGGAATCAATTAAGTTTCAAAGAGGTATAAAATTTGTTTTTGTTCTTAGTTTGAGTTTTATCAAATTCTTAGCATTTACATGAATTCTCTGTCAATTAGTATGAATTAGCATGTCACTGTGTTGTCTGAGTTGGTATGTATGCTCTGAAGTGTTGCAGTTAGTCTGGTAACAAAATTGGCAATACTTGTTTCAAGGCTCTGCAGAAGCAGAGCCATTTATTTTTGTCTTTCGATGAAGTGGTCCGGCCGCTCCACTTCTATAGCTTAATACCGCGCGGTCGTGCGGGGTGTCGGCCTCAGATACCTTTTTAGTGATCTAGTGTTATGATGAGCATGCTACCTTGGTTTGAATATGCATATAGATGACCCTAAGCTAGGGAATGACGTTGTTAATATATAGTAAGTCTTTGTAACTTGGTTTGGTGGGCGTATTCAAAGAAAGTATAAGGATTTGGAAACTAGTTTTGATAAACATTGTGTAATACATGATCTGACCTTATGTACTAATGTATCAAGTTCTGATATGCCTTGACATGTGAATCAATATGTTAGTTTATATTGTTGGGGATGGCATAAACTATTCAAGCATGAGTTAAAGAAAAATTCCAAGTAAAAGACCATAATAGCTATGTGTAAATGAACTATATGTACACTAAGTTTTGAACTTGAAAACATGTTATCATGATCTGATTTGATATATCTATAAACATGAAAGCATGATTTAGACTATGTGGACTTATCTTGTATACTTGAATATGTATATATGAGAGCATAATGTATAGTAAATGAAGTAGCTTTGCATGCTTGGTGTCTTAACATGAGATTTTCACAAGGAACCTTGAAAACTAGTTTTATCAATAACTACGTTACAAGTATTCTAGTATGTGACATCATGATTAGGTGTGTCATGCATGTAAACATGATTAACATGAATGCATAGTTAGTCATATGCATTGTGAAACTAGTCAAAGGTGGTTTAGAACAAACATGAATGAAGTAGAACTTCATAACTTGAAAAACATGATTTAACTATTGTAAACATGTATAGCTGAGATCTATTGACCACGTAGCATGTGTACAATGGCTAAATGTAAGAGAAATTGTGAATTAAACATTAAAAGTATTGATTAAATGAGGATGGATAATGACCTATGTTAATGTTATGATGTAGGGTCAAACTTAGTTATCCACCTACTAACATGTGTTTTTTGCATGATTATTCATATATTTGCAAGTTGGGTGTACACTAGCTTTCTGCAGGAGTAGCCATATCTTGGTTTTCACCAGTAGTAGCACGGCCGTGCCACTCCTTAGTACAAACCAAGTTAGGCCGCGCCACCCTCCAGTGGGATGTATTTTCTGCTAATAATTTGAGAGTAAATGCATGCCTATATTTTTACATTAACCTGTAATATATGTCCAGTGCAGTATTCATGTGTCAATATGCATGTTAATTGAAGAACCCTATGTTAGATAAGTGTTTACAACCTTAAGTCAAAATGTAATGGCAAACTATGTTATTTAAATGTCATAGTGTATTAGAAACTGATTTTCATGCTATATGGGAACATGCATATCAGATTATAAGACTAAGAGAAGACTAGAAATATATGATTAGTATCTATGAATTACACATGTGTGTCATCATAAATTAAGATAGTGGGTGTATATGTTAAATTTGTATAAGTAATGTGATTATACATGAATAGGATATTATAGTTCATTGGAGTGGTTTTAAGCTTTACTTTGGTTAACTATGCTTGAGGCAGGTACTCGAACCCTACTCTTTATTAAGCATTTCTTGAGCTTGTGTTATTATTGATCGTACAAGTATATCTTTGAAAGTATAATTCATACCTTATGACTTATTACTTCATAGTTTAGAGATGAAATTGCTTATAGTTTTCGAACCTTGATTTCGGATGATAATTACTCATGTATATATTTTTAAACAAAGTTGTCTAAGCCATTGATTCGGCTAGACTATTGGTATATGATCAAAATCCATCCAAACCAAATTAACTTGGTGAAGACTCTTATAACTGAGATGAATAACCCACTTAGTGCATTGATGGAGAGTTATTGGTATGATTATGACCAGGGATTATTCGGTATAATCATGACCATTGATGATTACATGAATATCCTTGGCCCGTAGTGCATGAATGATTCGATGATGTGGTTTATTTATTAAGCTGAGTCTCAGCAATAAAGTGGATGAAAAACTTTTTAAATCATAGAAGATAATAGATATCATGCTCTACTTAACTCTTCTAATGGATTACTTGTTCTACTGTAGTTAAACATGTTGTTTATTGTATTTTATCAGTTTAACACTGTTGAAGGCTATTGATAATTTATTCTGCATTATCATAGTCATAATATTTCTTACTGGGCTAGTTGAGCTCACCCTTTTCTTTCACTTTTCTCTTCAGGAAATGAGAATATAGTTGGGACTAGTCGGGAAATGGATTGACAGTCCAGATGGTTGTTTTAGTAGTCCTCACTATTATGTGAAATAGTGTGATAATAATTGTAATGAGGCCTCCATTGAGAGTGGATATTATCTAGAAGGCAATATTCTTTTTAAACTCTCAGCCATGTTTTGTCATATTTTGCACGACAGTTGTATAATTAAGTTTGTATTTGATTTATGTACCATGTATTTGGCGACTCCAGATTGGTGATGTATACCTATTCTGAGGGCGTCACAGTTGGTATCAAAGCTTAGGGATATGATCCCTGGCTAAGATGTGAGACTAGAACTAGGAGGGGAGAGACGGGTAATTCCTTCGCTAGTATGACCTACCTAAGTTAATTGTTATTTAATTGATCGGTCAGAGTATAGGGATAATATGTTGTATATCAATTAACCCTTGTTTTGTGACAGTGTTTGAGAATGGCATCTGAAAATGTTGATATAAGAAATGAAGCACATGAGACCGTTGAGTCACCGATGATCAATAACTAGGATAATGTGCATCAAGAAGGAAATAATCCTCGTGTAAACAACAACACCGACCAAATGACGAACGATGGTATGTTTAGGATTTTTTTTGAATTTATGCAAAACCAAATGAGAGAGAATCTTGTTCAAAATGCAGGTGGAAACACTGGCAACTCTCGACTGGTCACCGCTAAGCAGTACAAGAAGCTGGGACCACCGAAGTTTT
The DNA here is from genome assembly GCA_020205615.1 of Panax quinquefolius. NCBI lineage: Eukaryota > Viridiplantae > Streptophyta > Magnoliopsida > Apiales > Araliaceae > Panax > Panax quinquefolius. Next base: position 68,609,598 of record CM035152.1, on the reverse strand, counting down.
TAGGAGAGCCAAAACCACTTAAGGCAGAGACGTGGATAAAGCAGATCACCAATATATTTGATGTCTTGGATGCTCCAAGGAGCAAAAGGTTACCTTTGCCACCTTCATGTTTCGAGGAGAGGTAGATTACTGGTGGGAATCATTAAAATGTACTCAGCCTGCCGCACTGAAGATGTCTTAGGAGAAGTTCTAAGAACTGTTCAACGACAAGTACTTTCCTAAAAGTATTCGTCACATGAAGGAGATAGAGTTCATCAAACTAGAGAAAAATAGTATGACCATGTCGCAGTACGAAGCTAAGTTTGCCGAGTTATCCCGGTTTGTGTCCCACTTGGTTGATAATGAGGAGAGAATGACGCGGATGTTTATAAGAGGTTTGAAACCCAAAATACGTCAATACCTCATTTCTCAAAAACTTTATTTATATTCAGATGTTGTGAATAGGGCTCAGTTATTGGAGCGCGATAATGAGCCAACCCAACCAAAAGATAATGACCAACAATACGATAATAATCGTACCGATGGCAATGACCATCAGAACAACGATAACCAACGTGAAGTAAAATATCAGGCAAGAAATGGTAACCATTTTGGTGGTAATTATGGCCAAGATAATAGAAGAAATGATTCAAGTGGAAAATTCAAGAAGAGAAGATTTAACGATGATAGGAAGACGTCAGCAGCAGCTCCAACGCCATCAATAAATTCTAGGGGAGGAGAACGATCGCCAATTAGATTCTACAGATGCGGAGAGGAGGGACACATAAGTCCACACTGTTCACAGCCTTCCAAGGTATGTTTTAGTTGTGGAAAAGATGATCACATAGCTCGATTTTATCCTGTAACGAAATAAAATCCAGCTGGGACGGTAGCACCAAAGGCGGATATGGACAAAACAAAGTCGGTGATTTCAAAAAGAACATTTTTCGTGACTTCTCAAAAAGCGAGTAACCCGAACGAAGTTATCACGGGTTAGTTAATCATAAACTCTAGCGAAGTCAATACCTTATTTGATACCGGTTCTACCCATTCTTTTATTTCTCCTACTTGCGCTGAACGTTTAAATTTAACTCCAGAGAAATTAGACTTTGTCTTATTTGTTGAAACTCCGTTAGGAGAAACCTTCATTACATGTGCTATCCAAGTCTTAGATGAGATTCACAGTTTTAAATGATATTTCTATCATTAATAAATTTCTTGACGAATTCTCGAAGAACTTCCTGCCCTACCCCAGAGCGTGAAATCGAATTTTTTATTGACCCGAGTACAAAACTCATTTCTAAAACCCTTAAATATTTCTTTACCCAAAACGAACGTATCATGCGCCAAAGACGTTGGCTCGAGCTATTGAAGATTATGACCAAACCATTCAATATTATCATGGAAAAAGCGAACGTGGTAGCTGATGCATTGAGAAAATATTGTATGCGTTTATGATTGTAATGTTGTTAACACAAAAACCCATTTTATATGACTTGCAAATGATAAAGATAGAGTTAAAGACTCTAAGGACCCATGTGATGATGTCAAATAATACGAGTAGAATCGACGTTAAAATTGCTCAAGCTACACACCCGAAGCTGATGAATGTGAAAAAGAAGGTTCAAGGGGGTGTTATTCTAGGAGGAAGAATCGACGAAGACAGTAAATCTCAACCCTCGATTTAATTGGGCCATTCAAAATCCTTGATCGAGTAGGAACTATGGCCTATAGACTCGCTTTACCGCCAAGTATGTTGCGTGTTCACAACGTTTTTCACGTATCGATGTTATATAAATATGTGGACGACCCGAACCACATTATTAAATTAGAACTAGACGAGATAACAGAAGATTTAACGTATGAGGAGATACCTGTTAAAATGTTGGATAAGAATGAATATATTCTATGCTCAAAGGTTATACCTCAAGAGTTAGCATCTGACGAGGTATCATCATCTCTTTGACATACCAGGTACGTACGTAAATTTCGAGGGCGAAATTTCATAAGGAGGGGAGATTATGAGATCCCGAATTTTATGAAATGAAAGTATTCAATTTTCTTATAATTATTATTTTATTTAGTAAATGGTTAAATTGAGAAATGGTTAAAGTTAAGGGTGATATGTAAAAATTTTTCAAAGTAAGCAAGTTGATATAAAATATTCATTGTGTCGGGGAATATTCATTTTAACAAGGAATATTCGTACGATGACATAATAATTGGTGGACCCCACAACGAAAGTATTGTCGTAGTTAAAAAATGACATAAATATCTTTTTATAAAAATAATGGCGAAAGTTTTACCGTTAAACTGTTAAACTACCCGGTAGTAAAAGTACAGTAATATGTGTGGTTACATAGTAGCATACGGTATTGATTATTGATGCTTTGCGGAGAAGTCACTCAGTTATACTCAATTATTGCTACAGTAATTGTTGCATAATATCTCTCATATTATTGATTCAATTATTATCATAGTATCATCTGCATAATATTTATTATTATTAAATCAATAATTGAGATGACAAAGATATTCATATTATTATTTGTAATATTGACGATGTCTAGAAAGTTCTGTCAAGGAGAGGTTTGGTCACCTAATTGCACGCCAATAAGGAGAAATCCTTATTGGAAAGCTCCCTCTTTCCTAGGAAAGATCTGGTTGTTAAATATTGTGAGTTATAATATTAATGATGAATAAGTTCGTGTTGATTAAAGATGAAATTGATATTTCTATTGTGTTGGGATTATTAGTGTTAGTGGAAATCGACATCTCTTCCGATAATAATTGATGTCTGGAAGTTATATAGACCAATCAGATAATTAATTGGATAAATGAGAAATTAATTGCTATTAATTCACATGCTTATAACTATTTGTTCACATGTGTATACTATTGATTCACATGCATGTACTATTAGGGGAGGTGGTGCAAGATTGATAATACTTCCTTGACTAAATTAAAAATGGAGGTATAGATGAAGGTACTATATTATAATTATTTTTTTTTCACATGTATAGAACTATTGAGTCACATGATTGTACTATTGATTCACATGATGTACTATTAAGGGAGGTGGTGCAAGTTTGATAATACTTGCAGGACTAAATTAAAAATGAAGGAAAAGATGAAGGTATTATACTGTAATATTTCAAGTCCCAAAACGTGCAATTATCAAAACTATATTTTCCTATAAATAGAAGCTCATTCTTCTTTCATTCTCACGAATTCACTAAGACTCACAAGAGCAATTATAAAGAGAAAAGCTATAGAGAGAAAGAAGAAGAGAAGTCTACTACTTCACTATTCCAGTATCTAGTCTTCTTCCAAGGTAAGGGGTATTATTTATTTCATATTCTGAAGAGATATTATTTTTCGTATTCATATGAATATTATTTTCGTTCAATATTTGTAAGGAATATCATCTTCGTTCAATATTCGTAGGAATATTATTTTCGTTCAACAGTCGTAAGGGGTATTATTTATTTCATATTCTGAAGAGATATATTTTTTGTATTCGTATGAATATTATTTTCGTTCAAAATTTGTAAGGAATATCATCTTCGTTCAATATTCATAGGAATATTATTTTCGTTCAACAGTCATAAGTGGTATTATTTTTTTTTGTATTCATGAAGAGAGTTATTTTCTTTTAATACTCGAAAAGGGTTGTTGTTCCATTCTTTATTATTGTGTTAGAATAACCTATCTACGCGGACTACTGTATGCATGGTGAAATTCTTCTGTTATTCCATTCTTTATTATTCTGTTGGAATAACCTGTCTACGTGGACAACCGCATGCATGGTAAAAATTCTTCTATTATTCCATTCTTTATTATTCTGTTGGAATAACTTGTCTACGCGGACTACCACATGCATGGTGAATGACCCTTCGTATTCATTCTTTATTAAATTGTGGAAATGATCTGTCTACGTGGATTACCGCATTGCGGATGAAAATCCATTTGCAGTTTCATATATTCTATTATACTCGTATGAGATATCCTTTCTTTTGTACTCGTCATGGAATATCGTTTTCTTTTGTATTTTCATTTTATGAGAACTATTCACGGGTACTATTCACAAAGTACTATTCATAAAGTACTATTCACGAGTACTATTCAAAAAATACTATTCATGGGGTACTATTCCTGAAGTACTATTCACGGGGTACTATTCACCCGTGTACTATTCACCCGGAGTACTATTCATGACAAAAATTGATTTCTTTTCAATCCAAATCATTTTTGATACAATATCATTCTTGAATTTTACTCCACAAAGCAGTATCAGGTTGGCGATTTGATAATTATTGAATTCTAGATAAATTAAATTATAAATCTATAACAATTTATCCTTTGCTTTCTTTTAATTGAATTCTTATATCATTGTCATCATCCTCATGCATATATTGTGATGAATGTCATATTTGGCTTACGTGCATAGATGGACTGTTGATTGGTATGATTATGACTAGGGATCATTTGGTATAATCATGACCCGTAATGTTATAAATGATGTGGTAAAAGTCCTCATTGGCCCATAGTACATTGATGGACAGTTATTGGTATGATTATGACCAGGGATTATTCTATATAATCATGACCATTGATGATTACATGAATATCCTTGGCCCATAGTGCATGGATGATTCGATGATGTGGTTTATTTATTAAGCTGAGTCTCAGCGATAAAGTGGATGAAAAACTTTTTAAATCATAGAAGATAGTAGATATCATGCTCTACTTGACTTTTCTAATGGATTGCTTATTCCACTGCAGTTAAACTTGATGTGTATTGTATTTTATCAGTTTAACATTGTTGAAGGCTAATGATAATTTATTCCGCATTATCTTAGTCATAATATTTCTTACTGGGCTAGTTGAGCTCACCCTTTTCTTTCACTGTTCTCTTCAGGAAATGAGAATATAGCTGGGACTCGTCAGGGAATGGATTGACGGTCCAGATGGTTGTTTTAGTAGTCCACACTATTCCGCTGAAATAGTGTGATAATAATTGTAATGAGGACTCCATTGAGAGTGGATATTGTCTAGAAGGCAATATTCTTGTTTAAACTCTCAGCTATGTTTTGTCTTATGTTGCACGATAGTTGTATAATTAAGTTTGTATCTGATTTATGTACCATGTATTTGGCGAATCAAGATAGGTGATTTATACCTATTTTTGGGGCGTCACACTACACAACAATGTCCCACAAGAACCAAGGATTTGTAATCACGAGTGACTACTACGCAAGGCAGAACACCAGATATAATTTGAAGCTTGAAGACATAGGATAAGGTTCCATCTTCCTGATTTTGTACAACCTCTAATCCCATGTCATTGCGTAGCTCACGACACCTCAATCGGATGCTCGGATTGAAGTTCTGCAAGTTCGAGCAGACATCACATTTTACGCATGCACGTACTTCGAGACGACAGGACCTGCGGAGCTTGGGCACCCCGGGTAGCTACAGGTGCATCTGCGGCTATCGTAGGTACACATACGGCTCCCCTCTATAAATAGAGGGCTTGGGGTGGCCATATTTTAAAGAGAAAAGGCGAGGAAGCCCTATCCAATTTGCTTTGTACACACCCCATATTTAGTGCTTTCTCATTTTAAACACTTGTGAGCTCACATATAGCCATATTTTTACCAGGGGGAGCCGAGTGTTTATCCACTTAAAGCTATAGAAATCTTCTTTAGCAGTCCACTGTAAGCCTTCTTACACATTTTAAAGCCTTTCTCTTCATCTTTGCACACATTCTTCTTCACGTTGAGAGTCATCTTGTGTGTGTATGCCTAGACTTCGGTCTATGGCTTTCATTTCTATTTGTGTGTGTGTGTGTATATATATATATAGCGAAAAATCGCTGAAATGATAAATCGAGCCGGGATCGATATATATCCTGTGTGTTTACCGCTTATATATATATATATATATATATTACATTTCTGTCAGGCCTGGAGTTTACTTCGTGGCCTTTTACTGCTTTATTTACATTCTGTCCCGCCAAGAGTTTACTTCATGGCGGTTGATCGTTTTTACTTCTTTATTTACATTTCGTCCAACCTGGAGTTTACTTCGTGCAGGTTGATCGTATTTATTTCTTTATTTACATTTCTGATCCCCCATAGAGGTGCTTCGTGTTGGTTGATCATGTCTCTCTATATATATTTATCTCTTTTATATATTTACATTTTTGTCCCCGTGGAGGTGCTTCGTGGTGGTTGATTATTTCTATATATATATATATATATATATATATATATATATATATATATATATATTTATTACTGCGTTTCATATAAACTGTGGCATCATGGTGAGCTTAGGAATCATGTGATCATAGATTCAATCTAATGAATCTAGATTCGGTTCTCGTGATGGACATTTTTAGCTGTAAGCAGCTTGTAAATTATTCAAGGTGTTTGAATTTCCTTAGATAGCTTTCATGCCCATGAGGAGTTTGGCACTACTATATATTATTTTCTCGAGGATGCTTCACATCTCAAAAATAAAAGCAACCAAGTCGAACATTTAATAATAAAATGGAAGTATCAAAGGCCTCAATTACTAATGAGCACAGAGTTTGAAAAACCTCTTTTATAAAATCTCATTGCTATATCTTGGTTAAAATTGAATTTTTCATACAAATTCAAAACCTTTGTATATAGGTGCAAATGAGGCCTTGCACTACTTCCAGATAACAACACATTGACCCACACCCACACCCACACACACACACATACACTCACACACATTCATATAATAGTTTTTTGTAAAGTGGTGATCACCATGGTAACACGGATGTCGAGGGGTGCCTAACACCTTCCCTCCGCATAATCAAGCCCCCGAACCCTAATGAATCTCGGTTTTACAGACCCGTTTAGCAGTGTCACATCACTGGGTCAATGTGCAAACCTTTTCTCGGTTGTGTTGGTGCAACCAGTTAAAAACACCAACTGGCGACTCTTACAATCAAATCATCGACATATACATGTTAGACCTTTTTCACTTGTTTTTTCAAACGAATCTCACCTAACACGAGAACACCAAAGAACAAGAACATAAAAGGGACAAATAAAAATCCCGACGTCGACAGGTGGAGACTCTGGTGGGGACTCCAATAAGAGGGCTTAAGCCGCTACTAAAAGCTTTTTAAAACTGTTATATGCTTGTGTGTGAATGTTACATTTACATTTTTTGATGAATGTGTACAAATGCATTTTACTTACTACACTGGAATATATCTATCTATGATATTAGTGCTTCGTACATGTCATCATTTTCATAAATGGTGAGACACGTTGTATGTGAATGTATGTTGTGTGGTTCCTCCACCAAGAGGATATCCTGTCGGTGTTTGATTACTGGACTCGTAAAGAGACTAATTCCAACGAGGCTCAAGAAAGGAACCACCCAGATTCGCTCCAGTTGAAAGACCGGATTAACTTCCCGTCGAGTAGATTACGATGATCTGGGAACCTTCATGCGAAAAAGCCATGAGAGTAACCTAAAATAGGTCAGCCTTTGATAAACCAAAGATGGAGGAAAGTCTCTTCATGCTTTCCATTTTTCAATTACTTGTAATTTTATTCCATGTTCATCTCTATGTAATGGAAAATATGAAGAATATTTGCACATGCATATTAAGACTTGACATGCTATCAAATGACACCCATTTTACATGATAATATTCCTCAAATGTACACATTATGATATCATGTAAACATTTATACATTCCCTAAGACTATACTACATAAGTTTTTGTAGGGAAACAATTGGGCATGTTACCCGTTCAAAATCCAAAAAGGCCACGAGCTTACAACCAATTATGTCTTTGTCTAACCAATGTAATCCTGCTCCTGTCTCTCGAGAAGAGTTTGACGGATTAAACAAGCCAATTATAGATTTGGCTACTTCGCTTAAAGAATTACATCAATCTACCCTGGGTTTGCGAATACCCGTATATATAGAATCCTCTGCACAAGGTTCAGATAAAACAATTCCTGAACTTCACTTGGATACAACTTACAAAAACCCTGAAAACACCTATCTTAAAGAAGATCTAGACAACGGTGATATCAGGAAGAAAGTCCTTCAAATACAGGAAACCATCCGTTCTATCAAAGGAATTAGAGCACACACGAGTGTTTCCTATGTTGACCTCTGTATATTCCCTGGTGCTCATTATCCAGAGAAGTTCAAAACTCCTGACTTTGAAAAATATGATGGGTTAGGGGATCCTTATACACATTTAAAGGTGTCCATTGGAGAACTTGGATCTTATGTAAAGGACGAGAAGCTCAGAATGCAGCTGTTCTAGAAGAGTCTGACTGGAGAAGCCCGGATGTGGTATACCAAATTAGACAACTCAAAGATCTATAGCTGGGAGGAACTAGCTCATGCCTTCCTCACTCAGTACAGCTTCTAATCTCAAATGGCTCCTGACCAGTATCAGATTACCAAGGTCAAGAAATAATCCACTGAGTCTTTCAAAGAGTATGCTCAAAGGTGGAGGCACCTTGCTGCTAAATTCATTCCTTCCATGACGTAATCAGAAATGGTCATGACCTTTATAGACATACAGGAAGCTCCTTTCTATGAAAGAGTCTTAGCAGGCATTGGCAAGCCATTTTCTAAAATGATCAAACACGGAAAGATGGCTGAGATGGGATTGAAGTCAGGAAAGATTCAAGACCTAGCCGCTCTTAAAGTAGTTGCTGAGCACATCTAGTCTGGAACTTATGGAAACAACCCCCGAAGGGTCCATAAAAAGAAAGAGGAAGATGTTTCCTTGATACTACAAGGTCAAATAGGCAGTCAGAAAATGCCTATCCAGAGGAGAAACTATTCCCCTTTGCAAGCATAGTCTTCAAACCCTCCATTGCCTAAAGGTGGAGAAGTCAAATGCCCCCGAGTGTTCACACCCTTAGGGGACTCACTTGAGAATATCCTTAATCTTCTGACTACTCAGAAGAAAATTACACATCTTCTTCCACCAGCCAACCCGAATGGGAAGGGTTTCAATGCTACTCGAAAGTGTGCTTATCATGTCGGGCCACCGGGACATGACACTTAGGATTGTTGGGCCTTAAAACACAAGATCTAGGACTTAATCGACAATGGGGAGATTTTCGTGACTAAACCTGACCAACCTCATATGCAAGACAATCCTCTTCCTTAACACAAAGAATGAGAGGTCAATATGATTAATTAGAGCAGTGGACAGAGTTCCAATTAAGTTGTTGAATCTTCTTAGATCAGCAAAGATGGTGCTGACAGATGGGATTATGCGCAGTTCTAGTTTATGATGGAGCGAAAGATTAAGGCTCTTTGCAAACAAGTAGATCAATTGGCAGAACTTGTACTGACAATCCTTTGAAAGTGGTTGCACCAAAGCCAATTAACTTACCATTCAGACCACAGTTTCCTGTTTTCAGCCTACACAAAGTCCCATGGAATTATGGGCTGGCTGAAGGATCTACATCACATAAAACTACTACAGTGTCGAAGGAAAATCCACTGTATCTTCCCCATCGGGTGATGAAGCCTACCATCAAATCAAATGGGAAAGTTCCCATGGAGAAGATTGAACAGTTCCTCCATACTATGGGCCATAATGAAGCCAAGGTGGTTTTAATCTTGAGAGAAGCTCCATAACAAATTTCCATACTAGACTTTGTTTTCTCTTCCAAAGATTACAGGAAAATATTGCTAAGGGTCTTGGAAGAAGCCCATTTACCTAAATCAATGAATGTGGAAAAATTCTAACATCTGGTTGATCACATTTTCAACAACAATGTGATATCTTTCACTGATGACGACATACCCGTTGAAGGAACCGGTCATTGCAAGCCGTTGCATATAACGGTTTTGTCCTCCGGATACATGGTTGGACGATTCTTTATAGATGGAGGTTCATCTCTAAATATATGTCCTTATGTTAACTTGGAGAAGATGAATATCAACCCCAAAAGGATCAAAAGTAGCCATACGGTTATAAAAGCTTTTGATGGGTCCCGACGAAACGTCGTTGGAGTGATTGAATTACCAGTTGAGATTGGTCCACATACATTTAGTGTATCATTTCACGTGCTCAGAAAAGCCACAGGATACGACCTGCTTTTGGGAAGACCATGGATTCATATGGCTGGAGCCGTCCCTTCCACCCTTCATCAACAACTTAAGTACATTATCAATAATAGCCTAGTCACTGTTAATGTTGAGCCGGAATGTCCTGAACAAGGCGACATGCCACTAATCAGCTTCAATTCAGAAGTTGAACCAGCCAATTTCCATGCCCTGGAGGTGAGTAACACTTATTACCATCCCATTGGGGTGCCACCTCTCACACCCAAGATTTTTGCCGAAGTAATGTCGGCCACTCAAGAGATGATATCATTGGGTCATCAACTTAGACAAGGGTTGGGCAAAGATCATCAGGGTATTAAACACCCGATTCAAGTACCCAGTCAAATAGGGACATCTGGATTAGGCTATTCTGCTAGCTCCAGTCACAAGAATCCTCATAAGCACAAACAGATTCCTTCAACTTTAGCCACACGATGATTGTCTACACTTACAAATCCTGAGCTTGTATAGTCTCCGGTAAAGGTTCTAACCCATGTTATGGCTATGCTATTTCCCAAACTGATACCGGTTAAAGCAAAAGAGGTCCTGATTCCTGATCCCATAGTGGAAGAAGAGGAACGGAGACAAAAACAAGACATCGCCAGGAGATTGTCTCATCTACGCATCCTTTTTCATGATGAGCACACAAATAGATACACTCCAGACAATGATTGTCCCGATATTATGGTTTTAATTAAGGAAAAGGAGGATGATAATAGCCCCTCCATCACTGCAGTCCATCAGGACTTTACCCTCGATAATTGGAGCAGCACTCCATGCATTGGTCAACGAGGGTAAAACGGGCAGAATTCCATCTGCCCATGTAGATAACTTTAGCTGCTTACTTTTCTGTACAATATTAGCAGTTATTTTATCAGTACATGCTAACACTTTTGTATGATTAAACAGTTTCATATATTAAGTGAAAGTATATTTTGTTTTAGGACTCTGAATTTAGATGTGTCTGTACTTGCTGATGAGGTGCCTTTTCTTCACAAGGACTGTAACTTTGATGAAAAGTTGGACTCAGACTTGATGAAAATACAAGAGGACATTGAGATACCTTAGAAGATCAAGGAATGCTTCAAAGACAAACCTAAACCTAACCTTGATCAAACCACATCTTTCAATCTTGGAACCTTAGAAAACCCTAAGGTAATCTAGATTTGTTCAGACCTCACTCCAAACCAAAGGAATGACATGGTTTCATTACTAACCAAATTCCAGGATGTGTTTGCATGGTCTCACGAAGACATGGTGGGTTTTTCCACCGAAATTGTCCTTCATCGCCTTCCCATTAAAGAGGGATTCAAGCCAGTTAGGCAGAAGCTCAAGAGATTGAAACCTGAGTGGAGTTTAAAGGTTAAAGAAGAAATTGTGAAACAATTTCAAGCGGGCATCATCATGGTGTCTACATACCCTGAATGGCTATCAAACATAGTCCTCGTGCCTAAACCAGGAGGAAAGGTGCGAGTTTATGTAGATTACCGGGATCTGAACAAATCTTTCCTTAAGGATAGCTTCCCCATGCCAGTTATCCACATTCTTATTGACAATATTGCTCAATACGGCATGTACTCCTTTGCGGATTGCTTCGTGGGGTATCATCAGATTATGGTTGCTGAGGGGGATCGTGAGAAAACTACTTTTATCACGCCTTGGGGAACTTTTTGTTATAGATGGTTGTAATTTGGCCTCATCAATGCCGGAGCAACCTATCAGTGAGCTATGATGGCTCTTTTCCATGACTTAATGCACAAAGAGATAGAGATCTACGTGAATGACATCATTGTCAAATCCCAAAGGGAAGAAGACCACTTAGATCATCTCAGAAAGATTTTCAACAGGTTGTGTAAGTACAATTTGAAGTTGAATCCAGCCAAGTGTGCATGTGGTGTTAAATCTGGCAAGTTGCTAGGTTTCCTAGTCAGCCACAAAGAGATTGAGCTAGATCCCACCAAAATCCATGCCATCAAGGAAATGCCCATTCCTTAGATAGAGAATGAAATACGGGGATTTTTGGGAAGAATAAACTTCATTAGCAGGTTTATTTCTCAACTCACAACAACCTGTGAGCCCATCTTCAAGCTGTTAAGGAAGAACTCCTCCATGAAATAGAATGATCAGTGTCAGAAAGCCTTCCATACAATTAAAGAATAGCTGGTTAACGCTCCTCTCTTGGTACCTCCCAGGGATGATGTTCCCCAGTTCATGTACTTGTCCATCAATGACAATGCCAGGGGCTGAGTGCTAGGACAGAAAGACAAGAGAGGCCAAGAGCGAGCTATCTACTACCTCAGCAAAAGATTCAACAACAGTGAACATAAGTACACTCTGATTGAAAAGACTTGTTGTGCTATAGTATGGGCTTCCATGAGGTTACAACATTACCTTCATGGTCATACAACCTATCTTATATCTCGCGTGGATCCTCTCAAATACGTGTTCAGTAAGCCCATACTGAATTGTCAGCTGTCCAGATGGCAGTTGATTCTGCAATAATTTGACAACGTCTACGTGATGCAAAAGTCCATTAAAGGACAAGGAATTATGGATCAACTAGCCGCCGCACCCACAGGGGATTACAAACCCTTAAAAATATACTTCCCCGATGAAGGGGTCATAGCAATTCAGCAATAACATCAGTACGATGCATGCCATACGTGGAAAATGTATTTTGATGGAGCTGTTAACATAGAAGGTTCTGGAGCTAGAGTAGTTCTAGTATCTGGTACGAGGGAGCAGTATCCGGTCACCATCAAATTATAGTTTATCAGTACCAATAACACAGTCGAGTATGAAGGTTGTATCATGGGGTTAAAACTTGCTCACTCAATGGGCATCAGACGGTTAATTGTCTTTGGGGATTCGAGTTGGTAATCAAACAAACCACGGGAATCTGTCAAACCAAAGAGCTACATTTGCTGCATTACCATCGACAAGTTTTATAGATGGCTTCGGAGTTCAAAGAAGTAAAATTCCTCCACATTCCTCGGAATAGGAATGCTTTTGCGGATGCGCTAGCAACTTTGGCCTCCTTGATCAACGTATAAGACAAGTAAAACATACCAAGCATCCCAGTTCCCCTACAAATGCCTCCAACCTATGGGAACTATGTTGGAGAAGTATCAGATGAGCTACCTCTCATCCAACACCCTTGGTATCAGCACATCAAGGGGTATCTACGAGATGGATCTACACCCGCTGAGGCGAACCCGACTAAAAAAAGGCGGATCCATCGATTGGCTATAAAATTCTACCTGAGCGGAGATGCAGTCTACAAAAGAGATGCAGGATTAGGTCTCCTTAGATGTCTAGACAAAGACCAAGCTCAGAGGCTCATGGATAAAATCCATGGTGGAGTATGTGGCCCACACATGAGCGGACCCCTACTTGTTAAGAAGGTCCTCAGAACAGGGCATTACTGGCTTACTCTCAAGGTTGACTGTGATGATCACGTTAAGAGATGCTACCAATGCCAAATTCATAAGAATGCTATCCACGCCCCTCCAAGGGAACTCCACAATATGAGTTCACCCTAGCCCTTCTCAATGTGGGGAATGGACGTGATCGGCCCCATCGAGCCCAAAGCTAGTAATGAGCATCAATTTATCTTCACCGTGATCAACTACTTCACCAAATGAGTAGAAGAAGCCTCCTTCTCCATGGTTACCAAAGAAGTCATCATTACTTTCATTAGAAACAATGTCATTTGTCGATATGGACAACCAGAGGTAATTGTATTAGACAATGCTAAGAACCTCAATAACAAAATGATGGAGAAGTTATGCAGTAAATTCCACATCAAACACCTTAACTCTGTCATCTACTGTCCAAAGATGAATGGTGTTGTTGAAGCAGCTAATAAAAACATCCAGAAGATCATGCAGAAGATGTTCGCCAACCACAAAGGATGGCCTGGCTTGTTGCCTCTGACTTTATTAGCCTACTGAACTTCAATATATACTTCTATTGGGGCAACCCCCTACTCATGGGATGGAAGAATTGCTTCCCATAGAGGTGGAAATGGAATCCCTCAGAGTGTTGATGGACGCTCAGCTGGATAAAGATCAATGGGTACAAGATAAATATCACCAATTGTCTCTAATAGACGAAAGGCGAATCGCGGCTATCTTCCATGGTCAATTATATCAACAAAGGATCGCCATATCCTACGACAAAAAAGTCCGGCTATGGAAATTTAAACAACATGACTTGGTTTTTAAGAAGATCATTAACAACCAAGATCAATCTAAGGGAAATTTTGCTCCAAACTGGGAAGGCCCGTTTGTTGTCAAGGAGGTATTGACAGGAGGCGCTCTCAGATTACAGGAAATGGACGGCGATGAATTTCCACAACTTATCAACTTGGACACCATGAAATGGTACTATGTCTGAGGTTACCATCAAGCAAACATCCTGGTTTTGGATCATCAGTTCACCAGTCATTCAGGTTTTTTAACCCTTTCTTACATACAAAATCTCCTTCATACTCCTCTGCCCCATCAGGGAAACATACTCTTCAAGCCAGCAGCCTGGTTTCACTTCATTTCAAACCATTCATATAATTTTGGTTATCCCACCAGGGATTGAACCTTTCACACCTGCAGTTTGTCCTAAACATAGGATCAAACTTTTTCACACTTGCAGTTTGTCCTGAACATAGGATCAAACTTTTTCCACTCTGATTTGTCCCAAACATGGGATCAAACTTTCTTTCCCCATGATTTAGCTTGCATGGGATTAAACTTTTCTTCGGTTATAAATCGTCCTGAGGGGCGAACTACGTCGACCTGATCTCCCTGATACCCGGAAGTACGTAGGCAACCATACTCTATATGGCTCGGTCGCAATTAAAAAACAAAAATAAAAAAAACATTTCTGCCCTTTCTCTACAAAAACAAAAACAACAAAAACATTCCTACACCCTTTTAAATTCAGCGTTGAACCTCTTACATCAGGTTCGAACTACGCAGACCTGATCTCCTCTTCAATAAGAGTACGTAGGCAGCCATTTATGGTTTGGTCTAACCCCCTACGAAAAAAAAATACTTATCACCTGGTACTAAGATCAAACTTCAATCCACCACATTTCATCAGCTTTAGACTAAAAGGATGGAATTACCTGGCCTTCCTATAAATGGGAGAGTTAGCGACCATCTAAGTTGTGGTTGATTCCTTGAAGGGCAACACCAATCTATAAGAGATGGAACTAACTGGGCTCCGCTTAAATAGGAGTACTGGCGACTATCTGTGGTACGACCAATCTCAGGGAGAAAAAGTCACACTCCTCTACACATTTCCATACAGAAACCAATCCCAAGACACCAAAGAGGGTACTGATACAAATAGATCAGTGATCCATTCGGAAAGATCCTGTAATGTCTGAATATCCATACATCAAGGATGAGATCAAAATATATCTAGATCACAAGCCCTGAAGAAACATTCAAATATCAAGCAAGTATCAAGGCATAACTAAAAGGGAAGTGAATCAAAATATATTTCCTTACCATATATAATGTTGTTTGATATATACATATGTGTTGTACATGAAAAAATGGCTAAGCTAGTTTGTGAAAGAAAATACAAGTCTATGTACGGATCTGTATGTTTGTGGACTATCAGATCTAACATAGCATCTCTCTCCGAAGAAGGAGGTAACATTGCAAGCTCATGCCCAATGGTATCTACACGAGCTAGCAGATCCGAGGCGAATTGTATGGTGGCATGATGTTCATTAATGTATGCACTCATATCGACAAGGATGCCAGTCGTAAGGGATCTCATCCGTTGATGTACATGTTAATGAAGATTAGGCAACCCTGACAACACCGACTGTTGGTAGTAACTCTAACAGAATAGCAGAAAGACCTGGCGGTACAAACCCGGGAAGAACATCCTCATCAAGGAGGATCGATGATGGAATATGTTATACACATCCTCAATAGATAAAGCTATATCCCCATAGAATCTCTTGTACATGAGATATACATCTTCAATGTGAAGTCTGTATTAAGGATTAAGGACTTTGGTGATAATCCCAACGTCCTAGAAGCTCCTGAGAGCACTAGATTGCACGTCTAAGACAGTTCATCAAAGTTGTTACTAATAACCGTCAATCCCGGTAGAAGCAACAAGGAACCGACAATCATCCCGTCATGTTGGAGAACAATCCAACGAACCACATACATTTGCATCATATTATTATGCATTGCATCATAATCATCTTTTCATATTTCAAGTGTATAGTATTCTTTATCCTATCCATGCCATTACATTTCATGAATATGATAAAGAGGGGCATCTGTAGACACTCAAAATTTTACGCCTACACATTATCGACATTGCGAGAAGTGAAAATCTTCTTCGTAGATCACCCAGAAGACATCTCAATTTAATCCCGGAAATACCACCGAAATTTTAGTTTTAACCCCGGAAAACACACTGGGAGTATCATTTCCCACCTCGGAGATAACCCCGGGGAAAGTAGTGCAAATACCAAAAATTCCACCAGAGAAGGCCGATTCATCTTGGAGATAACCCCAAGATGTTCAATCTTAGTCCCAAAAACAACACCGGGAAAGACAATTTCAACCTTGGAGATAACCCCAAGAAGTGCAGTTGCAGCTGCGGAGATAACCCCGGAGATGCTCGTTTCAACCCCACGCAGTTAGCTTCAACCTCGGGACTCACATCAAGGCACTCAACTCCCAAACCCGAAGATAATCCTGGGAGGATAGACACACCTCAGAGACAACCCTGAGAGCATTCAGCACTTGCAGTAGCCCAATCTCAGAGATAACCCTGAGCAACGTCTGCTTTATCAGCCAAAATCGGAGATAACCCCGGTCAAGGGCAAAATCATCAAATTGCCACCTCAACCCCACATGGCGCCGTCTCAATAAAAAACAGTTAACATACATTCTACACAACAATGTCCCACAAGAACTAAGGAGTTGCAATCCCGAGTGACTACTACGCAAGCCAGAACACCGGATAGAATTTGAAGCTTGAAGACATAGGACATGATTCCATCTTCTTGACTTCGTACAACCTCTAATTCCATGTCATAGCATAGCTCTCGACAAAGGCAGTCTGAAACAGGTCTTATACACCTCAATCGGATGCTCGGATTAAAGTTCTACAAGTTTAAGCGGACATCACATTGCACGCATGCACGTACTTTGAGATGGCAGGACCCGCGAAGTTCGGGGCACCCCGGGCAGCCGCACGTGCATCTGCGGCATCCGTAGGTACACCTGTGGCTCCCCCCTCTATATATAGAGGGCTTGGGGTGGCCATATTTTAAAGAGAAAATGCGAGGAAGCCCTTTCCAATTTGCTCTGTTCACACCCCATATTGAGTGCTTTCCCATTTTAAACACTTGTGAGCTCACATATAGCTATATTTTTACCGACGCGAGCAAGGATTTTATCCACTTAAAGCTATAGAAGTCTTCTTTGGCAATCCACTATAAGCCTTCTTACACACTTTAAAGCCTTTCTCTTCATCTTTACACATACTATTCTTCACGTTGAGAGTCGTGTTGTGTGTGTATGCCCAGACTTTGGTTCGTGGTTTTCATTTTTGTTTGTATATATATATATATATATATATATATATATATATATATATAGATTTATATATATATATAGACTGACATTATCGAGTTATGCCTCGATTGAGCCTGGACTCACGTCCGGAGCATTTATTTGCTTATATATATATATAATTATTAGATTAACCTGGATTTTATATCCGGAGCGTTTATTGCTTATATATATATATATATATATATTTATATTTATATTTAAACTATTGTCGAACTTTATTCGATGAGCCTGAATTTTACATCCGGTGCGTTTACTGCTTTTATATATATATAGTGACAAATCATTTGAAATGATAAATCGAGCGGGATCGTTATATATCCCAATAGTTCTACGCTTTTATATATATATATATTTACATTTCATCAGGGCACGAGTTTACTACTTTATTTACTTTTTGTCCATACGAGTTTACTTCATGGCGGTTGTTAAATTCTTTATCGCTTTATTTACGATCCGTCATTGGAGTTTACTTCGTAGTAGTTGATCGTATTTATTGTTTTATTTACATTTCTGATCCCCTATAGAGGTGCTTCATGGTGGTTGATCATGTCCAGTATATATATATATATATATATATATATATATATATATATATATATATATATATATATTTTTATCCCCTTTATATATTTACATTTTGGTCCCCATATATATATATATATATATGGTTGATATATATATATATATATATATATATATATAACTGCTTACTGCTTTTCATATAAACTACGGCATCATGTGAGCCTAGGAATCATGTGATCACAGATTCCGATCTACTGAATCTAGATTCAGTTCCCGTGATGGACCTTGTAAATTATTCACGGTGTTTGAATTTCCTTAGATGGCTTTCATGCCCATGAGGAGTTCGGCACTACTATATATTATTTTCTCGAAGATGCTTCGAATCTCGAAAATAAAAGCAACCAAGCCGAACATTTAATAATAAAATAAAAGAATCAAAGGCCTCAATTACTATTGAGCACAGGGTTTGAAAAACCTCTTTTATAAAATCTCATTGATATATCTTATTTAAAATTGATTTTTTCATACAAATTCAAATCATTTGTATATAGGTGCGAACAAGGTCTCGCACTACTTCCAAATAACAGCACATTGACCCACACACACACACACACACACACAAACACACATATATTCATATAATAGTTTCTTGAAAAGTGGCGGTTACCTTGGTAACACAGATGTCGGGGGGTTCCTGACACATTTCCTCCGCATAATCAACCCCTCGAACTCTAATAAATCTCGATTTCACAGACCAGTTTAGCAATGTCACATCACTGGGTCAATGTGCAAACCTTTTCTAGGTTGCGTTGGTGCAACCAGTTAAAAATACCAACTGGCGACTCTTACAGTCAAATCGTCGATATATACATGTCAGACCTTTTTCACTTATTTTTTCAAACAAATCTCACCTAACATGAGAACACCAAAGAACAAGAACAGAAAATGGACAAATAAAAATCCCAACGTCGACACATGACATAGGGTACTTTAGGCTGATCACCTATTGTACTCGTTTTAATGGATTATCAGTTTAGTACTGTTAATTCAAATAGAAGTTCATAGTCCTTAGTGACTGCTCAGTATTCATTACTTTGAAATCTTGAATTGAATAAACGTTGAATATTATTGATATCTTTCAGTCCATAGCGACCTTTATTGAGAATTGTTGATAATCCCTGAATTATTATTCATTGGCATACCCTTCAAGATTAAACTCTATATATGACTTTTCATTATTTCGATATTACTTGCTAGGAAAAATTGTTGCTCATCCTTGCTTTCCTTATAACTTTTAATTAAGGCAGAACGTGGTGAGCCCTCTGGCAAGGACAAGGTTAAAGAGATGGCTTTAGAGTAGTTAGTTTTATAGTACTAGGAATTTACTATTACTTTTATGTTGTAGAAGAACTTATTTATTATGATATATTAAGTTATATTTAATGTAAGTTGTCATGTATTAGTAATGGTTGCGAGACCGTAGGATAAGAATAATTATGTTATAACAATGTAATTTATTCTACTATTCTGTTGTGATGATTTTAGTATGATATTAGAGTTAGCACGTGACGAACCAAATTCGAGATATGAATGTCTGAATTTGAGGGCGTCACAGGTTGGTATCAAAGCTTTAGTTATAAACCTTAGGAGCGAGAGTCCTTAGGTTATATGTGACAACCCGAATTTTTATAAGTTATTAAAATAATAATTTAATAATTAAAATTCTTATTATGAGGTGTGTATATTTTGAATTATGTGATTTGGTGTGAAGAGAATTATATATTCATATGTTGGAGAAAATGAGATTTAATAGTTAATTAAACTATTAAAGAAATTAAATAATATTAGTTAATTTAATTAAGTAAAATTATATTATGAGATAATATAATTTTAATTGTTATGCCTTATGGGCAATGGAAATTATTATGAGTTAAGTTTCATAAATAGTGTGAATAATTCACTTAATTAAAATAGTGAATTAATACAAGTATAATTGATTTAATAAAGTGAGAAGCTAATATATTGCATGAAAATGTAAATGTTAGTATAATGCGAGTAAAATATTTATTATGTACATTAAATATTTTAGTTGGAAACTTTATGAAATAAAATGAATATTTATGGTATTAAATAAATATTTGATGAAAATTATTATGGGATAATTTATTTAAGTGTGATAAAATAGATGTGATTTATACGCGAGTATAATGGTGATATTCTAATTTAATTAAATAATTAAATTAGAGGAGTGAAATTTGTTAAATAAATTGTGACAATAAAACTATATTGTAAGACCCAAATTTTTATAAATAAAGATGAATTTTCTATAAATATTATTTTTGAATATTATGGAATAATTTGATATAATGTTATAGTTATGGGTAATATTTATAAATTTTGCAAAGTATGCAAGTGGTTATATTATATTCGATTGGTTGGGAATATTCGGTTTAGCGGGAATATTAAATACAACTACTCAATCATTGGTGGACCCTAATGTAATTATTGTCGGATTGAGAAAACGACAAAATATTTTATTGAAATAACGGTGGAAGTTTTACCGTTGAATCTTTGTTGAACTACTTGGTAGTAAAAGTACAGTAATACATGTGGTTGCATAGTAGCACACGGTATTGATTATTGATGCTTATGTGAGAAGTCACTCAGTTTGATTCCATTATTGTCATGAATTATTATAGCGATAATGACTTTTTGTTTTATTCGTATTATTAACGTAATAAAACAGAAACATCTTTTTATATAAAACAGAATACTTTATTAAAGTTATTTTATAAATAAAATATATTATATTTTATTATGCATAGTGTTGCATATAGTGTTTTGCATAGTGTTTTGCATAGTGTTTGCATAGTAAAATGTTTTTATATAAATAGAATATATTATATTTTATTTAAAAGATTTTGCTTTAAATATGGACCGTCAGATTAAAGTAAATCAATCTGGACCGTTCATGGATTAGTTACTATGCATTCCATTTTCCTATAAATAGAAGCTCATTCCTTCATTATTTTCTTACTTAATTAATTGAAACTCTGAGAGAAATTATAGAGAGAAGCTATAGAGAGAAAGTTATAGAAAGAAGAAGAATATTACTCTGCTTTCACTACTTCTATATTAGGTTCTTTTACGGTAAGGGGTGTTATTCTTTCTTCTTGAAGAGAACTTACATTATTCCATTCACTATTATTCATTGGAATAACTTTGTAAAAGTGGAATACCCTATACATAACTTTGTATCTGGCACATACCCTATACTTGGTGAAATCTTTATGTTATTCCATTGCTTATTATTACATTGGAATAACTTTTGTATCTGCATTTTAGCCTATACTTGGTGACATTCTTCTATTATTACATTGGAACATCACATGTCATGTGTTTTTTACAGGACTGGTTCCGCTCTTTATTATTATTCTTTGGAACATCCTGCATGTGTGTTTTACACCTGACTGGTTCCGCTTTTATCATTCATTTGAATATCCTATCCGTGTGTTTTACACCGGATCTGGTTCCATCTTTATTATTCTGTTGGAACATCCTCACAGCCGGTGTGAATTTCACGACTGGTTCCGTTATTATTATTATTACATTGGAATAACTTTTATACATCTGCAATCTGCATGCATGGTGATTTCTTTTGTTA
Source organism: Panax quinquefolius (assembly GCA_020205615.1). Lineage (NCBI taxonomy): Eukaryota > Viridiplantae > Streptophyta > Magnoliopsida > Apiales > Araliaceae > Panax > Panax quinquefolius. Next base: position 68,587,674 of record CM035152.1, on the reverse strand, counting down.
TTCCATTCTTTATTATACCCAGTTGGTTAAAACTTTGACTTCTATACTCCATGAAATTAGTAGAATATCCTTGATATTTGCGTTTCATCCAATATCTTTCATGGAAATATTCTTCCGATCATTCTTGAATTTTACTCTACAAAAAGCGATATCATGTTGACAATTTGGGCGTTAATAATTCACGGATAAAATAATTTTTGAACTTGTTTTATTGAATTCTTATATCATTGTCATCATCCTCATGTTTATATTTTTTTTTTAAAGTCATCTCATGGCACCTGTAGAGCATGGATGGACTTGGTATGATTATGACGACGAGGATTATTCGGTTGTAATCATGGCCGTAATATTACAAATGATGTGGTAAAAATCCTCGGTGGCCATAGTGCATTGATGGACGAGTTGTTGGCATGATCATGACCATTAATGAATACACAACTATTCTTGGCGTAGTAGTGCGGGAATAATTGTGGTCGTGATACTAAAGAATATCCTTGGCCGTAGTGCGGGGGTGATTCGATGATGTGGATTATTTATTAAAAGTGAGTCTCACTATATATGATGATGAAAAACCTTTTAAATCATAAAAGATAGTAGATTTTATTTTCTACTTGACTCTTTTAATGGATTGCGTATTCATTGCAGCTTAAACCGGTTTATACATTGTATTTTATCGGTTTAACATTGTTGAAGACTATTGATAATTTATTACGCATTATCTTAGTCATAATATTTCTTCTTTGGGCTAGTTGAGCTCACCCTTTCTTTCAACGTTTCTCTTGAAATGAGAATATGGTAATTTGGGACGAGTCGGGAAACGCAGTGATGGTCCTGAAGATAGCATTAGTAGTCCTCACTATTTTGTGAAATAGTGTGATAATAATTGTAATGAGGACTTTTGTTTGAGTTTGTATAATATCTAGTAGACGATATTTGTATTTAAACTCACGATTTATGTCGTATTGTACAAAACGAGTATGTTAATAAGTTGTATTTAAATTCTGTACCATGTAAGTGGCGACCCAAGATGGGTGATGTATACCTAATTTTGGGGGCGTCACATATATGATAAATGATTTATTAACATAAATTAAAAGAGTTTTAAATTTGATTTTACCAAACAAAGTCTTAGAGCTTTTAAAATTCTTGCTTTACCAAACAAGGCTTAAGGAATAATTAAGTCATTATTTTAAGTGGTTTTACCAAACAAGGCATAAGGGTTGTAAGTTATTAATTTTTTAAAGTGGTTTAGCCAAACAAGCCTTATGGCTTTTGATTTTCAAATAATATAACTGACATCAGTTATATATGTATTTATGTTGTACATTAATTGGTATTATAAGTATACGTATATTATATTATCATATATCAGTTTATATTACGTATTAGTAAAAGAGAAGAAAAGAGAATACAGAGAAGAAGAGGAAGAGGAAGAAGAAGAAGAAGAAGAAGAAGAAGAAGAAGAAGAAGAAGAAGGGGAAACCTTGAGAAAACAAAAGAAAGGCTTTCATTATCTCCATCTTTTCTCCTAATTCAACCTAGGAAGGTGTCAAACTAATCCTTATTCTAAATTAAGATGTTTTGTATTTAGTGTTTGTAAAATTAGGTTTTCATGATTGTGAATTTATATGCATATATGGTGTTCATGTGTTTTCATGTATACGCTTACATGAGATTTTTATAGTTGTTCACAAGTTTTAATTCACAAAGATATGATGAACATGATGAAATCATGTTCATAATGTTTGATTATGAAGTTGTGTTGAAAATTATGATTAAATCTTTTATGTGAGCATGAGTTATGTGTAATATGGGTTATATTATGATATATTATGAGTTATATGGTTGTTCTAGCAATTCAATCCATGTAATTTTGATAAACAACAGGAATTTTGTTCATAATGATTTTCTGTGAATTAATTTCTGAAAAAAATGGCTTTTGAAACTATCAAATTGATATTTGGTTATGATTTATTATTGAAATTGATCATGTATTATGTTATTATGTTAAGAATATGAGTTATCACAATTGGAATTACTTGAATTGGTTTAAAAACGAATTCATAGTGAAGAATTTCGATATGATTGTCAAAAGAAGAGGAAATAAGATAAATAATGAAATTAAAGGTTGAAATCTTTGATGTTTATGTTGTTTATGTGGTTACAAACGTGCTAGAAACATTAGTTTATGTTTTTGTAAATATATTACACCTTGGGTAGGTTGGTATGGTTGTTAGAAAGGAGTGTGTAGGCCTAATTTGGCTTTCTGTAGTGTTCTAGATCAAAAATCGCAAAAATACAGAAGGGACCCCCGCCCCGGCAGGGCCGCCTAGTACAAAAACCCCCGTCCCAGTGGGGGGGGGGGGTGTAATCTGTCTAGCAAATTTTTTTTAAAAAAACTAACCAGACATATTTTACTAAAATGAGCATAACGTTTTCATACGAACTCCGATTGAGGTGATTCAAGATGATCCGGAACGAGGACGAGTAGACCTACAACTTTTGGTATTTAAGTTTTTCAATTTAATGTTTGGAACAGTGGTCAAAATGGCCATCTTTTGGACTATTGTGTTTTCGGGGGCAATCGGAGGGCGTCGGGCATGCACATATGCATGTGTAATGCTTCTGACGATAAAAGATGTTGTTCTAAGTTATAAAAAATGAATGTTAGTAAACATAATGATGCTTAAAATTAATAAATAATGTATTAGATAAGTTGTAGAAGCAGAGTAAGCATATATAAGAGAGACAAATTGGGCGTACGACTAATAAACGTTGAAACGCCGTGATAGGTGTTAATGAACGTAAAAAGTGGTTTAGTCAAATGAAATGAATATTATAAAATATGAAATGAGTTTAATATAAACCCAATAATGATTCCTAGCAAGATTTAAACACATGAATGAATTTTGAATATTACATAAGTCGAAAAGTTAACACAATCTAATTGAACATTGTGTGCTAATTAACATGAAGGATTATGAGACGTGGAGTAAAGTTTACATTACAATTACTATGTGTTGTTATGTGACAATTAGTTGATGTGTATAATTATATAATTGTGTAGGGCACATGAAGTGCAGATAACTGTAAGCTGTTAAACTGTTATTGGTAAACAACGATCAAGGCAAGTCTTTCCGTTCCTATTTGTTATATGAACTTGATGATGAACTGTTTTAAATATTTGTTGCAAAGAGCATGATGTGTTCTATATATATTGAAAGTATGAAATGTTAAAGTCAATTTATGACTACGTTGATTGACTAATGAATTTTGAAATGCAACATGTATGTTATGTTAGTCCAATGTTTATGAGATATATGTTGAGCATGTTATTATGTGCTATGTGATGCATGAAAACTGTTAGATTTTGCTGGGCTATCGAGCTCAACCTTGCAAATAACCACTTTTGCAGGTTAAAGATTTAAGGTAAAGTTATGTGCTACTTGAAAGATATGAATTAGATGTGATACTTGAAGATTTATATACTTTGGCTGAGTTATTATTATTCGAAACATGTTTAAGGTTCCGAATAATGTATTAATGTTGAATTGTAATATCGTTTTGCAATGTAAACTCTTGTAGTATTACAATGATTCTGAGATATTTAGATGTAAAGGTTGAAAGTTCTGGGAATGAGAATAGTTTGTGATAGAAAATTTTAATTATTCCGCAAGTTTCAATGGTTGTATTATCGTTTAATGATGTAAAAATTAGAGGTTGAATGTTTTGTTAACGACCGAAGTCGAGAATTAAATTGTATGAATTTTGGGGTCGTTACATTATAATTTAGGAGAACTTAGAAGATAGAGAGGAATGAAACTCATGTAGATTTTTCCTAGAGAGAGACTTAGTGTGTTATGGAATATAATTTCATTCTATACAATGAACTTATGATTATTTAACATTCTAATGGAGTTGTTGTTTGTTTTGTCTTATGTTGGTGATTGTAGGATGACTGGCATGGGAGGACCTAGCCGAGTAGTAGAGGAGGAGCCGCGTTACATACACGTGGTATATGAGGCACCTTTGATAGCGGAACCCATATCGGCAGTGGCCCCTATCGATGATGATGATGATGAGGAGGAGGAGACGAAGCCATTTCCCGAAGAGTTTGATCTAGAGGAGGAGCCTATGGGGGAGGAGCCTATGGGGATGAGCCCATGGAGGACTCCAACGAGGCTACGTTCGAGGATCGGATGCTGGGAGGGTATGAGGAGAAAATTTTGGAGCTAGGATGTAGAGTTGAGGAGTTAGAGGCCGAGGCTAAAGAAGGGAGTCCAAGTTGTGACGACCCGAGAATTTAGACAATTTTATAAAATCTTAAAAGATTGATTAAAGGTTATATGATAGACCTAGACTGAAAATAAGTGTATGGAATTGACAGTTCTGTAAAGAAATTTTAAGGATTTCAAAAATTTTGGACAAGACTTGAATGTTTTGATAGACTGTAAGTGATAGTATGGTAATAAGGTATAAGATTTTGGTGGACTTAAAATTCTTGTAAAGAATTATCAGGGTTAAGTATCTAATTGTATACGAGTCGGTATATGTGATCAGTAAATTTTTATTTGTTTAGTTTGTGGTTTAAGGATCAAATTTTGATCAGATAAGTTACATAGGTGATAAACCCTAAATGTACGATAAGAATATGGTGATTAAGTTAGAAAACGCTAACGAACTGTTAGAAACCCTAACGATACGTTCGAAAACCCTAATTTTAGTTCTGGGAATCCGAAACCCTAATTCAAGATAGTAAACCCTAATTCGGGAATTCAAAAGCTAAGTATAATTGGTTAAGTGTTATAAGTTATGGAATAAAAGGGAAATGTCCAATTTACCCTTCAAATTATAGGGAAAAAGACCAAATTGCCCTCAGTGAATGTAAAATGACAAAAATACCCTTTTACTTAAAACTTAAGTAAAAGATTTGTGAAATCTTGTGAGTCATCACTCTATGTTTATCCCATGTGTGTAAAAATCCTACCAAATCAGATATCTTGGACACTTAGCAACATTTGTGGCCATGGATTCAAAAATATAAAAGATTAAAAAGTAAGAAAACTTACTTTGCTTAGCAAACTTGTCCAAGTCCATTCACTCTCTAAAATTTCGAAATCTAGAGTGAGAGAGAGTGAAAAATTTAGCCAAGTTCTGTTCATAGCAAGCCAAGAACAGAAAACAAGGATCAGAATCATAGATCATGCTAAAAAAGGTATAAAACACTAACTCTTGTAAATCCATGTATTTGATGTTAGATGTTGTTTAAAGTTGTTTTAAGGGATGTTATTTAGTGATCCATGATGTAACATCAAGGATCCATAACATCTAGGTGTTAGAAAGTCAAGTTTTAAGAACTGACTATGAACCCTAAAATATGGTCTGACAGCCATATGTCAGGGCTCATAGATCCTTGTGTGTTAATTATTTGCTATGTTTTAAGTTATAGACTTATTCTTTGCCATGAGGAGAGTAGACTGGAAGTGGAATCAAGTCCATACCATGTCTAGATCTGAAGATATGAGTGTTCAAACATGGTTGACCGACCATGGGGACTGATTTCTGGGCAACCTAGAAAATCCCCAGATTTCCATAAAACTCTGACAAGCTTTTCAAGGCCTTAGATCTTACTGTGTTTAAGTGATTAAGCCATGTTGTTGTTTTGATCTTGCAGACTGGTATGAGGACTACACGATTATGCCTTTAGATTACCCATATCATGATCAGGATCAAAATTAATCATGGTCAAACTTGAGTTGACCGACTACCTTATGAAGAAATCTTGAAAACCCAGATTTCTCAAGAACAGCTCCTGATCAGTACTTTGACTGGCTCAAATCATGAGTTGGTTTTGTTATTTGACTGTACTAATGTTATATAGTTGTTCTTTGACATCTATACTACAATTACGAACCATTAGATTACACTAAGTGAACCCAAAATGAAAGTTATAAAGATCAAAAGTAGCTCACTCGAATTGTTCTTCATTTCTAGAAACCCAAAAATGAAGAACAACTCTGACAACGAATTCGAAGGCTTAGATCTCTCTGATCTATTTTAGAGTGACCATAAAACTTGATTGTAGTTGTATTATTACATTTATACTATATGATTAACAAAAATTACAGCCCAGATGGCAACAAGAACACTGATTTAATTTAGGTCAAACTAGGCTCCTAAAAACTGAGTTTGTTGATCTGGGTTTGATGAAGAATACCTATAGCGACGGTTTTGTTGCTATAGGGCCCTTTAGTGACATTTAATTTTCAAAAATTAATTATTTTAATAAATAAATAGAAAAAAATAGTTATTAATTATTAAACATTAAAAATAAATTCCTAAAAATTATTTTAAAGTCAAAAAATGGGTTTTTAATTAATCTGAATATATTTCATAAATATTTAATATTTTTGGAATAATAATGGTATTTAATTTATTTAATTATATTATTAAATAAATTATTTAAAAATGATTTTAATACATGAAAAGCCATGAAAAAAATTATAGTATGGTGCTTAGAAAATATTTTAAGTTATCTTTAATAACTTTTGATATTTTGTGATGAATTTCATTAATAAATTAATATAAATGGTAATTGATTTATTTAATGAATATATTAAATAAATTATGGAAAATTAGAATTAATGATTTAAAAATCATATAAAAATGATTTAAGTGTTATAAAAATATTTTAAGTTATAAAATATAACTTTTTATATTTTATCATGAAAATATTAATATTTTAATATTAATGTGAATTATCGAATAATGGATTTAAATGTTTAAAAATCATATAAATGTGATTTTATGGTATTAAAATACTTTGTAATATTATAAATATATTATAATATTATGTTATGATTTTCATTAATATTAAATATTAAATAAATATTAATGATAAGAGAATAAGGTGGTATTTATATAAATACGATATTAATGAGTTAAAAATAATGACAAATGGTAATAATTACTTAAAAATTATTACGAGTCTTTGAAAAATCTTTTGACTGAATAGAAAATTATAGAAATTAATTGTTAAGTGTTTAGACTGAGTCTTAGTGATTTTAGGCTCGAGAGTTATCTGACTAAACCATCGGGATGTCAGAATTGTGTCAGGTTCAACTTAGACTAAAATAGTTTGACTTGATACCTAGTCATAGGTAGTTTATGGACTTGATAGGATTACGTGTTTATGTGTCTAAGTTATTTATATATATATATATATTTATATATATATATAACAATATTAAACTATGATGATATTATTATAATATTGGAGATCTATATTATCAAAAATAGGTCTTCGGATAAAGCGATATAGAATGCGTAGCAGTAATTAACCGAGCAGGCAAGTTCCTAATCTTGAACTTCTAATTATTGTGCAAGTTTTCTCTAAACTCGACCTCAAGTTGATCTTTCTTTCAATTATGGTTATGACTAATCATTGCTGATTACTATGTCTATGAATTGTTAAATAGCTTTTTGTGCAAATAATGCATGTGTTCATCAGGTATGAAAGCCTGATCACCTTCATTACCATCTAGTCTAGTTATAAATTGTTCCTATTCTTTCTTGACCATTCAATTCCTATTGACTTGGTCGTTCAGTTATAAAAATTTGTTCATGCTAGCTCACAACTATATTGTTGAATGTTAGCCAGCTATTATTCAAATTCTTTCAATCATGATATATCATCAAATAAATTTATACTTGTTGGGCAACCTTTTTGCTCACCCTTGCTATATCATGATAAACATTGTAGATTAAGATGAATACGTCGGATACAAGGAAAAGATAAAGACAAGTCTAGCTTTGGATTAATTGTACAGATAAAGTTTGAAATAGTATTGTATATTAATGTTATTATAAGTCAAATAAGTTATAAATTGTGTATTAAGTGAAGGTTCTCGACCTTGGGAAAATAATGTGTAAGTTTAATGTATAAACAATTTATGTTTATATCTTCCGCAATAGTTATAGAATTAGTATGCCAGATCCGTGGTGATTTAGAACCCGGATTTGGGGTTTTTACATGAGTTCCAGAAACTGAGGGATGAGAACCATCAGAGGAAGTTAGTGATGTAAGAGATGGAGGTGGAGATTGTTCACTGTAAGGAGGCAGGGATCCAGATGGGGACTTTGTTTCACATGTCAGTGGCTAGAAATGTAAAGTTGGCAGGGAAGCTAGAAGAGGTGGAGTAGATAGAGTTGAGCGAGAGGACGGATAAGGAGGCTCTCCGTACTCAGTTAGAAATGGAGGTGATGGGAAGGATCCATTTCGAGGAGAAGTGTAAAGAAGCTAATGATCGGGCTAACGATTTAGAAGATTAGGTAAGATGCAAAAGGAAAAAGATGAACATGATGGGCTATGTTTTGCGCACGACCATGGAGAGATTGATTGATGGGGTATATCATTACCCAGCAGAGCAGGGACAGACCCGACATACCATAAGCCGAGATTTGGTGGCGGACATAACCCCGAAAGAGTACAGGAGCGCTGTGGAGCACGGGATGATAGATTGAGGTCTAGGTGTTAGGAATTTAGTAGTTGTAGTATTTTGTCATGTGATGTATATATCGTAATGTAATCTCAGTCTTTTGTGTAAGATGTGAGATAGTTGTGAACCCCAAGCTTTTGAAAATGTTAGAGGGGTACTATGATTTGTGTTTGTCACCGTCTTTTATGATATTAGGGGATATGTTTTGTCATTTAAGTATGCTAGGGATAATCATATAATGTAATTATTTGGCATATGAATATAAATGACCTTATTCTAGAAACGTGTTATAAAATCTTATTCCTTTTCATTGGAGAAATGTTTAAGTAATAAAACAAGATAATAAAAATGAAAATTTTGTGATGCAAAAAATGCGCCAAGACGTAGACCAGCGACACCGAAAGATTCAGTCAATAATGATGAAAGAGGACAGGTAGATCCTATTCAGAGGCTAGTAGATTTGTTAGGGGAAGCTCTTAGGGGAAGAACCAGTACCACCCATTCCCCAAGTAGTTCTAGTCATAAACTTTAAGGATTTTAGGAGTGTAGGACCTCCAGAATTCGTAGGTCCTACCGATCCTATCGTGGCATAGACATGGATCAAGGAAATGGAAAAGGCCTTCACTATTGCTCGTGTGGGTGAAGACTAGAAGATGACATTTGCAACCTACATGATGTTCGGTGAAGCGAACTATTGGTAGGAGGCAAATTAGCAGAGAGCAGGAGAAGGGATAGTAGCTTGGGAGAGATTTAAGACTCTGTTCTTTGAGAATTACATCCCGAAGAGCATGAAAAATAGGATGGAGGTGAAGTTCTTAGAACTTCAGCAGGGAGATATGACGGTGGCACAATACACGGCTAAGTTCAATGAGCTAGCCCATTTTACAGAACACCAAGTAGTAGATAAAGAGAGAAAGGCTAGACGTTTTGAACAAGGACTGAAACCTTTGTTGTTTAACAAGGTGTTAGTCCTTCAGATTGATTCTTTTGTGACATTTTTGGAGAAGGGCATCATTGTAGAGGGAGGTATTGAAGCCTTGAGTTTGTACAACATGGAGAAAAAGGGTAAGAGCACGGGAAGAGATAGCCGTAGAGGAAGATGCAGCGGATGAAATAATTTAGGAAAGAGAAAATGGGAGAACAACAACAACGAAAATCACAATAATCAAGTAGGAAAGTTTCATGGAGAGTTTAAGAAGAAGGCGGAAGGATGCCCAAAGTGTGGGAGGTATCACCAGGGTGAATGTTGGAAGGGGTGTAGTGTTTGCTACAATTGCGACCAAGAGGGGCATATTTCGCCCAACTACCTGAAGCCGAAGAAGATCAAAGGTTATTTCGCTTGTGGCTCGGCAGACCACCTGATTAAGGACTGCCCAAAGAAAGGAAGTGGCGGAGGAAGCAACCATCAAGGAGGAAGCGGCAAACTGATGATTAGTGGACCGATGACATCCAACCGTCTAATTGCTAGAACGTTTAACATGACTATCCAAGATGCAGTAGCTGCAAAGGATGTAGTGTCAGGTATCATCCCGATCAATGATATAAATGTCTATGTATTATTTGATTCGGGTACCACTTGTTCTTTTTTTCTAAGGAATTTGCTAGTCGACTAAATTTACCCCGATAACGATTAAGAAATCCTTTGAACGTAGAAGTTGTGAATAAGGAGATAATCCATATAGAATATATTTACCGAAATTATCACGCGAACATTAGAGATTATGAACTAAGCGTAGACTTGATCCCGATAAGATTGGGAGAGTTTGACGTAATATTGGGAATGGATTGGTTGTATAACCATGCTGCGATAATTGATTGTCAAAATAAAAGTGTAAACCTTCAGACTCCGAATAAGTCTAAGGTAGTGTTTTATGGTATCTCATCGCTTAAGAAATCGTGTTGCCTTATGATGATGCAGGACAAGAGATTGTTAAGGAAAGGATGTGTAGGTTACTTAACTTACATTTTTGATACTCGAAAAAAGGGAGTCGAAATTAAGGATACACATGTAGTGAGAGAATTTCAAGATGTGTTTCTGGATGATCTGTCTGGTCTTCTGCAAGACAGAGAAATTGAATTCGTAATGGACTTAGCACTGGGAATGGCACCAATTTTGAAAGCCCCATATCATATGGCGCCAATAGAAATGAAGGAATTAATGATACAATTGCAAGAGTTGATGGATACAGGTTATATTCGGTCGAGAGTGTCTCCTTGGAGAGCTCCAGTGTTGTTTGTAAAGAAGAAGGATGGATCGATGAGGGTCTGTATCGATTATTGAGAATTAAACAGAGTAACGATTAAGAATAGATATTTGTTACCAAGGATAGAGGACCTTTTCGATCAACTAAGGGAAGCAAAGTTTTTCTCAAAGATAGATCTACGAACGGGCTATCACCAGTTGAAAGTACGGGAGGAGGACATATTAAAGACGACATTTCGAACTCGTTATGGACATTTCAAATTTTTGGTATTGTTATTTGGGTTGACAAATGCTCCAGCAGCATTTATGGACTTGATAAACCGAGTCTTCAAACCATTCTTGGATAAATTCGTAGTAGTTTTCATCGACGATATCTTGATCTAATCAAAGACGGAAGAAGAACATGCCAAACATTTGAAGATGGTTTTGAAGGCTCTAAGGAAGGAGAAGCTGTAGACAAAGTTTTCCAAGTGTGAATTTTGGATGAAGAAGGTTCAATTCTTAGGACATGTGGTGGATGAGGATGGAATTTTAGTAGACCCTGCAAAGGTGGAAGTAGTGAGTAATTGGGAACAACCAAAGAAGCCAACCAAAGTAAGAAGTTTCTTAGGGTTAGCTGGGTACTATAAAAGATTTATCTAGGATTTTTCTAAGATAGAAACCTCGTTGACCAATCTAACGAAGAAGACGGTGAAGTTCATGTGGACGGACAATTGCGAAGAAAGTTTCCAAGAATTGAAGAAGAGATTGAGTGAAGTGCCTATATTATCCTTACCAGATGATAGGAGAGGATTTATGGTGTATAGTGATGAGTCGTACAGAGGACTTGGTTGTGTACTAATGCAACATGGCAAGGTCATTATGTATGCATCACAACAACTAAAGGATTATGAAAAATGATACCCTACTCATGACTTAGCGTTAGTGGCAGTAGTTTTTGCGTTAAAGATTTAGAGACACTATTTGTACGGAGAAAAATGTGAGATATACACGGACCACAAGAGCCTAAAATATATCTTTACTTATAAGGAGTTGAACATGTGTTAGAGAAGGTGGTTAGAATTAAACAAGGATTACGACTGCGATATTCTGTATCACCCGGGAAAGGCAAACATAGTGGCCGACGCGCTAAGTAGGAAGGGAAGGGAGAAGTTATTTCAACTGACAACTCAAGAGGAGTTAATAAGGGATATAAAGAAATTAGAGATAGAACTAAAGGGACTGGAGAGGTCTAAAGAGAAATTATTTGCGGTAGAAGCTCGTCTAAACTTATTGGACAAAATAAAAGAATCATAAGAGAAGGATGAAGAACGCGAGAAAATCAGGAAAAGGATCACAGAAAATGAGGAAGAATAGTTCAAGATGGATAAAGACGGTATTTTGAGATTCAAAGGAAGAGTGTGGGTGCCAGCAGTAACCGAGTTGAGGGAAGAAATTTTGCACGAAGATGTACCAAGATTTGAGGCAACATTTTTGGTGGCCCAATCTAAAACGAGAAATTGCAGAGTGCGTTAGTAGATGTCTTACTTGTCAACGGGTCAAAGCAGAGCACCAGAGGCCGAGTGGTCTACTCCAACCGTTGGAAATACCGAAGTGGAAATGGGAGCACATTACGATGGAATTCTTGGTGGGAATTCCAGTCACGCAGAAAGGTTTTAACGCCATTTGGGTTATCGAGGATCGATTAACAAAGATGACTCATTTTCTACCGATCAAGATCCGATATAGTTTAAACCAGTTAGCGAGCCTATACGTAAAGAAAATTATTTCACGACATGGAGTGCCGGTATCTTTTATCTCTGACCGAGATCCGCGCTTCACATCAAAATTCTGGAAGAGCTTACAAGAGAAGATGGGAACACAGCTGAGGTTGAGTACTGCTTATCATCCACAAACAGACAGACAGAGTGAGAAAATGATATAAACGCTGGAGGACATGCTTAGGACTTATGTAATGGACTTCAAAAGAAGTTAGGATGATCACCTACTCCTAGTGGAATTTGCATATAATAATAGTTATCATGTGAGTATAGGCATGCCACCGTATGAAGCTCTTTACGGGAGAAAGTGTAGAACACCATTGTGTTAGGATGAAGTCGGGGAACGAAAAATGTTGGGACCAGAGTTAGTGCAACAAACATCAGATGTGGTGACAGTAATAAGAGCAAGACTAGTAGCGACACAAGATCGCCAGAAGAAATACACAAATTTACATCGTCAGGACCGCGACTTTGAATTTGGAATTTACGTTTTCTTAAAAGTATCTCCCTGGAAGGGAAAAATACTATTCGGCAAAAAGGAAAAATTAAGTCCAAGGTTCATAAGACCATTCGAGATATTGAAGCGAGTGGGCAAAATGGCGTACAAAGTTGCATTACCATCTAAATTAGAGCACATACACAATGTGTTTCACATCTACGTGTTGCATCCGTACAAGCCTGACTACAAACACGTGATTTCCTACGAGCCCATTCAAGTGGAGAAGAATCTGGCGTATGAAGAAATTCATGTCCAGATATTAGATAGAAAGGCGCAAACATTAAGAAACAAAATTATATCCTCTGCAAAAGTACTTTGGCAAAACCACGACGTTGAGGAGGCCACGTGGGAATTAGAAGATAAGATGTGAAGGGACTACCCATACCTATTCATGTAACCATGTACAATTCCGAGGACGAGATTTTTATAAGGGGGGAGGATGTAAGAACCGTAAATTTCATGAATATATATTATTTTGATATAATAAGAAAATAAATATTTATTTGAATATAAATATTAATGTGTTGTGAGATGAACAATTCAATTAATTAAAAATTAAATTTATAAGAATAAAGAAAAAATATGGAGTTTATGAGGAGATTGTAAAATGTCTTGTGTGGCATGAGAATGGAAATTTGGATGGTTTAATTTAATTAAGAAATGAATGATTAGTTAATAACTATATTATTAATTAGTTTTTATTGTGAATATTAGAATAATAATGAGCAAAGTAATTTACATAATTAGAGTTATATTTGTTCATTTAATTGATGCGTCAAGACATGTGGTAATATATAGTACCTATATTAAAAAAAAGTGTAGTGTGACACTTTAAGGTAACTATATAATATATAGAAACTATATAGTAAAGTGGAAGAAATTGTAAATAATTCCTTACATGATAATAAGTATATGTGGCAACATTAAAGATGTACTTTATCAAATAATTTTAAATTATTTCAATAAATGAGTCTAATTGGAATAATAGAGTTATAAGAAGATATTAAATTATTAGTGATCAATTAAATTGAGTCCATACATGTTATAAATATTAATTAGACTAAACTAATGTACATGGATTATATGATGTGGATACATAAATAATCCCTAACTTATCATTTTGTAGTAGCATTAACACAGTAAAATTAAAATTTGGAAGTTAAAGGAACCAAACTAAGCATTATAATCACGTTGCTGAGATTTAAAACTCCTCAGTTATCCCAAACAGTGGCCAAACAGTAGCCTATCTTCTTCTTTGCGAAAACTCCAGCTTCCTAGCATTGTGTTGTGATGATGACTACAAGGTTGGCGGTTGGCCAACTCCATTATACGCATTGTTTCCTTCCATTTTCCTTTGAATTAAACCATGGTGTAAGAAGAATAATTGGGCAATGAATTCTTTATATAAAGCACCCTCTTCTTCTTAATTCTTAGTGGCTAAAACTTTTTCTGATAAGTATACATTGAGAGTGAGATCTGCTGAGCATTAAGGGAGTATACTTAGTACATTAAGTAATCAATTAAGCTTCAAAGAGGTATAAAATCTATTTTTGTTCTTAGTTTGAGTTTTTTCGAATTCTTAGCATTTACATGAATTCTCTGTTAATTAGTATGAATTAGCATGTCACTTTGTTGTCTGAGTTGGTATGTATGCTCTGAAGTGTTGCAGTTAGTCTGGTTACAGAATTGGCAATACTTGCTTCAAGGCTCTGTAGAAGTAAAGCCATTTATTTTATCTCGATCCAAGTGGTGCTGCCACACTTCTATAGTAATAATATCGCGTGATCATGCAGGATGTCTATGCAGAATCTTGTTTTAGTGATCCAGTGTTATGATGAGCATGCTACCTTTGTTTGAATATGCATATAGATGACCCAAGCTAGGGAATGATGTTGTTAATATATAGTAAGTCTTTGTAACTTGGTTTGGTGGGCGTATTCAAAGAAAGTATAAGGATTTCGAAACTAGTTTTGATAAACATTGTGTAATACATGATCTGACCTTATGTACTAATTTATCAAGTTTTGATATGCCTTGACATGTGAATCAATATGTTAGTTTATATTGTTGGGGATGGCATAGACTATTCAAGCATGAGTTAAAGAAAAATTCTAAGTAAAAGATCATAATAGCTATGTGTAAATGAAATATGTGTACACTATGTTTTGAACTTGAAAAATGCTATCATGATCTGATTTCATATATCTTTAAGCATGAAAGCATGATTTAGATTATGTGGACTTATATTGCATACTTGAATAAGTGTTACTAACGGACACTTAAAGTTTCAAATACAAACTTGATAAACTATATAGGAAATTGTGAGCATGCTTATATGGTCTAATATGTATATATGAGAGTATGATGTATAGTAAATGAAGTTGTTTTGCATGCTTGGTGGCTTAACATGAGATTTTCACAAGGAACCTTGAAAACTAGTTTTATCAATAACTATGTTACAAGTATTCTAGTATGTGACATCATGATTAGGTTTGTCATGTATGTAAACATGATTAACATGAATACCTAGTTAGTCATATGCATTGTGAAACTAGTCAATGGTGTGACACCCCCAAATTCGGGTAGTCCATTCCCACAGTATATGGTGTTCACTATCAAAAACTATTACATCTAACTACCCATGATAAAGGATAAAGACATAATTTAAATAACTTAAACAATAATATTCCCCATTAAAGGGTTACATCAGTTTTTAAACAATCCCAGGTAATCTAACCTTAACTTATTACATAAGTTTGCGGAATACATCACAAAATAAATTAGGTCTTATAACATAAGTTCAGTAACTAAACGAAACAACTCTTCAACATTTAGACATTCTGCCATTGCCTTTGCTGGAAGATGGCTCATCAGATTTCTCAACTTTAGTTGCAGTGTTAAATGCAAGAGTGAGCAAACAATTGCTCACTACTATAGAGAGTAATAATAATAATAACATGAAAATGAACAACGAATGATGAATAATGGTTAACTTATTCTACGAATCAAAAATAGAAAACAAGCTCGAATTTAATATCTGAGGGTTTTAAGACCACGAACTATGTCCCCAGTATTTAGGTATTATTACCCCAACTTTAACAGCCATTTAGACTATATAGACCCTTCTTTACGTACTTATGGGGATCAGCCCTTTGTACCATGTATTCTGCACAAACATCTAAATTTTACACGTACATAATCCCCTATGTTAGGGTTATTCATCTCAGTTTGAATTTAGGATTTCTGCACTAAAGAAAGTTTTGTTTGGAACTAGCTTATCAGTGGTTCTAGAATTTTAGAACACTATTCAATTATAGACCAATTCGATCAATAAGAGTTTGTTTGCTACTTGAAGATTCAATAAAATAATATAGAATTGAACAAGGTTATTTAAGTCAAAGATCAAATAACAACAATATAAAATTGAGTAGACATGGTATACATTCAAAGTACTACATTCAAAAGAGTTAGAACAATCTCATTTGAATCAATGTATTAAAATAATATGTGCTTTGAATAGCAATAACAAGAAATAGGAAAATGAAACTCGCTCGATGTAACGAATTAGGTTACAAGAGCTTATACGATCATACACAAGATAGAATCAATAAGCTTGCTCAACTATAATTTAGGATTTGCATAATGATAATTTAGAACTAGAAAGCTTGCTTGACAATAACAAAATAAAGGAATTATGGAACTTGCATTAATTATAAACAGAATGAAGTTAAGGAAACTTACCTCGTGTGTAAACTACACAAGTATAATAATGTTCGCCAATTACACTACATATAACATTGAAATTGCAATACCAATTAGTTGTATTAACATTAGCTTTATAGGTTTAACCCACCATTTAAGTCATAACTGTTAACTTAATATTTAATCATGTTGGTTAACCACCCTTATGAATCCAAATTCTCACTATCACCTAATATAAACTTTATCATTCATCTCTAACCCTTGTAAACGTTAACTTTTGTTTAGTACATAACTTTTTCAAGTAAAATCTCCATATTTTGGTATCATCGCCTTTAACCAATTGTTATAATGTCTTATGTTATGATTTAACATGTTTATCGTGCATACCATACTAGATTAGGTCCTTGTTTTACAGTCTAGAAATAATCAGAACTCACAGCCTAGGTTTAGGGCACGACGCAGCTGTGCTGGTGCAAAAATGTAGAAGGCCTTACGAAGCATTTTACGCCATTTCTACTGCTGCATGATGCTGCCAAGGCAATACCCATACTAGAACAAAAAGCTGCGGTTTTGCGATTCATTTCTGAATACACGCAATTTCTCCAACACCAATAAGCATGCAATTTATCATTTTAACAACATAAACATTACATATAATTAACTTTTAAGGATCAAAACCCCATTTTTTCCAATTTCTTCATTTTTAACACTTTTAGCAAATTTGATTGCCACAACTTCGTTTCTTAACCAATTGACAGGATTTAAATTACGTTGTTTTCATTTCTTGATGTACTAACATAATCTGACATCAATTTATAGATTATACTAAATATTGGACATCAAATTTTTTACTTAAACAAGCCATATTATATGAACATATAGTGTTATTCTAATTCTCTTCTTGCAAAGCCAATTCTCACGAATTTGATCATCAAATAGCACTCATATATGATGATTAACAGATTATAAACTATACATACATGTATATACATCAATCCAACATAACTATCAATTTACAGTGGATAATCTCTTAGAAATCAAAATATACAATATTAGGAGCAATTTATACCTTTAATCCTTTGATTGTTTGCTAGCAAAAGATGGTGACAAGGTTTAGAAATCCCTCTCCTTCCTCTTGACAATCTTAGAAAATTCAAAATCATTGTGTTTTCTCTCTTGTTCTCTCTAAACTCTCAGTTCTTAGCTAGCCTTAGGAAAAAAAATACGTGAAATAACCCCAATTGAGCGCTTAAATACCGATAATCGTGGTTATTAGTTTATTAAGCTAAACGTCTTTGGCTGTTACATAAACCAAAAGCCACAAGGCTTTGTTTGGTTTACACAAATCTCCCCCCTTCTAGATTATTTACATAATATTTTTATTATATAGTTTTTATTTGTCGCACATGTAACCAATTTAAATAGCTTACAATTATAATTATAATAATTATAATTTTTATTATAATTATACTTATGATTAAATAATTATGATATATCTAATTTAATTATTAAATTAGACTTAAAGATCACTTTATTTAATTTACTTATTTTCTTAAATATTAAACAATTTTTTAATTTAATTATTTCATTAAATTAAATCTTCAAATAATAAAATTACTATTATTTTAATTTAATTAACATTAATCAATTTAGTTACTAAATTCTTGCATCATAATTCCATCAATAATTTATTTTTTTCAATAAATAAATTATTCAAAATATTTATTTAATTCAATAAATATTTAAATTACAAAATTACTCTATCGTTACATCCTTCCCTCCTTAAAAGGATTCTGTCCCCAGAATCACGACTCGATAAATTTATTCGTTACATTATTCCCTTCTTAACAGGATTTTGTCCCTAGAATCGCTATACAAGATTAAGCAAATAAATGAGGATAATTCTACATCATAACGTCTTTGAGTTCCCACGTAGCTTATTCAGCATTATGGTTTCTCCAGATTACCTTAACAGAAGGTATCACTTTATTCCTTAGTAGTTGATCTTTCTTGTCGATAATTTGAATAGGAACTTCTTCATATGACAAGTCTTTCTCAAACTATAATGGCTCATTTTCTATGACATGCTTATAATCAGGCTTATATGGCCTCAATACCGAGACATGGAAAATATTATGAATATGCTCCAATTTCGGAGGTAAAGCTACCTCGTATGCTACTTCACCAACTCGTCGAAGCATTTCAAAAGGTCCTATAAACCTAGAGCTTAATTTTTCCTTTTTGTCAAACAGAATTTCCCCTTCCAAGGAGACACTTTTAAGAAAACAAAACTACCGACATTGAATTCCCAATTTTTTCGGTGTTGATCGACATATTTCTTGTCTATCCTGTGCAGCTATCAATCTTGTCCGAATCACCTTGATGATCTCGATAATTTGTTGTATCTCACCTACCTCATCCCACCATAACAAAGTTCTGTATTTCTTGTCGTATAACGCTTCGTAAGGCGGCATACCAATACTCGCGTGATAACTATTATTATAGGAAAATTCAACCAATGGTAGATGATCATCCCAATTTCCCTTGAAATCCATGAGACATGCTCTGAGCATATCCTCTAGTGTCTAGATGGTTTTCCCACTCTATCCGTCGGTTTGGGGATAGTACGCTGTGCTCATTCTCAACTGTGTTCCCAAGCACTCTTGTAGTCGTTTCCAGAAATTTGATGTGAAACGTGGATCTCTGTCCGATACAATGGATACTGGTACACCGTGTCTTGAAAAAAATTTCCTTTACGTACAGTTTTGCCAACTGATCTAGGTTAAATCTCATCTTGATTGGCAAAAAGTGTACCGACTTCGTCAATCGATCGACAATAACCCAAATGACGTCATAACCTTGCTGGGTCATTAGAAGACCAACCACAAAATCTATTGTAATATGCTCCCATTTCCATTCCGGTATCTCCAACGATTGAAATAATCCACTTTGCCTTTGATGTTCAGCTTTAACTTTCTGACACGTTAAGCATTTCTCCACAAACTCAGCCACATCCTTTTTCATATTCGGCCACCAAAAATGATGTCTAAGATCCTGGTACATTTTTGTACTTCCAGGGTGAATCGAATATCTTGAGGTATGAGCTTCACTTAGAATTTCCTCTTTAACTTCTGGTACCGGCGGAACCCAAATTCTCACTTCGAATCGAAGTAACCCTTCTGAATCGATTTTAAATTTGTTTTCCTCACCTTCAGATACTTTCTGTCTTATCTTTTCACAGTCTTCATCCTGAAGTTGTGCATTCTTCACCTTATCTAACAACATTAAACTATTTCCCATCTAGAACAATTTTTTGTCTGATTCTGTCGGATATTTAATTTCCAACTCCATCTTTGCCATTTTCGACACTAGCTTCTCCTGAGCAGTCAACATCATTAACTTCTCTCATCCCTTCCTACTTACAACATCAGCAATAACATTCGCTTTTCTGGGATGGTAGAAAATCTCGCAGTCATAGTCCTTAATCAACTCCAACCATCTTCTCTGCCTCATATTCAAATCTTTTTGTGTAAAGATATACTTCAAACTTTTATGGTCGGTATATATCTCACAGCTCTCTCCATAAAGATAATGTCTCCAAATCTTTAGAGCAAATACCACCGCATCCAACTCTAAGTCATGAGTCAGATACCCTTTCTCGTAATTTTTCAATTAACGTGACGCATACGCAATAACTCTGCCGTTTTGCATAAGCACACAACCTAGTTCTTTATGTGATGCGTCACTATATACCACAAAATTCCTTATATCATCCGGCAATGGCAACATAGGTGCTGAAATTAACCTCTTCTTTAATTCTAAAAAACTTTCCTCATACTTCTCCGTCCAGACAAACTTAATCGCCTTCCTAGTTAAATTCGTCAACGGAGTCATGATTTTGGAAAAGTCTTGAATAAAACGCCTGTAGTAACCTGCCAATCCTAAGAAACTCCTTACTTTTGACGGTGTCTTCGGCTAATCCCAGTTTATTATAGCTTTAACCTTTTATGGATATACCAAAATTGCGTCCTTATCAATAATGTGCCCAAGAAACTGTACACGTTCCAACCAAAACTCACATTTTGAGAATATAGCGTACAACTTCCTTTTTTCTCAATGTCTCTAACGTCACTCTTAAGTGTTCCATATGTTCCTCCTTGGTTTTGGAATACACCAATATATCATCGATAAACACCATCATAAATTTGTCTAAGAATGGTTTAAACACCATATTCATCAAATCCATGAACGCTGCAAGTGCATTGGTTAAACCAAAAGACATCACCAGAAACTCGTAATAACCATACCGAATTCTGAATGTTGTTTTTAGTACATCCTCTAGCCTTACCTTAAGCTGATGATAACCACTCCTCAAGTCTATCTTTGAGAAATACCTTGCCTCCTTCAATTGATCGAACAAGTCATCGATTCTTGGTAATGGATACTTATTTTTTAATTGTGACCTTATTCAATTCTTGGTAATCAATGCAGAGCCGCATTGATCCATCTTTCTTTTTAACAAACAACACTGGTGCTACCCATGGCGATACACTCGACTGAATATACTTCTTGTTGAGAAATTCATACAACTACACCATCAACTCTTTCATCTCTATTGGACCCATTCTATATAGAGATTTAGATATCGGGGCCATTCCTGGTACCAAATCAATTATGAACTCGATTTCTCGAACATGTAGAAGTCCTGGTAAATCGTCTGGAAATACGTCTTCAAAATCTCTTATGACCAGTATCTCTTCTAACATCGTACTCTTCTTCTGTGTATCAACTATGTAGGCTAAGTATCCTACACATCCTTGTATCAACAACTTCTTGGCTTGTAGCACCGTTAGATAACTTGCTTGTCGAGGTGACTTGTTGTCATAGAACACAACCTTTGACAGAGTCATAAGGTTAACACATTTCTTTTGGCAATCAATTACTGCCCCATAATTGAATAACCAATCCATTCCCAGTATGACATCAAATTTTCCAAGTTTAATTGGTATTAAATCTACCATCATCTCATGACCCTTTATAACCAATCTACAATTCTTATATATGAATCTAACAGGAATCACCTCCCTATTTGCAATTTCTATGCTCAAAGGGTAATCTAATTCTTCCTGAGGCAAATCTAAGTTTTGAGCAAATTCATCGGATATAAATGAACAAGTAGCACCCGAATCAAATAGAACATAAACATTAATACCATTAATCGGAATGATACCTGACACCACATCCTTAGACTGCACAGCATCCTGCACGGTCATATTGAAAGTCCTCGTGGTAGGTCGGCTTGACTGTGTTGGTCCAGTGAGAGTCAATGCACCACCACCGTTGTTTCCCTTTCCTCCACTTGCACTTCTCGCTGGCTTTTTAGGGTAATCACGAGCCATGTGATCCTTCGAACCACGGGTGAAACATGCTCCTTTCTTTGGGCTAAAATTGTTCGGTGCAATGTGACCCTTCTAGCCACAGTTGAAACACAACCTCTTACCCTTCAAACATGCCCCAGTATGGTTCTTCCCGTAAGTAGCCCAAGCTTCAAACTTTTTCTTTTGTTCACTTCCTTGCTGTCCTCCCGTAGTCGAATTCTCACTCCACTTCCTTTTCTGATTGTTATTTCCATTATTACTTCCACCAGCCTTATTTTTATTCTCAATCTTTCTCTTCTTTAGTTCTTGGTTGTACTTGGTTAAGGCATCACTTCCACCCTCCGTGATAATTACCATTTCAAGTACAGTCGCAAATGTGTTTAACTGGAACATTGAAACCTTGCTATAAATCCAGGGCTTCAACCCTTGCTCAAACCATCTTTCTTTACGCTCATCAGTATTAACTTGATAAGTGGCAAACCTTGCCAACTCAGTAAACTTCACAGCATATTCTGGCACCGTCATGGTTCTTTGTTTCAGCGCCAAAAATTGCACCTCCAACTAATTCTGAGAACTCGCTGGAAAGTACATCTCAAAAAACATCTTCTTAAATCTATCCCACGCTATTACTCCTTGTCCCCCACGAACCTTATTTGTCTGCCACCAGTAGCTAGCTTCAGACTTCAGCATGAACATTGCGAAAGCAGTCTTCTGAACCTCGTTGACTTTGGCAACGTCGAACACCTTTTCCATTTCCATGATCCAAGTTTGGGCTTCAAATGGATTCATAGACCCTTGAAACTCTGGCGGTCCAACCACTTTATATTCCTTGAAGGTCGTGACTTGAGCTTGCGGTTGATTCGCAAGTTCTCCCATTAATAAGGTCACCAACTGCTGAACCGGGTTAGCGTTGGCCTCATTATTATTGTTAGTAGACCCCTCAAGAGGTGGTTGTTAACGTGGTTGTCTTCTTCTAGGAGGCATCTTTTGTTAAAATATACGCTTATTAGTTCATTACTCTACTTCTTGAGTATTTGAAGTTTAACTTAAACATGCTAAGATTAAAGCTATAACACATAACATTCCAAATAAACTTTGATATTTATTCATCCATAACGTTTTAAAATATAATAAGAATAACATATTAGCTATTAACATCCACTTTCCTGAACTAAACAAGTTTTAGGATTACATATTCATACTACCCCTTTATTTATCTAGTAATAAGGGATTTACAACTTAGTCACTCTCATACTTAACCACATATCATTATTATTCTTATTCTTTCTATCTGGGCATATTAAGACGTCGTGAGGCTTCTCTACGTTCTTCTTCCATAATACGATACACCGTCCTACGATCCATCACGAACCACGACGAGTCTGTAACGAATAAGAATTTTCTAATTAATTTTATTAATTTTAAATATTTAGTGAATCAAATAAATATTTAAGTTGATTTATTTATTGAGATAAATAAATATTCGATGAAATTGTTGTGTAATAATTTAGTTAAGTGTTTATATTAACTAAATTAATGTATGGTAATTTTATAAATTGAAGATTTAATTTAATGAAATAATCAAATTAAATTAATTGTTTAATAATTATAATATTATGTAATGGTGTTATTTTAATTTAATTAATTAATAGAATTAAGGAATGATTAATTTAAAAGGATAATATTTATTAAATAAATATTAAGAATTATGTTGGCTAAGTAAATATTATGTGGATAATTAAAGATTATGATTTAAATTTAATAAGTGTGACATTTGTATACTATATAATAAACAAAACATGAAAATAAATTAAAAGGAGGTTGGAGAGGGTTTTGCCAAACATGGTCTTGTGACCTTTGGCATAATTTAACAGATGAAGCCATATAATTGTACGCTTAATGTTATATCAGTTTTGTGTTACGTGTTTTATCAGTTTAGTTTTATACATATATTTTCCTAAGTCTAAAAGAAAGAAGGAATAATACAGAGAAGAGAGAAATTGAGGGAATTGAGAGACAAGGTTGAGAATCACATAAAGAGAAGAAGAAGGGTAATCATCTTGTTAATCATCTATTCCAAGAATCAAAGAGGTAATAACCTATTCTACAAACTCTAGTATATGTGTTCTTAGAGTTTCTTTTGAAACTTATATTTTATTGGATGATATGATAAAAATAGATGTTATATATATGTTGGTAGATGATTATAATTTGTATATGTTGTCTAGGAATGATTTTTAGAAATCAAAATCCATGGAAACATGTTTAGGATGAAGAACTTGGTTATGTGATAATATATATTTTGGCTTACTTTGAGACCAAAATTAGTGGTTGAATCATGTGTTAATCTATAAATTGACAATGGTTTGTGTTAATACATTCAAAAACAAAAATAATGCAAGTTGAATGAATCAATTTGGTTAAGAAACAAATTCGTAGTGAATGAATTTGCTAAACATGTTAAAACATAAAAATTTAGTATAAACATGAGTTTTGGGTCAAGATTTGGGTTAGTTAATGTTTTTGTCAATTGTTGATTCTTTGGTATGTTGTAGTTCTATGAATTATGAATTCATAGAATCGAAAACGGACTAATTTAGATGTGTATAGCTTAAGTTATGAAGATTAATAGGAGAAAAAGGGTCAAAAATCGCAAGAACAGTAAACTGGTAATTCTAGTTCTGCTATTAGGCGCAGTTGTGTTGTGCCCCAAGTCTCTTGGGGTGCATTTGCACTGGTCCCAAGGCTTATTTGGGCGTAGCTGCACTCATGTAGTGCCAGATGTGACTATTTTGACATCCTTTGGTAAAACAGCCATAACGGTTTCATACAAACTCCGATTGAGGTTATTTAGGATGATTCGGAAAGATAACGAGTAGAAATAAAACTTTAATTAGTTAAGTTTTTCAATTTGACGTCAGGAATAGGGGTAAAAATGACCATCTTTAGGACTGATGTGTATTCGGAGGCAATTGAAGGGCGTCGGGCATACACATATGCAAGTGTAGTGCTTCTGACGATAAAAGATGTTATTCTAAGTTATAAAACATGAATATTAGTAAATATAATGATTCTTAACATTAATACATGATGTATTAGATAAGTTTTATAAGCATACTAAGCGTACGCAAGAGAGACAAATCGGGTGTGCGACGAATGAACGTCGAAACGCCGTGACTAGTGTTAATGAACTTAAAAAGTGTTTTAATTAAAATGAAATGAACATTATAAGATATGGAATGTGATTAATATAAAACCAATAAGGACTCCTATGAAGACGTAAACACTTGAATGAACTTCAAGTTTGACTAAGAAGAAATATAATATTGATTAATAAGTTATAATAGATTGAAACTCAACGTTGTAAGAGTTGAGAATGTGATTTGGATGTTATATGTTAGTGAGTTTTTAGATTCATGTTATGTGGTTGGTTAATATGGTTAAACATTAAGCTAAAGGTTATAACTTAACTAAGATGAGAATTGAATCAATGAGGATAATATGTATGTAGCTAATTGATGTGATAATCCTGATGGTATGTGTAGGATATTGGAGTACGTGAGTTGTAATTGTATAGCTTATGCAAGAGGCAAGTTCCCTAACCTTTGCTACTTTATTATTCAGCAAGGTTTACTTTTCGCTGTCATCTTATACTTATGCAAGTTCTCTATCTCTAATCTCTTATTGAGAAGTTAAGCTATTATTGTTACGCAAGTTTCCTAACCTTACTTTTACATTATGCAAGTTCCTTGAAGTTATTATTCAATTAAGTAAGTTCTCTAACTTTAATCTTTCTTTATACAGTCCTTGTTCATAACTTGTTATTGTTATGCATATTCTTTACTTCTGAATTATTGTTGAGTAAGCTTTTCCTTGAGCTAGTTAATTAATCTTTACTCCTTCATTTCAAGCAAGGTTGTTTTGTTTATTCAGAGTCTGTACTATTCTTGAAAGCTTGTTCTTGTTGAAAAACATTTATTCAGCTTAAATTAATCGTTGTTCAATATCTGATCACCAATTTCATTGCACTATCTTACATTGGTGTACCAAACTCTTAGTTGACTAGCGATTATTTATTTATTCAACTAATCCTTAGTTGATGAATGTTCTAAACTCTAAATTTCCCTTAAAGTCAGTTCAAACCAAAATTCCTTTGGTTTGCTTATGAATCAGTATAGTTTTAAGAATGTATAATCGATGACTAATATTTGTTCAGCTGATAAACCATTGATAACCTATCTCTTATTGATACATTGACATAATTCGTTTGTAATCAAACTCTTGAATAGTTATTGATCCCTACTTGATTCAACCAGTACATGGTTTAGGAGCGTTCTAAAGATTTAGAATTCCTTTGAAGTTAATTCCAAACCAAACTTCCTTTGGTACGGAACTTGCTAATCTAAGCTGAGATGAACAACCCTATATCAGAGGATTATTTTAGAGCTACGCAATAGCGTTAAAATGTTTACGCAATACATAGTACAAAGGGTTGATCACCTGGAGTACGAGATGATGGTCCACATAGTCGTTTAGACTGTTAAAGGTTATAGTAGAAACACTTGTTAACCTAGGACATAGATGATGATTATGGTCTTTTAGACTATTAAAGGTTAAAGTAGAAATACTTGATAACCTAGAGCATAGTTCGTGGTCTTATGACCCTCAATTACATTTTGTATGTTGATTCCAGTTTTTGGTTATCATTGACAGAGTATTATTCAACTCTGATGAGCTTATTCGTTGGCATTTATTATGCTATTGTTATTATTGCTATTTCCAGTGAGCATTTGTTTTGCTCACTCTTGCATATATATACCCAGTGCAGCTAAGGTTGAGAAGGTTGATGAACCTACCACTAGCAAGGGAAAAGTGAAAATGAAAAAGGGATGAAGACTTGTAATTTATTTATTGTGATGATGATAGATTTTATATTTAATGATGTGATGTAATTATTTTATTTTCGTATTTGATTATTGTTAAAGGTTAGATAACCTGGGAGACTTTTGAATTAATGATGTAACCCTTTTAATGGGAGAATTTATGGTTTAATTTTATTATAATTGGGTAGTTTGATATGAATGGAAAGTGAACACCAAATCTTGTAGGAAAGAAGTACCCAGATTTGGGGGTGTCACGGAGTCTTCAAACTGAGGTGGGTAATAAAAGACTCGATCATGGGCCTTATCAATCGCAGAATGAAAGGAATAATCCATTTCATTCCACTTGGCCTTCTTCGCTTGGACCTTAGCCTCAGCACGGTCTGCACGTTGAGTCACCTTCATCCAAGCGTCCTCTGCCCTTGCACGCTTAGTGACTCCTCTTTCGAATCATCTTTTAACTTCTCCACATCAGTCTTCATCTTCTCGTTCTCAACCAATAGATCTTCATGCTGATCCTTTGTATGAACTAGGTCCCACTCCGTTTCCAAGTCGTGAGTCTAGTTCTTGAATCTCAGCATCTTTCTGCTCGATAGTAGCTTGATGCATCTCAGCCAACTCATTCAGCTCCTCAACCTTATCCTGTAATTCTATGTTTCTATCATACAACGCATCATACATCTCAGTTGATATGGAGTTTGGTACAAACTCCATAGGATCCTCTTCCTCATCTTCCTCCTCTATCTCCTCAGAGCTCTCCTCCTCAAGATTAGACACAAGCTCTTCCTCCTGTTCTTCCTCAGCAATCAACCGAAAAGGCTCCCTCTGGATCAATTGTTCCCGCACAACGTGGACATCACGGGGTTCCTAATCTCTAGGTATCATTTCCCTAGCTGGACTGGCTCCTCCATAATTTGACATCCTGACAACAAAATATTTTTAAGTTTTATTTATTGCGTGACATTCTTCGATACTCTCGAGCACATAAGTTATTAATGCATAGCACATAATGTCTTTTATTGTTTAGCTTCAATGGATTCCTTAATCCATTCCTTAAAACACGATAAGAGTTTGACACCACTATGTTTTCTATCTCCTTAAAGGTTACGTCCTAAGGTTTCCCCACCTAAGATTTATAACCTAAAGCTTTAATACCAACCTGTGACACCCCCAAATCCGGGTACTCCATTCCCACAGTATTTGGTGTTCACAATCCAAACCTATTACATCTAACTACCCATGATAAAGGATAAAGACATAATTTAAATAACTTAAACAATAATATTCCCTATTAAAGGGTTACCTCAATTTTTAAACAATCCCAGGTAATCTAACCTTAACTTATTACACAAGTTTGCGGAATACATCACAAAATAAATTAGGTCTTATAACATAAGTTCAGTAAATAAACGAAACAACTCTTCAACATTTAGACATTTTGCCATTGCCTTTGCTGGAAGATGGCTCATCAGATTTCTCAACTTTAGTTGCAGTGTTAAATGCAAGAGTGAGCAAACAATTGCTCACTGATATAGAGAGTAATAATAATAATAACATGAAAATGAACAACGAATGATGAATAATGGTTAACTTGTTCTACGAATCAAAAATAGAAAATAAGCTTGAATTTAATATCTAAGGGTCCTAAGACCACGAACTATGTCCCCAGTATTTAGGTATTATTACCCCAACTTTAACAGCCATTTAGACTATACAGACCCTTCTTTACGTACTTAGGGGGATCAGCCCTTTATACCATGTATTCTGCACAAACATCTAAACGTTACACGTACATAATCCCATATGTTAGGGTTATTCATCTCAGTTTGAATTTAGGATTTCCGCACTAAAGAAAGTTTTGTTTGGAACTAGCTTATCAGTGGTTTTAGAATTTTAGAACACTATTCAATTATAGAAAAATTCGATCAATAAGATTTTGTTTGATACTTGAAGATTCAATAAAATAATATAGAATTGAACAAGGTTATTTAAGTCAAAGATCGAATAACAACAATATACAATTGAGTAGACATGGTATACAAGCAAAGTACTACATTCAAAAGAGTTAGAACAATCTCATTTGAATCAATGTATTAAAATAATATGTGCTTTGAATAGCAATAACAAGAAATAAGAAAATGAAACTCGCTCGATGTAACGAATTAGGTTACAACAGTTTATACAACCATACACAAGATAGAATCAATAGGCTTGCTCAACTATAAGTTAGGATTTGCATAATGATAATTTAGAACTAGAAAGCTTGCTTGACAATAACAAAATAACGGAATTATGGAACTTTCATTCATTATAAAGAGAATGAAGTTAAGGAAACTTGCCTCATGTGTAATCTACACAAGTATAATAATGTTCGCCAATTACCCTACATACACCATTGAAATTGCAATACCAATTAGTTGTATTAACATTAGCTATATAGGTTTAACCCACCATTTAAGTCATAACCGTTAACTTAATGTCTAATCATGTTGGTTAACCACCCTTAAGAATCTAAAGTCTCACTATCGCTAATATAAACTTTATCATTCATCTCTAGCCCTTGTAAACGTTAACTTTTGTTCGGTACATAACTTGTTCAAGTAATAATTTAAAATCTTCACATTTTGGTATTACCACCTGTAACCAACTATTATAATGTCTTATGTTATGATTTAACATGTTTATCATGCATACCATACAAGATTAGGTCCTTGTTTTACAGTCTATAAATAATTAGAACTCATTGCCTGTTCGGGGCATGGCTTAAATTGCACGCCGCCTAAGCCTTGGCATCGATGCAAGCTGTACCGGTGCAAAACGCAGAAGGGCCTTTATAGTGCAAATTGCGCCATTTACAGATGTGGTACCAACAGAAGCTACGTCATACACAAACAGAAATTGCAGTTTGCAGCTTTGTTTCACAATACACCCAATTTCTCCAAATTTCCATATCAATTCACAAATCCTAACAATTGAAGCTTCGTAATAACACCAATAAGCATGCAATTCATAATTCTAAAAACATAAACATTACATATAATTAACTTTTTAGGATCAAAACCCCATTTTTTTTTTCTAATTTCTTCATTTTTAACACTTTTAGCGAATTTGATTACCACAACTTCATTTCTTAACCAATTGACATGATTCAAATTACGTTGTTTTCGTTTCTTAATGTACTAACATAATCTAACATCAATTTATAGATTATACCAAATATTTGACATCAAATTTTGTACTTAAACAAGCCATATTATATAAACATACAGTGTTATTCTAATTCTCTTCTTGCAAAGCCAATTCTCACGAATTTGATCATCAAATAGCACTCATATATGATGATTAACATATTATAAACAATATATACATGTATATATATCAATCCAATAGAACTATCAATTCATAGTGGATAATCACTAAGAAATCAAAACATACAATATTAAGAGCAATTTATACCTTTAATCCTTTGATTGTTTGCTAGCAAAAGATGGTGACAAGGTTTAGAAATCCATCTCCTTCCTCTTGACACTCTCAGAGAATTCAAAATCACTGTGTTTTCTCTCTTGTTCTCTCCAAACTCTCTGTTCTTAGCTAGCCTTAGAAAAAAAATACGTGAAATAACCCCAACTGAGCACTTAAACATTGATAATCGTGGTTATCAGTTTATTAAGCCAAACGTCTTTGGTTGTTACATTAACCAAAAGCCACAAGGCTTTGTTTGGTTTACACTAATCTCCCCCCTTCTAGATTATTTTCATAATATTTTTATTATATAGTTTTTATTTGTCACACATATAACCAATTTAAATAACTTACAATTATTATTATAATAATTATAATTATTATTATAGTAATTATAATTTTTATTATAATTATACTTATGATTAATAAATTATGATATATCTATTTTAATTATTAAATTAGACTTAAACATCGCTTTATTTAATTTTCTTATTTTCTTAAATATTAAACAATTCTTTTAATTTAATTATTTCATTAAATTAAATCTTTAAATAATAAAATTACCATTATTTTAATTTAATTAACATTAATCAATTTAATTACTAAATTTTTGCATCACAATTCCATCAATAATTTATTTTTCCTAATAAATAAATTATTAAAAATATTTATTTAATTCAATAAATATTTAAATTATAAAATTTCTCGATCATTACAAAAGGTGGTTTAGAACAAGCATGAATGAAGTAGAATTTCATAACTTGAAAAACATGATTTAACTAATGTAAACATGTATAGTTGAGATCTATTAACCACGTAGCATGTGTACAACGGCTAAACGTAAGAGATATTGTTAATTGAACACTTAAAGTCTTGATTAAATGAGAATGGATAATGACCTATGTTAATGTTATGATGTAGGGTCAAAATTAGTTATCCACCTACTAACATGTGTGTTTCGCATGATTATTCATATATGTGCAAGTCGGGTGTACACTAGCTTTCTGAAGGAGCAGCTATGTCTTGGTTTGCACCAGGAGCAGCGCGACTGCGTCACTCCTTAGTATAAACCAAGCGCAACCGTGCCACCCTACAGTGGGATCTGTTTTCTGCTAATATTTTTAGAGCTGATGCATACCTATATTATTACATTAACCTGTAATATATGTCCAGTGCAGTATTCATGTGTCAATAATCATGTTAATGTAAGAACCCTATGTTGGATAAGTGTTTACAACCTTAAGTCAAAATATGATTGCAAACTATGCTCTTTAAATGTCATAGTGTATTTGAAACTGATTTTCATGCTTTATGGTAACATGCATATAAGATCATAAGACTAAGAGAAGACTAGCAATATATGATTAGTATCTATGAATTACACATGTGTGTCATAGTAAATTAAGATATTGGGTGTATATATTGAATTTGTATAACTAATGTGATTAAAATGAATTGGATATTATAGTTCATTGGAGTGGTTTTAAGCTTTTCTTTGGTAAACTACGCTTGAGGCAAGTACTCGAACCCTACTCTTTATTGAGCATTTCTTAAGCTTGTGTTATTATTGATCGTACAAGTATATCTTTGAAAGTATAGTCATACCTTATGACTTACTACTTCGTTGTTTAGAGATGAAATTGCTTACAGTTTTTGAACCTTGATTTCAGATGATAATTACTCATGTATATATTTTTAAAGAAAGTTGTCTAAGCCATTGATTCGGCTAGACTATTGGTATATGACCAAAAGCTATCCAAACCAAATTAACTTGGTGCGGACTCTTATAACTGAGATGAACAACCCTCTTGGAACGGGAATTATATATTTGTCGGGAGACCGACGTGCGCATATAAGTATAATTAAATGCTATGCATGACATAGGGTACTTTAGGTTGATCACCTGTTGTACTCGTTTTGATGGATTATCAATTTATTACTGTTAATTCTAGTAGAAGTTCATAGTCCTTAGTGACTGCTCAGTATTCATTACTTTGAAATCTTGAATTGAATAAACGTTGAATATTATTGATATCTTTCATTCCATAGGGACCTTTATTGAGAATTGTTGATAATCCCTGAATTATTATTCATTGTCATACCCTTTAAGATTAAACTCTATATATGACTTTTCATTATTTCGATATTACTTGCTGGAAAAAATTGTTGCTCATCCTTTCTTTCCTTAAAACTTTCAGTTAAGGCAGAACATGGTGAGACCTCTGGCAAGGACAAGGGTAAAGAGAAGGCTTTGTAGTAGTTAGTTTCATAATACTAGGAATGTACTATTACTTTTATGTTGTAGAAGAACTTATTTATGATGATATATTAAGTTATGTTTAATGTAAGTTATCATGTATTAGTAACGGTTGCGAGATCTTGGGACAAGAATAATTATGTTATAACAATGTAATTTATTCTACTATTCCATTTTGATGATTTTAGTATGATATTAGAGTTAGCACGTGATGAACCAAATTCGAGATATGAGTGTCTGAATTTGGGGGTGTCACACCTCTTCCCCTTCATACATACCCCCACGTGATTCTTTCTATAGGTAACACAAGCCTCCACCCTTTTCTTCTGACTCCCCTGTTTATTCGTAGTAGAAACACTATCATTCCACCTTCTTTTCTGATTGTTACCACCACCATTGCTACCACTAGCCTTGTTGTTCTCATTTTCATTCTTCTTCTTCTTCATTCTGATTATATTTTGTCAAGGCATCGCTTCCACCTTTTGCGATGATTGCCTTCTCCAGAACTGCTACAAATGTATTCAGCTGAAATATTGAAACCTTATTATACAACCAAGGCCTCAATCCCTGTTCAAACTTTCTCGCCTTTTCTCATCAGTATTCACTTGATAAGTTGCAAACCTTGCCAACTCGTTGAATTTTGTGGCATATTCTAGCACAGTCTTGTTACCTTGCTTCAGCTCCAAGAATTGGACCTCCATCTGATTTATAGAGCTCTTTGAGAAATACATCTCAAAAAAAATCTCTTTGAATCCATCCCATGTAATTATTACTTGTCCCCCTCGAACCTTATTTGCCTGCCACCAGTAGCTGGCCTCCAATTTCAGCATAAATATTGCAAATGCGGTCTTCTGATCATCATTGACCCTCGCAACATCAAAAACCTTCTCTATCTCCATCTTCATTATCCAAGTCTGAGCTTCGACCGGATTCTTGGATCCTCTAAACTCTTGCGGATCTACCGCTTTGAAATCTTTGAATGAAGTAGCTTGAGCTTGCGGCTGATTCGCAAGTGCTCCCGTTAATAGATTTACCAGTACTAAACTGGATTGGCTTCGGCCTCATTATTGTTATTCGTAGATCCCTCTTGAGCTTGTTGACGTGTTTGGCATTTTCTTGGTGGCATTTTCTGTTTAAGATATATGTTTATTAGCTCATTACTAAATTTCTTAAGTATTTAAGGATTAACTTAGACATTTTAAGATTAACAATTAACACATAACATCTTCAATAAACTCTAGTATTTTAATCATTCATTCATAGTTTCTAAACATAGAAAAGATAGCATCACTGCTATTTACATCAACTTTTCTAAACTGATAAGGTTTTAGGATTACATTCTCATCATATCCCATTATTTATATCAATATTCGGGATTTACATCTACTAACTCTAATAATGATTCACATAACATATTACTCTACTTGTAACGCCCTAGAAAATCGAACCTTTTGTAAATACTTTTATAATGAATAAAATAATATTATTTGTTATTATTATTATGTGTTAGTAAGATAAATGTCATTCTATAACCTAGAAACGTCGGAAAGTCATAGTATTTTAACTATGTGAAGGAATTAAAGTGTTTGAATTTCCAAGACGAAAATAAAAGTTTTCCGAGAAATTCTCCGAAAAACACTATTCATCGATTTCCACTCGGGAATTATTTTTGAACTTCTGAGAAATACGTAACGTTATAATATCAAGGTGAGATGGATTATGTAATAATAATCTAAGTATGGAAAACGTAATATTTTGCATACGCACTAAATTAGATGAGGTTAGGAATATCAAGCGTTAAGAAGATACTGTAAAGATCATATGATACGTATGTATTATGCGAGGTAGTGTATACGAGTATGATATGAAGTATTATACGAGTATATGGGAATGATGGTATTCTGTATATTATGAATTAATATATGAGTTAGAATACGAGAATTATCACGTATAGTATATGTGATAAGGTTTTTAATTAAATGACATGGACTAGTAGGAAAAACAAATAATGCAATGTAAGCCCACAAGGAATTAATAATGATGGGTGATTTATTGAGCGAATCTTATCACGACAAAATTGTTGAAATCGAAGCCCAATTTAATGCAAGCAATGAAGTATATAATATGGATCTATGTAATTAAACTATAGAATGAACAAGAATAGTTAGCTATGATATGAATGGTGGATAACTCATGTGTGATACAAGCGTGAGGATAATAAGAACAAAAGCGATTGTTAATAAGTGGCGGCTAAGAACTTTGATAATTGTAAGAAGTTGAAAACAAGAAGGGTGGCACTATGTAATTAAGGATGTAAATCTTAATGATCGATCCCAACTGATCTTCAATGTGCAGATTAAGCTAATACATCCAGTTAATGGGTGGTTAATGTGAAGCGAAAACAAATTAATGCTGACCTGCTTAATGACCCATTTGTCCTAACTTTGGAAGCTCTATAAATAGCAAGCTTACAATTGATTATTTGCTTGTTCAAAATTATCCAACAACTTTCCTTACAAAATAACTTAATTGTTAGAGAGAATAAGCACTTTTAAAAGTCAATCTTCCATTGTTAGATTTCCAAGAAGAAGAAACTAGTCATCAAAGGTAAATGATCCTATTCCATTAGTCTTCTATCTCTACCATAATAGCATGATAGAGAAGTGATGGTCATGTATGCTAAGAAATCATAAGAAGTGAATAAGCAATGGACTTAAGCCGAATAAGTCATGAATAAGTAAGATAAACCTAAATAAGTTATGAACTTATGATGAACAATGATGAACTTGTCATATGAAGTTAGTATGATTGAGAAGATGTAAGAATGTTGTTTAAAGGACTTAAACCAATAATAAGTCATAAGGAATGAAATCTTGTAAATTATAATTTGTTAAGTTATGAACTTATGAGGAATAAGCCATAACCTAAATTAAACATAATTTGTTGTAATATGTAGGTTGAGATGTCTAGTTAATGAATTAAATCCATTTAGATTGATGAACAAATCGTTAGTAGCGAAGTTTTGCCGGAATTCACACGATTGGACGATAAACGTCGAATTCGTAAAATTCTCGGAATGGAAGTCGAATTTTGTGTTTGAACTTGGAAATGTTGGTTTTCGATGGAGACAAGTCTTATTTGGAATTATAGCATTGCAGACTCAAAAATGATCAAATTCTGACTTAGAACGAAGAAACGAGCATTGAACGTTCACGGACATTTATCGTTTTCGTTAAAAATGAACCAATAGGTGAATTTTGAGTTAAAGAAATCAAATAGATAAAATTCTTGCATGAACATGTAGAGTATGTTATTTTTGAACCATAAGCTCTTGAACGACCCAATTCGGACTTATAACGAAGAAGTTACGAGCCCGGGAGTTTCACAAAAATAAAAATCTGTAAAAAATTTCTGGTGCACAGATCTGGCGCCGCGGCGGCAGCCCAAGGCCAAATAAGTGGCGCCGCAGTGCTGAGCATGGACGAGAGGATGTTGTGACCTACTGAAGTTTGGTGCCCCAACGCGGCTCATTGTCTTTGAAGTTGGCGCCAAGACTTACTGGAACGAGGAAAACCCTCTTGACAAAAGTCATGACTGCGACGTGGGTTCTGATAGTAAAGCTTATTGCCATGATGTCGACCTTAGGGTTTAGAAAATGAAGAAAGTTTATAAGTATAACATGAATGGTAATTGATTTACAATGAATTAAGGAACTTAATGAAACATTGAGTATGATCATTTAGGGTTGAAGTAACTTAGTTGCATAGGAATGTAAAAATGACATAACGGAAAGCAAGAACCAATAGTAAAAAATCTAAGTCATGTTTAGATTGAGAAGAAGGGTAAGATTCATTAGAAACCATGTATGTTCATTCATGACCTAATGTGTATGCTATGTGATCATCTATTGTAGAGACCTTAAAGACTTAACGTGAACGTGTAAAAATCGTAACAGACGCTAAAGGCAAGTATTTTAACCCTTGTTTTAGTTCAATCTGGACAAGCTTTGTAATTCATGTATTCTTACGCATGAAGTATTGTATGATGAAGTTAAAGCCAATTTTTTATGCTAGACTTATGATATATTGGATTTTTTACAATCTATCAATGTATGGTTAATGTTTATCAAGTTATATTGGTGTGGTTTTCAAACGAAGACTGAGTATGCTAAAAATGTTTTGTCGTCAAATCGACAGGCTCATGAGGTTGCCACAACTTAAACGTACATACGTTTAATGAATGTAATGTTGATCAACATAGAGTATTATAAGTCGATCACCCAGACGTGCTCGTAAGAAATGTCAGACTTACAGACTTTGTGCCGGATGTCCTTTTCAAACGAAGTATAAAATGTTCAAGGTCTTGGACCAGAATTGATGTTTTACTGAATATTGTTAGTGTAAAACGTTTTAAAGAAAGGTGAAGTGCTATTTTATATTATTTATAGTACTTCATAACTATTGTTCAGTTATTGAAGATATATGTTTTCTATGATTCAAGCATATTGTTAAATAGAATTGTTGTACTTGCTGAGCTAGTCATGCTCACTCTTGTTTGAACCATATGAACCCAACTAAGATCGAACGAACCGAAGGCTGCGGCAAGGATAAGGGCAAGGTGAAGACGAACCCGTACAATACTTATGTAATTGTATAGGTTTAATATTGTAATTTATTTGATATTATGACAAGAACAAATGTAATGGTTATAAAGAACTTGGGGAATGTTAATATTACTTTGAATATATAGAAGACATATTCGCTCTTTTGAGGCTTTTCAATTGAATGTATGTGTGAATGGTAGTACCGTGTAGCACCATCTATCGGGTTGGAAGATAGCCGGATTTAAGGGCGTCACACTACTTATCACGATGTATTAAGATTCAGACGTTGCGCAGCTTCTTTGCGCTCTTCCTCCATAACATGAAACATCGTCCTAGAATCTAGCATGTACCATGGCAAATCTTCAAACTACTTTGGATAGTAAAAGACTCAGTCCTGGGCCCTAACAATCATTGAATGGAAAGCGTAGTCAATCTCATTAATCCGAGCCTTTTTTCCCTAACCTTATCTTCATCATGATCTATATGTTGAGAAGCTTTCATCCAAGTGCCTTCAGCTCTCGCCCTCTTAGCAGACTAATCTCTCAGATCACCCATCATCTTCTTAACCTTAATCAGTAGTTGATCTCTCTGACTCCTCTGTATGAACTAGCTTCCACTCCATGTTTCCAAGACGTTCATCAAGATCTTGGATCATGTCATCCTTCTGCCCTATGGTGGTTTGATGTATATTTGCCAGCTCCTCCAACTCCCTGACCTTATTCAGTAACTCTATGTTATGGTCATATAGTTCATCATAGATCTCAGCTACAATAGAGTTCGGTGGAAACTCTTCAGGATCCTCTTCCTCATTCTCTATCTCTATCTTCTCAGGGTCCTCCTTCGGATCGGACTCAGGCTCATGCTCCTGACCCCACAACTGTGATCAATGGGGAAGGTTCCCTCGGCACTAGCTACTCCCAGACGGTATGGATGTCTCGGGGCTCCTCCTCCCTAGGCACTCGGGGCTCCTCCTCCCTAGCCTAACTGGATCCTCCCACATCAGTCATCTTGACAATAAAATTTAAGTTTTAATTACTATTCAAAGCGAGCACATAGCTTATTAACACATAAGCACATACAGTCTTTTATTATCTTTGATGAATTTCCTTAATTCATTCCTTAGAACTCAATAAGAGTTTTATCACCACTATGTTTTCGATCTCATATAAGGTTACTTCCTAAGGTTCTCCCCACCTAAGGTTCATAATCTAAAGCTTTGATACCAACATGTGACACTCCCAAATCTGGGTACTTCATTCCCACAGGATTTGGTGTTCACTGTCCAAAACATTCATGTCTAACTACCCGTAACAAAGGATATAAATGAAACTCACAACTTAAATAGAAATCCTCCCATTAAAGGGTTATAACATCTTAAACAAATAATCCCAGATCATCTAACCTTAATACATCAAATGTAGAAACATAACATATTTAAACAATTCTTATACATAACATTCTCAAATAAAGCTTAACAAGTCATCATCACTTGTTCATCTTGCTTTTTCCCTTACTAATGGACGGCTCGTCGAATCTTTCAACCTTAGCTGCAATGTTATTATGAAAGAGTGAACAAATAATTTCCCACGAGTATAACAATAACAATAATAATAACATGAGAGTAATCAATGAATTCTTCATAATAGAAAGTTCATCTTTTTAATCAAGAATTGAATACAAGACCAAAAGTACATCTGAGAGTCACAAGACCATGAACAATGTCATAGGTTATCAAGTATTTCTACTTAAAGCTTTAAAAGTCATACGGCTATATGGACCTTTCTTCTCGTACTTAGGAGGATCAGTCCTTCGTACCATGTATTGTGCACAAACATCTTTACGCTAATGTGTATTATAATCCCCTGTAATAGGGTTGTTCATCTCAATTTTGACATAAGAGTCTATACCAATGGAAGTTTGGTTTGGATTAGCTTTAAGAATAGTTCTAGAATTTAGAACGCTTATTAACTATGGACTAGTCGAATCAATAAGGGTTCACTAGTCATTCAAGGGTTTGATACAATTATATAAGATTGAATGATGATTTCTAGAATCAATGGTTGAACAATAACAGTATACAATTGAAAAATCATTGTATACCAAAAGTATTACTTTCAAAAGAATTAGAAAGTCTCATTTGAAATAATGAACTTGATCAACTTAAGCTTTGAGAAATGAGAAACATTAATTAAGAAACTCCCTCAGTAAAAGATTAGAGATAAGAACTTGCATAACGATAGCAAGTTAGGGAGAGAAAACTCGCTTCGTGCATAGATTAAACAATGACTATTCATGTTCCTTAAAAGTCCTATATATTCTATTACAATCACAATGTCGATTAGTTACACTAATATTAACCTTATAGGTTTAGATCTCACTTTCATTAAAATTATTAACTTAGTTCAAGTTCTAACCATTAACATAAACCAAAATTCTGAAATCCTCATTAACAAACATTATAATCCCCTAAACCACAATATCAAACATCACGAACAACAAGCTTAAGTCCTTTACAATTGTTAATATGCAACTTCCAACCATCTTTTACATGTTAACAATAAGTTATAATATCTTATTACATGTCTAAAATGTTATCAGGTTCATTAGGTTAGGTTAACTCATCATGTTATGGACTGGAAACCAAAAAAAAATAGTCCCAACTTTGTACTTCTCGCTAGGGCGAGATTTTGCATTAGAAAAAGTCCGCCGGGGCGGAGTCAATCAGGGGAAAAAATCCTAACGCTGAGAACCTCGCCAGGGCGAAGGTCCCCAGAACTGAATTCTATAATTCACGACAGCACTGTTCATCAGCCCCAAAACTCAATTTTACACACACGAAACACTAAATTAAGCATACCCAAATGATATAAACTTCACATAAACAACACCAACCATGCATAGAACCATTCCAACAACAGAAACAACTAAAACTTCTTGCTTAAAACTCAATTTTTGACATGTTTAGCGAATTCAATCACCATGACTTCGTTTCTCAACCAAATCAGTCCATATAACTTGCATTCTTTTTGTATTTGAATGCATTAACGATAACAACTATCAATTAACAAATCCCATTATTATTTAAGCATCAATTTTTAACTCTAAAGTCAGCCTTTTGTACATATTATAACAAAACTCAAACTTCCTTTGTAAAACATGATTTCATAAATCAAAACATACCAAAATCATTTCTAGATTATAACATCGAATAACACATGTATCAATGCATCGATTTAAAAACATGTTTTCATGGATTTTGATTCTCCAAAATCATTTGTAAAAGACAATTAACAGATTATAAACCATCTATTAACATATACCAACTATATCTCATCAATTTAAACAACAAAAACCTACTTTTCTATGAAAAGCTCAAAAACACAAACTAAAGCTTGAGATTAAGAATTTACCCTTGACTTCTTGTTTAGATTAAGCAAAGATGATGGAACACTCCTCTTGATTCTCCAAATTCTC
Organism: Panax quinquefolius; assembly: GCA_020205615.1. NCBI lineage: Eukaryota > Viridiplantae > Streptophyta > Magnoliopsida > Apiales > Araliaceae > Panax > Panax quinquefolius. The sequence goes on along the minus strand of CM035152.1, from coordinate 68,546,958 downwards.
TTCTTCAATCTCAATTTCTCTCAAAGCTCTCTCTTTTTCTTTGTTATATTTTTCCCATACTTATTGTAGACACTCGAAATTTTTCTGCATGCCTGTTACTAACATTACAAGAGGGCAGAATAGTCTTTTAGAGATAACCCTGGAGGACAACTCAGCTCAATCCCAGTTAATAACGCCGGAAGTGTCATTTTCAACCTCAGAGATAACCCCGAGGCATGTAGTTCAAATACCAAAAATCACACCAGAGAAGGCCGTTTCATCTCAGAGATAACCCCGAGATACTCAGTCTCAGTCCTGGAAACAACACCGGGAAAGACAATGTCAACCTTGGAGATAACCCCAAGGAGTGCATTTGCAGTTCCGGAGATAACCCTGGAGATGCTCGATTTAACCTATGCAGTCAGCTTCAACCTCGGAAACCACACTTAGACACTCAGTTCCAAAACTCGGAGATAACCCCGGGAGGTCAAGCACACCTTGGAGACAACCTTGAGGCCATCCAGTACTTACAGTAGCCCAATCTTAGAGACAACCCTAAGCAACGACTATTTTATCAGCCCAAACCAGAGATAGCCCTGGTGAGGGGAAAAATCATCATTTTTGCCACCTCTATCCCACATTGCACCATCTTAACAAAATAGTTCAACATACATTCTACAGAACAATGTCCCACAAGAACCAAGGAGTTACAATCCCGAGTGATTACTACGCAAGGAAGCACACCAGATAGAATTTAAAGCTTGAAGACCAAGGGCATGGTCCCATCTTCCTGACTTTTAACAACCTCTAATCCCATGTCATGGCACATCTTTTGACAACAACACTCTGTAAAAGGTCTTATACACCTCAATCGAAGGCTCGAATTGAAGTTCTACAAGTTTGAGCGGACAACATATTGCACGTATGCACGTACTTCAAGACGGTGGGACCCGCAGAGCCCGGGCAGCCGTAGGTACATCTGCGGCTACTGCAAGTGTACCTGTGTCTCCCCTCATATAAATAAAGGCCTTGGGGTGGCTATTTTGTAGAGAGGCGAGGAAGCCCTGTCCAATTTGCTCTGTACACACCCTAAATTGAATGTTTTCTCAATTTAAACACTTGTGAGCTTATTCATTCATATATTTTTACCGAAGCGGAGAAGTGTTCATTGATGAAGTCTTCTTTGACAATCCACTGTAAGCCTTCTTACACACTTTAAAGCCTTTCTCTTCTACTTAGCACACACTGTTCTTCACATTGAGAGTCATGTTGCGTGTGTATTCCTGGACTTCGGTCCGTGGCTTTTATTTCCTTATATATATATATATATATATATATATATATATATATATATACATTTCTATCAGGCTTGGAGTTTACTTCGTAGCCTTTTACTACTTTATTTACATTCCGTCCCACCTGGAGTTTACTTCGTGGTGGTTGATCATCTTTATTTCTTTATTTACATTTCTGATCCCCCATGGAGAAGCTTCGTGGTGGTTGATCATGTCTCTCTATATATATATATATATATACGCTTTTATATATTTACATTTCCGATCCCCCATGGAGGTGCTTCATAGTGGTTAATCATGTCTGTATATATATATTTATAGCTTTTATATATATAACTGTTTACTACTTTAATATAAATTGCGGCTTCATATGAACCTAGGAATCATGTGATCACAGATTCAGTCTACTGAATCTAGATTATGTTCCCATGATGGACATTTTCAGCTGTAAGCAGTGTAATAACCCGGGATTTCGAATAATCTGAATTTTATGAAAAAAAAAATTATTTAATATTATTATTGACTGTTAATATTGTACTGTGTATCTGTGATACGAGTTTTGAGAATTGGTTAATTTGTGTATTGACTGAAAAATAAGAGTAGAGTTGTGCTTAACCGAGAATTTAAAACTCTAACCGTAAGTTCGGATAGAGATTCGACAGAAATCACAGTTATAATAAATATATCTATGAGTACGTGTTTGTACTGTATTGAGTTAATGACTAATGATTGACTAGTTAGGGTTTAAAATTTGTAAACCCTAATAAGGGATTTAAAAACCCTAATCTCAGGTTTAGTAACCCTAACATACAGTTAGGAACCCTAAACGAAAGCCGAGAAACCTTAATTTCATATTCGGGAATCCTAAACCCTAATTAGGAAACCCTAATTCTAATTAGCAAGCCTAATGTGATTGTTAAATTTTTTTTACAATTAAAAAACTCTAATATATTTAGAAAACCCTAATTATAGTTTTAAAATCTTAATTTTCTAATTAAAACCCTAATAAGAAAAAATCCTATAAATTAAAGTTGTAAAAACCTAAGGGTTAGAACCTTAGGGTTAAACCCTAAGGGTTTGGAGAAATGTCATGTATGCCATTAAAATTAAAATGCAAATGACAAGATTAGCCTTTTTATATTTTTAATAAGCTAACTTGTGAATCTTGCTAAAATTGTAGTTGTTCACCAACTATTGTTGACATTGTGACTCAAATCTCGACATATTAGCCTCTTATTGACAGCTAGATTAGCAACATACAATGAATCTAAGTAATATATATATATATATATATATATATATATATTGGAGAGAGAGAAAGTCACAAATATTAGTTATTTTGCTATCAAGCTCTCACCCACTCTTTTTCTCTCTAACCCTCCGAAATTATCAAGTATCTCAGTCCCTAAAACAACCCTTAGATCACTAAGATCATTTAAGGAGAGCAAGAATCAAAGATTGAACTAGAAAGGTATAAACCCTAATTTGATTTTTGATCCTTAATGCTAAGAAAAATTTCGTGTTTATGTGTTTAGAATCTTGCTAATGGATGTTTTATGAAAATCTATGATGATCTATCATGGATCCATAGCATCAAAGTGCCTTAAAATGGTGTTTTTCAAAAACTGTTCTTGAGCTCTAAAGGTGTCTAACAAGGAAATGTCAGAAGCCACAGATCTCTGTTTGTTAATGCTTTTAAATGTTTTATGTGTTGGATCTATAGTATGATATGTGGTCTTTAATCTAGAAGTGAAATCACAATCATGTGATGTCTAGATTGTAAGTTATAATCGGTTAAAACCCGTTGACCGGGCATGACCAAATGAATTCTGGGTAACCTAGAAAGCATTTTTCAGTGTCTGACAACATTTTCAAGCTCCTTGATCTGTCAGTGTTTAAGTGTTTTGATGATGTTGTTGTAATCTATGCGTAGTTTGTTGTATGGACTATAGATCCTGACCTTTAGATCCCTTAAAAAACAATGACGGGAAGAATGACTCAACATTTTCGAACGTAGTAAGTGGTCAAAGTAGGCCATTCGGCCATGACTCAACGTTTCTGGAAAACCCAGAAACGGTAAGAACAATGGTTCTGACAGGGTTTGACCAGGATTAATCTGGAGAATGTGTTGTTGTTTAACGCATTTATTGATTCCTATGTGTTCCTTGTTATGTATAATACATGTACGAACAATAAGATCACATAAAGAATGACGGGAACCTAGATTAAATCGAGCTACAAGATGGCCACTCGAACTGCCTGGGTTTTTGGAAAACCCAGGTGACGTCTGACAGGGACTTTAGAAGCTTAGATCTATTTGTTTGTTTGTTGTGTGATCAAGATGCTGGTTGGATATTGTAGTTTTACATTTCCACTACACGATCAAAGCCTAAGTTAGCCCAGAACATGTTTAGTCTACGAATTGCAAGTGGTCAAACAAGGCATGTTGATAACTGTGTTGTCAATGTTCTTGATACCAAGAACACCAACAGCGACAGTTACTGTCACTATAGCTTTCAGCGACGGTTTAATTATTTTTATTTTCTGAATTTCTAAAAAATACTTAAAAATAGAAAATAAATTATAAAAATGACCAAAAATGGTTTTAAAAATTATTTTAAATCATGAAAAATAATTTTTGAGAATTTGGATTATCTTTCATTAATAATTATAATTATTTGAATTAAAATGATATTTAATTTATTTAATTAGTATATAAAATAAATTAGAGAAAATGAATTTAATATTATAAAAATTGTTTTAAATAAGAATAAAATATTTAAAAATATTTTGAGTTATAAAATGTAACTTTTAATATTTTTAGAGAATTATCATTAATAAGTTAATATTAAAGATATAAGATTTATTTAATTATTATATTAAATAAATTAATTAAAAATGATTTTAATATTATAAAAATTATTTTAAAGAAGAATAAAGTGTTTAAAAATATTTTGAATTATAAAATATAGTTTTCAATATTTTTGGGGAATTCTCATTAAAAATTAATATTAATGATATTAGATTTATTTAATTATTAAATTAAATAAATGATGGAAAAATGATTCTATTAATTTAAAAATTATTTAAAAATGAGAAAAATGATTTAAAAATGTTTTAAGTTATAATTAATGACTTTTAATATTTTAATAAGAATTTCATTAATATTTAAATATTAATGGTGACGATTTAAAATGATTTTAATTATTTTAAAAATCATTTAAGTAGAATATTGGTGAATTAAAAATATTTTAAGTTATTAATAATAAATTTAATATTTTGACAAGTATAACATTGATATTTTTATATTATTAAATATTGATAATGATAAGATTATTTGTTAATTAAATCATTTAAAAATGATTTTAGTGTTTGAAAAAATATTATAAATTATAATAATTGTTTATAATTATTAAAAGCTTCCGAAAAATATTATAAATAATATATGACTTATCTAATATAATATTGAAGCTTAGAGACCAAGTTTAATTGGCAATAAATTTGTAAATTGTTGAATAGGGTGACCAGTACACCAAGAATAGACCGAAGTCCAATCAGACTGAACTTGTTAGACTTGTTAAGTGTTTATATAGGTTATAAACACTTATGTGACTATGTGGTAATATGTATAGGAAAAGGTTTGACTGTAAATTACAGTGATATGTGTTATAAATTATTGTTCTAATTGTAAGACCGATATTATTGGTTATATGTTTTATGAACGCAGATAAATATATTGTGTAGCAGTAATCAACGTGAAAGGTAAGCTTCCTAACTCAACTTGAGTTACTATTTTTCAAGCATGGTAGTGAATAATTATTGATAGTTATTCACATCTACAATGATTGTTATAATTCGCAAGTAGTGCAATTAATTCTTGTTCTATTATTTGAACTAATTATAAATCATGTCTCAGCTAATTGTTTTGGCGAGACTAATATTTGTTAAAGCATGAAATGTTTTATTTATTATAAACTGAATTGTTATTGGAAGATCTACGCCATTGGTTTCGGCAAGATTAGTATTGTTATTAATTATTGAAATCATAGTATTTCTTTGAAAGTAATCCAAACCATATTGTTGTGGTATGGACTCGTGATGTAAGACTGAGATGAACAAATTTTAATGTCGTAAATCGACCTATGCGTTAGTATTAAGTATTATGCATAATATAGGGTACAAAGGAGTTGGCCGCTCCAGGTACTTGCAAAAGAGTATAGTTTAGTTTTTATAACTAATTTATATTCTTGTGGTAATTTAGTTTTAATAACTAAATGATTCCTCTATTAGTTCATGATCCTTTATGATCACTCAACATAAAATCTGGGTATATCCCACATTATTGAATATTGTTGCAGTATTGTTAATTCTTCTTATTCAATTAAATATTATTGAATCTTTGAAAGAATTTTACTCTTTCATCTCTAATATGTTATTCAGTATGAAATGGGAGAAAGTTTTATTATTGAGATTGTATTATTATCTTGTTACCTCAAAATCGTTTGGTTGTTGTTGAAGTTCTATACAAGCTAGACTCTTTTATTAATGATATATATATATATATATATCATTTATTGTATATTTTAACTTATGGGGAAAACTTGTTGCTCACCCTTGCTAAATAAAATATTTCAGCTAGGAAAGATGAGGCCAGCGAGGCTAAGAAGAACAAAGGCAAAGGCATAGTACTGGAGTAGTTTTATGTTAAACATATTTACTATGTTGTTTTGTAAACCCTTTCTGTATATCAAAAGGGTAAGTTTGTAATGTTAAGGTTAGATGACCTGGGATGATGTTGTTAACCTATTAATTAATGTTATGTAAGTTTATATTCATCAATGAATGGGTAGTTAGATGTTATTATATTGTGGATCGTGAGCACCAAACTCAGGGGTCAGGTAACCCGAATTTGGGGATGTCACAAGTTGGTATCAAAGCTGTAGGTTATAAACCTTAAGTGTGGGGGGGATGGGGGGAACCCTAGGATTATAACCATAAGTGAGATGGAAAATACTAATTTAGAGTACTAAGTAAGGGATTACACAAACGTATCGATAGTGAGATATGAGAACTCATAGTGTGAGAATTTCGTACTGGTGAAGTATTAATCAAGTTATTTAAACTGATTGTAGGATGTCGGGAGAAGATAAGATGAGTATGGAGATGCCAGTGGCTGTTGCACCAATGCCATTAGCCGAGTTGCCAACTCAGAGTGAGTCAGTTTAGGAAGTTTTAAGAGACGAACCTGCGGTTAATCTAGCAAGCGACCATGATGAGTATCCCGAGATGGAGCTAGATGAAGAGGAAGAAATATATTCCAAAGAAACAAAGGTGGAGCCAGAAATAAAGATCAAAGATGGGGAAGAAGGCAAAGTAGCAATCGAAGAAGGTCAAGCATCTGTAGAAGTTCAAGACTCAAGGACTAAATTACTTCTTCTGGAGGAATTATGGAAGACAGAAAGAGCATTACGCGAGATGACAGACGAACGAAATAATTTGAAGGCACAAGTCGATAGAATGAGGGTTAAGTGTAGTGTATCATCTAAAGATATAAGTAAGAAAAAGAAGGGTAATAAAAGGAAAAAAGAACTAGGACAGTGGCAACAACACAGAGAATTCGCATTCAAAGAAGAAACAAGCATGTGTCAAGTGTGGAAAGAACCATTCGGGGGAATGTATGTGGGGTAAAATGTGTGTTACAATTGTGGTCAGGAAGGACATATATCACCAAATTGTCCTAAACCAAAGAAAGGAGGATGTTTTTCATGTGGTGGAATGTGTCATAGGGTTAAGAATTGTCCTAAAAGGAAGACAGATGGAGGAAGTGGACGGAAGAAAGATTAAGTGTGAGGAGTATACTCTTTTGGAGTACAATATTTTCTTTGGTATGAATAGGAAGATAACTTTTGTATGTCTCAACTTTTTGTGTACAGTTGTAGTAATGAATCCCGACTTTTGTCACAAAGGGATAGTAACCGTTTGTAGTTATATGTGCAATGTACTGAAAAATACTATGTACTATTTGCATGAATATAAATACAATGATATGATTGTATGTTTGAATAAGTAATTAAATTCTGAGAAGTAAATTATTAAGATAATTATTTGATGAATTTAATAATTCAGTAAGCTGAGTTAGATAATCTAGAAAGCTGAAATTGGTTTAAGTTTAAAATTTTAATATACTATTAATAAGATGTGGCATAAAGACAAGGTATTGATGTAAGTCTTTATTTCATCAAATAATGCCGCTAAGATGACAAAATTGTAACCAAAGAGAGGAATGGTCTGTGAATAAGGAAAGAGATCGAGCTGATCCAATGTAGAACTTCACAGACATGCTAGCTCAAGCTATGCAAACTAGAGCCCCAGCAGCAAGAAATCAACCAGCTAATCGATTGGCTAACTTTAAAGACTTCAAGGCCGTAGGACCACCGGAATTAAAGGGAACCACTGACCCTATAGAAGCCCAGACATGGGTAAAGGAAATGGAGAAAGCTTTTGTTATTTCTAGAGTAGCGGAGGAGAAAAAGATAGATTTTGCTACCTATTTGATGAAGGGTGAGGCGAATTACTGGTGGGAGACAAACAAAGCTAGAGCTGGTACATCAGTAGTAACCTGGACAAGGTTTAAGGAATTATTTTTTGAAAATTATTTCTCAGAAAGTATACAAGCAAGAATGGAAGTAAACTTTTTGGAGTTGAAGTAGGAGAATATGTCGGTTGCAGAATACGCCGCCAAATTCAACGAACTAGCGAGATTTGCTCCGCATCAAGTAGACACTAGGGTACGAAAGGCGCGAAGGTTTGAGAATGGACTAAAGCCAGCGATATATAGAAAGGTAGTTGTGTTGCAGATTAAGACATTTTTGGCCCTGTTGGAAAAAGCAATCATCGCCGAAGGAGGAAGTGAAGCTGTATCAAGGTATCATCAAGAAAAGAAGAAAAAGATAAATGAAGGAGGTAGCAGTGGAGGAAGTAATTCTAATAAGCGTAAGTGGAAGGACAATACTAAATCTGGAGACAAGTCAGGAGATAATAGAAAGAGAGGTGAACCATGTGCAAATTGCGGTAAAAAGCATGCGAGAGTATGTTTGAAGGGAAAAGGAATGTGTTTTAACTGTGGACAAGAGGGACACATCTCTCCTAATTGTCCAAGTCCAAAGAAGATATCAGGTTATTTTTCATGTGCATCGTTAGAATATCAAATTCTTAACTGTCCGAAGAAGAATGCAGAAAGAGGAAGCAACAATAAAGGAAACAGTAGTGGAACACTGCCGATCAAAGGACACCTTTCAATAGGGAAGGCCAAACAAGCGTACATTCAACATGACGGTAGTAAGATCGATGAGTTATTCAGGAGGTGGCAACAGGTAACGATTTCGTTTTAAAAAAAATTTACTCGAGTAATCTTGGTTAGATATTGCTGTGAATCGTTTTCTTTTATAAGATCCAATTCACAAGTTAGAATATAAGACACAAATTAATATTGTGTTGATAATAATGAATTGATGCTACAACTTTAAAAGATTGTAGAGAATAAGAAAGCGGTGATTCTGAGGACGGAATCCTTTTAAGGAGGGGTGAATGTAATAACCCGGGATTTCGAATAATCCGAATTTTACAAATAAATTTTTTTTATGTAATATTAATATTGACTGTTAATATTGTACTGTGTATCTGTGATACGAGTTTTAAGAAGTGGTCAATTTGTGTATTGACTGAAAAATAAGAGTGGAGTTGTGCTTAACTGAGAATTTAAAACCCTAACCCTAAGTTTGGATAGGGATTCGACAGAAATCGTAGTTATAATAAATGTATCTATAAGTACGTGTTTGTACTGTATTGAGTTAATGAACAATGATTGACTAGTTAGGGTTTAAAATTTGAAAACCCTAATAAGGGATTTAAAAACCCTAATCTCAGGCTTAGTAACCCTAACGTATAGTTAGGAAGCCTAAACGAAAGTTGAGAAACCCTAATTTCATATTCAGGAATCCTAAACACTAATTCTAATTAACAAGCCTAATGTGATTGTTAAATTTTTTTTACAATTAGAAAACTCTAATATATTTTGAAAACCCTAATTATAGTTTTAAAATCTTAATTTTCTAATTAAAACCCTAATTAGAAAAAATCCTAGAAACTAAAGTTGTAAAAACCTAAGGGTTAGAACCTTAGGGTTAAACCCTAAGGGTTTGGAGAAATGTCATATATGCCATTAAAATTAAAATGCAAATGACAAGATTAGCCTTTTTATATTTTTAATAAGCTAACTTGTGAATCTTGCTAAAATTGTAGTTGTTCACCAACTATTGTTGACATTGTGACTCAAATCTCAGCATATCAGCCTCTTATTGACAGCTAGATCGGCAAAATATAATGAATCTAAGTAATATATATATATATATATATATATATATATATATATTGGAGAGAGAGAAAGTCACAAATATTAGTTATTTTGCTATCAAGCTCTCACGAACTCTTTTTCTCTCTAACCCTCCGAAATTATCAAGTATCTCAGTCCCTAACACAGCCCTTACATCACTAAGATCATTTAAGGAGAGCAAGAATCAATGATTAAACTAGAAAGGTATAAACCCTAATTTGATTTTTGATCCTTAATGCTAAGAAAAATTTCATATTTATGTGTTTAGAATCTTGGTAATGGATGTTTTATGAAGATGCATGATGATCTATCATGGGTCCATAGCATCAAAGTGCCTTAAAATGGTGTTTTTCAAAAACTGTTCTTGAGCTCTAAAGGTGTCTAACAAGCAAATGTCAGAAGCCACAGATCTCTGTCTGTTAATGCTTTTTAATATTTTATGTGTTGGATCTATAGTATGATATGTGCTCTTTAATCTGGAAGTGAAATCACAGTCATGTGATGTCTAGATTGTAAGTTATAATCGGTCAAAACACGTTGACCGAGCATGAATAAATGAATTATGGGTAACCCATAAAGCATTTTTCAGGGTCTGACAACATTTTCAAGCTCCTTGATCTGTCAGTGTTTAAGTGTTTTGATGATGTTGTTGTAATCTATGTGTAGTTTGTTGTATGGACTATAGATCCTGACCTTCAGATCCCTTAAAACATCAACAGATCGAACATAGTAAGTGGTCAAAGTAGGCTATTCGGTCATGACTCAACGTGTGACGCCCCCAAAACAGGTATACATCACCCATCTTAAGTCGCCAGGTACACACTACATGACTCAACTACAAACTTAATTATTCAACTGTCATGTACAATACGAAAAAACATAGTTGAGAGTTTAAACAAGAATATTGCCTTCTAGACAATATCCACTCTTAATGAAGTCCTCATTACATTTTTTGTCACACTATTTGATAGAATAGTGATTACTACTAAAACAACCATCTAGACCGTCACTCCGTTCCCCGACTAGTCCCAGCTACGTTCTCATTTCCTGAAGAGAACAATGAAATCAAAAGGTTGAGCTCAACTAGCCCAGTAAGAAATATTATGACTAAGATAATTCAGAATAAATTATCATTAGCCTTCAAACGTGTTAAACTAATAAAATACAATAAAGATCAAGTTTAACTGCAGCGGAATAAGCAATCCATTAGAAGAGTCAAGTAGAACATAATGTCTACTATCTCTTCTAGATTAAAAGTCCATCGTTAATATTTCATTTCTGTAATAGTCAACAACAGTTCTTTGTTATACCCAAGACAAAAAGAAATATCATCACTTGTCTTCACCTAAACCACAAAAGATTATAGTTAAATCCAAAATTCATATTTATAATCATGTAAATCAACAGCTCCTCCTTGCCACGAAGGCTTAATAGAACGTTTACTCAATATCCTTACGCCAAAGGCTAAAGATATTCAAATTTAATAACAATGATCATACCAATCAGTTGTCTACCTTTGCGTTACGGGCTAAATATATTCAACTATAAAACCAATGGTCATGATCATACCAATCAATTGTATGTCAGTGCACTACGGCCAAAGACATTCAACTGTTAACTAATGGTCATGATCCTGCCAATCACATCATCGAATTATCCATGCACTACGTGCCAAGGATATTCGTTAGTATCACCAGTGGTTATGATCATGTCATACACCTGTCCATCTTTGCACGTAAGCCCAAGATATACAACCATAAAACCAATAATCAACAATTCGTCTTTGCACGTAAGCCAAAGATATACAACTATAAAACCAATAATCAACAGTCCATCTATGCACGTAAGCCAAAGATGACTTTCATCACAATATAAGCATGAGGATGATGACAATGATATAAGAATTAATCAAACGAAATCAAGGATAAATATTAAAGACTTTAAATTTATCCAAATATTATCAATCACTTAATAAAATCATAATCTAATATTATTAATATTATAACAATATTTTAATCACTTCATAAACTTATAAACAATTTATTTTAATTGTTTACACTTTACCAAATAATGTATTTAATCATTCAAAAATGTCATACTCATAAGATTCCATCACCAATGATCAAATCCCTCATCAAAAATTTGCATATACCTTATGTAGGATTTCCAAGCCATAAAATCCTATTTACCAATTTTTCAACTTCACATAACATATTTAATTCATATGTTCGTAACTAAACCATTTTCATGAAAAATACAAAATCAGTCCCAAACATTTTTCTTTTCTAGGATTTAGCAGAATATAGTCCCATATTGAACATATATTTTTCTCGAAATTTTTAAAATTCATTTACTATTTTTCATATGGCCAAAACTGCCGAATATTTAGACATTTATCAAAAATTGTACTTTTGTCCATGAATTTCAAAATTTACAAGGTGTACTGCTGTTATATAGATGTACTCCCAATAAAAATTTCACCAATTTTGGAGTTAACCACAAGGAGTTATAAGGGTTTACCTTTAAAATAGTTTTTTCCCATAAAATTCATAACTCCTAATCTATACATCCAAAAATCGCCATTTTTGGACACAATCTAGAAAACTCATCAAATTATCATTTCAAATTTTTCCAGAATTTTTGAGGATCAGAAAAATTACGAAACTTCAAATGGATTTTCACCCGCCATGCGGTAATCCACGTAGACAGATCATTTCCATAATTTAATAAAGAATGAATACGAAGGGTCATTCACTATGCATGTGGTAGTCCGCGTAGACAGGTTATTCCAACAGAATAATAAAGAATGGAATAACATAAGAATTCACCAGGCATGCGATAAACCGCACAAACAGGTTATTCCCAATAAAATAATAAAGAATGGAACCAGGTCATGCATAATCTGCATAGACAGGATATTCCAACAGAATAATAAAGAATGGAACCAGGTCATGTGTAATCCGCATGCATGTGACATTCCAATGAATAACAAAGAATGGAATAACAACGAATTCACGGGCATGCGATGATCAGCCGCATGCATGCGAGTTATTCCAATGAATAATAAAGAATTGAACCAGTCATGCGTAATCCGCATGCATGAGGGATATTCCAAATGAATAATAAAGAATTGAATAACAACAGAAATTCACCAAATGCAATAGACCAAATGCATGTTTATTCCAACAGAATAATAAAGACAGAATAATAATGAAATTCACCGTGCATGCGATAGATCAGCATGTACACGTTATTCCAACGAATAATAAAGAATGGAACTGTGTCATGCGTAATCCGCATGACGAGACAAGATATTCTAACGTAATAATAAAGAATGGAATAACAAATGTAATTCACTAGACATATGATAGATCGCCGCAGACGAGTTATTCCAACAGAATAATAAAGAATGGAACCAGGTCATGCATAATCCGCATGATGTGATATTCCAATGTAATAATAAAGAATGGAATAACAACAAAATTCACCGTGCATGAGATAGACCAAATGCATGAAAGTTATTCCAATGTAATAATAAAGAATAGAATAACAGAAGAATTTCACCATGTATGCGGTACTTCGTATAGATAGGTTATTCCAACATAATAATAAAGAATGGAATAACAACCCTTATGAGTATTGAAAGAAAATAACTCTCTTCATGAATACAAAAGATTAATACCCCTTACCTTAGAAGAAACTGGATATTGGAATAGTGAGGTAGCAGACTTCTCTTCTTCTTTCTCTCTATAATTTCTCTTTATAATAATTGCTCTAAAGCTTTAGTGAATTGGTGAGAAATGAAGGAAGAATGAGCTTCTACTTATAGGAAAATATAGTTTCCATAATTGAACATTTTGGGGCTCAAGATATTACAGTACAATACCTTCAACTTTTCCTTTATTTATAATTTAGTCATGCAAGTATTATCAAACTTGCACCACCTCCCCTAATAGTAAATCATGTGAATCAATAGTAAATCATGTGACTCAATAGTTCTAAACATTTGAAAAAATTAATTATAGTATAGTACCTTCATCTATAACTCCATTTTTAACTTAGTCATGCAAGTATTATCAAACTTGCACCAACTCCCCTAATTGTAAATGAATGTGATTCAATAGTACACACATGTAAACAAATAGTTATAATCATGTGAATTAATAGCAATTAATTGCTCATTTATCTGATTAATTATCCGATAACTTCCAGACATCAATTATTTTCGAAATAAATGTCGGTTTCCACTAACACTAATAATTTCCACACAATGGAACTATCAATTTCATCTTTAATCAACACGAACTTATTCATCATTAATATTATAACTCACAAAATTTAACAACCAGGTCGTTCCCAGAAAAGAGGGGGCTTTCCGATAAGGATTTCTCCTTATTAGTGCGCAATTAGATGACCAAACCTCTCCTTGACAGAACTTCTAGACATTGTAAATATTGCAATTTAATAATATGAATAACTTTGTCATCTCAATTATTGATTTAATAATATATTATATTATGAAGATGATACTGTGACAATAATTGAATCAATAATATGAGAGATATGATGCAGCAATTAGTGTAGCAATAATTGAGTATAACTGAGTGACTTCTCACGTAAGCATCAATAATCAATACCGCGTGCTACTATGCAACCACGTGTATTACTGTACTTTTACTACGGAATAGTTCAACAGTTTTAACAGTAACACTTTCACTGTTATTTTTATAAAAAGATAATTTTGTCATTTTTTTACTATGACAATACTTTCGTTGTGGGGTCCACCAATGATTGTGCCATCTTACGGATATTCCCTGATAGAAAGAATATTCCCCGACCAAACGAATATTTTATAACAACTTGCATACTTTAAAAAAATTTCACATATCACCCTTAACTTTAACCTTTTATCAATTTAACCATTTACTAAATAGAATAACTATAAGAAAATTGAATACTTTCATTTCATAAAATTTGGGGTCTCACAATCTCCCCTCCTTATGAAATTTTGCCCTTGAAATTTACGTACCTGGTAGTTCGAAGAGATGAGAATACCTTGCTTTCTTTTCGGATTGTACCTTCCCAGTTATTTTCTATGTATCATGATTTTTCCTATTTCTCATCTCCTGTATTTCAGATATCATTCTAGGATATAGTTTCAAAATAAGGGTTAATTGACATATCACATATTATCCCTATACTTTGACCGACCAATTAAATACCAAATAAACTTAGGTAGGTCATACTAGCGAAGGAATTCCCCGTCTCTCCCCTCCTAGTTCTTGTCTCACATCTCAGCCAGGGATCATATCCCTAAGCTTTGATACCAACTGTGACGCCCCAAAACAGGTATACATCACCCATCTTGAGTCGCCAAATACACACTACATAACTTAACTACAAACTTAATTATTCAACTGTTGTGACACCCCCAAATTCGGGCAGTTCAACCCCACAGATTTGGTGTTCACTGTCCAAATAAATCATAACTAACTACCCATAAACAAAGGACATAATTAAACTCAAAAGTTTAAACAATTAATCTCCCATTAAAGGGTTACATCATCTAAAATAAATCTCAGATCATCTAACCTTTATTACAATCATTCATGAAAAATTAAAACATGATTATAACTAAATCAATAACATAAACTTCATAAATAAAATATAAATTAAACGTTGTCGTATAATCAAGCACTTTGTCCTTGCCCTTGCTTGTGTAAAGCTTTTCAAACTTTGTAACTTCATCTGCATTGTTTTGTGCAAGAGTGAGCAAACAATTGCCCACAAGAAGGATAATATACAATTACATTTTATGAATGATAATTAACCGAGCTTTCAATGTTAAAGTATTCTTACCGGAACAATAAAACTCTAATTCAACAGCTATGAGTTCAAAGGAATAATGAACGTTTAAGTTAACAATAGATATCAACATCAAAGAATACACTGAGGGTCACAAGACCACGAACTCTATTCTAGGTTTTTAAGTATTTCTACTTTAACCTTTAACAGTCTAAAAGACTATAATCATCATCTATGTCCTAGGTTCATAGGTGTTTATACTGTAACCTTTAATAGTCTAAACAACTATATGGACCATCATTCCGCATCTCGGTGATCAAATTTTTGTAGACTATGTATTACATGAAACATTTTAACGCTTATTGCGTAGCTTTAAAATAATTCCCTCATATAGGGTTGTTCATCTCAGCTTAGATTATCAGGTTCCGAACCAAAGGAAGTTTGGTTGGGAATTAACTTCAAAGGAAGTCTAGATTTTTAGAATGCTCATCAAACAAGTACTAGTTGAATGAGATAGGAACCAATAACTATTTAAGGGTTTGATTATAATATCATGAACAAGGTATATCGGTTAATCAATAAGAGCTAGACTATTAACAATTTCTAAGTTGAACAAATGTTATCATTAACAACATGCTTTCAAAGTTGGGTGAGTACATAAACAAACCAAAGGAAGTTTGGTTTGGGTAGACTTCAAGGGTAATTTAGAGTTTAAAACATTCATCAACTAAGGATTAGTTGAATTAGTAAAAAATTGCTAAGCAACTTAGAGTTCGGTACAATAACATAAGATAGTACAATGACATTGAAGAACAAAAATCAAACAACAGTTATTAGTAGCTGAATAAACACACTTCTTACAATAAAATTACAGACTTTGAATAATCAAGGTAATCTCGATTGGAATACAGAAACAAAGATTAACTAACTTGCTCAACAATAAGTGAGGGTTAAAGAACTTGCATGAAAATAAATCGTTAAACAAGAGATTAGAGAAAGAGAATTTGCATAAGTATAACATAACGGTGAAAAGTAACGTTGCTGAATAATAAAGTAGCAAAAGTTAGGGAACTTGCCTCGTGCGTAAGTTAAACAATCACTACTCACGTTCACCCCAAGTCCTACACATACCATATGTATTGACAATACACATTCGTTATACTAACATTACCTTTATGAGATGCTTTCTTACTTTTACTAAAGCTACTAACTAAGTTTAAGTTTAAATAACATCGCATCTTTTCATGAACATTACTTTTTAGCTTTATTATAACTACTTAAGTGATCATGTCATTGCACCACATACACATTAACAACTTGATACAACATCCTATTACATGTCCAACATGTTATCGTTAAGTTATACTAATACACAAAGGGTTGCACTTGCATTCGCGCATCCCGACGCCCTCCGATTGGCTCCAAATACATAACAGTCCTAAAGATGATCATTTTGGCCCCTCATAAAGATTTCAAATTAAAAACATTAAAGAATAAAAGCTATAGGCCTATTCGTCCTCTTTTCGAATCATCTTGAATCATCTCAATCGGAGTTCGTGTGAAAAAGTTATGGCAATTTTACTACAGGAGGTCAAAACTGTCCAACCCAGACCACTTTTCCGGCGCTGGGGCGCGAGACAGTGGCGCAGAGGCGCGAATTCCAGAGCTGGGGCACGAACTTCTGGCCTAATTGTGGCGCTGGGGGGCGAAATTTGGCGCTGGGGCTCCGAATTACAGAACACCCATAACTAGAAACAAAACCAAGCTTACTATGTCTTAATTTCTAACACCAATTAACATGTATAACTTATGCAAATTACACATAAACTTCACCAAACATACAAATACTAACATAACACAACTTAAACCATAATTCTAACAAAATTAAATATTGGAATATCATATTTTTAAAACCAAAAACTCCATTTTTGATATTCATTCTAGAAATCAACACTGTGAATTCATTAGTTGGCCAAATCAATCCATTCAAATTACGTTATGCTCGTAACTCAATAAACTAACACATACAAACCTCAATTTATAATTTAACATATGAATTGGCCATCAAAATTGATACTTACTCAAGCTATAGGAAGAACACATATACTGCCAAAAAAATTTCTTCTACGGTAACTCAAAATTAGCATGCAATTGTTGTCTCAACATAATATCTAATCATTACAAACATGCCTGGTGAATTTAAGCCTTGTTTGGCAAAAAGTCTTTAAAATAAAGACTTAATATTTTAAGCCTTGTTTGGTTAAATCAATTAAAAAAAATTACTTTAATTTTATTTTAATAAACCACTTACACTATAGTGTAAAATCGCATATTTATACCTCCATATTCATCATTAGTTAAATAACCAATTACAACATACTAAACAAATTTTCCCACTTAATCCAAATATCACAAAATTATAATCTCATTATAATTTTATTTAATAAATTAACATATCACTATAATTATTAAATTAAAACAACAATATAACATCTCATGCTACATTACAACTCTCTAAATTATAAACTAAATTAATTTAGAATATTATCCAACAAATTTAATTCATAAATATTTAATAACAACAATCACATTAATAAAATATTTATTAGAGTGTTATCTAATAAATTTAATTCACACATACCTACTAATAACAACCACATAAATAGAACACTTATTTAATTTAAGAAATATTTCAAATTACAAAACAACAACTTCATCAATAAAATATTTATTTAATTTAATAAATATTTTAAATTACAAATAAAATCTTGGATTGTTACATCCTTCCCTCCTTACAAGGATTCTGTCCCCAGAATCACAACTCAAACAATTTGTTCATCACAACTGTTGTGTACAATACGACTAAACATAGTTGGGAGTTTAAACAAGAATATTGCCTTCTAGACAATATCCACTCTTAATAGAGTCCTCATTACATTTATTATCACACTATTTTATAGAATAGCGAGGACTACTAAAACAACCATCTAGACCGTCACTCCGTTCCCCGACTAGTCCCAGTTACGTTCTCATTTCCTGAAGAGAACAATGAAATCAAAAGGGTGAGCTCAACTAGCCCAGTAAGAAATATTATAACTAAGATAATGCAGGATAAATTATCATTAGCCTTCAAACGTGTTAAACTGATAAAATACAATAAACATCAAGTTTAACTGCAACTGAATAAGCAATCCATTAGAAGAGTCAAGTAGAACATAATGTCTACTATCTCTTCTGGATTAAAAGTCCATCGTTAATATTTCATTTCTGTAATACTCAACAACAGTTCTTTATTATTATGACAACCGAGATTTTGTAATTTAATTTTAATATTTATTGAATTAAATAAATATTTTTCGATGAATTAATTATTAGATTAAATAATTAATTGATGAAGTTGTGGTAGATTAATTTAATTATATGTGTTATATTTATTAAATTAATGTGAAGAATCTTTATTATTCGAAGTATATATTTATGTGAGCTTATTGAATTAAAAGGAATATTTAATAAGCCTAATGTTATTTTAATTAATTTAATAATTAATTAGAGAATTAATGAATTTGACATAATTAATAAATGAAAAATTTAATTATGTGACTATGTGAATTAAGGAGAAATTATTATATGTTATTTGAATTAAATTAAACTAGATGTTTGATTTATTATCTAATTGGATGTGACATGATTTAAACTATATTATAAAAGTTTAATTAAATTAAATGGGTATAAGCTTTTTAAAGCTAGCCAAACATGGCCTTAGTGGGAGTTGAGGGCTGTTAACCCATGATTGGGTAACCCACCCACAACGCGCCGCCTTTTATTATTATTATACGTCTTCCTTTTTCTTTTTATTATTTGCAAAGTCTGGAAAAGCAAAACAGAGAGAGAGAGAGAGAGAGAGTTTTGAGAATCAGTGAGATTAAAGGAGAAGAAGTGTGAGAAATTGGGAGTTGTTAACTTGTTATCACCTTGTATAATCCAAGCAGAGTATATAGGGTAATCTCTTCTTCCCCAAATTTCAAATTTACGTTGTTTAAGTTATTGTAAAATAATTGGCTCTCAAGTCTTCTGTAAAGTCTCTATAAATTGGAAATTGTATTATTTATGTGAATATATGTGATAATATGTTAGCATAGCATGTTTTACTATATATTATAGATTTCCATATCATCAGTGTCATAAAATTATGCAGTATATTGTTACAGAGTATAGAATATGGCCATATAGCCCTTATACGTAAATTTAATATGTCAAACATATATTGTTTCATAAAATTCACACTTGTATATAATTATGCATGTTAAAACGAAGAAAACAAACCTTGAATGGATGGATTTGGTGTTATATAGAATCCGTAGTGTTAATTTTTAAATTTTGTGTTCAAAACCTTCAAGAACATCAAGAAGAGTGAAATTACATGTTTTAATTCTGTAATTATGTGTTTAAAGTAGTTAAAATCACCCTATAAAGGTTGGTTAATGATTATGTATGAATTCTAGTATGTGGGTATGTTTAATTTGATGAATTGTAATGACCATGTAATAATAATTTCGCCTGATTTTGTGTTCTTCGCGAACTGGAAATTCAGAAACTGAAGTTCCGCGCCGTGGTGCCAACTCCATGCCTAAGTCCCGCATGACCAGCAACACCAAGTCTCAAGTCATTATATGCTATAGCGCATGCCATGCCAAGAATAAGTATAACAAATAGATAGCGCCAGCAGCCACCACTTTGCAGATTGTCTAGAAATGAAATTTTTCTAAGTATCCAAGTCTAGAAATGTAATATTAACTTAATCTAATGAACATAAAAACATGTTAGACGTATAATGAGACGTTAAGATAAATCCTTAACATATTGATAACACAAATATGTGTGAATTGAATTATTGAATGCAGAATTAGCTTATTATTCATGTAGTGGGATATTATGTGAAAATTAGCGTGATAATTTGACTAAGTATAGTCATAACCAGAGTTTAGACCAAAGAATGAACGTATGATGATTAGTTACATTATAATTGACTGGTATTGTGAATGTAAATGGTATGTAGGATTTAAATCAAGGAACTAGTATAATTAACGTGTAATTTACGCACGAGGCAAGTTTCCTAACCCTACTTGTTATCATTATATAAGTTGATAAATTTACCTCTCTACATCGAGTAAATTCTCATTATTATTGATCAAGTCTATTTTGCTATATTAAAGTTTATTAATCTTTGAAAGCATGATGCTGTTATACAATACTTATTCTATTATATACCTCTTGAGATTTTATTTCAATTTAAATATCAGTTACAATTGAACCTGGTTAGACTAGCGAACCCTTAGCGATTCGACTAGTCCATAGTTGATGAGCGTTCTAAATTTCAAAACCTTTGTTGAATTATCCAAATCAAACTTTCTTTGGTGCGGACTCTAATGTTAAACTGAGATGAACAACCCTGTATAGGGGATTATTTATGTGTTAGCGAAAAGATATTGTTCACAGTATAGTACTAAGGGTTGATCCCCCTAAGTACGAGAAGAAGAGTCCATAGTCTTATGACTGTTAAAGGTTTCAAGTATAAACACTTGACAACCTAGGACATAGTTCAAGGTCTTATGACCCTCAGAAGTTCTTTTGTTTCTTGTTATTCATTCTTGATTCAAAAGCTGAGTTTTCCTATTTTCAGAAGCCTTGATTTATTCGCATGTTATTATTCATTTGTTACATTGTTATACTTGTGGGCAATCGTGCTCACTCTTGCGTAATAATAACATTGCAGTTAAGAATGAATGATCTGACGAGCCCTCCACTAGAAAGGCAAGGGCAAGGTTAACAAATGAAGAAGACTTGTTGTTATTTTGTAATGATATTTAGACTTGATGTTATTTAAGACTTGTTATTTGTTTATGATTCCGCACGATGTTTAAGGTTAGAGTGACCTGGGATTGTATTTTTTTATGCAGATGATGTAACCCCATAAGGGGAGATTTATTTATTTATTTCTATCTATTGCATGGTTTGCATTTATTTATGGGTAGATAAGTAGATGATATTTGTACAATGAACACCAAATCCTGTGGAAATGGAAGTACCCGAATTTGGGGGTGTCATAGGTTGGTATCAGAGCTGTAGGTTATAAACCTTAGGTGGGGGAACAACCTTAGGTAGTAGCCTTGTAGGAGATTGAGAACATAGTGGTGTTAAACTCTTATCGAGTTATAAGAAATGAATTTCTTAATTCATGGAAGATAATAAAAGACTTTATGTTCTTATGTGTTAAATTATGTGTTCGCTAGCATGGATTAGTAACTAAAACTTAAAATTTTGTTGTTAGGATGTCGGAGGTTAGAGGAGCTAGTCGAGCTGGGGAGGAGGAACCCCGAGTACCTACAGAGGAGGAGCCCCAAGACATTCATGTCGTCAGGGAACAGTTGGTACAGAGAGAGCCATCTCCGTTGATCACTGTTGTTGGTCGGGAGCATGAGCCTGAGACTGATCTAGAGGAGGATTCTGATGAAGAAGAGGAGGAAGAGGAGTTCCCACCGAACTCCATCGATACTGAGATGAATGATGCACTTTATGATCGTAACATAGAGTTGTAAGACACTATTCAGGAGCTGAAGGAAAGGACTGTTATTCAGCAGAGTACCATCGTGCAGAAGGATGGGGAAATTATGACTCTTCACACACGTTTAGGAAACGTGGAGTGGGATTTGGTTCACGAGAAGGGTCAAACTGAGGAGAAGTCCGAAGAAATAGAAAAGTTGAAGAAAGATCTGAAAGAGAGCTCGTAAAGACCGCCATAGCAGAGGAGGAGGGTCGGGTAAAGAGTCACGCCGCACCGATCTTGCGTAAGAGGATTGTCGTAAAGAAGGCTAATCTTGGGGAGACGACTCTACACTTCAAAATTTAATGGATGCGGCCCAGGATCGAGTTATGGAGTATCCAATCCAGTTTAAAGGTCTACCATCATATATGATAGATCGTAGGACGATGTCCCGCATCATGGAAGAAGAATGTGGCAAGGCTATTCAGCGCCTTAATAGGCAGTGATAGGATTAGTTTAATTATGTGAAACCTATCTGGTAGTTAAAGATGTAAATTCTGATGTGTTTATAAACAAAGGAATATTTTAATGTTTGAAATCCTGTAGATTCTTTATCTCAGGATAATTGATGTAAATAGTAGTGATGCTATCGTATGATGTTAAAACTTTTGATTTGAATAAAATGATAGAGTTTATTTAAATTGATATGTTAAGTGAATTATGATTAAATGTTTTAGTTAAGCCTTAAATGTTTAAGAGATTGAATAAAGACCTAATAAGCGTATATTCTTAACAGAAATATGCCGCCTAGAAGAAGAAAAAACCGTCAACAAGCTAAAGAAGAACCAATGAATAACAACAACGACACCAATGCTAACCCTGTTCAACAATTGGTAAACCTATTAGCCGGAGAAATTAACAATTAACCACAAGCTCCACCAAACACCTCGTTCAAGGATTTCAAGGCGATGGGACCACCAGAGTTTAAGGGCTCCATGAACCTAATCGAAGCTCAAACATGGGTTATGGAGATGGAGAAGGTGTTTGACGTCGCTGCAGTAAGGGAAGACCAGAAGACCACATATGCAACATATTATGCCAAGTCCGTTAGCTATTGGTGGCAGACAAACAAAGTACGGGGAGGAGAAGGTGTAATAACCTGGGAGAGATTCAAGGAGATGTTTTTCGAGATATATTTTCCGACCAGTTCGCAAAACCAAATGGTAGTTAAGTTTCTGGAATTGAAATAGGGGAATATGTCCGTAGCAGATTATACGGCAAGATTCAACGAGTTGGCTAGGTTCGTCACATACCAAGTGCAAACTGATGAGAGGAAGGCAAGACGTTTCGAGCAGGGACTGAAGCCCTAGTTGTATAGCAAGGTGTCAATATTCCAATTGAACACTTTTGTTGGAGTGTTAGAGAAGGCCATACTCGCTGAAGGTGAAAGCGATGCGATAACTAAATATAATAAAGATTAGAAGAAGAAAAAGAGTGAGAATAAAGGAATTAACAAGACTGGTGGGAGTAGCACGGGGGTAGTCATAATTAGAAAAGAAAGTGGTTTGATAACTCATCAGCTGGAAGTCAACAAGGAGGGCAGAAGAAGAAGATCAAAGCGTGCCCAACCTGTGGGAAAGCATATATAGGAGTTTGCATGAAGGGAAAATGAGTGTGCTACAATTGTGGTCTGGAAGGCCACATAGCACCTAACTGTCCTAACCCAAAGAAGGGTGCCTACTTCACTTGTGGTTCAAAGGATCATCTTGCAAGGGATTGTCCTAAGAAGGGATCTGGAGGGACAAGATTAGGAGGGAATAGGGGAAATTATGGTGGAAGCACTCTGACTATCACAGGACCAACTGTAACCAACTAACCGACCGCCAGAACATTCAACATAACAGTACAGGATGCAGTGCAGTCTCGCGATGTGGTGTCAGGTATCATTCTGATCAATAAATTTAATGCTTATCTATTATTTGATTCGGGTTCTACTTGTTCATTTATATCCGATGACTTTGCTAAGAACTTAGAATTGCTTAAGGACGAGTTAGAATACCCCATGAACATAGAAATTACGAATAGAGAAATAATCCATGTTAAGTACGTGCATAAGAACTGTAGAGTGGATATTAAGGTTAATATCATGAACGTAGATCTTATCCTTATTCGACTTGGAGAATTCGATGTTATTTTAGGTATGGACTAGTTATCCAATTACGGGGCGGTAATTGATTACCTAAAGAAGCGTATTAACCTTATGACTCCGTCCAAGGTTGTGTTTTATGGTAGCAAGTCGCCTAGACAAGCGAGTTATCTGACGATGATGCAGGCCAGGAGGTTGTTAAGGCAAGGCTGTGTAGGATATCTAGCTTACATAGTCGATAGTCGTAAAGAGAATCCAAAAATAGAGGAGATACCAGTAGTGAGAGATTTCATAGACGTATTTCTGGATGATTTGCTAGGACTTTCTCCAGATAGAGTAGTTGAATTCGTGATCAATTTTGCTCCATGAATGGCTCTAATATCGAAGGCACCGTACGGAATGGCACTGGAAGAGATGAAAGAATTGATGGTTCAACTACAAGAATTACTGGACAAGAAGTATATCCAACCAAGCATATCGCCCGTGGGGAGCGCCGGTTTTATTCGTGAAGAAGAAGGATGGGATAATGCGGCTCTGCATCGACTATAGAGAACTAAATAAGGTCATGATTAAGAATAGATATCCATTACCGATAATCGATGACCTATTCGATCAGTTAAAGGGAGCAAGATACTTTTCAAAGATTGACTTGAGGAGTGGTTATCATCAACTGAAGGTGAGACCAGAGAATGTACCGCAGATAGCATTCAGAACATGATACGGTCACTACGAATTTTTGGTAATGTTATTTGGTCTAACGAATGCTCCTGAAGCATTTATGGGCTTAATGAATGGTGTGTTCAAGCCGTTTTTGGAAAAATTCGTAGTGGTATTTATAGATGATATTTTGGTATATTCGAAAACCAAGGAAGAACATGAAGAGCATTTGAGGGTGACATTAGAGACATTGAGAAGGGAGAAGTTGTATGCCAAGTTTTCAAAATGTGAATTGTGGATTGAAAGAGTACAATTTCTTGGACATGTGATCGATATGGAGGGAATTTTGGTGGATCCCTCCAAAGTCGAAGCTGTGATTAACTGGGACCAGCCGAAGACGCCGTCAAAAATAAGAAGTTTTCTTGGAATAGCAGGTTATTACAGAAGATTCATTCAGGATTTTTCCAAGATCGCAACTTGGCTGATTTAATTTGACTAGAAAATCGGTGAAATTTGTTTGACGAAGAAGTGTGAGGAAAGCTTTCAAGAATAAAAGAAGAGGTTTAGTTCAAAGACTGTGTTATCTCTTCCGATGATACAGAAATTTTATGGTTTATAAGTGATGCATCGTATAAAGGACTTGGATGTGTGCTTATGCGTAATCAGCAGAGTCATCATCAGTATGCGCCCACGACAACCGGAAAGATTATGAGAAGGGTATCCGACCCATGACTTGGAGTTAGTCATGCAGTGGTTTTTTTTTTGAAAATCTGGAGGCACTATCTCTATGGGGAGAAGTGTGAAATATATACAGACCACAAGAATCTGAAATATATTTTTACACAAAAAGACTTGAACATGCGCCAAAGAAGGTGGTTGGAGTTAATTAAGGACTACGATTGTAAGATTTTATACCATCCGGGTAAGGCAAATGTTGTTGCCGACGCCTTAAGTAGAAATGGTCTGGAGAAACTGATGATCTTGACCTATCAGGAGGAGTTAATTTCAGCAATGGAAAAGCTGGAATTGGAAGTAAAGTGTCCTATGGAGATTATTGAGAAGTTATTTCAGATGCAATTTGGTACAACTCTACTAGACAAGGTTAAGGAGGCTCAACTTCAGGACGACGAATGTAAAATGGTGAAAAAGAAGATATCTGAAGGAACCGAATCAAGATTCAAGATGGATAAGGAAGGAATACTAAGATTTGAAAGTAGAATTTGGGTACCGCCAGTACCAGAGATTAAGGAAGAAATTTTGAGCGAGGCTCATAACTCTCAATATTTGATTCATCCTGGTAGTACCAAGCTGTACCAAGATCTTTGACAACATTTCTGGTGGCCAAATTTGAAACGAGAGGCTGCAGAATGTGTTGCCAAGTGCCTGACATGTTAGAAAGTGAAAGCAGAACATCAAAGGCCGAGTGGTTTACTACAAACTTTAGAGATTCAAGAATGGAAATGGGAACATATTATGATGGATTTCGTGGTTGGCCTTCTGACAACTCAGAAAGGCTACGACGCAGTATGGGTTATTGTTGACTAATTGACAAAATCCGCACACTTCCTTTCAATCAAAATCAGATTCAACTTAGATCAGTTGGCAAGGTTATATGTGAAAGAGATTGTTTCAAGGCACAGAGTTCCGGTGTCAATTATTTTTGATAGAGATTTGCGCTTTACGTCGAACTTCTGGAAATGTCTACAAGAATGCATGGGTACACAGTTGCGAATGAGCACGGCATATCACCCTCAGACAGATGGACAGAGTGAAAAAATAATTCAGACATTAGAAGACATGTTAAGAGCTTGTATAATAGACTTTAAAGGAAATCGGGATGACCATCTACCGCTCGTAGAGTTCGGTTACAACAATAGTTACCACGCTAGTATTGGCATGTCGCCTTATGAAGCGTTATACGGCAGAAAGTGGAGAACTTTGCTATACTGGGATGAAGTTGGCGTAAGACAATTACTAGGTCCGAAATTGGTACAGAAGACAGCAGAAATAGTCAAAGTGATCCGAACAAGATTGACAGCAGCTCAAGACAGACAAAAGAAATATGTCGATCCCTACCGTAAAAATGTTTTTTTAAAGGTCTCTCCCTGGAAAGGAAAGATCAGGTTCGGAAAGAGAGGGAAATTAAGCCCAAGATTCATTGGATCCTTTGAGGTACTGTGAAAGATCGGAGAAGTTGCGTATGAGGTAGCCTTACTTCCAGCTCTAGAGAATGTCCATAATGTTTTCCATGTCTCAGTTCTACAATCCTACAAACCCGATTACAAGCACATTATTGAATATGAACCCCTACATTTTGACAAAGACTTATCTTACGAAGAAATTCCTATTCAGATTGTCGACCGAAAAGAGCAAGTTCTAAGAAATAAAGTAATACCTTCTGTTAAGGTAATTTGGAGGAACCACAACGCTGAAGAAGCTACGTGGGAACTCGAAGAGCATATGATGAAGAATTATCCTCATTTATTTACTTAGAGTATTATAAGCGATTCTGGGGACGTAATCTTTAGGGGGGGGGAGAATGTAACGAGACGAATTGTTTGAGTCGTGATTCGAGGACGTAATCCTTTTAAGGGGGAAAGACGTGACAACCGAGATTTTGTAATTTAATTTTAATATTTATCAATTAAATAAATATTTTTGATGAATTAATTATTAGATTAAATAATTAATTGATGAAGTTGTTGTAGATTAATTTAATTATATGTGTTATATTTATTAAATTAATGTGAAGAATCTTTATTATTCAAGTATATATTTATGTGAGCTTATCAATTAAAAGAAATATTTAATAAGCCTAATGTTATTTTAATTAATTTAATAATTAATTAGAAAATTAATGAATTTGACATAATTAATAAATGAGAAATTTAATTATGTGACTATGTGAATTAAGGAGAAATTATTATATGTTATTTGAATTAAATTAAACTAGATGTTTGACTTATTATCTAATTGGATGTGACATGATTTAAGCTATATTATAAAAGTTTAATTAAATTAAATGGGTATACAAGCTTTTTAAAGCTAACCAAACATGGCCTTGGTGGGAGTTGAGGGCAGTTAACCCATGATTGGGTAACTGACCAGAACACGTCAGTTCCTTTATTATTATATGTCTTCCTTTTTCTTTTTATTATTTGCTAAGTCTAGAAAAGCAAAACAGAGAGGGAGAGAGAGAGTTTTGAGAATCAGTGAGATTAAAGGAGAAGAAGTTTGGGAAAATTGGGAGTTGTTAACTTGTTATCACCTTGTATAATCCAAGAAGAGTAATCAAGGGTAATCTCTTCTTTCCCAAATTTCAAATTTACGTTGTTTAAGTTTTTGTAAAATAATTGGCTCTCAAGTCTACTATAAAGTCTTTGTAAATTGGAAATTGTATTGTTTATGTGGGTATATGTGATAATATGTTAGCATAACATGTTTTACTATATAATATAGATTTCCATATCATCAATTTCATAAAATTATGCAGTATATTGTTACAGAGTATAGAATATGGCCTTATGGCCCTTAAACGTAAATTTAATATGTCAAACATATATTGTTTCGTAAAATTCACACTCGTATATAATTATGCATGTTAAAACGAAGAAAACAAACCTTGAATGGATGGATTTGGTGTTATAACGAATCCGTAGTGTTAATTTTTATGTTTTGTGTTCAAAACCATCAAGAACAGTGAAATTACATGTTTTAATTCTGTAATTATGTGTTTTAATTGGTTAAAATTACTCTATAAAGGTTGGGTAATGATTATGTACGAATTCTAGTATGTGGGTATGCTTAATTTGATGAATTTAATGACCATGTAATGATAATTTCGCCTGATTCTGTGTTCTTCGCGAACTGGAAATTCAGAAACTGGAGTTTCGCACCGCGACGCCAACTCCATGCCTAAGTTCCGCGTCATAAAGACACCTCAAAATCGTCAAAAGCGCCAGTCTCAAAGTCAGCAGCCGCCAAGAACAAGTATAATAGTGGCGACGCAGTGCCACTTAGCAGATTGTCCAAAAATGAAATTTTTCTAAGTATCCAAGTCTAGAAATGTAATAGTAACTTAATCTAATGAACATAAAAACATGTTAGACGTATAATGAGATGTTAAGATAAATCCTTAACATATTGATAACACAAATATGTGTGAATTGAATTATTGAATGCAGAATTAGCTTATTATTCGTGTAGTGGGATATTATGTGAAAATATGCCTGATAATTTGACTAAGTATAGTCATAACCAGAGTTTAGACCAAGGAATGAACGTATGATGATTAGTTACATTATAATTGACTGGTATTGTGAATGTAAATGGTATGTAGGATTTAAATCAAGGAACTAGTATAATTAACGTGTAATCTACGCACGAGGCAAGTTTCCTAACCCTACTTGTTATCATTATATAAGTTGATAAATTTACCTCTCTACATCGAGTAAATTCTCATTATTATTGATCAAGTCTGTTTTGGTATATTAAAGTTTATTAATCTTTCAAAGCATGATGATGTTATACAATACTTATTCTATTGTATACCTCTTGAAATTTTATTTCAATTTAAATATCAGTTACGATTGAACCTGGTTAGACTACCGAACCCTTAGCGATTCAACTAGTCCATAATTGATGAGCGTTCTAAATTTCAGAACCATTGTTGAATTATCCAAACCAAACTTTCTTTGGTGCGGACTCTAATGTCAAACTGAGATAAACAACCCTTATAGGGGATTATTTATGTGTTAGCGTTAAAATATTGTGCACAGTATAGTACTAAGGGTTGATCCCCCTAAGTACGAGAAGAAGAGTCCATAGTCTTATGACTGTTAAAGGTTTCAAGTATAAAAACTTGACAACCTAGGACATAGTTCAAGGTCTTATGACCCTCAGAAGTTCTTTTGTTTCTTGTTATTCATTCTTGATTCAAAAGCTGAGTTTTCCTATTTTCAGAAGCCTTGATTTATTCACATGTTACTATTCATTTGTTACATTGTTATACTTGTGGGCAATCGTGCTCACTCTTGTGTAATAATAACATTGCAGTTAAGAATGAAAGATCTGACGAGCCCTCCACTAGTAAAGGCAAGGGTAAGGTTAACAAATGAAGAAGACTTGTTGTTATTGTGTAATGATATTTAGACTTGATGTTATTTAAGACATGTTATTTATTTATGATTCCGCACAGATGTTTAAGGTTAGAGTGACCTGGGATTGTATTTTTTTATGTAGATGATGTAACCCCATAAGGGGAGATTTATTTATTTATTTATTTCTATTACATGGTTTGCATTTATTTATGGGTAGATAGATAGATGATATTTGTATAGTGAACAGCAAATCCTGTGGAAATGGAAGTACCCGAATTTGGGGGTGTCACAGTTATACCCAAGAAAAAAGAACTATCATCACCTGTCTTCACCTAAACCACCAAAGATTATAGTTAAATCCACAATTCATATTTATAATCATGTAAATCAACAGTTCCTCCTTGCCACGAAGGCTTAATAGAACGTTTACTCAATATCCTTACCCCAAAGGCTAATGATATTCAAATGTAATAACAATGATCATACGTTGTCTACCTTTGCACTACGGGCCAAAGATATTCAACTATAAAACCAATGGTCATGATCATACCAATCAGTTATCTGTCAGTGCACTACGGCCATAGACATTCAACTGTTAACTAATGGTCATGATCCTGCCAATCACATCATCGAATTATCCATGCACTACAGGCCAAGGATATTCGTTAGTATCACCAGTGGTTATGATCATGTCATACACCTGTCCATCTTTGCACGTAAGCCCAAGATATACAACTATAAAACCAATAATCAATAATTTGTCTTTACACGTAAGCCAAAGATATACAACTGTAAAACCAATAATCAACAGTCCATCTATGCACGTAAGCCAAAGATGACTTTCATCACAATATAAGCATGGTGATGATGATAATGATATAAGAATTAATCAAACGAAATCAAGGATAAATATTAAAGACTTTAAATTTATCCAAATATTATCAATCACTTAATAAACTCATAACCTAATATTATTAATATTATAATAATATTTTAATCACTTCCTAAACTTATAAATAATTTATTTTAATTGTTTAAACTTTACCAAATAATGCATTTAATCATTCAAAAATGTCATATTTGAAAGTAGTATGCATACAAGCCAATCATGTTTGATGATAAAGCATATACTTTGTAACAATCTTATTCATTTATTAATAAAAAGTATTAATTTATTAAAGGCTTTTAATTATCTACATGATGTTTGTTTTTATAATATGTGATAAACCCATAGTTTTAAGAAATGCTTTTAGAATAATGATGATGATCATTCTAATGAGATCTAAATTCTTAGAAAGCTTAAAACTAAAATAGTTCCCAATCATTGATTACTAAATCGGGGATTAGTGAATCCTGATAGATTGGTACATACGCTGCTTGCTCATTGATGAGGATGATTGATCTCATGATCATTTGTGTGGAGACACTAAAGCAAGTATGTAGGTGCTTATTAGAGAATAAGTTCAATCGAACGCGGCTCGCTAAGGAATACCTAATGGAGTTTTACTTGCCGTCAATAGAATTCTGTAGTGATAGTAGTACAAGTTATCCTTGACTCGAGATCATCATAGTATCTTGTGTATGATGAGTTATACTTTTACTTATTCCTTAAGACCCTTAGGGTATATCAAAGGGTATGCTTGGGTATAATAAGTTGTATATGGAGATAATGTATGATCAATAAAGAATCTACCACTTCTAATAAAAAGAAGAGAAATGTCCTATGTGATTCGATAAATGACAACCCAAAGAGTCCTCGGCAAAGCGTAATGAAATTAGAAAGGAGTTTCTAATTTGCATTATTTGAGTTGTGCATTTAAGAGTCGAAATACATATAATTAAATAAAATAAGACTTGGACAAGAATTCCATGCCTTATATTTAATTGGGACATCAGATGGTGGAAGGATTGAATTGTATGAGAACTATTTACTCAAAGGTTCTTTTATGATTAATGTTGAAATCTATATTATCCGGAAAGTCGTTGATCGCTAGGGAGGCTTATCCCTATTGTAGAATAAATATTATTTATTTAAATAAATTAATTATTTAATTTATTTATTTAAATAAGATTATAATTGTTCAAATTGATTTATTCACAACCTAGGTTTAATATGGAGAACCTAAAGGGTCACACCATAAAAGGAAGAATAATTATTTAAGAAGTTAATGGCATAATCGTAATAATATAAAGTTATGTATATTTAATTTAATCTATGGTGATAGAATAAATTAAATAGTTTGAATATTTATTATTTAATATTTTAGAAATATTAAATATAAATTAATAAGAGGAGTCTTATTAATATTATTACAATTATTATTATTATTTTAATTTCTAAAAGAGTTTAGAAATTAATTTAATATAAGTATTTCATTTATTCCTAATTGGATTAGGAAGGAAAATTAGTTAAAGGAGTTTAATTAATTATCCCTAATAAGATTAGGGAGCCCCTTTAATTAAAAAGGGTTTAATTAAATAATATCTTATTTTAATATGGTTACTTGATATCTTTATAAGAGGAGTCTTATATCGAGATATTAAGACGACGTTATTCCAATGGTCGGAGAGTACGCCCTTTTCTATGAGATAGAAAACTAGGGTTTAGTCAACCACCCATCTTCTTGAATCCTTCTTCTTCCTCGGTGGATCACCTCAGAGGCCAAACACTTGGGTGGCTAACGCCGATCAAAGAAAGGAACCAAACCCGTGAATTCAAGTTGAACGCGAAAGGATTTGGAGGTGAACTTGTACTGAGGAAGCTCGATCTTCAAGGGTATGATTTTATTCTTTATCTTTTCGCTTAATTAATAATTGTGCATAAAGGGTGATCCGTATATGGTTTGTAAAATTTTAAACTCGATTTTTACATCGCTTCCGCTTATTTTGCAATTTGATTGAGTTCATGAATATTACAAACCTAACAGTGGCCATCAGAGCCAAACCTTTATGCGAATTATTAATTGTTTCAATTCGATATGTATATTGATATGTGTTTAGAACAATTTAATTGGGCATAATTTATTGTATAAAATTTTAAATAAAAAAAAAATTGCGAAACCATTCTTCTTTTTTTTTTCGCTGCTAAATCTGTGGCTTATATCATGAGTCATGTTTTTCATAAGAAGAGAAACTGAAGGATTTCAAGGTTGCAGTATGATTTCACGTGCTTCCAAATAAATTATTACTAGTTAACAGGATTCTCAAGTTAACATATATATTATATATATAAGGTTACAACATATGATATATATACTGTAACTATATATATAGTATATATATATATATATATATATATATATATATATATATATATATATATATATTAATTATTTTATAATTAAAATAAAAGGTTTATTTAATATTAAAATAAAAGAGTTTATTTTAATTTTAAAATTAAATTTCATGCTAACTAATTAGAGTTGGAATTAGATTCCATGATAACTAATTACAGCTTGAAATTGGATTCCATATTTCCTTAAATAAAGAAGTTTATTTAAATACGAAATAAGATTTCATATTATTCAAAATAAAAGAGTTTATTTGTGAATAGGAAAGAGAATCCGTATTTCCTTAAATAAAGGAGTTTATTTATATATGAAATAAGATTTCATATTATTCAAAATAAAGGAGTTTATTTGTGAATAGGAAAGAGAATCCTAATTTCCTTAAATAAAGGAGTTTATTTAGATATGAAATATGATTTCATATTATTCAAAATAAAGGAGTTTATTTATGAATAGGAAAGAGAATATGTGTTTCCTTTAAATAAAGGAGTTTATTTTGATTCAAAATAGATTTTATACTAACTAAATTTGCCCATTAAATGATATCAATATATATATTAAATGTTTATTATTCATCGATGAATGTTATGTATTGATGCATATGGTGATATGTATGATAATAAATGAGATTGATTATGGACAATCGACCATTGTGATTGGATTTTATTTTAGTTGGATGCATGAATGTATGGGTTTTATTAAATGGGGTCTCAGTACTTTCGCCTTCTAATTTTTCCGAATGTAAATTCTATCTCCTCCTATGTACTTCCCTCGATCACGATCAAGGTTTCTATTTATTTTAAATAGTTTTGTAATAGGAATAGTTAGAATTAATTTTAAAAATTGGAGATCAAGGAGCAAGGAGCGCTTGAAGACCCGGGTTGTAATGGAGCCCGGGTTTAAATGTAATAGTTATATTTAAATATTAATTCTTGCACCCCTAGGGGTTTTGACCTTTTTGTTCACTTGGTGGCTCTAGTGAACCAAACTAGAATAAAGTCCATAATCAATCCGTAGAATATAGTATTCTATATGTGCATGCTTATATTATATATATTATATATTATGCAAACATGTTTCGCATGTTTATTAATATGACACGTATTTTATATATATATATGTACATGCTAAACAAGATGAGATAATTAATAACAAACCCCTCAATTTTATATTAAGTCCTAAGCGCTCAAAGATATTTGGAATATCGAACGTCGCTTTCTAGTATGATAAAATTAATAGAGTATTAAATATTTAATATGAGTTTGTTGTGTCACCACAAGGCAAGTATTAAGTATTTAAGATGTTAATTTATCACATTTGATGCTTATAAAGAAAATTGAACAATATTATTTTGTTGTGTCACCATAAGGATGATATTTTTCTTTTTTGAATATATGGAGTGCTAGGTTTGACTTAACTTGGATAATTTTGATTCGATGTGCCACCACTTGATCAAAATAATCTAAGAGGCAAAAGAAAAGGAGTTGCATAGTTGATGTAATTGACAAAAGTTGTCTACCTATTTATTTATATATAGTTTGTTGTGTCACCACAAGGCTATATACATTTGAAATGGGATCCTTATTCTCACTAGCAAATCTTTAATTAGATTTTGCCGAACTATATAAGTGAGGGTAATATAGTTTAAAGAAAATAGTGGGAGACACCAATTTAAAACAAGACCTAATTTATTTTGGTAATTAATAAAAGAATGTATGTTAAAATGTTGTTAATTACAAATTCATTTACGTAATTTTACAATGTCTAAAATTACTATTATCTATGAAGCATATTAGATGCTAAATTAACTGCATCAATTAAATGGATTGGTTAAGGAATTTGAGAATAGTTCTCATAAATGAAAAGTTATCTTATGTCCTTAATACGCCTATCCCCAGTAATGGTTGCGCATAATGCCTCCGAGGAAGAGATTGCTACTTTTAGAAAGTGGCAAGATGATGCACATTGGCTCAATGTATCATGCTCGCATCCACGAGTAACGAGCTTCAGCCACAAGATGAAACTATGGATGCTCCTACTATATTCCCGCACATCAAGTAGTTGATGGTGAGGAAAGTAGGACCGATAGATGTCGATATCTAAGGAGCTCTTCCGATCTAGAATGGCTAATGGCACTATAGTATGCATAAAAAAGTTCTTAACATAATTAATTTGATTGATCAATTAGACAACTGGTTTTGTCATGGATGGAGAGTTGAGCCAAGATTTGATCTCGCACTCACTCCCTAACTCCTTTCACAATTGTTGTGAATTTTTCATATAAACAAGCTAGATATCAGCTTCGTTGATTTGCTTAACATGTTGAAAAATGATGAGAGTCACTTTCCAACCAAGAAAGACTATGTCTTACTGGTAGGGGCCAAAGGATCTTCTGAAAAGAAGAACGATTCAAAGAAGGTATATAGAAAGGCAAAAACAAAGGATAATAAGAACAAAATCGATACGGATAAGAAAGGAGTTTGCTTCCACTACAATAAGCCCGACACCGAAAGAAAATCTGCGAGAAGCATCTTGCGAGAGGCTAACCAAAGAAGCTTAGTGAAGTTTTGCCATAATACGCTTTTGTTCATGATTGAAATAAATTTTTTTAAGTCAAGGTTCTACTTAGGTATTGGATACCGACTTTGGTTATCATAAATATAGATTTATGAAGGACCAAGCGTAAGTAGAAAGTTAAACAAAGATAAGTAATCCTATGTGTGGAAAATGAAGCAAAGGTTGTTTGCATTAGCTATAGAAACTTATAGTTTAGCAATGCCTACGGCAAATCTATTAAGTCAATAAGTTGTTATTGTATTCCAGCTCTTGTTAAAAATATTATTTCCATTTTATTGTTGGACAATGAAATCTTTGGTATTATAATTAAGAACAATTGTTGTTCTATTTATAATAATAATATTTTTATAGAATCGAATATTACTTAATAAATTTTGTATACTGACTTACATGAAAATAATTTTGCATATTGAACAAATTAGTATAAGAAAAGGAGATGATCATTCAAAGAGTTGAATGTGTGTATTTGCTAAAATACAAGTGTGAATTATTTGAAAGGTTCAAAGAATTCGTAAGTGAAACAAATTGGCAATGTATTAAGATTCTTTGATTAGATCAAGGAATAAATACTTGTGCAATAAGTTTCTAGATCATCTCAAATGGTTTTCTCATAATGGACACATCCCGATACGCAATAATTGATTGATGTATCCGAATGAAAAATCGTACCTTGTTGGACATGTGTGCGGTCCATAATGATTTTACCGACATTCCAAAGATCCTTCCGGGATAATGTCCTAGAAATGGTCGCATATCTACGAAAATGGTAACCTCAAAATCCGCCCTAAGACTCCATAAAAGTTATGGATGTGGAGGATTCCCAATCTTAAGTATGTTAAGATAAGGGGTTGTCCAACTTATGTGAAAAGGTTTCAAAGGATAAGCTTGGGACAAGATTTTATAAGTGTCGATTTGTGGGACATCCTAAAGTAAGTTTAGGGTATATGTTCTATAATCCTAGTTAGCAAAAGGTGTTTGTTGCAAATACGCCTTTCTAAGATAAAGATGTTTATCATTGAAGGGCTAGTGGGAGGATTATAAATCTTGAAGAGTTCATGAACCACAAAACACTATAAGTCAAATAAGAGGAACTCAGAGATGTAATTCCTATTGTACCACAACCGGATCGTAAATCTGAATAGTATCAAAGATACCTAGGAGGTATGGATTCATCATAGATGATGATGATGAGGTACGATCATAGATGATGATGATCCAGCCACATACGATGAGGTAAGAGTTCTAGTATGTACAAAAGGTCGATGGGAGCATCGTGACATTCCTAGTACTATATGTTGATATACTACGGATGAGGAATTACATACTAATGCTACAATCAGTAAAGATAAAGTTGTCTAAACAATCCTCCATAAATGATTTGGGAAGAGTATCATTATTGGGGATGCAAATCTACATAGATAGATTTAAAAGGATGCTCAACTTAACCCAAGGAACGATATTCATTTGATGCTAAAGTCGCTTAGCATGGCAAACTCCAAGAGATGTCTCATGTTGATGAGCTATGGAGTGTATCTCTCTTTATAGTCCTCACGCACTCTCAAAGAGAGATCGCATGAGTGACAATCATATATGCAATGAAATGTACGAGACCTGATGTTGATCACCATATTATGGA
This sequence comes from Panax quinquefolius, assembly GCA_020205615.1. Classification (NCBI taxonomy): domain Eukaryota; kingdom Viridiplantae; phylum Streptophyta; class Magnoliopsida; order Apiales; family Araliaceae; genus Panax; species Panax quinquefolius. Next base: position 68,509,544 of record CM035152.1, on the reverse strand, counting down.
GAAGTTCACTATGAGTCAGTGAAAAACATCTTAAAGTGCTTAACCGACACTAAGGATGTGATCATATTCATGGTGGGTCTAAATTAAAACTAGAGGGCTTTACAGACTCAAGTTTTTCGTATGCACTAAGACGATCGAAAATCCACTTTAAGGTAAAGTGTTACCTTGAATAAAGGTGTAGTGAATTTGAAAGGTTCCAAATAGCAAAAGGTTCTTTGGTTTAATGATAAAGACAAAGTATATAGTCAGTAAATGAAGCTGCAAGTTGATTGTTTGGATGATAAGTTCATTACAGAACTAGGAATAGTTCCTAAGTCTCATCTTGGATCTAAACATGTGTTGTAGCACTTTCATTTGATTATAGGAATCATTGAAATATGGGAAATCACTATAGAGATAGTGAACTCTCAAAAACAACATTACATATCCATTAACTAAAGCTTATTCAACAGCAGGATAATCGTCACTTAGAGAAGAAGAGTATGAGATACCATGACGATTGGCTTTAGTGCAAGTGGGAGATTGAAAATAGTATGCATACAAGCCAATCATGTTTGATGATAAAGCATATACTTTGTAACAATCTTATTCATTTATTAATAAAAAGTATTAATTTATTAAAGGCTTTTAATTATCTACATGATGCTATTTTATAATATGTGATAAACCCATAGTTTTAAGCAATGCTTTTAGAATAATGATGATGATCATTCTAATGAGATCTAAATTCTTAGAAAGCTTAAAACTAAAATAGTTCCCAATCATTGGATTACTAAATTGGGGATTAGTGAATCCGGATAGATTAGTACATACGTTGCTTGCTCATTGGATGAGGATGATTGATCTCATGATCATTTGTGTGGAGACACTAAAGCAAGTATGTAGGTGCTTATTAGAGAATAAGTTCACTGAACGTGGCTCGCTAAGGAATATCTAATGGAGTTTTACTTGCACTGTCAATAGGAATTCTCAGAGTGATAGTAGTACAAGTTATCCTTGGACTTGAGATCATCATAGTATCTTGTGTATGATGAGTTATACTTTTACTTATTCCTTAAGACCCTTAGGGTATATCAAAGGGTATGCTTGGGTATAATAATTTGTATATGGAGATAATGTATGATCAATAAAGAATCTACCACTTCTAATAAAAGAAGAGAAATGTCCTATGTGATTCGATAAATGACAACCCAAAGTAGTCCTTGGTTGGCGGCGCGTAATGAAATTAGAAAGGAGTTTCTAATTTGCATTATTTGAGTTGTGCATTTCAGAGTCGAAATACATATAATTAAATAAAATAAGACTTGACATGAATTCCATGTCTTTATATTTAATTGGGACATTGTATGGTGGAAGGATTGAATTGTCAGAAAACTATTTACTCAAAGGTTCTTTTATGATTAATGTTGAAATCTATATTATCCGGAAAGTCGCCGATCGCTAGGGAGGCTTATCCCTATCAGAGAATAAATATTATTTATTTAAATAAATTAATTGTTTAATTTATTTATTTAAATAAGATTAGAATTGTTCTAATTGATTTATTCACATCCTGCTTAATATGGAGAACCTAAAGGGTCACACCATAAAAGGAAGAATAATTATTTAAGAAGTTAATGGCATAATCGTAATAATATAAAGTTATGTATATTTAATTTAATCTATGGTGATAGAATAAATTAAATAGTTGAATATTTATTATTTAATATTTTAGAAATATTAAATATAAATTAATAAGAGGAGTCTTGTTAATATTATTATAATTATTATTATTATTTTAATTTCTAAAAGAGTTTAGGAATTAATTTAATATAAGTACTCTCATTTATTCCTAATTGGATTAGGAAGGAAAATTAGTTAAAGGAGTTTAATTAATTATCCCTAATAAGATTAGGGAGCCCCTTTAATTAAAAAGGGTTTAATTAAATAATACCTTATTTTAATAGGGTTACTTGATATCTTTATAAGAGGAGTCTTATATCAGATATTAAGACGACGTTATTCCAATGGTTGGATAGTACGCTCCTTTTCTATAGAGATAGAAAAACTAGGGTTTAGCCAACCACCCATCTTCTTGAATCATTCTTCTTCCTTGGTGGATCACCTCTAGAGGCCAAACACTTGGGTGGCTAACGTTGATCAAAGAAAGGAACCAACCAAACCCTGAATTCAAGTTGAACGCGAAAGGATTTGGAGGTGAACTTGTACTGAGGAAGCTCGATCTTCAAGGGGTATGATTTTTATTTTTATCTTTTCGCTTAATTAATAATTGTGCATAAAGGGTGATCCGGGTATATGGTTTGTAAAATTTTAAACTCTGATTTTTACACGTTTCCGCTTATTTTTGCAATTTGATTGAGTTCATGAATATTACAAACCTAACAATACTCATAAGATTTCATCACCAATGATCAAATCCCTCATTAAAAATCTGCATGTACCTTATGTAGGATTTCCAAGCCATAAAATCCTATTTACCAATTTTTCAACTTCACATAACATATTTAATTCATATGTTAGTAACTAGACCATTTTCATGAATAATACCAAATCAGTCCCAAACATTTTTCTTTTCTGGGATTTAGCAGAATATAGTCCCATATTGAACATATATTTTTTCCAGAATTTTTAAAATTCATTTACTATTTTTTATATGGCCAAAACTGCTGAATATTTAGACATTTATCAAAAATTGTACTTTTGTCCAAAAATTCTGAAATTTACAGGATATATTGCTGTTATATAGATGTACTCCCAATAAAAATTTCACCAATTTTGGAGTTAACCACAAGGAGTTATAAGGGTTTACTTTTAAAATAGTCTTTTCCCATAAAATTCATAACTCCTAATCTATACATCCAAAAATCGCTATTTTTGGACACAATCTAGAAAACTCATCAAATTATCATTACAATTTTTTTCAGAATTTTTGAGGGTCAGAAAAATTATGAAACTGCAAAGGGATTTTCACCCGCCATGCGGTAATCCACGTAGACAGATCATTTCCATAATTTAATAAAGAATGAATACGAAGGGTCGTTCACCATGCATGCGGTAGTCCGCGTAGACAGGTTATTCCAACAGAATAATAAAGAATGGAATAATAGAAGAATTCACCAGGCATGCGATAGACCGCATATACAGGTTATTCCCAACATAATAATAAAGAATGGAACCGTGTCACGCCAGAATCCACACGCATGTGATATTCCAATGTAATAATAAAAAATGGAACCACGCCATGCGTAATCCACTTACGTAGAGGATATTCCAACAGAATAACAAAGAATGAAATGACAATAGAATTTACCAGGCATGCGATAGACCGCACAGACAGGTTATTCCAATAGAATAATAAAGAATGGAACCAATTCATGCGTAATCCGCATGCATGTGATATTCCAACAAAATAATAAAGAATTGAATAACAATGAAATTCACCAGCATGCAATAGACCACATGTATATGTTATTCCAACGTAATAATAAAGAATGGAACCAAGTCATGCGTAATCCGTATGCATGTGATATTCCAAATGTAATAATAAAGAATGGAATAACAATGTAATTCACCGTGCATACGATAAACCGCATGCATAAAAGTTATTACAATAGAATAATAAAGAATGGAATAACAGAAGAATTTCACCATGTATGCGGTACTTCGCATACACAGGTTATTCCAACATAATAATAAAGAATGGAATAACAACCCTTATGAGTATTGAAAGAAAATAACTCTCTTCATGAATACCAAAGAATAATGGCCCTTACCTTAGAAGAAACTAGATATTGGAATAATGAGGTAGCAGACTTCTCTTCTTCTTTCTCTCTATAATTTCTCTTTATAATAATTTCTCCAAAGCTTTAGTGAATTGGTGAGAAATGAAGGAAGAATGAGCTTCTACTTATAGGAAAATATAGTTTCCATAATTGCACATTTTGGGGCTCAAGATATTACAGTACAATACCTTTAATTTTTCCTTTATTTATAATTTAGTCATGCAAGTATTATCAAACTTACACCACCTCCCCTAATAGTAAATCATGTGAATCAATAGTAAATCACGTGACTCAATAGTTCTAAACATGTGAAAAAATTAATTATAGTATAGTACATTCATCTATACCTCCATTTTTAACTTAGTCATGCAAGTATTATCAAACTTGCACCAACTCCCCTACTAGTAAATGAATGTGATTCAATAGAACACACATGTGAATAAATAGTTATAATCATGTGAATTAATAGCAATTAATTGCTCATTTATCCGATTAATTACCCGATAACTTCTTGACATCAATTATTATCGAAATAAATGCCGATTTCTACTAACACTAATAATTCCCACACAATGGAACTATCAATTTCATCTTTAATCAACACGAACTTATTCATCATTAATATTATAACTCACAATATTTAATAACCAGGTCATTCCCAGGAAAGAGGGGCTTTCCGATAAGGAATTCTCCTTATTGGCGCGCAATTAGATGACCAAACCTCTCCTTGACAGAACTTCTAGTCATTGTAAATATTGCAATTTCATAATATAAATAACTTTGTCGTCTCAATTATTGATTTAATAATATATCATATTATGCAGATGATATTGTGACAATAATTGAATCAATAATATGAGAGATATGATTAAGCAATTAGTGTAGCAATAATTGAGTATATATACTCACGTAAGCATCAATAATCAATACTGTGTGCTACTATGCAACCACGCCAGACATCGTACTTTTTTATTAATGAAAGTGGTTCAACAGTTTTAACAAGAATACTTTCGCTTATTATTTTATAAAAGATAATTACGCTGCTTTTTTACTACTACGACAATACTTCCGCTAATGGGGTCCACTGTTGATTGTGTCGCCCTACGATATTCCCCGACGTAAAGAATATTCCCCACCAAAACGAATATTTTATAACAACTTGCATACTTTGAAAATTTTTCACATATCACCCTTAACTTTAACCTTTTATCAATTTAACCATTTACTAAATAGAATAATTATAAGAAAATTGAATACTTTCATTTCATAAAATTCGGGGTCTCACACAACGTTTCTAGAAAACCCAGAAACGGTAAGAACAATGGTTCTGACAGGGTTTGACCGGGATTAATCTGGAGAATGTCTTATTGTTTAACGGATTTATTGATTCCTATGTGTTCCTTGTTATGTATAATACATGTATGAACCATAAGATCACATAAAGAATGACTGGAACCTAGATTAAATCGAGCTACAAGATGGCCACTCTAACTGTCTGGGTTTCTGGAAAACCCGGGTGACGTCTGACAAGGACTTTAGAAGCTTAGATTTATTTGTTTTTTTGTTGTGTGATCAAGATGCTGGTTGGATATTGTAGTGTTACAATTCTACTACACGATCAAAGCCTAAGGTAGCCAAGAACATGTTTAGTCTACGAATTGCAAGTGGTCAAACAAGGCATGTTGATAACTGTGTTGTCAGTGTTCTTGATACCAAGAACACCAACAGTGACAGTTACTGTCGCTATAGCTTTCAACGACGGTTTAATTATTATTTTTTTTTGAATTTTCGGAAAATACTTAAAAATAGAAAATAAATTATAAAATTACCAAAAATGGTTTTAAAAATTATTTTAAATCATGAAAAATAATTTTTGAGAATTTGGATTATTTTTCATTAATAATTATAATTATTTCAATAAAATGATATTTAATTTATTTAATTAGTATATTAAATAAATTAGAGAAAATGATTTTAATATTATAAAAATTATTTTAAATAAGAATAAAATATTTAAAAATATTTTGAGTTATAAAATGTAACTTTTAACATTTTTAGAGAATTATCATTAATAATTTAATATTAAAGATATTAGATTTATTTAATTATTATATTAAATAAATGATTAAAAATGATTTTAATATTATAAAAATTATTTTAAAGAAGAATAAAGTGCTTATAAATATTTTAAATTATAAAATATAATTTTCAATATTTTTGGAGAATTCTCATTAATAAATTAATATTAATGATATTAGATTTACTTAATTATTAAATTAAATAAATGATGGAAAATGATTTTATTAATTTAAAATGATTTAAAAATGATAAAAATGATTTAAAATATTTGAAGTTATAATTAATGACTTTTAATATTTTGATAAGAATTTCATTAATATTTAAATATTAATGGTGAGGATTTAAAAATAATTTTAATTATTTTAAAAATCATTTAAGTAGAATATTGGTGAATTAAAAATATTTTAAGTTATTAATAATAACTTTAATATTTTGATAAGTATAACATTAATATTTTTATATTATTAAATATTAATGATGATAAGATTATTTGATAATTAAATCATTTAAAAATGATTTTAGTGTTTGAAAAATTATTATAAATTATAATAAATGTTTATAAATTATTTAAAAGCTTTCGAAAAATATTATAAATGATATATGACTTATCTAATATAATATTGAAACTTAGAGACCAAGTTTAATTGGCAATAAATGTGTAAATTATCGAATAGGGTGACCAGTACACCGAGAATAGACCGAAGTCCAATTAGACTGAACTAGTTAGACTTGTTAAGTGTTTATATATGTTATAAACACTGATATGACTATGTGGTAATGTGCCTAGGAAAAGGTTTGACTGTAAATTACAGTTATACGTGTTATAAATTGTTATGCTAATTGTAAGACCGATATTATTGATTATAGGTTTTGCAAACGCAGATAAATATATTGTGTAGCAGTAATCAACGTGAAAGGCAAGTTTCCTAACTCAACTTGAGTTACTATTTTTCAAGCATATTAGTGAATAATTATTGATAGTTATTCACATCTATAATGATTGTTGTAATTCGCACGTAGTGCAATTAATTCTTGTTCTATTATTTGAACTAATTATAAATCATGTCTCAGCTAATTGTTTTGGCGAGACTAATATTTGTTAAAGAATGAAATGTTCTATTTATTATGAACTGAATTTTTATTGGAAGATTTATGCCATTGGTTTCGGCTAGATTAGTATTGTTATTAATTATTAAAATTATAGTATTTCTTTGAAAGTAATCCAAATCATATTGTTGTGATACGGACTCGTGATGTAAGACTGAGATGAACAAATTTTAATGTCGTAAATTGACCTATGCGCTATTATTAAGTATTATGCATAATATAGGGTACAAAGGAGTTGGCCGCTCTAAGTACTTGCAGAAGAGTATACTTTAGTTTTTATAACTAATTTATATTCTTGTGGTAATTTAGTTTTAATAACTAAATGATTCCTCTATTAGTTCATGATCCTTTATGATCACTCAGCATGAAATTTGGGTTTATCCCACTTTATTGAATATTGTTGCAGTATTGTTAATTGTTCTTATTCAATTGAATATTATTGAATCTTTGAAAGAATTTTACTCTTTCTTCTCTGATATATTATTCAGTATGAAATGGGAGAAAGTTTTATTATTGAGATTAAATTATTATTCCTCTACCTCAAAATCGTTTGATTGTTGCTGAAGTTCTATACAAGCTAGACTCTTCTATTCATGATATATATATCATTTATTGTATATTTTAAATTGTGGGGCAAACTTGTTGCTCACCCTTGCTAAATAAAATATTTTAGCTAGGAACGATGAGGCCAGCGGGGCTAAGAAGAACAAAGGCAAAGGCATAGTGATGGAGTAGTTTTATGTTAAGCATATTTACTATGTTGTTTTGTAAACCCTTTTTGTATATCTAAAGGGTAAGTTTGTAATGTTAAGGTTAGATGACCTGGGATGATGTTGTTAACCTATTAATTAATGTTATGTAAGTTTATATTCATCAACGAATGGATAGTTAGATGTTATTATATTGTGGATCTTGAGTACCAAACTCGGGGGTCAGGTAACTCGGATTTGGGGGCGTCACAAGCAACTTGTAAATTATTCACAGTGTTTGAATTTCCTTATATAGCTTTCATGCCCACAAGGAGTTCGACACTGCTTTATATATTATTTTCTCGAAGATGCTTCGCATTTCAAAAATAAAAGCAATCAAGCCGAACATTTAATAAAATGGAAGTATCAAAGTCCTTAATTACTATTGAGCACATGGTTTGAAAAACCTCTTTTATAAAACCTCACTACTATATCTTGTTTAGAATTGAATTTTTATACAAATTCAAACCCTGTGTATATAGGTGCGAACGAGGCATAACGCTACTTCCAAATAACTACACATTGACCCGCACACACACACATTCATAGAAAAGTTTATTTGAAAAGTTGTGGTAACCATGGTAACACGGATATCGGGGGGGGCTAACACCTTCCCTCCGTATAAGCAAGTCCCCGGATCCTAATGAATCTCGGTTTCACAGACTCGTTTAGCAATGTCACATCACTGGGTCAATGTGCAAACCTTTTCTCAGTTGTGTTGGTACAACCATTTAAAAAACCAACTGGCGACTCTTACAGTCAAATCGTCGACATATAAATGTCAGACCTTTTCACAACTTGTTTTTTAAACAAATCTCACCTAACATGAGAAAACAAAAAGATAAGAATAGAAGAGGGACAATAAAAATCCCGACGTCGACAGGTGGCGACTCTGCTGGGGACTCCAGTAAGAGGATTTAAGCCGCTACTACAAGCTTTTTAAAACTGTTACATGCTTGTGTGTGGATGTTACATTTACATTTTTAATGAATGTATACGAATGCATTTTACTTACTGCACTGCAATATATCTATTTGTGATATTAGTGCTTCGCACATGTCATCATTCCCATACCGGTGAGACACGTTCCATGTGAATGTATGTTGTGTGGTTCCTCCACCGGGAGGCTATCCTGTTGGTGTTTGATTACTGGAATCGTAGGAAGACTAATTCCAACGAGGCTCAAGAAAGACACCACCCAAATTCGCTCCAATTGAAAGACAGGATTAACTTCCCGTCAAGTAAATTGCAATGATCTGGGAACCTTCATGCCAAAAAGTCGCGAGAGTACCCTAAGATAGATCAGCTTTTGATAAATCAAACGTGGAGGAAAATCTCTTCATGATTTCCATTTTCAATTACTTGTAAAGCCAATTACTTGTAATTTTATTCCATGTTAATCTCTATGTAATTGAAAATATGAAGAATATGTGTACATGCATATTAAGGCTTGACATGCTATCAAATGACACCCATTTTAGAGGATAATATTCCTAAAATGGACACATTATGATAAAATTTAAACATTTATACATTCCCTAAGACTAAACTACATAAGTTTTTATAGGGAAACAATTGGGCCTATTACCCGTTCAAAGTCCAAAAAGGCCACAAGCCTACAGATAATCATGTCTTCATCTGACTAGTCTAATCCTACTTCTGTCTCTCGATAAGATTTTGACGGATTACGCTAGCAAATTATAGATTTGGCTGTTCTGCTTAAAGAACTACACCAGTCTACTCATGGTTCACAAATACCAGTACAAACAGAATCCTCTTCACAAGGAGGAACACAAGGTTCGAATAAAATAATTCCAAAACTTTAGTTGGATACAACCAACAAAATTCCTAAAAACACCCATCTCAAAGAAGATCTAGACACCGGTGATATCAGGAAAAAGTCCTTCAAATGGAAGAGACCATTTGGTCTATAAAAGGGATTGGAGCACACGGGAGTGTTTCCTATGCTAATCTTTGTATATTCCCTGGTGTTCATTATCCAGAGAAGTTCAAGACTCCTGACTTTAAAAAGTATGATGGGTTAGGAGATCCTTACACACATTTGAAGGTATTCATTGGAGAACTCGGATCTTATACCGAGAATGAAAAACTCAAAATGCAACTATTTGAAAAAAGTCTAATTGGAGAAGCCCGATCATGGTATACCAGATTAGAAAATTCTAAAATACATAGCAGGGAAGAGTTAGTTCATGCCTTCCTCACTTAATACAGCTTCTAGTCTCAGCTGGCTCCTGACCGGTACCAAATTACCAAGGTCAAGAAACAATCCAATGAGTCATTTAGAGAGTATGCTCAAAGGTGGAGGTGCCTTACTGTTCAAGTTATTCCTTCTATGACGGAGTCAGAAATGGTGATGACTTTCATAGACATATAAGAAGCTGCTTTCTATGAGAGGGTCTTAGCTGGCATCGGTAAGCCATTTTCTGAAATGATTAAACATGGAAAGATGGCTGAGATGGGATTGAAGTCAGGAAAAATTCAAGACCTAGCCGCTCTGAAAGCTGTTGATGAGCACATATAGTCCGAAACTTATGGAAATAACCCCCGGAGGGTCCATAAAAAGAAAGAGGAGGATGTTTTCTTGATACTACAAGGTCAAAAGGGTAGTCATAACATGCCTATCCAGAGGAGAAACTACTCCCCTTTTCCAGCACAGTCTTCCAACCCCATATTTCCAAAAGGTGGAGAAGTCTGACGTAATCGAGTGTTTACACCCCTAGGGGATTCCCTCGAGAATGTTCTCAATCTTCTGATTGCTCAGAAGAAATTACACATCTTCTTCCACCAGCCAACTCGAATGGGAAAGGTTATAATGCTACACGGAAGTGTGCTTATCATGTCGGGGCACCGGGACATGACACTCAGGATTGTTGGGCCTTGAAACACAAGATTCAGGACTTAATCGACAATGGGGAGATTGTAGTGACTAAACCCGACAATTCTCATGTGCAAGACAACCCTCTTCCTCAACACAAAGAAGAAGAGGTCAATATGTTTAATTGGAGCAATGAAAAAAGTTCCAATTATATTGTTGAATCTTCCCAGACCAGTAAAGATGGTGCTAACAAATGGGATTACGTACAGTTCCAATTCATGATGCAAGCAAGTAGACTAATTAGCAGAACTGGTGATCTATCAACACCAAGTCACACACTAATTAGTCTGTTAGGAGTATGCTAGTCTCCTTCCTTTTGTTATGAATACTCCATCATCACCTTCACAAAGTGAAACACTGGAGGATAAAGTTGCAAAAAGAGCAAGTGCCAAATCCCGTCGGGATCTTGCCAACAAGATGGAATTTACATACCTTGGCCAACCTATGTAGGAGATATTTCAGATGCTGGTCAATGAAGGAAGAATTACATCCCTTCTACCTCCAATCAATCCACATTCCAGACGATTCAATTCCAATGGAGTATGCTAGTACCACTCCCATTCTCGCGGTCACAACACAGAAGAATGTTGGGCACTCTGCCACCTAATTCAGAATTTAATTCATAGTGGTGTCCTGCAAATGGCAGATGATGACACTTTGTTACTCAAGAGTGGGAACATATGTCCTACAAAATGGAAGGATGGCGTAGTAGTTATATCCACTGAGGATGATTTGGCTGCCAGACCACTCACAATACAATCAATTCAACTCAAAGGTGCTGACAATCCTTTGAAAGTGGCTGAACCAGAGCTAATTCTCTTGCCATCTAGGCCATAATATCATGTTGTCATCTTGAAAAAAGTCCCATGAAATTATGGGCAGGCTGAAGGATCTACCTCACATACAATTGTTGCAGTGTCAAAGGACAATCCACTGTATCTTCCCCATCGGGTGATGAAGCCTACCATCAAGTCAAATGGGAAAGTTCCCATGGAGAAAATTGAAAAATTCCTCCGTACCATGGGCCATAATGAAGCCAAGGTGGTTTCAAGCTTGAGAAAAGCTCCACAACAAATTTCCATACTGGACTTGGTTTTCTCTTTTGAAGATCACAAGAAGATCTTACTAAGGGTCTTGGAAGAAGCCCATTTACCGAAATCAATAGATGTGCGAAAATTCCAACATCTAGTTGATTACATTTTTAACAACAATGTGATATCTTTTCACTGATGACGACATACCCGCTGAAGGGATTGGTCATTGTAAGCCGTTGCACATAGAGGTTTTGTCCTCCGGATATATGGTAGGAGGAGTCTTGATAGATGGAGGTTCATCTCTGAATATCTGTCCTTATGCTACCTTGGAGAAGATGAATATCAACCCCAAAAGGATCAAAAGAAGCCATATAATTATCAAAGCTTTTGATGGGTCCCGACGAAATGCCATTAGAGAAATTAAACTTCCAATGGAGATTGGTCCATATACATTCAGTATATCCTTTTACGTGCTCAGAATAGCCACAGGATACAACCTGCTTTTGGGAAGAATGTGGACTCATATGGCTGGAGTTGTCCCTTCCGCCCTTCACCAGCAACTCAAGTACATTATCAACAATATCCTAGTCACTATTAATGATGAGCCGGAATGTCCTGAACAAGGTGACATACCCCTAATCAGCTTTAATTCAGCAGTTGATCCGGTCAATTTCCATGCCCTAGAGGTGAGCAACACTCATTACCATCCCATTGGGGCGCCACCTCTCATGCCTAAGATTTCTGTCGAGGTAATGTCGGCCACTCAAGATATGATATCATTGGGTAATCAACCTGGACAAGGGTTGGGCAAATATCATCAGGGTATTAAGCACCCAATTCAAGTTCCCAATCAAATAGGGACAACTGGATTAGGATATTCTTCTAGCTCTAGTCACAGGAATCCTCACAAGCATAAATGAATTCCTTCATCTTCAGCCATACAGCGATTATCTCCACCTACCGATCCTGACCCTATACAGTCTTCGATAAAGGTTCCAGCCCATGTTATGGCTATGTTATTCCCCAAACCAATACCAATTAAAGCAAAAAAGGTCCTGATTCCTGATCCCAAAGTGGAAGAAGAGGAACGAAGATGTAAACAAGACATTGCCAGGAGATTGTCTCATCTACGCATTCTTTTTCATGATGAGAACATAAATAGATACACTCAAGATGATGATTATCCTGACATTATGATCATCATTTGGGAGAAGGAGGATGATGATCGTCACTTAGTTACTGCCGTCCACCAGGACTTCACCCTTGACAATTGGAGCAGCAGTCCTTGCATTTGTCACCAAGGGTAAAAAGGGTAGAATCCATCTACCCTATAGATAGCTTTGAATGCTTACTTTACTGTACAATATTAGCAGTTATTTTATCAGTACATGCTAACACTTTGTATGATTGAATAGTTTCATATATTAAGTGAAAGCATATTTTGTTTCAGGACTCTGAATTTAGATGTGCTTGTACTTGCTAATGAGGTGCCTTTTCTCCACAAGGACTGTAACTTTGATGAAAAGTTGGACTTTGATAAGTGGATTTTATATCCACAAATCGGGTTCTAATTCAAGCATATTCGTTGTTAAAACCTTGATTTCATGTTTAGTTTCACTTGTTTATTGTTGTTTTATGTGTAGGTGGGTTGGTGTGGTGAGTAGTCAAAAAAGGAGTCATTTGGAGCATTATTGGAGAAAGTATTAAGATCAAACCAAGTCGAATCGTGAAGAGTATGCCATGCCACGGCTGGCCTAGTTAAACTTAACACCCCGCTTGTATGGGGTCTTCAAATCAGTTAATAGTAGGGGCGGGGGGTACCGAGTCTGGGTTGTCCTATCTTGGTTCAAATACTGCTGGAACTTGGATTTTGGTTCTTTCATCACTTTAGGAGTCTAGTTGGCATGGAATTGAGCAGATATTGCTTGTGTACACATATATTAACACTAACACAAGATCAAGAATACATACAAGGCAATTTATGGAGATTACATAGAGATTTTCTTATCAAGCACTGGAGTGAAGATTTTAAAGGAACGTTCATATCAATTGCGGATTAAGGCTAACGTGCAGGGTGTTCTGATTTATTCTTTGTTTAGTCTTATATTTGTAATTGAAAGGATGATATCTTTAATTTATTCAGTTATTATTTCATTGATGATGAATTAATTTACTTTTTAGGCTTATGATGGATCTTTAAGTGAAACGATGATTATGTAATTTTGTTTTCGAGTTTAATAAGCTATTATCCAGTTTACCTCTATTAATTTGAGCTTGAATTTATGAATTGCCTTATCAACAGTTCTTTGTGGACTTGTATGATTTCGAGAGAAGAAGTACGAGTCTAGACTTAGTTAATATAGCATGTGTTCTTGAATTTTGTGAAAGAACAGAATCTTGACGAATGTTAAGGTAGAGATATGCTTGACATCGCATGTAATTGGATAAAGGACTTAAACTTAAACCTTCTTCAATTATAATTCGCATAGAGATATAGTGAGTTAGTTGATTAAGGTGTTTAACTTGTTTATATCTAATTTGTGGATTTGAGTTAATACGGTATTAGTGCATTGAGATTTGGCAAGTGCTATATACGTGTTCTTGATTAATAAACTGGAATAGTGAATTTAACTGGAATAAAGGTGTAAAAATCAGAGTGAAGCTTAGGGTGAAGTTGTAAGCCTAATTCTCCAATAATTGTTTGAAAATTTATTTTTTAAGATTTGTGATTGTTTTGTAATTATATATTTATTAATAATTTAGTTTTAACAATTTTACTCATTGATTTGGATAGTTTAATAAAATTAGGATGAATATGAAACTGATAATTGTGAGGTTAAATTCTTACTAAATTTTTCTCTGTGGGAATGATACTTTACTTACTATTATATTACTTGTTAACCACGTATACTTGCGTGTTGTGCGTAATTAGATTTTACCCAATAAGTTTTTGGCGCCGTTGCCGGGGATAAATTTTAGTATAGATTTTAAAATTTTATGACATCAGTTTAAATAGTCCAGTTTTAAACATTTTTATTTTTGTTTTTTTCATATTATTTTAGGTTTTTGAAGTTGGTTTATGCAAATGCGGTCCAAAAATTCAGACTTGCTTCCTTTTGAGGACGACATTGAGAAACGGTTCCAAAGGCTAAGTAAGTGGATCAAGAAAACAAGAGAATAATTCAAAAACTCTGAAAAAAAAGAAGTAATGGCCGCCGAAGATCAGAAAGCGTTGAGGGACTTTGCTACACCCAAGGTGATTGAGCTGCAGTTAAGTATCACCAGGCCTACTATAGCTGCAAACACAATTGAAATCAAGCCTGGGATGATTCAAATGATTCAAAATTCGGTTCAATTTGGGGGATTGGCAAATGATGATCCAAAAGAACACTTAGTTAGCTTTCTGGAGATTTGTCACACCTTCAGGTACAATGGGGTGTCGGATGACGCAGTTAGACTTTGCTTGTTCCCATTTACTCTACGGGACAAGGTGAAGAGTTGGTTACATTCTCTACCACCAAGATCCATAACTACTTGGGAAGACCTCGCTCAAAAATTTCTTGCAAAATTCTTCCCACCAGCGAAAACTGCAAAAATGAGGAATGAGATAACGATGTTTGAACAACAACACGGGGAGTCATTGTATGAGTCAGTATCATCAGGCAATGATAACACAGGTGTTGAACTCAATCTCTTCTTTAATTCTCAAAAACTTTCCTCACACTTCTCCGTCCAAACAAACTTAACCACCTTCTTAGTTAAATTTGTCAACGGAGTCGCGATCTTGAAAAAATCTTGAATAAAACTCCTATAGTAGCCTACCAAACCCAAGAAACTTCTTACTTCTGATGGTGTCTTCGGCTGATCCCAGTTTATTACAGCTTCAACTTTTAATGGATCTACCGAAATTCTGTCCTTATCAATAATGTGCCCAAGAAACTGTACATGTTCCAACCAAAACTCACATTTTGAGAATTTAGTGTACAATTTGTCTCTCCTCAATGTCTCTAACGTCACTCTTAAGTGTTCAACATGTTCCTCCTTGGTCTTGGAATACACCATTATAACATCAATAAACACCGCTACAAATTTATCTAAGAATGGTTTAAACACCCTGTTCATCAAATCCATGAACGTTGTAGGTGCTTGGTTAAACCAAATGACATAACCAGAAACTCGTAATGGCCATACCAAGTTCTAAATATTGTTTTTGGTACATCCTCTAGCCTCACCTTTAATTGATGATAACCACTCCTCAAGTCTATCTTTGAGAAATATCTTGCACCCTTCAGTTGATCAAACAAGTCATCGATTCTTGGTAACGGATACTTATTTTTAATCGTGACCTTATTCAATTCTCAATAATCAATACAGAGCCACATCGTTCCATCTTTCTTCTTAACAAATAATATCGGTGCTCCCTATGGCGATACACTCGACTAGATATACTTCTTATCGAGTAATTCTTACAACTGCACCATCAACTCTTTCATTTCTACAGGGGCCATTCTGTATGAGGCTTTAGATATCGGGGCCATTCCTGGCACCAAATCAATCATGAACTTAATCTCTCTATTCGGTGATAATCTGGGCAAATCATCTGGAAATACGTCTGCAAAGTCTCTAATGATCGGTATCTCTTCCAACTTTGCACTCTTCTTCTATGTGTTGAGTATGTAGGCTAAATATCCTACACATCCTTGTCTCAGTAACTTTTTAGCTTGCATCACCATCAGAAAACTTGCTTGTCGAGGTGACTTGCTGCCATAAAACATAACCTTTGACGGAGTCATAAGGTTAACACACTTCTTTTGGCAATCAATTACTGTCCCATAATTGAATAACCAATCCATTCCCAATATGACATCAAATTCCCCAAGTTTAATTGGTATCAAATCTACCATCATCTCGTGACCCTTTATAACCACTCTATAATTCTTATATATAAACCTAACAGGAATCACTTCTCTATTCGCAATTTCTATGCTTAAAAGAAAATCTAATTCTTCTCAAGGAAAATCTAAGTTCTGAGCAAAATCATCGGATATAAATGAATAACTAGCACCCGAATCAAATAGCACATAAGCATTAATACCATTAATCAGAATGATACCTGACACCACATCCTTTGACTACACAACATCTTGCACGAACATATTGAAAGTCTTCGCAGTTGGTCGGCTTGATTGCGCTGGCCCGATGATAGTTAACGTACCACCACTATTATTTCCCTTACCTCCACTTTCACTCCCCACTGTCTTTTTAGGGCAATCACGAGCCATATGTTCCTTCGACCCGCAAGTGAAATAGGCTCCTCCCTTTTTTAGTCTAAAATAATTTGTTGTAATGTGACCCTCCTGGACACAGTTGAAACACATCCACTTACCCTTCAGACACACCCTTGTTTGGTTCTTTTCGCAGGTAGCACAAGCTTCAAACATCTTCTTTTATTAACTTCCTTCTTGTCCTCCAATGCTTGAGTTTTCATTCCATTTCCTTTTCTGGTTGTTACCTCCACTATTTCTTCCACTAGCCTTGTTTTCATTCTCATTCTTTCTCTTCTTCTGTTCTCGGTTATACTTGGTTAAGGCATTGCTTCCACCTTCCGCGATAATTGCTTTTTCTAACACTGCTGCAAATGTATTTAGCTGAAAAATTGAAACCTTGCTATACACCTAGGGATTCAATCCTTTGCAACATACTCCGGCACAATCATGGTTCCTTGCTTTAATTCTAAGAATTGAACTTCCATCTGATTTCGAGAACTCATTGGGAAAAACATCTCAAAAAACATTTCTTTAAACATGTTATTATTCCCTATCCCCCACGAACCTTATTCATTTGTCACCAATTGCTAGCTTCAGACTTCAACATAAATGTTGCGAAAGCAGTCTTCTGATCCTCATTGACTCTTGCAATGTCGAACACTTTCTCCATTTACATGATCCAGGTTTAGTGTGACGCCCCCAAAATTATGTATACGTCACCCATCTTGGGTCGCCACTTACATGGTACATAAATTCAAATACAACTTACTAACCTAACTGTAGGTATACAATACGACATAAAGCGTGAGTTTGAATACAAATATTGTCTACTAGATATTATACAAACTCAAAAGGAGTCCTCATTACAACTATTATCACACTATTTCACGAGAATAGTGAGGGACTACTAATGCTATCCTCCTGGACCATTACTTGGTTCCCCGACTAAATCCCGGTATGTTCTCATTTCACGAAGAGAACAAAGAAAGAAAGGGTGAGCTCAACTAGCCCAAGAAGAAATATTATGACTAAGATAATGCGAGAATAAATTATCATTAGCCTTCAACAAAGTGTTAAACCGATAAAATACAATAGACAAATAGTTTAACTGCTGCGGTGGAATAAGCAATCCATTAAAAGAGTCAAGTAGAGAATAAAGTCTACTATCTTTTAGGTTTTAAAAGGTTTTCATCAATTTTTATCATTGAGACTCGACAATAATAAACCACCACATCTAATCATCCACGCACCACGGTCAAGGATTTTCATCAAATTATCAATGGTCATGACTATACCGAATCACCCCGGTCATAATCATACCAAAAACTATCCATCAACGCATTCTGAAGGCCACCGAGGACTTTTGTCACATCATTTATATCAAGTCATGATTATACCAAGAATGATCCTCGGTCATAATCATACTAAGTTCATCTATGCACGTAAGCCAAAGATAACATAATATAACATGAGGATGATGACAATGACATAATAATTCAATAAAACAAATTCAAGAATTATTTAATCCATGAATTATTAACGTCCCAAATTGTCAACATAATACTTTTTTACGTAGAGTAAAATTCAAGAATGATCGGAAGAATATTTCCATGAGAAGATCTTTGGATGAAACGCAAATATCAAGGATATTCTACTAATTTCATGGAGTATAGAAGTCAAAGTTTTAACCAACCGAGTATAATAAAGAATGGAATAACAAAAGAAATCACCATGCATGCGGTACTTAGCATAGGCGAGTTATTCCAATGAATAATAATAACGGAACGGTCGGTGAAATTCACACCGGCGGGATGTTCAAATGAATAATAAAGATGGAACCGGATCCGGTGTAAAACACACGATAGAATATTCCAATAGAATGATAAAAAAGCGGAACCAACCGATTGTAAAACCTGACGCAGGATGTTCCAACGGAATAATAAAAAAGCGGAACCGGTCCTGTGTAAAACACATGCATGAGGATGTTCCAACGAGAATAATAGAAGAATGTCACCAAGTATAGGGTAAACACAGATATCTGAGTTATTCCAATGAATAATAAGCAATGGAATAACATAAGGATTTCACCAAGTATAGGGTATGTCAGCGTGTCTGAGGTTATGTATAGGGTATGCCACTTTACGAGTTATTCAACAGAGAATAATAGTGAATGGAATAACGAAGTTCTCTTCGAGAAGAAAAATAACACCCCTTTACTGTAAAAAGACCTGAATATAGAAGTAGTGAAGTAGCGAGAATACTCTTCTTCTTTCTATTTTTCTCTCTCTATAGCTTCTCTCTATAATTTCTCTCTCTAGAGTTTCAATGAATTAAGTAAGAAAATAATGAAGGAATGAGCTTATTTATAGGAAAATGGAATGCATAGTAACTAATCCATGAACGGTCCAGGATTGATTTACTTTAATCGGACGGTCCATATTTAAAGAAAAATCTTTTAAATAAAATATAATATATTCTATTTATATAAAACATTTTACTATGCAATACTATGCAAAACACTATGCAAAATACTATGCAACACTATGCATAATAAAATATAATATATTCTATTTATAGAATAACTTTAATAAAGTATTCTATTTTATATAAAAAGATGTTTCGCATTTTATTACGTTAATAATACGAATAAAACAAAAGCGTCATTATCGCTATAATAATTCATATTATTAATCGGCTGATAATGGAATCAAACCGAGTGACTTCTCACATAGGCATCAATAATCAATCTGGTGTGCTACTTATGCGACCACACGTTATTCTTTGTACTTTTACTACAAGAGTAGTTCAACAATGATCAACCAGTAAAACTTCCGCCGTTATTTTAATAAAATATTTTTGTCGTTTTCTCAATCCAACAATAATTACATTGTGGGGTCCACCAATGATTGAGTAGTTGTATGCGAATATTCCCCTGCTAAACCAAAATATTCCCCGACCAATCGAATATAATATAACCACTTGCATACTTTGCAAAATTTATAAATACTACCCACAACTATAATATTATCTCAAATTCACACCATAATATAAAAAATTATTTTGACAAAATTTAAATCTTTATTGATAAAATCTGGGGTCTCACAATCTCCCTCCTTATGGAATTTAAGCCCTCGAAATTAAGGCGATACACTGGTATGATAAAGAGATGAGGATACCTTGAATACCTTTATTGTTGAAAATATTAAATTCATCTTCGTAATCACTTGAAGATATTCATTAACAATTCATCTTTTGCACTACTGAGCCAAAGATATATAACCTAAAAACCAATAATCTTTGAGACTCGACAATTAATAGTATCACAACCATGAATTATCCATGCACTCTTGGCTAAGGATATTCGTGTTTTCAATTACTGATCATGATTATACCAATAATCCATGTGGTCATAATCATACCAAGTCTATCAATGCACTACTGACCAAAGATGACTTTTACCACCACATCCATGAATTAATATTTCATTCTTTGAGACTCGACCAATAATTAATCCATATCATCGAATCATCCACGCACTACGGAATGCCGAGGATATTCATTAGTATCACGACCACAAATTATCCATGCACTTCTGACCAAAGATAATTGTGTTTTCAATTACTATCCATGATTATACAGAACAATCCTCAGTCATAATCATACCAAGTCCATCTATGCACGTAAGCCACAGATGACTTTGAACGCATCCATGAATTAATATTTCATTCTTGAGACTCATTTCAATAATTAATCCACATCGTCGAATCATCCCGCACTCTGGCTAAGGATATTCATTAGTATCACGACCACAAATTATCCATGCACTTTCTGACCAAAGATAATTGTGTTTTTTTCAATTACGGTTATGATTATACCAAATGATCCTCGGTCATAATCATACCAAGTCCATCTATGCACGTAAGCCACGAGATGACTTTGAACGCATCCATGAATTAATATTTCATTCTTTGAGACTCACCAATAATTAATCCACATCATCGAATCATCCCCGCACTACATAGCCAAGGATATTCATTAGTATCACGACCACAAATTATCCACGCACTTCGGCCAAAGATAATTGTGTATTCATTTACTGATTATGATTATACCAAGAATAATCACAGTCATAATCATACCAAGTCCATCTATACACTACTGAGCCACGAGATGACTTTCAACATAATATAAACATGAGGATAATGATATAAAGAATCAATCAAATGAGATAAAGGATAAATATTAAACATTTATAATATAATTTATCCGAGGATTCAAGAATATCCCCATGTTTTCAATTACTTAATAATCTCATAATCTAATATCATTAATATTATAACAATATTTTAATCACTTCTTAAATTTATAAACAATTTATCTCAATTGTTTACGCTTTACCATATAATGCATTTAATCATTCAAAATGTCATACTCATAAAATATCATCACCAATTATCAAATCCCTCATCAAAAAATATGCATATACTCTATATAGGATTTCTACTAGCCATAAAATCCTATTTTCAACTTTGTTACTTCACATAACATATTTAACTCATATGTTCATAACTAAACTATTTTCATGAAAATACCAAATCAGTCCCAAAATATTTCTTTTCTGGGATTTAGCATAATATAGTCCCATAATGAAAATATATTTTTCTCGAATTTTTAAAATTCATTTACTATTTTTAAAAATCAATTTCTAATTAATTCCTTAAGAAATTAGCTACCTCAAGTTTAACTCCAAAAATTCCCAAATCTTGGCAGGACCTTACACATGTTAACGTGAGCTTCTAGTTTAAATTTCATGGTCATCGGAGTTATAGAACTCCTCGGTTATAAGCGTTTTTTGTCGGAAAAACCTAAATATTGAAATAGTCATAACTTGCTCATTTTAAGTCAGAATGAGCTCATTTTTGGACAGGAGATACTTTATACCATATACCTTCATGTCTCAAAAGGCCAGAATTTTTATCATAATTTAAGTGGCCGAAACAGCCCCTTAAAGTTTCTGGGCAGTAGCATTTTCGAAATTTACAGCTTTGGCCTCCTTTGCTAAAATCAGTCCACACAAAAATCTACAACACCTTTTCCAGTAATTCCACTTGGATTAGTTAGGTAACTCATAGATCTAACTCTAGAACTTGACCATACTCAAAAATTCAAAATATAATAGGAGATATGGTCAATTGAATTTCATATTTACGTTTTTCACCAAAATCTGATTTTCAACTCTTTGTGATTTCTAAGAAACTTTCATGTTTTCACATACCAACCAACATAACTCATCATAAAACTTACTAATACTTCATATACCCATGATTTTCATTATTCCAATGCTTTTATTATGACTTTCATCATAAACCACGTAAAGCTTGCTCATTTAGTTGAAGAAATATTTGAGGGTTTAAGAAATGGGTTTTTGTCTTTGGGGTCAATACAAAATTCGATTTCACGCTCTAGGGTAGGCTAGAAATCTTCAAGAATACGTCGAAGAAATTTATTAATGATAGAAATATCATTCAAAAGCGTTACTCTCATCCAAGACTTGGATAGTACGTCACATTGATACTAATCGTGACTTCTATCCTTAACCTAGATAACACCTCACAATGATACCTATAAATTTGCCATCTTCATTCGTGATGTAAGCCTCTGAGAAAAGTCCGGCTTGATGCATTCCACACAAGGAAGTCAACAACGAAAGGTTCGGGGCTCTTTACTTATGGCTTGATATGACAATGATTAACTTTAGGATTTGGTTACTTTGAATTAGGTATAACAGGGTTGTTATAAATATAAAAGCTAACAACCTTACGAAAAACATGATGAGTAGCTAACCAATTGACTCAAAAAATCACATCAAAGGCAAATATTTTCAAAAAGATAAGATCGACGAATTAGCGTGAAAATGTTTATTTGAATTAAACAAGATTTAAAAAATAGTAAGCGGTAAACGAAGGTTCCTACTAACGAAGTTTCAACCCATAAGTCAAAGTTTAACTTCTTTGAGTCAAATTCAAGCGTTGAATGCAACTAGGTGAAATAAAAGAGTGGGTAGAACGGTATCTAACACGGTATAGACTTCGCAAGAGCTTACGATTAACTTACCCGTGATAATTTTATTCAGTTCCTCGTCACGAGAAAAAAAAACGCTCTCTCTTAAACTACTGGCTTTGGTTTGTGCAGGGGACGACCTTTGGTGCCTCCATCCTAGTTGAATTTGTCTTGATGGCGACAAAATCGAGCTAAGTGGCCTTCTCTTCCACAATTATAACATGCTTTGGATGGCATGGCGCGATTCGGATTTGATGTGTCCTCTCACTCGCATTTGAAGCATATGATAGGTGGTCCTTCTCCTTCCTTAACAACAGGTCTTTGGTCTTGACGTCTTTCCATCATTGTTGAATCTCCTTTTCTTGAAATGTCCATTCTTATTATTTTGGCCCCGATTACCACCAAGAAGTGGTTACCATATCCGGCTGCCGATTTCCTCCACGCTTGTTGTCACCGCTTGATGACTACTCTCATTTGGTATTATAATTTTGCTTACCGCTCTCTTTTAGTTCGTTGAGTCGTTATCGCTCTCCACTAATCGAGCCCTATTTACAACATCTGAATAAAAACACAGTTTATGAGAAATAAGATGTTGACGTATCTCTGGCTTCAAACCTCTTAAAAACATTCGCGCCATTCTCTCTTCATTATCTACCAAGTGGGATGCAAACCGTGATAACTCCGCAAACTTTGCCTCGTATTGCGACACGGTCATATTGTTTTGTTCCAACTTGATAAACTCCACCTCCTTCATGTGGCGAATACTTTCAGGAAAGTATTTGTCGTTGAATGCTCTGGAACTTCTCCCAAGATATCTTGATCTAAAGAAGTTGAGTACGTTTCTGGATTCCCACGATGTCCGCCTCTCCGCGCAACATAAAGGCGGCAAAGGGAACCTTTTGCTCCTCGGAGCATCCCAAGACATCAAATATCTTGGTAATCTGCTTTATCCATGCTTCCGCCAGAAGTGGTTTTGGCTCTCCCTTAAACTCCGGTGGTCCCAGCTCCTTGAATTGTTTAGCGGTGACCGCTTTGAGAGTTTTCCGTGTTTCCACCTACGTTTTGAACAGGAGTCGCTTTCGCCTGATGTTGCATGAATTCTAAAAACCTTTTAAACGTACCGTCATTCATCAATTGATCAGTGTTGTTGTTTACAGGAGGATTATCGCCATCCTGTTGCACATTGTCACGATTATTGATATGTGGAGAATCAACAGGTCTCTTGTGCTCCATTGCTATTCTCAACATTCTCGGATGCCATTTTCAAACACCGCCATAAAATAAGGGTTAATTAACATATCACATATTATCCCTATACTACTCGACCGACCAATTAAATACCAAATAAATTTAGGTAGGTCATACTAGCGAAGGAATTCCCGTCTCTCCCTCCTAGTACTATTCTCACATCTTAGCGGGGATCATATCCCTAAGCTCCGATACCAACAGAACTCGGACACCAACTTGTGTCAACACCTCACATTGGTACTATCGACACCCATAATAGAAAGATTTTGTCCCTACGGAGAGTCCATTCCCCATCAACAGAAGTCACCACTCGGGGCTCTTCACACTTATGGCTCGATACCAACCGTGGCGCCCCAAAATTATGTATATCGTCACCCATCTTGGGTCGCCACTTACATGGTACATAAATTCAAATACAACTTACTAACCTAAGCTGTAAATATGCAATCGACATAAAGCGTGAGTTTGAATACAAATATTATCTACTAGATATTATACAAACTCAAAAGGAGTCCTCATTACAACTATTATCACACTATTTCACGAATAGTGAGGACTACTAATGCTATCCTCTCGGACCATTACTTACGTTCCCCGACTAAATCCCGGCTATGTTCTCATTTCACAAGAGAACGGTGAAAGAAAGGGTGAGCTCAACTAGCCCAAAGATGAAATATTATGACTAAGATAATGCGTAATAAATTATCATTAGCCTTGACAACAAATGTTAAACCGATAAAATACAATAGACAAACAGGTTTAATCTGCGGTTGAATAAGCAATCCATTAAAAGAGTCAAGTAGAGAATAAAGTCTACTATCTTTTAGGTTTTAAAAGGTTTTCATCAATTTTTATCATTTGAGACTCGACAATAATAAACCACCACATCTAATCATCCACGCACTACCACGGCCGAGGATTTTCATCAAATTATCAATGGTCAAACGACTATACCGAATCACCCCAGTCATAATCATACCAAAAACTATCCATCAACTTGCATTCACGAGCCAATTTGAGGACTTTTGTCACATCATTTATATCAAGTCGTGATTATCTTAAATGATCCTCGGTCATAATCATACTAAGTTCATCTATGCACGTAAGCCAAAGATAACATAATATAACATGAGGATGATGACAATGACATAATAATTCAATAAAACAAATTCAAGAATTATTTAATCCATGAATTATTAACGTCCAAATTGTCAACATAATCTTTGTTTAAAGAGAGTAAAATTCAAGAATGATCGAAGAATATTTTCATGAGAAGATCTTTGGATGAAACGCAAATATCAAGGATATTCTACTAATTTCATGGAGTATAGAAGTCAAAGTTTTAACCAATTTGAGTATAATAAAGAATGGAATAACAAAAGAAATCACCATGCATGCGGTGCCGCATGACGGGTTATTCAGCGAGAATAATAATAACGGAACCGGTCGGTGAAATTCACACCGCAAGCGGGATGTTCCAACGAGAATAATAAAGATGGAACCGGATCCGATTGTAAAACACACGAGATAGGATATTCCAATAGAATGATAAAGAGCGGAACCAGTTAGTGTAAAACACCTGCAGACGAGGATGTTCCAACGAGATAATAAAAAGCGGAACCGGTCCTGTAAAACACACTGATGTGATGTTCCAATGAATAATAGAAGAATGTCACCAAGTATAGGGTAAACCAAGCATATCACAGTTATTCCAATGAATAATAATAAGCAATGGAATAACATAAGGATTTCACCAAGTATAGAGGGTATCTGGCGTGTCACGAGGTTATGTATAGGGTATGCCACTTTTATAGGTTATTCCAATGAATAATAGTGAATGGAATAACGAAGTTCTCTTCAAGAAGAAAAATAACACCCTTACTAGTAAAAAGAACCTGAATATAGAAGTAGTGAAGTAGCGGAATACTCTTCTTCTTTCTATTTTTCTCTCTATAGCTTCTCTCTCATAATTTCTCTCTCTAGAGTTTCAATGAATTAATTCAAAGAAAATAATGAAGGAATGAGCTTCTATTTATAGGAAAATGGAATGCATAGTAACTAATCCATGAACGGTCCAGATTGATTTACTTTAATCGGCGGTCCATATTTAAAGAAAAATCTTTTAAATAAAATATAATATATTCTATTTATATAAAAACATTTTACTATGCAATACTATGCAAAACAACAACCATGCAAAATACTATGCAACACTATGCATAATAAAATATAATATATTCTATTTATAGAATAACTTTAATAAAGTATTCTATTTTATATAAAAGATGTTTACATTTTATTACGTTAATAATACGAATAAAACAAAAGCGTCATTATCGCTATAATAATTCATATTATTAATCGATGATAATGGAATCAAACCGAGTGACTTCTCACATAGGCATCAATAATCAATACTGGTGTACTACTTATGCAACCACACGTATTCATTGTACTTTTACTACTACTGAGAGTAGTTCAACAATGATCAACGGTAAAAACTTCCGCCGTTATTTTAATAAAATATTTTTGTCGTTTTCTCAATCCAACAATAATTACATTGTGGGGTCCACCAATGATTGAGTTGTATTTAATATTCCTGCTAAACCGAATATTTCCCCGACCAATCGAATATAATATAACCACTTGCATACTTTGCAAAATTTATAAATACTACCCACAACTATAATATTATCTCAAATTCACACCATAATATAAAAAATTATTTTGACAAAATTTAAATCTTTATTGATAAAATCTGGGGTCTCACATTTAGGCTTCAACTGGATTCATAGACCCTTGAAACTCCAGCAGTCCAACCGCTTTAAGGTCTTTGAAAGTCGTGGCTTGAGCTTGCAGATGATTTACAAGTGCTCCAGTTAACAAAGTCACCAATTGCTGAATCGGGTTAGCATTGGCCTCATTATTATTATTAGTAGACCCCTCAGAAAGTGGTTTTTGGTGTGGTTGTCTTCTTCTAGGAGGCATCTTCTATTAAAGTATACACCTATTAGATCACTATTCAATTCCTTAAATATCTTAAAGTTTAACTTTAAACATACTAAGATTAAAGCTTAACACATAACATTTCAATAAACTTTGATATTTTATTCATTCAAAACTTTCCAAAACATAATAAGGATAATATCTCTGCTATCAACATCCATTTTCCTAAACTAAACAAGTTTTAGAATTACATCATCATACTACCCCTTTATTTATCTTAAAATAAGGGATTTACAACTTATTTATTCACATACTTGATCGCATATTAATATTATTATTATTCCTATCTTAGCATATTAAGACGTCGAGAGGCTTCTCTACGCTCTTCCTCCATAATAGAATATGTCGTCTGTGACGCCCCCAAATTCGGGTCTCTTCCAACCCGACATATGGTGCTACACGGTGCTACAGTTCACACAAACATTCAATTGAAATGCCTCAAAAGAACGAATATGTCTTATAAATATTCCAAAACAATACTACCATTCCCCAGGTTCTTTATAACCGTAATACATTTTTCTTGTCATTCTATCAAATATTATCATTATAAGCCTATACTATTACATAGGAAATCTACAAGTTCGTCTTAGCCTTCCTTTTATCCTTGTCGGATTCTTCAGTCTGTTCGGTTTTAGCTGCATTCATATGGTTCAAGCAAGAGTGAGCATAACAAGCTCAGCAAGTACAACAATTTCATTTAAACGACATACTTGAAGCATAGGAATCGTATATCTTCAATAACTGAACAATATTTATGAAGTACTATCGATAATTCAAAATAACACTACTTTTCCTTCAAAATGTTTTACAACGACAATATTTAGTAAAACATTAATTTTGGTTCAAGACCATGAGCATTTCATAATTTCTTTGAAAAGGACAACCCGACACTAAGTCCGTAAGTCCGGTATAGCTTATGAGCACTTCTAGGTGATCAGCCTATAGTACTCTATATTGATCAACAATATATTCATTAAACGTATGTACGTTTAAGTTTTGGCAACCTTGTGTGCCCATCGAATAATCGATGAAAAATACATTTGTTTATTCATAATCAGGCTTACCTTGAATCCGTACCAAACAATTGGCGTAGGATAGCATTATCAATTATATATGGAAAAACTTATAAAGAAATCAATCAATCTTTCAAGAATAGTCTAGCGAGCTAAAACTGGCATCGACCCTTTCTTAAAATAATTCATGCATCTCATAACATAAATCAATGAAAACCTGGCTAACACGAAGGTTAGACAAGCAATAAGAAAAACTTGCCTTCAGCGTCTGCTACAATATAATAACTTTTCCTTTGAGTCTTTACGGTCTCTACAACACATAACCACATAACATAACACATTAGGTTATGAATGAACATACATGGTTCCTAATGAATCTTACCCTTCTTCTCAATCTAATCATATATTAGATTTGTTATTATTGGTTCTGACTTTCCGTCGTTCTTTACCAACTTCTTTCTCTTTTATAACTTAACTGAAATTATTTCATTAGTACAACTCATTTCGAGTTAATCATCCTCCCTCACGGCTTACTACCGTTCCTACGTTACTATCCGAGACACGATCATCATTGGTTAAGTACACTTATTGCATATCATTCATGTTCACCTATTACCCAACAACTTTTAGTTGTAACTCTTAACGTTATAGTCATCATCATTATTGAATATAGTTCACGTTCTTACACTTTACGTTCATCATTTAACTACTCGTTAAACAACATTAAATTCCTAAGTCATCACTATAAAAGTGATTTAGGAAAGGTCTTTATCATGTTCATTCAATAATTACATGCCCCATACTTGTTTTACAAACCATTGGGTTCATAATCAACTTGGTCAACAAAATCCCCTTGTCGGTCTTGGCGTACGCAAGAACCCATTATACTAGTGGCGCTACTACGCCACTATCCAAGACTCAACATTCGTCTCTATTACGCAGCAATAAGAAGACTCATGCCTACTAGTGGCATCATGGCAAGCATCACTACTGCTGGCACTCCCTTCACCCAAATAACAACATGGTGTGGCTTAAAGAGCTCATCTGTGCGTCATGGCGCCAAACATTAGTACCAGAAAAAAATTTGACAGTTAATTTCTTAGGTGAGATTCCCGGGCTCATAACTTCTTCGTTATAAGTTCGAATTGGCTCATTCAAAATCCCTTAGCTCACAAATTACATACTCTACGCGTTCGTGCAAGAATTTTCCATTTTCGAATCCGTTAACTAAAAATTCACCGATTAGTTCATTTTAACAAAAACGATAAACGTTCGTGAATGTTCAACGCTCGTTTCTTCGTTCTAAGTCAAAATTTGATCATTTTCTAGTCCGCAACTCTAGAATACCAAATGGGACTTGTCTCCATCGAAAACCAATGTTTTCGAGTTCAAACACAAAATCTAACTTCCATTTCGAGAATTTCACGAATTC
Source organism: Panax quinquefolius (assembly GCA_020205615.1). NCBI lineage: Eukaryota > Viridiplantae > Streptophyta > Magnoliopsida > Apiales > Araliaceae > Panax > Panax quinquefolius. Next base: position 68,479,871 of record CM035152.1, on the reverse strand, counting down.
GACGATTATTGTTCAATCGTGTGAATTCTGATAAAACTATGTTACTTATGATTTCTTCGTCGTTTCAAATGGATTCTATCCATCATATTAACATCTTAACCTATTCATTTCATTAACTTATATACATGGTAAGTTCTTGTTTGTTCTTTGTGATCTTATAACTTATTAAACTATAAAATACATACACTTTCATTTCTCATGACTTATAATGATTTATGTTTTCTAACCATCATTCTCACATCTCCTTATCATACAATCTTATTAAGGTAAACATATGAGTAGTTCATATAAGCTCTTCATAAGTTCATAACTTAATTAAGTTTGAATTACTTATTCATGACTTATACGGACTTAAGTCCATTGATTAATCATTCTTATCATTACTTAGCATACATGTTCTACCACTTCCCACTCCTCTAATAATGGAAGAGAAAGAGAATCATGGTTTAAGATTTCTTACCCTTGAAGTTTACTTGACTAAGCTTTTAATTTCCTTCTTGCTTCTTGAAATATGAAAGACTAGCTTATTCTCACTTATTCTCTCTAACCAATAAGTTGTAAAGTGTTGGATGAAATGAACAACCAACAAAAATGAAATCCAAGCTCTCTATTTATAGGCATTGCTAGGTTAGTGTATTTTAGTCTTTTAGGCCATCCCACTTCCTTATTATTCATTACCTAGCTATTAAGTTAACTTGGCCACCATACTTACTTAGCTCTTAAGTATACTTGCTTAGCACATAGCTTATCCTTTACTTGCTCATCAAATTAATTACTTGGCCATCACAACACTTAGCCACTAAGTTACTTGGTCATCACCTATAAGCACTTTGCTTTCTCATCACACATAAGCACTTTACTTAGCCTTTAAGTTTACTTAACTTATCCTTTGCTTAACCCTCAAGTCTACTTGCTCATCACACTTATTTCTTGGCCACCAAGATCACCCATGTGATCATGGGTTGCCCCATGGATCCTCCTAATCCATTGGATTCTTACTTTGGGCTTTACATTCAATTAGCTTAATTAACTTATCTTATACATTGGGCTTGTATTTAATTCACATTGGACTTAACCATTTCCACCCTTAGGCTTAACCATTCCTATACTTTGGCTTGTATAATTTCTAACAAATCTTACAAGTCCAATACATTTGGAGCATAAAGTCTCATAACATATAATTTACGTATTAATCTCGTATTCCAACTCGTATACTTATTCATATACAACATACCATTATTCATACATACCCGTATAATACTTCATATCATACTTGTATTCATTACTTTGTACAATACCTACATATTATATGATCATCACTTTAATTCATTATACACATTCCATTTCCTTCTCGGAACTCACTTTCCCTAACCGTTAGGTTTTAAGTCCGCATGCGAAAAAATGCGTTTGCCATAACTAAAATTGTGAGACCCCAGATTTTATCAATAAAGATTTAAATTTTGTTGAAATAATTTTTTAATATTATGGTGTGAATTTAAGATAATATTATAGTTGTGGGTAGTATTTATAAATTTTGCAAAGTATGCAAGTGGTTATATTATATTCGATTGGTCGGGGAATATTCTTGCTTAGCAGGTAATATTCGCATAACTACTCAATCATCAGTGGACCCCATAAATGTAATTATTGTTTGATTGAGAAAACGACAAAAATATTTTATTGAAATAACGGCGGAAGTTTTACCGTGGTTACTGTTGAACTACTCGGTAGTAAAAGTACAGTAATACGTGTGGTTGCATAGTAGCACACCAGTATTGATTATCGATGCTTATGTGAGAAGTCACTCGCTTTGATTCCATTATCACGATTAATAATATGAATTATTATAATGATAATGACGCTTTTGTTTTATTCAGATTATTAACGTAATAAAATGTAAACATCTTTTATATAAAATAGAATACTTTATTAAAGTTATTCTATAAATAGAATATATTATATTTTATTATGCATAGTGTTGCATAAAGTTTTCAGTATAGTTTTTGTATAGTATTGCATAGTGTTTGCATAGTAAAATGTTTTTATATAAATAGAATATATTATATTTTATTTAAAAAATTTTTCTTTAAATATGGACCGCCGATTAAAGTAAATCAATCTGGACCGCTCATGGATTAGTTACTATGCATTCCATTTTCCTATAAATAAAGCTCATTCCTTCATTATTTTCTTACTAATTCATCAAAACTCTGAGAGAGAAATTATAGAGAGAAGCTATAGAGAGAAAATTATAGAAAGAAGAAGAGTATTCTCGCTACTTCACTACTTCTATATTCATTTTTTTTACTTGTAGGGGTGTTATTCTTTCTTCTTGAAGAGAACTTCATTATTCCATTCACTATTATTCTCGCTGAATAACTCGTAAAAGTGGCATACCCTATACATAACCTCGTATACGCTGAGATACCCTATACTTGGTGAAATCCTTATGTTATTCCATTGCTTATTATTCTCTTGGAATAACTCAGATAATGCGGCATTTACCCTATACTTGGTGACATTCTTCTATTATTCTCGCTGAACATCCTCGTCATGTGTTTTACACCTTGACCGGTTCCGCTTTTTATTATTCTCGCTGAACATCCTGTCTCAGTTTTTTACACCGACCGGTTCCGCTTTTATCATTCTCGCTGAATATCCTATCTCGTGTGTTTTACACCGGATCCGGTTCCATCTTTATTATTCTCGTTGAACATCCCGTTGCATGTGAATTTCACCGACCGTTCGTTCCGTTATTATTATTATGTTGAATAACTCCGTCTATGCGCGGCACCGCATGCACGGTGATTTCTTTTGTTATTCCATTCTTTATTACACCCAAATTGGTTAAAACTTTGACTTCTATACTCCATGAAATTAGTAGAATATCCTCGATATTTCATGTTTCATCCAAAGATCTTTTCATGGAAATATTCTTCCGATCATTCTTGAATTTTACTCTACGAAACAAAGATTATGTCGACAATTTGACGTTAATAATTCATGGATTAAATAATTCTTGAACTTGTTTTATTGAATTATTATGTCATTGTCATCATCCTCATGTTATATTATGTTATCTTCGGCTTACGTGCATAGATGAACTTAGTATGATTATGACCAGTGGATCATTCTAAGATAATCACGACTTGATATAAATGATGTGACTAAAGTCCTCAAAGGCTCTGTAATGCAAAGGATGGATAGCTTTTGGTATGATTATGACCAGGGGTGATTCGGTATAGTCACGACCATTGATAATTTGATGAAAATCCTCGACCGTGGTACGGGATGATTAGATGTGGTGGTTTATTTATTGTCGAGTCTCAAATGATAAAAATTGATGAAAACCTTTTAAAACCTAAAAGATAGTAGACTTTTATTCTCTACTTGATTTTTTAATGGATCAGATATTCACCGCAGCTTAAACGGTTGTCTATTGTATTTTATCGCTTAAACATCACAAGGCTAATGATAATTTATTCTCGCATTATCTTAGTCATAATATTTCTTCGGGCTAGTTGGAGCTCACCTTTCTTTCACCGTTCTCTTCGTGAAATGAGAACATAGTCGACGAAGCCTGGGAACGGAGTAATGGTCCGTAGGATAGCATTAGTAGTCCTCACTATTCGTGAAATAGTGTGATAATAGTTGTAATGAGGACTCCTTTTGAGTTTGTATAATATCTAGTAGATAATATTTGTATTCAAACTCACGCTTTTATGTCGATTGCATACCTACGCTTATATTTAGTAAGTTGTATTTTCAATTTATGTACCATGTAAGTGGCGCACCCAAGATGGGTGACGATACTTTAATTTTGAGGGCGCATACTTGGTATCGAGCTTAGGATATGATCCCTGCTAAGATGCTGAGATAAGAACTAGGAGGGAGAGACGGGAATTCCTTCGCTAGTATGACCTACCTAAGTTTATTTGGTATTTGATTGGTTCATTTAATATAGGATAATTTATTAAATGTCAATTAACCCTTGTTTTGTGACAAGTTGTTTGAGAATGGCATCCTAAATGCCGAGATAAGCAATGAAGCACATGAGAGTGTTGATTCAAATCAAACAAAAGGTAACGACCAACAACACGATAATAATCATATCGGTGGCAACGGCCATCGTAACAATGATAACCATCGTGGGGAAATTATCATGCTAAGAATGGTAACCACTTCGATGGTAATCATGGTAAAGATAATAGAAGTGGAAATTTCAAGAAGAGAAGGTCATTTAGCTCGATTTTGTCGATAGTGAAGTCAAGTCCAAATTTGGGATAGTGGCACCAAAGGCGGATACGGACAAAACAAAATCGATGGTTTCAGAAGAGCGTTTTTTTCGCGACTTCTCAAAAGTGGGTAACCCGAACGGTTAGCACGGGTTAGTTAATTATAAATTCTTGCAAGTCTATACCTTATTAGATACCCGGCTCTACCCATTCTTTTATCTCTCTTGCTTATGCTCAACGCTTAAATTTGACTCCTGAGAAATTAGACTTTGATTTATCTATCAAAACTTCGTTGGGAGAAACCTTCATTACCTCCAATCGCTTATTAATCTTGTTGTTTCAAATAAACACTTTCACGCTACTTCGTCGATCTTATCTCTTTGAAAATACTTGCCTTTGAGGTAATTTTTGAAAACGATTGATTAACTACTCATTATTCTTTTTGTAAGGTTGTTAGCTTTCATATTCCTAACCAACCTCATTATACTTAATTCAAAGTAACCAAACCCTAAAGTTAATCACCGTTATATCAAGCCATAAGTAAAGAGCCCCGAACCTTTCGTTGTTGACTTCCTTGTGTGGAATGCACCGCCGACTTTCAGAGGCGACGCCATGATCAAGATGGCAAATTTATAGGTATCATTGTGAGGTGCTATCTAGTTAAGGGATAGAAGTCACAATTGATATCAATGTGACGTATTATCCAAGTCTTGGATGAGAGTAATAGCTTTTGAATGATATTTCTATCATTAATAAATTTCTTGACGATTCTTGAAGATTTCCTAGCCTACCCTAGAGCGTGAAATCGAATTTTGTATCAACCCCAAAGATAAAAACCCATTTCTTAAACCTCAAATATTTCTTCAACTAAATGAATAATTTACGTGGTTTATGATGAAAGTCATAATAAAAGCATTGGAATAATGAAAATCATGGGTATATGAAGTATTAGTAAGTTTTATGATGAGTTATGTTGGTTGGTATGTGAAAACATGAAAGTTTCTTAGAAATCACAAAGAGTTGAAAATCGATTTTGGTGAAAAACGTAACATGAAATTCAATTGACCATATCTCCTATTATATTTTGAATTTTTGAGTATGGTCAAGTTCTAGAGTTAGATCTATGAGTTACCTAACTAATCCAAGTGGAATTACTGGAAAAGGTGTTGTAGATTTTGTGTGGACTGATTTTAGCAAATGAGGCCAAAGCTGTAAATTTCAAAATGCTACTGCCCAGAAACTTTAAGGGACTATTTCGACCACTTAAATTATGAGAAAAATTTTGGCGTTTTGGGACATGAAAGTATATGGTATAAAGTACCTCCTGTCCAAAAATGAGCTCATTCTCGACTTAAAATGAGCAAGTTATGACTATTTCAATATTTAGGTTTTTCCGATTTAAAAAATGCTATAACCGAGTTCTATAACTCCGATGACCATGTAATTTAAACTGAAGCTCACGTTAACATGTGTAAGGTCCTGCCAAGATTTGGGAATTTTGGAGTTAAACTTGAGGTAGCTAATTTCTTAAGGAATTAAGTGGAAATTGATTTTTAAAAATAGTAAATGAATTTTAAAAATTCGAGAAAAAATATATTTTCATTATGGGACTATATTATGCTAAATTCCAGAAAAGAAATATTTTTGGGGCTGATTTGGTATTTTTCATGAAAATAGTTTAGTTACGAACATATGAGTTAAATATGTTATGTGAAGTAACAAAGTTGAAAATAGGATTTTATGGCTAGAGAATCCTATATAGAGTATATGCATATTTTTTTGATGAGGGATTTGATAATTGGTGATGATATTTTATGAGTATGACATTTTTGAATGATTAAATGCATTATATGGTAAAGCGTAAACAATTAAGATAAATTGTTTATAAATTTAAGAAGTGATTAAAATATTGTTATAATATTAATGATATTAGATTATGAGATTATTAAGTGATTGAAAATATGGGGATATTCTTGAATCTCGGATAAATTATATTATAAATGTTTAATATTTATCCTTTATCTCATTTGATTGATTCTTTATATCATTATCCTCATGCTTATATTATGTTGAAAAAGTCATCTCGTGGCTCATAGATGGACTTGGTATGATTATGACCAGTGATTGTTTCTAAGATAATCATAACCAGTAAATGAATACACAATTATCTTTGGTCAGTAGTGCATGGATAATTTGTGGTCGTGATACTAATGAATACACAATTATCTTTGGTCGAAGTATGGATAATTTGTGGTCGTGATACTAATGAATACACAATTATCTTTGGTAGTAGTACATGGATAATTTGTGGTCGTGATACTAATGAATACACAATTATCTTTTGGTCGTAGTGCATGGATAATTTGTGGTCGTGATACTAATGAATACACGATTATCTTTGGTCGTAGTGCATGGATAATTTGTGGTCGTGATACTAATGAATACACGATTATCTTTGGCCGTAGTATGGATAATTTGTGGTCGTGATACTAATGAATACACGATTATCTTTGGTCAGTAGTAGCATGGATAATTTGTGGTCGTGATATCTAATGAATACACAATTATCTTTGGTCGTAGTGCATGGATAATTTGTGGTCGTGATACTAATGAATACACAATTATCTTTGGTCGTAGTGCATGGATAATTTGTGGTCGTGATATTAATGAATACACAATTATCTTCGGTAGTAGTGCATGGATAATTTGTGGTCGTAATACTAATGAATACACAATTATCTTTGTCAGAGTGCATGGATAATTTGTGGTCGTGATACTAATGAATACACAATTATCTTCGTCGTAAAGTATGGATAATTTGTGGTCGTGATATTAATGAATACACAATTATCTTTGGCCGTAGTGCATGGATAATTTGTGGTCGTGATACTAATGAATACACAATTATCTTTGGCCGTAGTGCATGGATAATTTGTGGTCGTGATACTAATGAATACACAATTATCTTTGGTCGTAGTGCATGGATAATTTGTGGTCGTGATACTAATGAATACACAATTATCTTTGGCCGTAGTGCTTGGATAATTTGTGGTCGTGATACTAATAAATACACAATTATCTTTGGTCAGTAGTGCATGGATAATTTGTGGTCGTGATACTAATGAATATCCTCGGCCAGTAGTGTGGATGATTCGATGATATGGATTAATTATCGAAATGGGTCTCAAAGAATGAAATATTAATTCATGGATGTGGTAAAAGTCATCTTTGGTCAGTAGTGTATTGATAGACTTGGTATGATTATGACCAAGGATTATTCGGTATAATCACGATCAGATTGAAAACACGAATATCCTTGCCAAAGGTGCATGGATAATTCGTGGTCGTGATACTATTAAGTCGCTGCCTCAACATTATTGGTTTTACAGCTTGTATATCTTTAGCCTCAGAGTGCAAAGATGAATTGTTAATGAATATCTTCGGGCCTGGATTGCAAAGAAAGAATTTAATGTTTTCAATGATAAAGGTATTCAAGGTATCCTCACCTCTTTATCATATCAGTATCGCACTCTAATTTCGAGGGCTAAATTCCATAAGGAGGGAGATCAGAGACCACGATTTTATCAATAAAGATTTAAATTTTGTTGAAATAATTTTTAATATTATGGTGTGAATTTAAGATAATATTATAGTTGTGGGTAGTATTTATAAATTTTGCAAAGTATGCAAGTGGTTATATTATATTCGATTGGTCTGGGAATATTCGGTTTAGCAGGAATATTCGCATAACTACTCAATCATTGGTGGACCCCACAATGTAATTATTGCTTGATCGAGAAAACGACAAAAATATTTTATTGAAATAACTATGGAAGTTTTACCGTGGTTACCGCTGAACTACTCGGTAGTAAAAGTACAAGAATACGCGTGTGGTTGCATAAGAAAGACACCAGTATTGATTATCGATGCTTATGTGAGAAGTCACTCATTGATTCCATTATCACCGATTAATAATATGAATTATTATAATGATAATGACGCTTTTGTTTTATTCAGATTATTAACGTAATAAAATGTAAACATCTTTTATATAAAATAGAATACTTTATTAAAGTTATTCTATAAATAGAATATATTATATTTTATTATGCATAGTGTTGCATAGTGTTTTGCATATAGTTTTTGCATATAAGATTGCATAGTGTTTGCATAGTAAAATGTTTTTATATAAATAGAATATATTATATTTTATTTAAAAGATTTTTCTTTAAATATGGACCGCCGATTAAAGTAAATCAATCTGACCATTCATGGATTAGTTACTATGCATTCCATTTTCCTATAAATAAAGCTCATTCCTTCATTATTTTCTTACTTAATTCATTGAAACTCTAGAGAGAGAAATTATAGAGAGAAGTTATAGAGAGAAAATTATAGAAAGAAGAAGAGTATTCTCGCTACTTCACTACTTCTATATTCATTTTTTTACTAGAAGTGTGTTATTCTTTCTTCTTGAAGAGAACTTCATTATTCCATTCACTATTATTCTGTTGAATAACTCGTAAAAGTGGCATACCCTATACATAACCTATATACGCCAGATACCCTATACTTGGTGAAATCCTTATGTTATTCCATTGCTTATTATTCATTGAATAACTCAGATACGCTGGCTTTACCCTATACTTGGTGACATTCTTCTATTATTCTGCTTGAAACATCCTCGCTCGCATGTGTTTTACACCTGACCGGTTCCATTTTTTTATTATTCTCGCTGAACATCCTGCTCACAGTGTTTTACACCGACCGTTCCGCCTTTTTATCATTCTCGCTGAATATCCTATCTCGTGTGTTTTACACCGGATCCGGTTCCATCTTTATTATTCTCGTTGAACATCCCGCTTGCAGTGTGAATTTCACCGACCGGTTCCGTTATTATTATTATGTTGAATAACTCTCGCCTATGCGGCACCGCATGCACGGTGATTTCTTTTGTTATTCCATTCTTTATTATACCCAAATGGTTAAAACTTTGACTTCTATACTCCATGAAATTAGTAGAATATCCTCGATATTTCATGCTTTCATCCAAAGATCTTTTCATGGAAATATTCTTCCGATCATTCTTGAATTTTACTCTACGAAAACAAAGATTCATGTCGACAATTTGACGTTAATAATTCATGGATTAAATAATTCTTGAACTTGTTTTATTGAATTATTATGTCATCATCATCATCCTCATGTTATATTATGTTATCTTCGCTTTACGTGCATAGATGAACTTAGTATGATTATGACCACCAGGATCATTCTAAGATAATCACGACTTGATATAAATGATGTGACTAAAGTCCTCGCCGTGGTCTGCAATGCGCAAAGATGGATAGCTTTTGGTATGATTATGACCAGGTGATTCTAAGATAGTCATGACCATTGATAATTTGATGAAAATCCTCGACCGCGTAATACGTGGATGATTAGATGTGTGGTTTATTTATTGTCGAGTCTCAAATGATAAAAATTGATGAAAACCTTTTTAAAACCTAAAAGATAGTAGACTTTATTCTCTACTTGATTTTTTAATGGATTGCATATTCCGTCGCAGCTTAAACCGGTTGTCTATTGTATTTTATCGCTTTAACATCGCATTGAAGGCTAATGATAATTTATTCTCGCATTATCTTAGTCATAATATTTCTTCTCGGCTAGTTGAGCTCACCTTTTCTTTCACCGTTTCTCTTCGTGAAATGAGAACATAGCCGGGACGAGCCTGGGAACGGAGTAATGGTCCGAGGATAGCATTAGTAGTCCTCACTATTCGTGTGAAATAGTGTGATAATAGTTGTAATGAGGACTCCTTTTGAGTTTGTATAATATCTAGTAGATAATATTTGTATTCAAACTCACGCTTTATGTCGATTGTACCTACAGCTATATTAGTAAGTTGTATTTGAATTTATGTACCATGTAAGTGGCGACCCAAGATGGGTGACGTATACTTAATTTTGGGGGCGTTACAGAAATATTATCGGATATTCTATTTCAGCTCAATATTCTATCATTACGTATTTTTCGGAAGTTCAAAAATAATTCCCAAGCAAAAATGCGTGAATAGTGTTTTTCAGAAAATTTCTCGAAAAGTTTTTATTTTCATCTTGGAAATTTAAACACTTTAATTCTATCATGTAGCCAAAATACTATGACGTTCTGACATATCTAAGTCATAGAACGACCTTCACATAGCTTACTCACATAAATAATTAATTAAACTTATTTAATCCACATAATCAAATAAAAATTTAATTCTCATAAAAATCCAATTTTTCTCGGGCGTTACATCGTCCTACGATCCATCACGAACCACGGCAAGTCTTCAAACTGAGGTGGGTAATAAAAGACTCGATCCTGGGCCCTATCAATCGTAGAATGAAAGGCATGATCCATTTCATTCATCTTAGCTTTCTTCGTTTGAACCTTGGCTTCAGCACGGTCTGCACGATGAGTGGCCTTCATCCTAGCATCCTCTACTCTCGTACGCTTAGCTGACTCCTCCTTCAAGTTATTTTTCAGTTTTTCTACATCGGTCTTCATCTTCTCATTCTCAGCTAACAGCTCCTTTTGATATCCCTCTGTGTGAACTAGGTTCCATTCTGTGTTTCCAAGACAGGAGTCGAGTTCCCGAATCTCCGCATCCTTCTGCTCTATAGTATCCCGACGCATCTCAGCTAACTCCTTCAGCTCCTCAACCTTATCATGTAATTCTATATTACGGTCGTATAGCTCATCATACATCTCAGCGTATATGGAGTTTGGTGGAAACTCCACAGGATCCTCTTCCTCATCTTCCACTTGTATCTCCTCAGAAATCTCCTCCTCGGGATCAGACACAGGCTCATCCTCCTGTTCTTCATCGGCAACCAACAGAGAAGGCTCCCTCTAAATCAACTATTCCCGAACCACATGAACGTCTCGGGGCTCCTCATCTCTAGGTACCTGAGGTGTCTCTTCCCTAGCTTGACCGGATCCTTCAACGTTAGACATCCTGACAACAAAATACTTTTAAGTTTTATTTATTATGTGACACTCTTTGATACTCGCGAGTACAAATGTTATTATCACCACTATATTTTCTATCTCCTTAAAGGTTACTTCTTAAGATTTTCCCCCACCTAAGGTTCATAATCTAAAGCTTTGATACCAACCTGTGACACCCCCAAATCTTGGTACTCCTTTCCCACAGTATTTGGTGCTCACTATCTAAAATAATTATATCTAACTACCCATAATAAAGATAAAGACATAACTTAAATAACTTCAACAATAATCTTTCCCATTAAAGGGTTACATCAACTTAAATCATTCCCAGGTAATCTATCCTTAAACTATTACATAAGTCTGTGGAATACATCACAATATAACATAAGTCTTATAACATAATTCATTTAAATAAATTCAAATAAGTCTTCATCACTTGGACGTCTTGCCCTTTCCTTTGCTAGAAGACGGTTCATCTATTTTCTCAACCTTAGCTGCAGTGTTTAAATGCAAGGGTGAGCAAACAATTTCTCACTAATATAAAGAATTATAATGGAAACAACATAAGGTTAAGCATTGAATACTGAATAATAAAGAACTTGTTCCACGAATCAAGAATAGAAAACAAGCTCAGGATTTATATCTAAGGGTCTTTAAGACCATGAACTATGTATCGAGGTTATTAAGTAAACCTTTAACAGCCGTTAGACTATATAGACCTTAACTTTCGTACTTAGGGTGATCAGCCCTTCGTACCATGTAATGTGAACAAACATCTAAACACTAACGCATACATAATAATCCCCTATATTAGGGTTGTTCATCTCAGTTTGACTTTAGGATTTCCGCACTAAAGAAAGTTTAGTTTGGAACTAGCTTATCAATGGTTCTAGAATTTTAGAACACTCATCATATAGATTAGTCCAATCAATAAGAGTTTGCTTACTATTTAAAGGTTTAACTCAATAACATAAGTTTGAACAACAATAACTAAATTAAGATTGAATATCAAGAACATATAATTGAATCAATCGACATGGTATATACAAAGTGTTATATCCAAAAGAATTAGAAAATCTCATTTGAAACAATGAACTTGAACAGTTTATGCTTTGAAGAGCAAGCAATAAAGTTAGGGATTTACTCAACATAAGACTAGGGTTTAGGAAACTTGCATAATGAAAAACTAGGGTTAGAAAGCTTGCTTGACATCAAAAGGTAAACATAGTTATGAAACTTGCATTCGTTATACATGGAATTATGTTAGGTGTGATGCCCCCAAAATAGGTATACATCACCCATTTTGAGTCGTCAAATACATGGTACAAAATTCAAATACAACTTAATAATACAACTGTCGTGTAAAATACGACAAAACATAAACTGAGAGTTTTAATAAGAATATTGTCATCTAGACAATATCCACACTCAATGGAGTCCTCATTACATTTATTGTCACACTATTTAACAGAATAGTGAGGACTACTAATGCTATCATCTAGACCAATCACTCCGCTTCCCAGACTCGCCCTAGCTATATTCTCATTTCCTAAAGAGAACAAATAAAGAAAGGGTGAGCTCAACTAGCCCAAAGAAGAAATATTATGACTAAGATAATGCGTAATAAATTATCCTTAGCCTTCAACAAAGATAACAATTGATAAAATATAATAGACAACAAGTTTTAGATCAACAACCAGCGCCGGAAGCAATCCATTAGAAGAGTCAAGTAGAGCATAAAATCTACTATCTTTTTATGATTTAAAAAGTTTTTCATCAACTTTATCGCTGAGACTCAACTTAATAAATAAAATCGAATCATCCCTGCACCACGGCCAAGGATATTCATGTAATCATCAATGGTCATGATTATACCGAATAATCCTTGGTCATAATCATACCAACAACTATCCATCAATGAACTATAGGCCAATGAGGACTTTTACCACATCATTCGTCACATTACGGTCATGATTATACCGAATAATCCCTGGTCATAATCATATTAACTCCATCTATGCACATAAGCCAAAGATGACTTTACTCACAATATAAGCATGAGGATGATGACAATGACATAATAATTCAATAAAACAAGTTCAAGGATAATTTTTAAAGATTTATAATTTAATTTATCTAGAAATCAATAACGTCCAAATTGTCAACATGATACTGCTTTGTAGAGTGAAATTCAAGAATAATATTCATGTACCAAAAATAATTTGGACAGAAAAGAAATATATTTTTTGGGTAAATAGTACCCCGTGAATAGTACTTCGGGAATAGTACCCCGTGAATAGTACCCCGTCATGAAAAGTACTCCAAATACCTGAGTGAATGATACTATAGTGAATAGTAATCGAGTGAATAGTAACCTATGAATAGTAACTCGTGAATAGTACTCCAGCACGAAAAGTACCTCGAATACCCGAGTGAATAATGCTAGAGTGAATAGTAACTGGGTGAATAGTAACTCATGAATAGTAACTCCTAACAGAAAAATACCAAAGAAAATGATATTTCATGATGAGTACAAAAGAAATGATATCCCAGATGAGTATAATAGAATATACGAAACTGCAAATGGATTTTCACCCGCCATGCGGTAATCCACGTAGACAAATCATTTTCACAATTTAATAAAGAATGAATACGACGGATCATTCACCATGCATGTGACAATCCACATAGACAGGTTATTCCAACAGAATAATAAAGAATGGAATAATAGAAGAATTCACCATGCATGCGATAGACAAGATGAGACATGTTTATTCCCAATGTAATAATAAAGAATGGAACCAGTGTCATCAGTAATCTGCATGCAGACAGATGTTGCAATGTAATAATAAAGAATCGAAACTAGGTCATGCGTAATCCGCATGCATGCAGGTGATATTCCAACAGTAATAATAAAGAATGGAATAACAACGAATTCACCGTACGCGATAGACCGCATGCATGTTATTCCAACGTAATAATAAAGAATGGAATAATGTAAGAATTTAACCATGTATGCGGTATTTAGCATGTATGTGTTATTCCAACATAATAATAAAGAATGAAATAACAACCCTTATGAGTATTGAAAGAAAATAACTCTCTTCATGAATACGAAAGAATAATACCCCTTACCTTAGAAGAAAACTAGATACTGGAATAGTGAGGTAGCAGACTTCTCTTCTTCTTTCTCTCTATAATAATTGCTTTATAGCTTTAGTGAATTGGTGAAAAATAATGAAGGAATGAGCTTCTATTTATAGGAAAATATAGTTTTGATAATTGCACATTTTGGGGCTCGAAATATTACAGTTTAATACCTTCCTCTTTTCCTTCATTTTTAATTTAGTCCTGCAAGTATTATCAAACTTGCACCACCTCCCCTAATAGTAAATCATGCGAGTCAATAGTAAATCATGTGAATCAATAGTTCTAGACATGTGAAAATATGAATTACAGTATAGTACCTCCATCTATACCTCCATTTTAAACTTAGTCATGCAAGTATTATCAATCTTGCACCAATTCCCCTAATAGTAAATGAATTTGAATCAATAGTACACACATGTGAACAAATTGTTATAATCGTGTGAATCAATAGCAATTAATTGCTCATTTATCCGGTTAATTACCCGATTGGTCAATATAACCTCCAGACATTAATTATTATCGAAATAAATGTTGATTTCCACTAACACTAATAATTCCCACACAATGGAATTATCAATTTTATCTTTAATCAACACGAACTTATTCATCATTAATTTTATAACTCACAATATTTAACAACCAGGTCGTTCCCAGGAAAGAGGGGGCTTTCCGATAAGGATTTCTCCTTATCATGCCGCAATTAGGTGACCAAACCTCTCCTCGATGTAACTTCTAGACATTGTCATATGAATAACTTTGTCATTCAATTATTGATTTAATAATATAACATATTATGCAAATGATATCGTGACAATAATTGAATCAATAATATGAGAGATATGATGCGTGATTCATCGTAGCAATAATTGAGTATAACTCGAGTGACTTTTCACGTAAGCATCAACAATCAATACCGTAGCTACTATGCAACTACGCCAGACATCGCATTTTTTACTACCGAGTAGTTCAACAGTTTTAACGGAACACTTTCGTCATTATGATAATTCTCATCATTTTCTAACTACGACAATACTTCCGCCAGGGTCCACTGTTGATTATGCCGTCGTCGTTTAAATATTCCCAGAAAAACGAATATTCTCCTAATTAATCGAATATTATATAACAACTTGTTTACTTTGCAAAATATATAAATATTACCCACAACTATAACATTATATCAAATCCACACCATAATATTCAAAAAAAATATTTTGAGAAATTTAAATCTTTATTTATAAAATTTGGGGTCTCACATTAAGGATCTTGCCTCGTGTGTAAGCTACACAATTACTACAAACGTTCGCCAAATACCCTACACATACCATTAATATCACAATACCAATTAGTTATATTAACACTAACTTCATTGGTTTACTTTTCATTTTAGTCAAGTCTATAGTCTCTAAATTAAGACCTGATTATTTTAATCATTCATGTACTATAAATCCGCACTCCTAATGATATAACAGTATCCAATATGGTGATTGCTTATCAACACAAATTCTCATGATATCACGTTACAAACTTTCACAACTTACAAGTTCATAATCTTTAGTTTCAACATTGTGATTACTATATGTTATTACGTCTTATAGCATGCATTAGGCCCTTTTACAATCACTAAAATATGTTAAGTTAACATTCTCGAAGCTATACTATTAATAGTTCTTCACTAGGTCTCGATCGACGACCCTTTGGCGCGGTACAAAGGCATGCTACCGTGTTTTGCATACGAAATCCGCTTTTGCGTAACACTTAATTTAGACTCTGTTCTAAGCCAAAAATTCCAATTTCACGGTAATATGAATAAACCCACACACTACAAACTTAACTAAAGCCTTATAGCATCTACAATCAAGCATTCTAACACCTAAAACAACATACATAACCAAATTTAAAGGATTAAAATTATGTTTTTACCAATTTCTTCATATTTCAATACTTTTAGCAAATTCAATCGCCAAACCTTTGTTTCTTAACTAAATTACACCATTTCAACTACGTTGTTTTCATTTCTTGATATACTAACACAATCTACAACAAGTTTACAGATTAGCACATGTTTCAAGCATAAATTTTAGTTTCAAAACCAACTATATTTTATATATAACCACAAAATTCCAAATTTTCACTTTAAAAACATACATACATGAATTTATCAAAACAAAATCATTTGAAACCAACATATAACAGATTATATGCCATTATCAACACCAATATCAAAATGATTCATAAACCAAGTCTTTCCCTTTTCCCCAAGAAAACTCAAGAACATAAACATGATTTTCATGAATTCTCCTACTAAAAACCATTTATAGATGATAACCAATTGATTACATAAACTAATTAACAATTATAATTCAAATTCACACAATTCTATATTAGAAATTAAGAACATGAATTTAGGTTTTTGTATACCTTCAATCCTTGATTTTGCAAGATGATCACAAGGATTTTCCAACTCTCCTCCTTCTTCTTGACAAACACAGAGAATGAATTCTCTCTTGTTCTTCTTCTCTCAATTTTCTCTAACACTCTGGTTTCTAACTTAGCCTTAGGAATAATACGCGTAGAATAACTAAAATAGGCTCCCTCCCCATGTACTTCAGTTGAGAAGCCAATAAGTTATGTCAGTTGGATTAAGCCAAAGGCCACAAGGCCTTGTTTGCCTACACACTAAATCCCTCCCCTTTTGAAATTATTTTGATAACCTTTATATTATATAGTTCCATGTGTTACACTTTTAATTTAATTAATTTCCATTTGTCACACACTTATTCAATTAATTTTAATAACTTACAATTACAATTATAATTTCCATTATAATTATACTTGTGCTTAACAAATTATCACATATCTAATTTAATTATTAAATTAAACTAGAACATCATTTTATTTAAGTTAACTATTTTCTTAAATATTAAACAATTCATTTAATTTAATTATTTCATTAAATTAAATCTTCAAATTATAAAATTACCATTAATAAATTTAGCTAACATATACACACAACTAAATTATCACACCATAATTTCATCAATTATATTTTTATCTCAATAAATAAATCAATTAAAATATGTATTTAATTCAATAAATATTTAACAAAAATTACAAAAATTTAAATCTTTACATCCTTCCCTCCTTAAAAGGATTTTATCCCCAGAATCACTACTCGATAAATTCATTCGTCACATTAATCACTCTGACATGGCATCGAAACAACAATGAACTGAGAGTAGCTCCTCCCAAGCGGATCTGAAATGGAACAAATCTAAGTTTATCACCGAAGAAGCTTGGGGAAAATATAACTCGTCAATCCTCGGTAAGAGTATGGTGCCTGAGAGAGGCCTACGGCCGGACCTGTGGAAAGATGGCGAAATATGGTCCATGGTAGTAGAGAAGAAATGAGTTCAGTTCACGCTGCAGCCAGAGAATGTCGCCATAGCATTGGTATGTGAGTTCTACTCCAATGCTAGTGTCGAGGGCCCGCTGTGGTGACAGTTTGAGGTCAGAAAGTGGACTATGACAGTGTGATAATCAATACCTTTTTCCAAGTGTCAGGCCACGACAAGGACTATCTAGAGAATGGGATTTCGCACTATAATCTGGACGACATCATCAAGCGCATGTGTAAGCCAGTGACAAACTGGAAAACAAACTAGTACATGGGGGAGAAGATAAGCTTCCCTCAAACGGCGCTCAGATAGTATGGAAAGGCTTGGTACAACTTCATTTATGCTAGTATCATGCCCACCCACCACCACAGCGATGTCACAAAGGAGCAGGCCATATTGGTTTTTGCTATTGTCACTGGGTTGAAAGTTGACATTAGCGTCGTCATTCAAGATTCCATTCTGAAGGCTATAAAGGGTAATTCATCTGGAGAGCTCCCTCATCCTTCACTGATCACCCAGCTATGCAAAAGGGCGAGAGTGCAGTGGTGTCCAGAGGAGCTAATAGACTTGCCCATGGTTGTCATTGATCATGCCCTCATCAAGCGCTATGGAGTCAGGGAAGGAGCCATTCTCACCCCCGCAGTGAAGGTTTCTTACCTCCTGCTCAGCCTCCACCTTCATTAGAGGTTGGGCCCTCTACTCAGACTGCCGAGCTTGGTGAATCGTCATCCGATCCATTGCCAGACATCCTAGCTTCCTTGAACCTCCTGCACCATAAAGTTAACAGATAGACACAAAGGATTAACACGGTTTCACAGAGGCATGATTTATTCACCTATTATCACTTTGAGTTAGCCACCATAGTGGCAAATATCTATTCATAGTTTGGCGGTGATGACCTAGAGACGGTGACGTACTAGTTTCCCCAGATTCCTCTATTCCCTGCATATCCACCACCCTCTCCGGAGGCCGAGGGCGAAGGCAAAGGTGAAGGCGATGGCGATGGCGATGGCGAAGGCCATGGTGGCGGCGACAAGTGATAGTGTCCACAACAATGCCCTCACATACTGATTTCTACATTACTCGCCAATGAGGGCATTGCCCGATTCAAGTATGGGGGGAGTTTTTCATTATATTAGTATATATGAGTTGTTATGTATGAACTATTGCCCGATTCAAGTATGGGGGGAGTTTTTCATTATATTAGTATATATGAGTTGTTATGTATGAACTGTAATATGACATATCTTTTGGTCTTTAGGAGCCTTGGATTTATTATGTTTTGGTAGATTTAATATGTATGGATTTATCATGTTATGGCTTTATTAATTATGTATGGATGCATGAATAGCTTTTTGTTATTATATATGGATACTTATTATCGTCATGCTTGGATTATAGTCATTTTTGGGGCTTATGCAGATTGGTATACTTGATGCCATGTTATGGCTTTATCACCCTATTTTGAGCTGTTATTATTTAAAGGGTTTACATTACCTTTTATCTTTTGTGTCATGATATGGCTTTTGTTTAAACTTGTCTTTAACTATCTATATGATTGGTATAGGTTATATATAATTAAATTTTTTATTATGGCAAATGATATGCTTGTGGTATTGCTTTATCAAAGATGTCAAGCATTTATGGATGAGATTATTAGATTAATTTTTAGTTAAGACTATTATTGATCCTATCTATCCTATTGAGCACATACCAACTATCTTAGCTAATCTTACTTCTAATAGGCTTAATTGGTAATTTTTTATGGAAATTTGTGTGTGTTAGCTCTTATGAACTTAAGTGAGTCAATGATAGTAATATTTAGATTCTTATGCAAGTTCGAGTACATTCGTGGTCTAATAGTATATAGAAAAATTAAAAAAATAAATTAATAACCTTAGTTGACAAAGTTTGATCATGTGGCTTTTATTACTCGAGTTAATAGATCCTTAGGGGTGTTCTAGACCTAGTTCCCTAAAGCTATCTGGCTAAGGAGACATTGATCAAAAGCTCGTTACACAAGTAACTCTGAACAGCCTAATGTGATTAGACATTGCATGGTTATGCTTGAGGTTGCATTAGTTAAAATATATTAGATAAAATTCTAGTTTGGCTTAAGTTTGGTTACGTGGCTAGTGTTACTTGAGTTAATAGATCCTTAGGTGTGTTCTACGCCTAGTGCCCTAAATCCATCTAGTTTGGGAGTCATTGATCAAAAGCTTGTTACCTAGGTAACTCATCCTAAGGTAATCAAACTTTGCACAAGTCAAATTTAGTCGTTCTCATGCTAATTTCTGGTGGTATGTTCTTGCACTTGCTATCTTGTTCTGAATACTTGATGTAGATTGAGAGTATAGAGTTAGAAATTTCCTTTTTGCAATTTCTTATGTGTATATACTATAATTTATTAGAATAGATGGTATTCACACACACACACACACACATGTTTGGATCAGTAGTAGTTTAAGCTAGAAGTTAAAATATAACGGATAAAATTATAGTTTGGCTTAAGTTTGGTTACGTGGCTAGTGTTACTTTGGTTAATAGATTCTTAGGGGTGTTCTGCGCCTAGTGCCCTAAATCCAAATGGCTTGGGAATCATTGATCAAAAGCTCGTTACATGGGTAACTCAGCTTAAGGTAATCGAACTATGCACAAGTTAAATTTAGTCATTCTCATGATAATGCTTGGTGGTCTATTCTTGCATTTGTTATCTTATTCTGAATACTTGATGTAGCCTGAGCGTATAGAGTTAGAATTTTCTTTTTTGTAATTTCTTATGTGTATGAACTATAATTTGTTAGAATAGTTGGTATTCACACACAAACAGGTTTGGATCAGTACCAGTTTAAGCTAGAAAATTAATCGAAGCCTTATTTATGATTTTGCTTCCTCTTTGAAATATTTATTTTTAGCCTTGAGCCCACAATGCGGGTATATAGTAGTTCAGCACATGATGCACAGTTATATTTACCTTTTGTTATTTTTGTTAAAATATTTTTTCTTAGGGACAAGCTAAAGCTTAAGTTTGGAGGTATTTGATGAGTGGGATTTATACCCGGGAATCGAGCACTCTAAACCTTAAGAAATTCCTTGTTTATTTTATTCTATACTACTTTTATATAGTGTTTGCTATTATTTGGATTAAAAGTGCTTTGTAGGGATTATTTGGTCATTTTTAGCTTTTAAAGGACAAAAATGTCATTTTCTCACTACTAACGCCACAGTGCCAGATTTCCTTTGTTAAGTGGCACTGCAACACCAACTTATGACATCTCAACCAGTAGCTAGCGCTGCAGCGCTGGTTCACAGAACAATTATGGAGCTACAACGCCATACGCCTGCCAGCTTAACCCTTTGTTGAGCCGCAACACACCTGTTCCTACACAAAGATGGCGTCGTAGCGCAACTTATTGACCTAACAGCTTTGAATGGCACCGCAGCACCACCTTCGATCTCCAGCTAGACAACAGTATATTAATGACCTAATTTTCTTATCATTAAAGGATTTTATCATTGCCTAGCCTCCTGATCAGTTTTTAAGACTTAGAAAATAACTTAAAGAGAGATAGAACTTAGAAGAGAAATAAGTTGGTTTTCCAAGAAGAAAAGTTCATTGCCTCCGTCATTGCTTGGATTCTACACGGTGAAGAGAAGAATTAGAGCTTCAATACTTCAAAACATGAGTTTTCTTTATCTAAATCTTCCATTTAATTTTGTATTTTGAGCATGTTGAATACATTGATAATGTTGTTTAGTTCTATAGTTATGAACTAATTACATTTCTAGGATTGTAATGTAACCTAATGATTAATTTAATTGAATTTCTCTCCTATTTATTATAATGAATCATGTTTGAATGGGTTATTGCATTTCATGCTTATTTACTGATTGTTTGGCTAAGTAATTGATATAAGTATTAATTTATATTGGAAAATGGATTTTAATGCTTAACCCTAAATATAATATCACTTTTTATGATCATTCCAAAGGGAATGAGAGCATATCTTGAAAAATAGAATAGAAATTATCTATTTACCCCTTGTGTAACCATTGAAAATCAAAGCTTAATGACTCTTACTCTAATTATTTTCACCATAGAAATATTGTGATTTATTTAGCTAAGGAATTTGCATTTGACCTTCGGAAGAGGCTTATGTGTACACAATATTCTCGGTTGACCATTCTTGTGATTTGTTAGATAATTAGAGAGTTAGGAGATTATATGAAGCATTAGGGAAGTTGTACTCCTAGCTTGTCATATTAGATACAACTCTTTCTCACCATTTACTATTTTAATCGTATTGCTTTAAACACACCATCTTTATTTATTTGTTTAGATAAGACCGAATTGAATAATTTTAGTATTTGAATAGCCATAGTACTAATTCCCTGTGGGTTTGACACTCAACCTATTATTGTATTACATGTTTAACCGTGTATACTTGCGCGTGTTTTATTGATCGTTAAATCGACTAACACCATGGCCTTTTTTATGTGGGGGATACATGTGATCGGTCCAATAGAACCCAAAACCAGTAATGGTCATCGATTCATCTTCACTATAATCGACTACTTCACTAAGTGAGTAGAAGTTGCCTCCTTTCCAAAAGGCACCAAGGAGGTAATCATCAGTTTTATAAAAAACAATGTGATATGTCGATACGGACAACCGAAGGTGATCGTATCAGAAAATGTCATGAATCTGAACAATCAGATGATTAAGGAATTATGTAGCAAATTCCATATCAAACAACTCAATTCCATCATCTATCATCCCAAGATGAACGGAGTTGTTGAAGAAGCTAACAAAAACATCAAAAAGATCATGCGAAAGATGTATGCCAATCACAAAGGATAGCCAGACTTATTACCTTTGACTCTGTTAGCATACTAAACATCAATGTGCACTTCTACTGGGGCTACCCACCATTCATTGGTCTATAGCATGGAAGCAGTACTCCTCATAGAAGTAGAAATGGAATCATTAAGAGTATTAATAGATGCACAGATAAAGGAAGACTAGTGGTTGCAAGACCGGTATAGCCAGTTGTCTCTAATAGATGAGAAAAGGGCTATCGCCATATTCTTGTTGGGTTTGTATATAGCGCGATCATGCAATCAAATTACACAAAAGGTGCAGAAGCACGATAAAATAGGAATTTAAAATTTTCATACAAACTCATCACCATTATAATACTTTGTGCATAATTATCAATCAATAGAAAAGAGATAGAGAACAGATTCATACCCCTGTAGAACTAGCTTCCTCAAGTACGAGTTCACCTCTAATTCCTTTCTCGTTCAACTTGAATCCACCTGATTTGATTCCTTCCTTTGATCAACGTTAGCCACCCAAGTATTTGGCCTCTAGAGCTGATCCACTAAGAAAGAACAAAGATTCAAGAAGATGGGTGTTTGGCAAAACCCTAGTTTTCCTATCTCTATAGAAAATGAGTGTACTCTCTAACAATTGGAATCACGTCTATTGATATCTGATATAAGACTCCTCTTATAAAGATAGTAGTTAACCCTTCTAATATAATTAGAAATTATGGTATTATTTAATTAATTAAATTTTTTTAATTAATTAAGCTCACTAATCTTATTAGGGATAATTAATTAAACACTTTTAATAAATTTAACCTCCCAATCTTATTAGGATATATGAGAGTACTTTGATTAATTAATTCTCAAACTCCTTTAGGAATTAAATAATAATAATAGTAATAATAATAAGACTCCTCTTATTAATTTATATTTAATATTTCTAAAATATTAAATAATAAATATTAAGCTATTTAATTTATTCTATCACCATAGATTAAATTAAATATACTTAACTTATTATTACGATTATGTCATTTTCTTCTTAAATAACTTTTATGGTGTGACCCTTTAGGTTCTCCATATTAAATCTGGTTGTGAATAAATCAATTAGAACAAATCTATCTTATTTAAATATATAAATTAAACTATTAATTTATTTAAATAAATAATATTTATTCTACAATAGGGATAAGCCTCCCTAGCGATTAACGATTTTCCAGATAATATAGATTTTAACATTAATCATAAAAGAACTTTTGAGTAAATAGTTACCGTACAATTCAATCTTTCCATCATAAAATGTCCCAATTACTGTCAAGTCTTATTTTATTTAATTATATATTTTTTTATTCTTAAATGCACAACACCAAATAATAAAAATTAGAAACTCCTTTCTAATTTCATTCTGCTTTAGTCAGGAACTACTGGAATGTCATTTAACAAAACAAATAGGACATTTCTCTTCTTTTACTAGAAGCGGTAGATTCTTTATTGATCATACATTATCTCCATGTACAACTTATTATACCAAAGCATACCCTTTGATATACCCTGAGGGTCTTAAGGAATAAGTCTAAGTATAATTCATGATACACAAGATACTATGATGATCTCAAGTCAAAGGATTACTTGTATTACTATCACTACAGGGATTCCTATTGACAGGCAAGTAAAACTTCATTAGGTATTCCTTAGCGAGTCACGTTCAGTGAAATTATTCTCTAATAAGCACCTACATACTTGCTTTAGTGTCTCCACATAAATGATCATGAGATCAATCATCCTCATCTAATGAGCAAGCAACGTATGTACTAATCTATCCGAATTCACTAATCCCCTTTTTGGTAATCCATCGACGGGGAACATTTTAGTTTTCAAGTTATCTAAGAATTTATATCTCATTAGCATGATCTCATCATGATTCTAAAAACATTGCTTAAAACTATGGGTTTATCACATATTATTAAAACAACACCATGTAGATAAATTAAAGCTTTTAGTAAATGAATGCTTTTATTAATAAACGAATAAGATTGTTACAAAGTATATACTTTATCATCAACATGGTTGGTTTGTATGCATACTACTTTCAATTCCATGATTAGTTATATCATAAAAGGATTACTCGGTCCTACAACAAGAAGGTTTGTCTCGGCAGTTCAAAGAAAATGACCTGATACTGAAAAAGGTCATGTCCAATAAAGATACAGCCAAAGGAAAATTCTCCCCAAATTGGGAAGGCCCTTTCATTGTCAAGGAGATGTTATCCGCAGGAGTCCTCAGATTGCAAGAAATAGATAGTGAAGAATTTCCCCAACTTATCAATTCAAACTCTGTCAAAAGATACTATGTCTAAACCTTGACAGTAAACATCCTGCTCAGAAAAATTAATCAAATCAAATCAGGCCTTCACACCAAGCGAGAACTACGTAGACCTGATATACTCCATACACGGGAGTACGTAGGTAGCCAAAAATGGTGCGATCTAACCCCTACAAAAAAAATTCCAAAACCCTTCCAATGGTTTAGGGATCACCAGATACACCTTTTTTAAACTTACTAAGCCTGAACTACGTAAGACTTGATCTCTTTCATACACGGGAGTACGTAGGCAACCATCTATGGTGATGTCTATGTGACGATTTGATTGTTTGAGTTGTGATTCTGGGGACAGAATCCTTGTAAGGAGGGAAGAATGTAACAATCTGAAATTTCAAATTATAATTTTAAATATTTATTGAATTATATAAATATTTATTTGAGGTGTTTATTGTTGGAATAAATATTTTATTGATGTGATGGTTGTTAGTAAATATTTATGAATTAATAAAATTCTAAATATTTATTGAATTATATAAATATTTATTTAAGGTGTTTATTGTTGGAATAAATATTTTATTGTTGTGATGGTTGTTAATAAATATTTATGAATTAATAAAATTCTAAATTTATGTGATTTATAATTGAGAGAGTTGTAATATAACATGAGATGTTATATTGTTGTGTTGATTTAATAATTTAAAATGATATGTTAAATTATTAGATAAAATTATAATGAAATTATAATTTTGTATATGGAAATCCAAATAAATAATATGTAATTATAAATGATAAACTAAATTATTTATTAAAATAATTAAAGTAGTTTTAAATTGATTTAAACTAAACAATGCTTAAAATATTAAGTCTTTAATATTTAAAGGGTTTTTACCAAACAATGCCTTATGGCTTTTGGATTATTAATTTTTGAATTTAAATAATATAAATAAAATAAATTAAAATAATAAATAAAATATAATTATAATCTATCTGTTATTTTGGTAACTAATAATAGTTATTATGATTATTAAGGCCATATCAATTTTTTTTTTTGCGCAACTTATTTGTTTACGTCTGTGGTCTTAAGACTGAGCCAAAGAAAGAAAAGCGTAAGAATACAGAGATAGAGAGAATTGAGAGAGATTGAGAGGAAACTTAAGAAATTCAAAGCAACTTCAGTTGATTAGCAAGAGTTATCAAGCTTATTGAAGGTATTGTTCATATCTTAATATTATACATATATGTGTGTGTGTGTGTGTATATATATATATATATATATATACGGCATAAAATTACAAGCTTTGTGAATTCTGTTTCTTTCAAAATGTTGCTATACAACTGATTATGGTGATTATCTGTGTTAATGATGATTAGAGTTTATGTTTAAACAAGGAAATTGTATGCTAATTTCGTATAATAGTAGAAAAATAATGACAGTGTGTGTTTTATGAATATTTTCTCATATGGCTTATGAAGTACCAATTATGATAGTCAATTAGTATGATACACTGTAAATTGTGGCATGTTTATGCTAGTTCATTAAGAAACGAAGATAACGTAGTTTGAACGAAGTGATTTGGTGAAGAATTGAAATCAAATTGTTGATTTTTGGGAAGGATGTTAAAAAAATTGAGTTTTATATGAAAATGTGAAATTTGAGAAATTAAACTAGTATAATTGTTGTTAAATTATTCTATGTTGAGGAATATATTGGCAAACATGTTTATGATAGTTTTATATCAATTATTCGTGTTAATATTACTGTTTGGTGGGTCAAATTTGTATTTGTTGGGCTAAAGTCGGCTACTGTTCATAGCCATTTCTGCCTCTGTCGTACAACAGTGTATTGTCTTTGGTGCAAAAGCAAAAAAGCTAGCTTGTACTTCTTGGTTAGTCACGGGCCCCAGGGTCGTAACTGTGTATAAGCAATTGCGTCATACCCCGTCCCTGAGACACAGATGAGTTATGTTGTTTCTGCAGACCTGGGATAGCAACATAGCTTGGTCTAAGGTTGTGTTAAGGTGTCAAACATGTAACAAGGAGGTTAATTCAGTACCGTGCCATGTCATTGATAATTTTAACTTTGTAAAATGAATTATAAGTTATCAACGTGTTGTGTTAGAACTTAGTGAACACAATGAATGGTAAATAAGTATTGTGAAGTTAACACTTGGAGTTTTTGAAATGTGGTTTCTGAAATATATATGGTCAAGAAAGACTTGAACTAAAATAACAAATCTAACTAGAAAAACATGTTATGTTGGAACGTGAATGTTAGTATATCTAATAGATTGTGGTTCTAAACCTATGCGTAGGTGAACGTGAGTTTAATATTATAGCTTACGCTCGAGGCAAGTTTCTAAACTTATCTTTTTACGTTGAGCAAGCTCTTTAATTCTACTTTTATAATTGAGCAAATTTTTTAAATCTACACTTTCGTTGATCTAGTTCATTTATTACATTGTGCAAGTTTATTCTTACGATTGAACAAGTTCTTGTATTTAGTTTATTTATGATTTCTAAATCTTATTCTGATAATGAACAAGTTATTCTTGTCTTTAACTTGTTAACTAGCATGCAAGTTTACATATTCTGATATACTAATGTTGAGCAAGTTTTATCATTTAAATTACTATTTGTTATGCATGCTAGTACTCAATTCTAATTAACCTTGGCTTATTATTGTTCAAGAAAGGTACGTTATGATTATTCGATGTTTATGCTATTAGTTTATTCCTAAAGCATGATCTTAATTTACAATGTCAATTCAGATATGATTATTCCATAGCATGATGTTATTAATATTGTATTCAACTAATCCTTAGTTGATGACCGTTGAATTCTAAATTACCCTTGCAATGTATCCAAACCAAACTTACTTTTGTGCGGACTTGTACTCTAAATACTGAGATGAACAACCCTATTATTAGGGGATAATTTACGCTTAGCGTTGAAATGTTTGTGCACAATACATTGTACGAAGGGCTGATCCCCCTAAATACGAGGAGTCCTTATAGTCTTATGACTGTTAAAGTTAAAGTTAAAAGATTACTTACAATTGTGGACATAGTTCGTGGTCTTATGACCCTCAG
Organism: Panax quinquefolius; assembly: GCA_020205615.1. Taxonomy (NCBI): domain Eukaryota; kingdom Viridiplantae; phylum Streptophyta; class Magnoliopsida; order Apiales; family Araliaceae; genus Panax; species Panax quinquefolius. Next base: position 68,451,851 of record CM035152.1, on the reverse strand, counting down.
ATATATAAATTCCATATTTTGATTCCAGTCTTTGGTTATCATTGATAGAGTACTATTCAGTTTTGATGAGCCTATTCATTGGCAGTTATTATTATCTTGTTGATTTATTGCTATATCTAGTGAGCATTTATTTTGCTCACTCTTGCATAAATATAATCATTGCAGCTAAAGTTGAGAAGGTAGATGAACCTACAACTAGCAAAGGAAAGGGAAAAATGTACAAGTGATGAAGACATGTAATTTTATTTTATTGTTACAATGATAGACTTTTGTTTAATGATGTGATGTAATAATTTTATTTCTGCACTTGAATGATGTTTAAGGTTAGACAACCTGGGAAGATTTTTTATTTAATGATGTAATCCTATTTAAAGGGAGGATTTATGATTTATTTTTATCATATTTGGGTGGGTAGATAGATATGAATGAATGGAAAGTGAACACCAAATCTTGTGGGAATGAAGTACCTAGATTTGGGGGTGTCACAAGTTGGTATCAAAGCTTTAGGTTATGAACCTTAGGTGGGGAAAAGCCTTAGGAAGTAACCTTTGATAAGATAGTGGTGATAAACTCTTATCGAGTTTTAAGGAAGAAGTAATAAAACACTTATGTGCTTATGTGATTACAACTTATGTGCTCGTGAGTGTCGAGTAGTAATGATTAGTAATTAAAACTTAAAATTTGATTGACAGGATGGCTAATGTAAGAGAATCCAGTCACGCTAGGGAGGAAGGATCCCATATTCCTAGAGAGAAGGAGCCTTGAGATATTCAGGTGGTTTGGGAACAATTACTGCCACGAGAAACAACTCTGTTGTTCATAGTAGTTGAGTAGGAGAGAATACCTGATGAGGACGATGAGATAAAGACGGAGGAGGAGGACCCCGTTGAGCTTCCACAGTCAAATGAGGAGGAAGAGATTCCACTTAACTCGATAGTTGCCTGTATGTACGACGAAGTATACAATCGCAACATAGAACTTCAGGATATTGTCGAGGAGTTGTAAGAGATAGTAGCTGAACAACAGATCTCGATGGCACAGAAGGATGATGAGATCCAGGATCGAGAGGAATGTCTGAACAATGTTGAAGAGAAGCTGGTTCATACTGAAGGAGAGAACGAGCGAATGATAGCAGAGATTGGAGAGCTGAGGAACAAGTTGGAAGAGGAATCTACTAAGAGGGCAAGAGCCGAAGACGCGTACAAGGAAGCTTATCAACGAGCCGGAATAGCAAAGAGAGACACACAAGCAAAGAGGATGAAGATGGAAGAGATGAATAACGTATTCAATACCGTGATCAATCGAGCTCAAGATCGGGTCATGTGTTATCCTATTCAGTTCGAGATGCTGCCATCATACATTTTAGATCGCCGAACAATGACTCGAATTATGGAGGAAGAACGTCGTAAGGCTACACAGTATCTTAGTAGGACATTGTAGGGAGTGTATATGATATGCAATTAATGATATGATAAATAAAATGTAAATCCCGGGTATTATATAACCAATCGGATAGATGATGATGATGATGTTGTTCTGAAACTATTATAGTTCAGGAAAGCAATGTAAATAGCAGTGATGCTATTGTTTTGATGTTTTTAAAAGATTATGAATGAATAAAAGTTATTGTTTCATTCATAAGTGTTATGTGTTACGTGACAATCTTTTATAGTGTGCAAGATTGATTATATAATACTTAAAAGGGGTTGAATAGAATCTAATGGGTGTATTTTAACAGAAAATGCCTCCAAGATGTCAACCACGACAGAGGACTCCTGAGAATAACAACAATGTTGAGGTTAATCCAGTTCAGCAATTCGTAATGCTACTAGACGGGAGCATTACAGAATCGGCCACGGAATCAAGCTGCGACTTTTAAGGATTTCAAGGCGGTTGGGCCACCAGAATTCCATGGGTCCATAAATCCGGTTGAGGCACGGACCTGGATCATGGAGATAGAAAAGTGTTCGATGTTGCTAAGGTAGGGGATAACCAGAAGATTGCTTTTGCAACATTCATGTTGAAAGCAGAGGCGAATTATTGGTGGCAAGCCAATAAAACCTGAGGAGGTCAAGGGGTAATGTCTTGGGAAAGGTTTAAGGAAATATTCTTTGAGACCTATTTACTAAAAAGCTCAAAGAATCAGATGGAAGTGCAGTTTCTAGAGCTGAAACAGGGCACAATGACTGTGTCAGAGTATGCAACAAGATTCAACGAGTTAGCGAGGTTTGCACCATATCAGGTGAATACTGATGAGCTCAAGGCAATGAGATTTGAGCAGGGACTGAAGCCATGGTTGTAAAGCAGAGTTTCACTATTCCAATTGAAGACCTTTGTGGCGGTGCTTGAGAAAGCAATTCTCGCTAAGAGTGGAGGCGAGGTTGTAGCAAAACACAATCAAGAGCAGAGAAAGAAAAACAATGAAGGTGAAGCTAAGAATGGTGGTGGTGGTAATGGTGGAAATGGCAACAACAATTTGAAGAGGAAGTGGAATGCGAGTGTGGGAGCTAGAAATCAGCAAGGTAACCAGCAGATGAAGAAGATTGACATATGTGCTACATGCGGAAAGTTTCACACGGGTATGTGCTTAAGGGGGAAGCGGGCATGCTTTAATTGTGGCCAGGAGAGTCACATTACCCTAAATTTCACTTAACCCAAGAAGAATGCTTGCTACACCTGAGAGTCGAAGGATCATTTTGCTCGCGAGTGTCCAAAGAAGAAATCTGGTGAGGCAAATGGAAGCAAGGGAAATGCTAGTGGAGGTACACTGACTATTGCTAGACCAACGTCAACAAATAAGCCCATAGCCAGAACCTTCAATATGATAGTGCAGGATACGGTGCAATCAAAAGATGTCGTGTCAGGTATTATCCCAATCAATGATATAAATGCAAATGTATTATTTGATTTGGGTGCTACTTGCTCGTTTATATCTGATGAATTTGCTAAGAGGTTAGAAATACCTAGTGAAGAGTTGAATTTCCCTTTAAACATAGAAATTGTGAATATGGAGGTAATTCCTGTTAGATTTGTATACAAGAACTGTAGGGTGAACATTAAGGGGAATATCATGAAAGTAGATTTAATCCCGATAAAACTTGGAGAGTTTGATGTGATATTGGGAATGGATTGGCTATTCAATTATGGAGCGATAATTGATTGCCAGAAGAAGTGTGTAAACCTTATGACTCTGTCAAAGGTAGTTTTTCATGGTAGCAAATCACCTAGACAAGAAGGTGTCTGACGGTTGTAGACACTCAAAATTTTCTGCCCACCTATTACTAACATTACAGAGGGCAGATTCGTCTTTCGGAGATAACCCTGGAAGACAGCTCACATCCATTCTGGATACTACCGAAAGTTCAGTCCCAACCCCGGAACATACACCGGGTGTATCGTTTCCAACCTCGGAGATAACCCCGAGTTTCGTCCTTGGAGATAACCCCAAGGAATGTTGTGGCAGTTCCGGCGATAGCTCCAAAAATGTTTGTTTCAAATGCGATCAGCTTAAATCTCAGACCTCCTGCCGAGGCACTCATTCCTCAGACCCGGAGCTACCACCGGGCAGACAGGCACACTTACAGATGACCTTGCGGCATTCAAACACTTGCAACAATCCAATCTCAGATGTAACCCTGAGCAACGTTTTCTATCATCTCAAACCGGTGATAACCCCGGTGAGGAGTCAAGCATCATCTTTCCACCTCAACACCTGAGCGTCATCTCAACACTTCATACATACATACATACAACAATGTCCCACAAGAACCAAGGAGTTCCAATCCCGAGTGACTATTATGCGTGGCAGCACACCGGATAGAATTTGAAGCTTGAAGACCATGGGCATGGTTCCCTCTTCCTGACTTCGTACAACCTCTAATCCCATGTCATTGCGTAACTCTTGACACATGCGGTCTGAAGAAGGTCTTATATACCTCGTTCGGATGCTCGAATTGAAGTTCTGCAAGTTCAAGCAGACATCACAGTGCACGAGTGCACGTACTTCGAGACGATGGGACCTGCAGAGCTTGGGGCACCCCGGCGACCCGCAGTGCATCTCGACGCCGCCACATATGCATCTGCAATTTGCCGCAAGTAGATACACTGCAAGGCCCCTCTATAAATAGAGGGCTTGGGGTGGCCATTTTAAAAAAAAGGCGAGGAAGCCCTGTCCAATTTGCTCTGTACGCACCCCATATTGAGTGTTTCCTCATTTTAAACACTTGCTAGCTCATATATAGCTATATTTTTACCGGCGGGAGCTGAGTGTTTATCCATCTACAGTTATAGAAGCCTGCATTGGCAGCCCACTGTAAGCCTTCTCACACTCTATAAATCCTTTCTCTTCATCTTTGCACACACTATTCTACACATTGAGAGTCGTGTTGTGTGCGTATGCCCATACTTCGGTTTGTGGTTTTCATTTTTGTCTGTATATAATACTTATATATGTATATATTTTATATATGGACTAACATTATCGAGTTATGCCTCGATTGAGCCTAGACTTATGTCTGGAGCGTTTACTCGCTTTTACATATATATATATATATATATATATATATATATATATATATATATATATATATTACATATATAATTGTTGTCAGACATATCTGATGAGCCTGGATTTTACATCCGGAGCGTTTATTGCTTTTATATATATATATATATATATATATATATATATTGTTGTCGGACATATCCGATGAGCTTTGATTTTATATCCTATGAGTTTATATATATATATATATATATATATATATTTTACATTTCATCTCGACACGGAGTTTACTTGAGGCCTTTTCTTTTTTATTTACATTTAGTCCCTTTGGAGTTTACTTCATGGCGGTTGATCGTCTTTACTGCTTTATTTACATTTCTGATCCCCCATAGAGTTGCTTCGTGGTGGTCGATCATGTCTGTATATATATTTATAGCTTTTATATATATAACTGCTTACTGCTTTTCATATAAACTGTGGTATCATATGATCCTAGGAATCATGTGATCACAGATTTAGTCTACTGAATCTAGATTCGGTTCTCGTGATGGACATTTTCAGTTGTAAGCAACTTGTACATTATTTGCAGTGTACGAATATCCTTAGATGGCTGTCATGCCCATGAGGAGTTCGGCACTGCTGTGTATTATTTTTTCGAAGATGCCTCGCATCTCGAAAATAAAAGCAAACAAGCCAAACATTTAATAATAAAATGGAAGTATGAAAAGGTCTAAATTCCTATTGAGCACGGGGTTTGAAAAAAACCTCTTTTATAAAACTTCATTGCTATGTCCTGTTTAAAACTGAATTTTTCTATAAATTCTAACCCTTTGTATATAGGTGCGAACGAGGCCTCGCACTACTTTCAAATAATTGCACATTGATCCACGCACACACACACATTCAAATAACAGTTTCTTGAAAAGTGGCGGTACCCGTGGCAACACGGATGTCGGGGGGTGCCTAACACCTTCCCTCCGGATAATCAAGCCCCCGGACCCAAATAAATCTCGGTTTCACAGACCCGTTTAGCAGTGTCACATCACTGGGTCAATGTGCAAACCTTTTTCGGTTGGCGTTGGTGCAACTAGTTAAAAACACCAACTAGCGACTCTTAACAGTCCATCGTCAACATTACACATGTCAGATCTCACATAACATGAGAACACCAAAGAACAAGTAACGAAAAGGGACAACTAAAAATCCCGACGTCAACAGGTGGTGACTTTGCTGGGGACTCCAGTAAGAGGGCTTAAGCCGTTATTACAAGCTTTTCAAAACTATTATATGCTTGTTTATGAATGTTGCATTGAAAGTAGTATGCACACAAGCCAATCATGTTTGATGATAAAGCATATACTTTGTAACAATCTTATTCATTTATTAATAAAAAGTATTAATTTATTAAAGGCTTTTAATTATCTACATGATGCTGTTTTATAATATGTGATAAACCCATAGTTTTAAGCAATGCTTTTAGAATAATGATGATGATCATTCTAATGAGATCTAAATTCTTAGAAAGCTTAAAACTAAAATAGTTCCAAATCATTGGATTACTAAATTGGGGATTAGTGAATCCGGATAGATTGGTACATACGTTGCTTGCTCATTGGATGAGGATGATTGATCTCATGATCATTTGTGTGGAGACACTAAAGCAAGTATGTAGGTGCTTATTAGAGAATGAGTTCACTGAACGTTGGCTCGCTAAGGAATACCTAATGGAGTTTTACTTGCTTTCATCAATAGGAATTCATGTAGTGATAGTAGTACAAGTAATCCTTGGACTTGAGATCATCATAGTATCTTGTGTATGATGAGTTATACTTTGACTTATTCCTTAAGACCCTTAGGGTATATCAAAGGGTATGCTTGGGTATAATAAGTTGTACATGGAGATAATGTATGATCAATAAAGAATCTACCACTTCTAATAAAAGAAGAAAAATGTCCTATGTGATTCGATAAATGACAACCCAAAGAGTCCTTGGCGGCGGCGTAATGAAATTAGAAAGGAGTTTCTAATTTGCATTATTTGGAGTTGTGCATTTAAGAGTCGAAATACATATAATTAAATAAAATAAGACTTGACGAAATTCCATGTCTTATATTTAATTGGGACATTGTATGGTGGAAGGATTGAATTGTCATTTAGACTATTTACTCAAAGGTTCTTTTATGATTAATGTTGAAATCTATATTATCCGGAAAGTCGTTGATTGCTAGGGAGGCTTATCCCTATTGAGAATAAATATTATTTATTTAAATAAATTAATTGTTTAATTTATTTATTTAAATAAGATTAGAATTGTTCTAATTGATTTATTCACAACCTGGTTTAATATGGAGAACCTAAAGGGTCACACCATAAAAGGAAGAATAATTATTTAAGAAGTTAATGGCATAATCGTAATAATATGTTAAGTATATTTAATTTAATCTATGGTGATAGAATAAATTAAATAGCTTAATATTTATTATTTAATATTTTAGAAATATTAAATATAAATTAATAAGAGGAGTCTTATTAATATTATTACAATTATTATTATTTTAATTTCTAAAAGAGTTTAAGAATTAATTTAATATAAGTACTCTCATTTATTCCTAATAGGATTAGGAGGGAAAATTAGTTAAAGGAGTTTAATTAATTATCCCTAATAAGATTAGGGAGCTTAATTAATTAAAAGAATTTAATTAATTAAATAAAATCCAATTCCTTAATTGTTAAGGTGGGTTGCCCACATCTATAAATAAGAGGAGTCTTATTATGGGTGGTGGTGGTTGTTGACTTTTACAACGACATAATTCCAATTTGTTGGAGAGTACGCCTTTTTCTATAGAGATAGGAAAAACTAGGGTTTGAGCCAATACCCCTTCTTCTTGAATCTTTATTTCTCCTTGGTGGATCACCTCTAGAGGCCAAACATATGGGTGGCTAATGTTGATCAAAGGAAGGAACAAAACCCCGGTAGATTCAAGTTGAACGCGAAAGGATTTGGAGGTGAACTTGTACCCGAGGAAGCTTGATCTTCAAGGGTATGATTTTATTCTTTATCTTTTCGTTTAATTAATAATTATGCATAAGGGTGATCCGGGTATATGGTTTGTAAATTTTTTAAACTCTGATTTTTACACGCTTCCGTACTTTTATGCAATTTGATTGCGTTATTGAATATTACAAACCTAACAGTGGCATCAGAGCCAAACCTTTATGCGAATTATTAATTATTTTAATTTGATATGTATATCGATATGTGTTTAGAATAATTTAATTGGGCATAATTTTATTGTATAAAATTTATTTATAATAATAAAAAAAAAAACGTGTATCCACTTGATCAAAAACCGTTGGACATGCTTGATGCTCCTGTTATTTATTAATTCACGGAAAGCAATAATAATCTGGGCAGCGGAAATCAAAGCAATCCGTGGGCCACCTTATTAAGAGCAACACGGAAATCAAGCATGATTTATTAAATGTCTTATATATTCACAGCACATACACGGAAATCAAGGCTAATAATGGCATGATTGGTTAATGATTGGCATGATTGGCTAATGTTGGCATTGATTTCCGATGCCCCACTTTATATAATAATCATGCTTCACGGAATTTTGTAATACACGGAAATCAAGGCATGGTAGGAGAAATTTTTTTTTGAAAGCTGATGCACGGAATTAAAGGATTCTTGTACGAAAATTTGAAATGGGAACAGGATATATATATATATATGATATAAATATAACATACGGCTAATATATATATATATATATATATATATATATATATATATATTATTCTTAATTATTATATAATTAAAATAAAAGTTTATTTTAATTTTAAAATAAAAGGTTTATTTTAATATTAAAATATAAAGTTTTATTTTAATCTTAATAATTTTATAATTAAAATAAAAGTTTATTTTAATCTTAAAATAAAGGTTTATTTTAATATTAAAATAAAAGAGTTTATTTTAATTTTAAAATTAAATTTCGTGATAACTAATTAGAGTTGAAATTGGATTCCATGATAACTAATTGGGGTTGAAATTGGATTTTGTGTTTCCTTAAATAAAGGAGTTTATTTAGATATGAAATAAGATTTCATATTATTCAAAATAAAGAAGTTTATTTGTGAATAGGAAAATAAATCCATCTTTCCTTAAATAAAGGAGTTTGTTTAGATATGAAATAAAATTTCATATTATTCAAAATAAAAGAGTTTATTTGTGAATAGGAAAGAAAATCCTAATTTCCTTAAATAAAAGAGTTTATTTAAATATGGAATAAGATTTCATATTATTCAAAATAAAGGATTTTATTTGTGAATAGGAAAGAATATCCGTGTTTCCTTTAATAAAAGATTTTTTTTTACATGGAATTGATTCCATAATTAATTAAAATAAAAGAGTTTATTTTAATTAAAGATTTTTTTTATTACTTGGAATTGGATTCCATAATTAATTAAAATAAAAGAGTTTATTTTGATTAAAGATTTTGATTAAAATAAAATAGTTTATTTTATTCAAAATTAGATAAATTAAAATAAAATAGTTTTATTTTGATTTAAATTTGGATTAAAATAAAGGAGTTTATTTTGATTCAAAAATAGATTTTATACTAACTAAATTTGCCCATTAAATGATATCAATATATATATTAAATGTTTATTATTCATAAGATGAATGTTATTTATTGATGCATATGATGATGTGTATGATAATAAATGGGATTGATTATGGACTATCGACCAATGCGATTGATTTTATTTTAGTTGGATGCATGAATGTATGGGTTTTATTAAATGGGGTCTCACAGACTGCCTTCTCTCTAATTTTTCTTAATGTAAATTCTATCTCCTCTCTCATGTACTTCCCTCGATCACGATCAAGGTTTCTATTTATTTTAAATAGTTTTGTAATAAGAATAGTTAGAATAATTTTGAAAAATTGGAGATCAAGGAGCAAGAAGCGCTTGAAGACCCGTTTGTAATGGAGCCCGGGTTTAAATGTAATAGTTATATTTAAATATTATTTCTTGCACCCCTAGGGTTTGACCTTTTGGTTCACTTGGTGGCTCTAGTGAACCAAACTAGAATAAAAGTCCATAATCAATCCGAGTAGAATATAGTATTCTATATGTGCATGCTTATACTATATATATTATATATTATGCAAACATGCTTCGCATGTTAATTAATATGACACGTATTTTATATATATATGTGCATGCGCGCTAAACAAGATGAGACAAATTAATAACAAACCCCTCAATTTTTATATTAAGTCCTAAGCGTTCAAAGATATTTGGAATATCGAACGTTGCCTTCTAGCATGATAAAATTAATAGAGTATTAAATATTTAATATGAGTTTGTTGTGTCACCACAAGGCAAATATTAAGTATTTAAGATGTTAATTTATCACATTTGATGCTTATAAAGAAAATTGAACAATATTATTTTGTCAGTGTCACCACAAGGATGATATTTTTCTTTTTGAATATATGGAGTGCTAGGTCGGACTTAACTTGGATAATTTTGATTCGGATGTGCCACCACTTGATCAAAATAATCTAAGAGGCAAAAGAAAAGGAGTTGCATAGTTGATGTAATTGACAAAAGTTGTCTACCTATTTATTTATATATAGTTTGTTGTGTCACCACAAGGCTATATACATTTGAAATGGGATCCTTATTCTCACTAGCAAATCTTTGATTAGATTTTGCCAACTATATAAGTGAGGGTAATATAGTTTGAAGAAAATAGTGGGAGATACCAATTTAAAACCAAGACCTAATTTATTTTGGTAATTAATAAAAGAATGTATGTTAAAATATTGTTAATTACAAATTCATTTACGTAATTTTACAATGTCTAAAATTACTATCATCATGAAGCATATTAGATGCTAAATTAACCGAATCGGATTAAATAGATTGGTTAAGGAATTTGAGAATAGTTCTCATGGTCGAAAGTTATCTTATGTCCTTAATACGCCTACCCCTCAAGAATGGTTGCGCATAATGCCTCGAGGAAGACATTGCTACTTTTAGAAAGTGGCAAGATGATGCACATTGGCTCAATGCATCATGCTCGCATCCATGAGTAACGAGCTTCAACACAAGATGAAACTATGGATGCTCCTACTATATTCCCGCACATCAAGTAGTTGATGGTGAGGAAAGTAGGACCGATAGATATCGATATCTAAGGAGCTCTTCTTATCTAGAATGGCCAATGGCACTATAGTATGCATAAAAAGTTCTTAACATAATCAATTTGATTGATCAATTAGGACAACAGGTTTTGTCATGGATGGAGATTTGAGCCAAGATTTGATCTTGCACTCACTCCCTAACTCCTTTCACAATTGTTGTGAATTTTCATATGAACAAGCTAGATATCGACCTCACCGATTTGCTTAACATATTGAAAAATGTTGAGAGTCACTTTCCAACCAAGAAAGATCAAGTCTTACTGGTAGGGGCCAAAGGATCTTCTGAAAAAAAGAACGATTCAAAGAAGGTAAACAGAAAGGCGTAAACAAAGGATAATAAGAACAAAATTGATACGGATAGCAAAGGAGTTTGCTTCCACTGCAATAAGCCTGGACACTAGAAATAAACTGTGAAAAGCATCTTGCAGAGGCTAACCAAAGAAGCTTAGTGAAGTTTCGGTTACAATACAATTTTGTTCATGATTTAAATAAATTTTTCTTTAAGTCATGGTTCTACTTGGGTATTGGATACCGACTTTGGTTATCATAAATATAGATTTATGAAGGGACCAAGCAGAAGTAGAAAGCTAAACAAATATAAGTAATCTTATGTGCGGGAAATGTAGCAAAGGTTGCCATATTAGCCATAGACACTTATAGTTTAGCAATGCCTACGGGCAAATCTATTAAGTCAATAAGTTATTGTATTCCAGTTCTTGTTAAAAATATTATTTCCATTTTATTGTTGGACAATGAAATCTTTGGTATTATAATTAAGAACAATTGTGGTTCTATTTAAAATAATAATGTTTTGTATAGAACTGGAATATTACTTAATAAATTTTGTATACTTGACTTACATGAAAATAATTTTGCATATTGAACAAATTAGTATAAGAAAAGGAGATGATCATTCAAAGAGTTGAATGTATGTATTTGTTGAATACAAGTGTGAATTATTTGAAAGGTTCAAAGAATTCGAAGTGAAACAAATTGGCAAAGTATTAAGATTCTTTGATTAGATCAAGGAATAAATACTTGTGCAATAAGTTTCTAGATCATCTCAAATGGTTTTCTCATAATGGACACATCCCGATACGCAATAAATGATTGATGTATCCGAATGAAAAATCGTACCTTGTTGGACATGGTGCGGTCCATAATGATTTTACCGACATTCCAAAGATCCTTCCGGGATAATGTCCTAGAAATGGTCGATATCTACGAAAATGGTAACCTCAAAATCCAAACCCCAAGACTCCATAAAAGTTATGGATGTGGAGGATTCCTAATCTTAAGTATGTTAAGATAAGGGTTGTCCAACTTATGTGAAAAAGTTTAGAAGGATAAGCTTGGGACAAGATTTGACATGTATAGATTTGTGGGACATCCTAAAGTAAGTTTAGGGTATATGTTCTATAATTCTACTTAGCAAAAGGTGTTTGTTACGAAACACGCCTTTTCTAAGATAAAGGTGTTTATCATTAAAAGGGGCTAGTGGGAGGATAATAGATCTTGAAGAGTTCAAGAACCACAAAACACTATAAGTCAAATAAGAGGAACATATAGATAGACCTATTATACCACAACCGAATCGTAAATGGAATAGTACCAAGATACCTAGGAGGTATGGATTCATCATAGATGATGATGATGAGGTACACATCATGAAGATGATGATGCGATTACATACGATGAGGTAAGAGTTCAAGTGTGTACAAAGGGACAATGGGAGCATCGTGACATTCCTAGTACTATATGTTGATATACTACTATATAAGGAATGACATACCAATGCTACAATCAAGAAAGATAAAGTTGTCTAAACATTCCTCCATGAATGATTTGGAAGAGTATCTTAATTGGGGATATAAATCTATATAGATAGATTTAAAAGGATGCTCGACTTAACCCAAGGAACGATATTCATTTGATGCTAAAGTCGTTTAGCATGGCAAACTCCAAGAGATGTCTCATGTCGATGAGCTATGGAGTGTATCTCTCTTAATAGTCCCCACAGACTCCAAAAAAGAGAGATCACATGAGTAACTATCATGTATGCAATGAAATATACTGAAACCCGATGTTGATCACCATATTCGGAGAAGTTCACTCGTGAGTCGCTGAAAACATCTTAAAGTTCTTAACCAAAGACTAAGGATGTGATCATATTCATGGTGGGTCTTAATTAAAACTAGAGGGCTTAATGCACTCAAGTTTTTTCGCATGCACTAAGATGATGTAAAAATCCACTTTAAGGTAAAGTGTTACCTTGAACGGTGGTGCAGTGAATTGGAAAGGTTCCAAACAGCAAAGAGTTGTTGGTTTAGTGATAAAGACAAAGTATATAGCTATAAATGAAGCTGCAAGTTGATTGTTTGGATTAAAAGTTCATTACATAACTAGGAATAGTTCCTAAGTCTCATCTTGGATCTAAACATGTGTTGTGGCACTTTCATTTGATTATTAGAATCATTGAAAGATGGGAAATCTCTATAGAGATAGTGGACTCTCATGAACAACATTATATATCCATTAATTAAAGCTTATCCAACAGCAGGATAATCGTCACTTAGAGAAGAAGAGTATGAGATACCATGACGATTGGCTTTAGTGCAAGTGGGAGATTGAAAGTAGTATGCACACAAGCCAATCATGTTTGATGATAAAGAATATACTTTGTAACAATCTTATTCATTTATTAATAAAAAGTATTAATTTATTAAAGGCTTTTAATTATCTACATGATGTCGCTTTTATAATATGTGATAAACCCATAGTTTTAAGCAATGCTTTTAGAATAATGATGATGATCATTCTAATGAGATCTAAATTCTTAGAAAGCTTAAAACTAAAATAGTTCCCAATCATTGGATTACTAAATTGGGGATTAGTGAATCCGGATAGATTGGTACATACGTTGCTTGCTCATTGGATGAGGATGATTGATCTCATGATCATTTGTGTGGAGACACTAAAGCAAGTATGTAGGTGCTTATTAGAGAATAAGTTCATCGAACGCGGCTCGCTAAGGAATACCTAATGGAGTTTTACTTGCCACAATAGGAATTCTCAGAGTGATAGTAGTACAAGTAATCCTTGGACTTGAGATCATCATAGTATCTTGTGTATGATGAGTTATACTTTGACTTATTCCTTAAGACCCTTAGGGTATATCAAAGGGTATGCTTGGGTATAATAAGTTGTACATGGAGATAATGTATGATCAATAAAGAATCTACCACTTCTAATAAAAGAAGAAAATGTCCTATGTGATTCGATAAATGACAACCCAAGAGTCCTTGGTTAAGGCGTAATGAAATTAGAAAGGAGTTTCTAATTTGCATTATTTGAGTTGTGCATTTAAGAGTCGAAATACATATAATTAAATAAAATAAGACTTGACGTAAATTTCATGTCTTATATTTAATTGGGACATCAGATGGTGGAAGGATTGAATTGTATGCGGAACTATTTACTCAAAGGTTCTTTTATGATTAATGTTGAAATCTATATTATCTGGGAAAGTCGCTGATCGCTAGGGAGGCTTATCCCTATTGTAGAATAAATATTATTTATTTAAATAAATTAATTGTTTAATTTATTTATTTAAATAAGATTAGAATTGTTCTAATTGATTTATTCACAACCTATTTAATATGGAGAACCTAAAGGGTCACACCATAAAAGGAAGAATAATTATTTAAGAAGTTAATGGCATAATCGTAATAATATAGTAAGTATATTTAATTTAATCTATGGTGATAGAATAAATTAAATAGCTTAATATTTATTATTTAATATTTTAGAAATATTAAATATAAATTAATAAGAGGAGTCTTATTAATATTATTACAATTATTATTATTTTAATTTCTAAAAGAGTTTAGGAATTAATTTAATATAAGTACTCTCATTTATTCCTAATAGGATTAGGAGGAAAAAAGTTAAAAAGAGTTTAATTAATTATCCCTAATAAGATTAGGGAGCTTAATTAATTAAAAGAATTTAATTAATTAAATAAAATCCAATTCCTTAATTGTTAAGGTGGGTTGCCCACATCTATAAATAAGAGGAGTCTTATTATGGGTGGTGGTGGTTGGTGACTTTTACAACGACATAATTCTAATTTGTTGGAGAGTACGCCCTTTTTCTATAGAGATAGGAAAAACTAGGGTTTGAGCCAATACCCCTTCTTCTTGAATCTTTATTTCTCCTTGGTGGATCACCTCTAGAGGCCAAACATATGGGTGGCTAATGTTGATCAAAGGAAAGAACAAAACCCCGGTAGATTCAAGTTGAACGCGAAAGGATTTGGAGGTGAACTTGTACCTGAGGAAGCTCGATCTTCAAGGGTATGATTTTATTCTTTATCTTTTCGTTTAATTAATAATTATGCATAAAGGGTGATCCGGGTATATGGTTTGTAAATTTTTTAAACTCTGATTTTTACACGCTTCCGTACTTTTATGCAATTTGATTGCGTTATTGAATATTACAAACCTAACAGCATTTACATTTATGATGAATGTGTATGAATGCATTTTACTTACTCCACTGCAATATATCTATCTGTGATATTAGTGCTTCGCACATGTCATCATTTTCATAAACTGTGAGACACGTTGTATGTGAATGTATGTTGTGTGGCTCTCCACCGTGAGGCTATCCTGCTTCGGTTTGATTCTTGGACTCGTGAGGGAGACTAATTCCAACGAGGCTCAGGAAAGGCACCACCCAGATTCGCTCTAGTTGAAAGACCAAATTAACTTCCCGTCAAGTAGATTGCGATGATCTGGGGACCTTCATGCCAAAAAGCCACGAGAGTAACCCTAAGATAGGTCAACCTCTGATAATCCAAACATGGAGGAAAGTCTCTTCATGCTTTCCATTTTCAATTACTTGTAAAAGCATTTACTTGTAATTTTATTCCATGTTCATCCATATATAATGGAAAATATGAAGAATATCTGTGCATACATAACATGTTATCAATTAACGCCCATTTTTGCAGGACAATATTCCTAAAATGGACTCATTATGATAGCATTTACATTATCCCTAAAACTAAACTACATAAGTCATTTGTAGGGAAATCATTGGGCCTGTTACCCGCTCAAAATCTAAAAAAGCCACGAGCCTACAGCCAATTATGTCTTCTTCCGACCAGTCTAATCCTGTTTCTCAAGAAGAATTTAATGGATTAAGTAAACAAATCAAAGATTTAGCTGTTCTGCTGAAAGAACTGCATCAGTCTACTCAGGGTACAAAGATGCCTACACATACAGAATCCTCTACACAAGGAGGATTTCAAGGTTTGGAAAAAACAATTCCAGAACCTCAGTTGGATACGACCAACAAAGACCCTGAAAACACCCATCTCAAAGGACATCCAGACACCGGTGATATCAGGAAGAAGGTCATCTAAATGGAGGAAACTATTCGTGTTCTCAAAGGGTTTGGAACACATGGAAGTGTTTCATATGCTGACCTTAGCATATTTCCTGGTGTTCATTATCCAGAGAAATTCAAAACCCCTTATTTTGAAAAGTATGACGGGTTAGGGAATCCTTATACACATTTGAAAGTGTTCATTGGAGAACTTGGATCTTATGCAGAAAATGAGAAGCTCAAAATGCAGTTGTTCCAAAAGAGTCTGACTGGAGAAGCTCGTTCATCGTATACTAGATTAGACAACTTAAAGATCCATAGCTGGGAAGAGCTAGCTCACGCCTTCCTCACTCAATACAGTTTTCAATCTCAGATGGCTCCTGACCGGTACCAGATTACCAAGGTCAAGAAACAGTCTAATGAGTCTTTCAGAGAGTATGCTCAAAGGTGGAGGCGCCTTACTTCTCAAGTTATTCCTTCCATCAGAAATGGTCATGACTTTCATAGACATACAGGAAGCTCCTTTCTATGAGAGAGTATTAGCTGGTATTGGCAAACCATTCTCTAAAATAATCAGGCACGGAGAGATGGTTGAAATGGGATTGAAGTCCGGTAAGATTTAAGACCTAGCCGCTCTTAAAGAATTTGCTGAGCACATCCAGTCCGGATCTTATGGAAACAACCCCCGGAGCGTCCATAAAAAGAAAGAGGAAGATGTTTCCTTGATACTACAAGGTCAAAAAGGCAGTCAGAACATGCCTATACAGAGGAAAAACTACTCCCCTTTCCAAGCACAGTCTTCAAACCCTCCATTACCTAAAAGTGGAGTAGTAAAGAGCCCTCGAATGTTCACACCCTTAGGGGACTCGCTCGAGAATATTCTTGCTCTTTTGACTATTCAGAAGAAAATCACACGTCTTCTTCCACCAACCAACCCTAATGGGAGGGATTTTAATGCTACTCGGAAGTGTGTTTATCATGTCGTGGCACCTGGACATGATACTCAAGATTGTTGGGGCTTAAAACACAAGATCCAAGATTTAATAGACAATGGTGAGATCGTGGTCACCAAACCAGATCAACCTCATGTGCAAGAAAACCCTTTTCCTCAACACAAAGAAGAAGAGGTCAACATGATTAGTTAGAGCGCAGGACAGTTCCAATTTTAATAGTGAATCATCCCAGACCATCAAAGACGGTGTTGACAGATGGGATTATGCAAAGTTCCAATTTGCTATAGAACGAAAAATGAAAGCTCTTTGCAAGAAAATTGAGCAATTGGCAGAACTGGTGACCCATCAGCATCAAGTCACATGCCAATTAATCAGCCAGGAGCATGCCTATCTTCTTCCTTTTGTTATGAATGCTCCACCATCACCTTCAGAAAGCGAAGCTATGGAGGATAAGGTTGCGAAGAGAGAAAATGCTAAAGCCCGTCAGGATTTTGTCAATCAGGGGGAATTCACATACCTTGGCCAATCTATGGAGGAGATATTTCAAATGCTGATCAATGAAGGAAGAATTACCTCCCTTCTGCCTCCAATCAATCCCCATTCAAGACGGTTCAACTCGATGGAGTTTGTCAATATCATTCACATTCTCGCGGTCACAGCACAGAAGATTACTGGGCACTCCGCCATATCATTTAGAATCTTATTGATAGCGGTGTCCTGCAACTGGCAGACGATGACACTATGCAACTCGAGAGTGGGAATACATGTCCTACCAAATGGAAGGGATCAGTAGCAGTTATATCCGCTGAGGATGATGAGACTGTTAAATCATTTCCCATACAAGCAATTCAACTCAAAGGAGCTTACTATCCTTTGAAAGTGGCCGCACCAGAGCCAATTTCTTTACCTTTTAGACCATAATACCATGTTGTCAGGTTATACAAAGTTCCATGGAATTATGGAGAAGCTGAAGGATCCACGTCTCATACTACTGCTATAGTGTCGAAGGAAAATCCACTATATCTTCCTCAGAGGGTGATGAATCCCGCCATCAAAGAAAAGGGGAAGATTCCCATGGAGAAGATTGAAAAATTCCTCCGCACTATGGGCCATAATGAAGCCAAGGTGGTTTTAAGCTTAAAAGAAACTCCACATCAGATATCAATACTGGACTTGGTTTTCTCTTCCGAGGATCACAGGAAGATCTTACTCAAGGTTTTGGAAGAAGCCTATTTACCGAAATCAGTGGATATGGAAAAATTTCAACATAGGTTTGATCACATTTTCAACAACTATGTGATATCCTTCACTGATGACGACATACCGCCCAAAGGGACCAGTCATTGCAAGCCATTGCACATTGTAGTTTTGTCCTCTGGGTATATGCTAGCTGGAGTTTTGATAGATGGAGGTTCGTCTCTGAATATCTATCCTTATGCCACCTTGGTGAAGATGAATGTCAATTTCAAATGGATCTGAAGTAGCCATACGGTTATCAAAGCTTTTGATGGATCCCGACGAAATTCCGTCGGAAAGATTGAGCTGCCAATTGAGATTGGTCCAAATACATTTAATGTATCCTTTCACGTCTTCAAGATAGATTCAGGATACAACCAGCTATTGGGGAGACCATGGATCCACATGGATGGAGTCGTTCCTTCTACACTACATCAATAAATCAAATACATTGTCAACAACAATCTAGTCACTGTCAACGCTGAGCCGGAATGTCCTGAACAAGGAGATCTGCCAATCATCAGCTTCAACTCAGAAGTTGAGTCGGCCAGTTTTCATACCTTGGAAGTGAGTAACATATAATACTATCCTATTGGAGCACCACTTCCCGTACCCAAGATTTTTGCCGAGGTTATGTCGGCTACACAAGAAATGATGTCATTAGGTTATCAGCCTGAACAAGGGCTTGGTAAAAATCACCAAGGTATTAAGCACCCTATTCAAGTGTCCAATCAAATCGGGACAGTCGGACTAGGCTATTCTACCAGTTCCAGTCATGGGAATCCTCATAAGCACAAGTAGGTTCCTTAAGCTTCTGCCACACGGTGATTTTTTACATCTGCACCGCATGAGCTGATACAGTCTCCAGTAAAGGTGCCAGCCCATGGTATGGCTATGTTGTTTCCCAAACTAGTACCATTCAAAGCAAAAGAGGTGTTGATTCCTGATCCCGAAGTGGAAGAAAGGGAGCGAAAACATAAACACAAAATCGCCTTGATGATGTCAGGCATACACATCATTGTCCATGATGAACATACAAATAGATATACCCCAGACGATGATTGCCCATATTTCATGGTTATCATTCGGGAGAAGGAGGACAATGACAACCCCTCCATCGCTGCAGTCCATCAGGACTTTGCCCTTGATAATTGGAGCAGCACTCCATGCATTGGTCGACGAGGGTAAAACGGGTAGAAAATCCCTCTGCCCTGTAGATAACTTTAATTGCTTACTTTTTTATACAAAGATATAGCGCTTATTTTATCAAGACATGCTAACACTTGTGTATGATTAAACAGTTTCATATATTAAGTGAAATTATATTTTGTTTCAGGACTCTAAATTTAGATGTGCATGTACTTGATGATGAGGTGCCTTCTCTCCCCAAGGACTGTAACTTTGATGCAAAGTTGGACTCAAACTTGATGGAAATACAAGAGGACATTGAGACACCTCAAGAGATTAAGGAATGGGTCACAGACAAACCTAAACCCAACCTTGACCGAACCACTTCTTTCAATCTTAGAACCTTAGAAAGCCCTAAGCTAATCCAGATTGGTTCAGACCTCACCCCAAACCAACAGAATGACATGGTTGCACTATTAACCCAATTCTAGGATGTGTTTGTATGGTCCCATGAAGACATGGTGGGTTTGTCCACTGACATTGTTCTTCATCGCCTTCCCATTAAAGAGGGATTCAAACCAGTCAGACAGAAACTCAGGCGATTGAAACTTGAGTGGAGTTTAAAGGTTAAAGAAGAAATTGTGAAATAATTTCAAGCTGGCATTATCACGGTGTCTATATATCAGGAGTGGATATCTAACATTGTTCCCATGCCTAAACCCGGAGGAAAGGTGCGAGTTTGCGTGGATTACCGAGATTTAAACAAAGCTTGCCTTAAAGATAGCTTTCCCGTACCCTTTATCCACATTCTCATTGACAATATTGCTCAATACGGCATGTACTCCTTTGCGGATTGCTTTGTGGGGTACCATCAAATTATGGTCGTTGAGGAAGATCATGAGAAAACTGCTTTCATCAAGCCTTGGGGAACCTTTTTCTATAGACGGTTGTCATTTGGCCTCATCAATGCCGGGGCAACCTATCAGTGAGCTATGATGGCTCTTTTCCATGATTTAATGCATAAAGAGATAGAGATCTACGTGGATGACATCATCGTCAAATCCCGAAGGGAGGAAGACCACTTAGATCATCTCAAAAAGCTTTTCAACAGGCTGCGTAAGTACAACTTGAAGTGGAATCCAGCCAAGTGTGCCTTTGGTGTCAAATCAGGAAAGTTGCAAGGTTTCCTAGTCAGCCACAAAGGGATTGAGCTGGATCCCACCAAAATCCAGGCCATCAAAGAAATGCCCATTCCTCAGACAGAGAAGGAAATACGGGGATTTTTGGGAAGAATCAACTTCATTAGCAGGTTTATCTCTTAACTCACAGCAACCTGTGAGCCCATCTTCAAGCTATTAAGGAATTACTCCTCAATGAAATGGAATGATGAGTGTCAGAAAGCCTTCCTTACCATTAAAGAGCAGTTGGTTAACGCTCCTATTTTGGTACCTCCCAGGGATGATGTTCCCCTATTCATGTACTTGTCCATTAATGACAATGCCATGGGCTGCATGCTGGGGCAAAAAGAAGATAGAGGCCAAGAACGAGCTATCTATTACCTCAGCAAAAGATTTAGCATCAGTGAACACAAGTATACTCTAATTGAGAAGACTTGTTGTACTTTAGAATGGGCTTCCATGAGGTTACAAAATTACCTCCATGGTCACACAACCCATCTCATAACCTGCGTGGATCCTCTCAAGTATGTGTTCAGTAAGCCCATATTGAATTGTCGACTGTCCAGACAGCAGTTGATCCTACAGCAATTTGATATCATCTACGTGACGCAAAAGTCTATCAAGTGTCAAGGAATTGCGGATCAACTGGCCGCCGCACCTATAGGGGACTACAAACCCTTAGAAACATACTTCCCCGATGAAGGGGTAATGGTAGTTTAGCGATACCATCAGTACGATGCATGTCACACATGGAAAATGTATTTTGATGGAGTCATAATACGTAAGGCTGAGCCGAGTAGTTCTAGTGTCCCAGACGGGGAGCAGATCTCGTCATTTGTCAATTGCGATTATGTCAAAGACACTAACAACACAGCTGAGTATGAAGGCTGTATCATGGGGCTAAAACTTTCCCATTCAATGGGAATCAGGCGGTTAACTATTTTTGGGGATTCCGAATTGGTAATCAAATAATCCACAGGAATCTATCAAACCAAAGAATTACATTTGTTGCCTTACCATCGGCAAGTTTTGCAGATGGAATTAGAGTTTGAAGAAATCTCCTTTCTACACATTCCTCGTAATAGGAATGATTTTACAGATGCACAAGCAACGTTGGCCTCCTTGGTTCACATACCTGACAAGGAAAATATGCCAAGCATCACATTTGCCCTACTAAAGGCCCCAACTTATGGGAACTATGTTGGAGAAGTATCGGATGAGCTACCTCTCATCCAACACCCTTGGTATCAAGGAGTATCTGCGAGATGGATCTACACCCGCTGAGTCGAGCTGACTGAAAAGAGGCAGATCCATCGACTTGCTATGAAATTCTACCTGAGCGGAGATGCAGTCTACAAAAGAGATGTAGGATTAGATCTCCTCAGATGTCTGGACAAAGACCAAACTCAGAGGATCATGGATGAGATCCATGGTGGAGTATGTGGCCCACACATGAGCGGCCCCTACTTGTCAAGAAGATCCTTAGAACAGGGCATTATTGGCTTATACTCAAAGCTGACTGTGATGATCACGTCAAGAGGTGTTATCAATGCTTAATTCATGGGAATGTTATCCATGCCCCTCCAAGGGAACTCCATAATATGAGTTCCTCATAGCCCTTCTCAATGTGGGGAATGGTCGTGATCGGGCCCATCGAGCCCAAAGCTAGTAATGGACATCGATTCATTTTCACCATGATCGACTACTTCACCAAATGGGTAGAAGTAGCCTCCTTCCCCAGGGTTACCAAAGAAGTCATTATTGTTTTCATTAGAAATAATATCGTCTGTCGATATGGACAACCAGAGGTCATTGTGTCAGACAATGCTAAGAACCTTAACAACAAAATGATGGAGGAGTTATGTAGTAAATTCCACATCAAACACCTTAACTTCGTCATCTACCATCCAAAGATGAATGGTGTTGTTGAAGCGGCTAATAAAAATATCAAGAAGATCATGCAGAAAATGTTCGCCAATCACAAAGGATGGCCTGACCTCTTACCTCTGACTTTATTAGCCTATAGAACTTCCATGCGTACTTCCACTGGGGCAACCCCCTACTTATTAGCCTATGGGATGGAAGTAGTAGTCCCCATAGAGGTGGAAATGGAATCCCTCAGAGTGTTGATGGACGCTCAGCTAGATGAAGACCAATGGGTACAAGACAGGTATCACCAATTGTCTCTAATAGACGAAAGGAAAACCGTGGCTATCTTCCATGGTCAGTTATATCAGCAAAGAATCGCACGTTCCTACAACAAAAAAGTCCGGCTACGGCAGTTCAAATAACATGACTTGGTTTTGAAGAAGATCATTGACAATCTAAAGGAAAATTTGCTCCTAATTGAGAAGGCACGTTTGTTGTCAAGGAGGTATTGACAGGAGGCGCTCTCAAACTACAGGAAATGGATTGTGATGAATTTCCATAGCTTAACAACTTAGACATCGTGAAACGGTACTATGTCTGAGGATATCATCAAGCAAACATCCTGGTATGGATCATCCAATCACCAGTCATTCCCATTTTTTAACCCTCTCTTTTACAAACTCTTCTGCCCCTCTGAGAAACATACACTTCAAACCAGCAGCCTGGTTTCACCTCATTTCAAACCTTTTATATAATTTCAGTTATCCTAAAGACAGGATTGAACCTTTCACACCTGCAGTTTATCCTGAAGACGGGAGTAAACTTTTCTATGCTTGTAGTTTGTCCTGAAGACGGGATCAAACTTTTTCCACACCTACAGTTTGTCCCCATCATGGGATCAAACTTTCTACTCCCCACAATATAGCCTGCACATGGGATTCACACTTCTCTTTGGCTGCAATTCATCCTGAGGGGCGAACTACGTCGACCTAATCTCCCTGATACCCGGGAGTATGTAGGCAACCATATTCTATATGGTCCGATCACAATAAACAAAAAACAACAAAAACATTTCTGCCCCTTTATCTACAAAAACAAAAACCACAAAATACTTCACACCTCTCTTCATCTACCATTCACATTCAGCATTGAACCTCGTACACCATGTTTGAACTACGCAGACTTGATCTCCTCTTCAATAGGAGTACGTAGGCAGCCATATATGGTTCAATCTAATCCCTACCAGAACAAAAATACTTATCACACGGTACTGGGATCAAACATCAATCCACCACATTTCATCGGCTTCAGACCAAAGGGATGGAATTACCCAACCTCTTCTCACCAATAGGAGATTCGGTGACCATCTAAGTTGCGGTTGTGCCTCAAAGAGCAACACCAATCCATAAGAGATGGAATTAACTAGGCTTTTCACAAATAGAAATCTCGCAACCATCCTCAGGGAAGCGGTCAATCTCGAGAGAGGAAAAGCCACACTCCTCTCCATATTTCCATACAAAAACCAGTCCCAAGACACCAAAGATGGTAGGGATACATACAAATCAATGATCCGTTCTGAGAGATCCTGTGATGGCTCAATGTCCACATATCAAGGATAAGTTTAGAATGCATCAAGATCACAAGTCCTGAAGAAACAGGCAAATATCTAAAATATATTTCTCTTCCATATATAATATTGTTTGATATATACATCTGCGTTGTACATGACAAAATGGCTAAGCTAGTCTGTATAGAAAAATACAAAGCTATCTACAGATCTGTGTGTATGCGGACTATCAGATCTAACATAGCATCCCACTCCGAAGAAGGAGGTAACGCTGCAAGCTCCTGTCCAATGGTATCTACACGAGCTAGCAGATCTGAGGCTAACTGCATGGTGACATGATGCTCATTAATATATGCACTCATCAGCAAGGATGTCAGTCGTGTGGGATCTCACTGAAGTACTGTCTGCAATGGCCACATCCCTAGAAGATAGGGCAGGATCTCGCTCCATAATCAATGCATCTCTAGCTGATCTAGCCTCATCCCTCTCTAATAGAGCGGCATCTCTCCCATCAAGAGCTGCCAACATCGAGGCCCTAGCCTGATCTCTCTCATAGGTCATCAGATGTAGGCTCTGCTCCAAATATTGTGCTGAATGTTGAATGACAGTGGCACTCGGGGTGGGAGAATCCATCACATATGCTGGCAGTCCAGCAGTCAAGTCCTCATCGATGGGAATATTAGCCTCCTCTATAGGCTCCTCATCATAGGAATCAATCTCATGTACTATGGATACTACCATAATCGATGCAGTCTCTGTCTCTATCCATGCTGAATATTCTGTAGAATAACCCGGATGACTGACAGAAAACTCAACTAGCTCTCGCTGATCCCAACAGGCATACAACCTGGATCTGTCCTCTGCTGATAAACGGCGTGAAGCGAAACGCTGACTCACTGCCCCCTCAAATGGATGGAAATCCTAAAACTGGTCAAACTGACACATCATGGCCAGTGGGTGGTAGGTTATCATCCCTCTCAAACCAGCTAGAGGAAGATAATCCATGCCCGTAGCATGAGTAATGAAGTTGTAGGGTGAGCTAAGCCCTGTACACGATAATATAGCGAATGGATCTCCAATCCCTACCAGGAAAGCTGACCAAGATGTAACATCTGTACACTCTGCAGGCTGAAAGGAGTATGACATGGCTATATCATGGGTGAAACAATACCCATGCCATCAGAAAGTACCAATCGGTCTCAAGTGTGACATAAACCACACATATAGCATGACCGAGCTGCCTATGAACACTCCTTCCGGATAAGTGCAGCAGTATGTAGCTGACCTCAGAGTCTATGCGATAATCATCGGCATGATGGTGTGACCCTCCCTGAGAGCTCTCACTGCCATAATGACCCCAATGTCCAACTCATCCATGTATCGTGGCATGTAAACGTGTGACAGTATGCATAACAACAGTACATCCATTCTGGCCAAGGATTAAAAGTATCTGCCTCTGAAGGATCTCTACCCAAGTGTCGGATAAAGAAATGTGCCCGGTCTAACTGTCAAGTCAAATTGTCAATCTGTGTCACATGAGTAGGATCTCTGACATAGGCTAGCCAATCCATCATCATCACAGATCCTGGAACCATATCCC
Organism: Panax quinquefolius; assembly: GCA_020205615.1. Taxonomy (NCBI): domain Eukaryota; kingdom Viridiplantae; phylum Streptophyta; class Magnoliopsida; order Apiales; family Araliaceae; genus Panax; species Panax quinquefolius. The sequence continues at coordinate 68,426,201 of CM035152.1, read as the reverse complement.
CTATAAACTGTGTGGCGCGAGTTTGAGCTCCAATGGTACGAGGGAACCACCAATGCTGGAACATCTCCTGAGTACACGAACCCTCTGACAGTGTGAAATCGTCAACCCCCAACAATGGGATATCAATAATGCGTGAATGTGAAACAGGCTAATAACGTCTAGAAGGAGGCAAGATTGGCATGCGAATCTCTCCTGTAGTGCTCCTGATAGCACGCTCTCCTAAATAGAGCTCCCATCCTCCATATGTAAAGAGAGGAATCCTACGGGTGGAAATAACGTACTCGACCCCAGTCGGGTATCCATCCTCAAATCCAACACTCAAGTGTTCCCCGGAGTAGTGAACCCATGTGATGACACTGTCAACAACTCCAGCTGTAGGCGGTAATGAGTGAAACCCTCAGCAACAGGGACCTCCGCCAGTATGGAATGATGCCATCTCCGTCCTCGTGCATAGGTGTCTAAACCTAGCACGCTCACAGGACAAAAACATGGAAGCCTCTTATAGGCCCAAAACTGCCAACACAAAGGCAACCATCTCACATCGCCGCTTAACACTCTTAACTCATGTAAATGGGAAAGATAAGAGAAATACTCACCAGCAGAAATGGGTAGAATCCTAACCAAGCCTTAGTCAAACCCTGCGATCGCATGCGCATTCCCCTGAGGAAGTAAGCGAAGGTATAGGAACCCCAATCATAATCTCCTATATGGTCCACGTGTCGAGTGGCGCTGATCAAAGTGAAAGACACCGTAGAAGAGTTATCTGCTATGGCGATTTCTAATGATCATCGTGAACAATCGCCAAGAATGCAATCCTGCACTCTCACATCATCCGGTATAGGCTCACCTAATAGCCCACTCATAAGATCTATGCTCAAAGGACATGTACGTCTGACCCTACCTCGAACGCCTCTTGTTAGGTTTGTAATATTCATGAACGCAATCAAATTGCACAAAATAAGCGGAAACGTGTAAAAATCAGAGTTTAAAATTTTACAAACCATATACCCGGATCATCCTTTATGCACAATTATTAATTAAACGAAAAGATATAAAGAACAAGAATCATACCCTTGAAGATTCAAGCTTCCTCAGGTACAAGTTCACCTTCAATCCTTTTCGCATTCAACTTGAATCCACTAGGTTTAGTTCCTTCCTTTGATCAACGTTAGCCACCCAAGTGTTTGGCCTCTAGAGGTGATCCACCAAGAAAAAATAAAGATTCAAGAAGATGGATGTTTGGCAAAATCCTAGTTTTTCTATCTCTCATAGAAAAAGAGCGTACTCTCCAACAATTGGAATTACGTCTGTTGTGAAAAAGTCAACAACAACTCTACACCCATAATAAGACTCCTTTTATTTATAGATGAGGATAACTCTCCTTAACAATTAAGGAATTGAGTTTTATTTTAATTAATTAGAAATAATTAATTAAAATCTTTTAATTAATTTCCTCCTAATCTTATGAGGAATATATGAGAGTACTTTTATTAATTAATTCCCAAACTCCTTTAGGAATTAAATAATAATAATAGTAATATAATAATAAGACTCCTCTTATTAATTTATATTTAATATTTGTAAAATATTAAATAATAAATATTAAGTTATTTAATTTATTGTATCACCATAGATTAAATTAAATATACTTAACTTATTATTACGATTATGCCATTAACTTCTTAAATAATTATTCTTCCTTTTATGGTGTGACCCTTTAGGTACTCCATATTAAATCGATTGTGAATAAATCAATTAGAACAATTCTAATCTTATTTAAATAAATAAATTAAACTATTAATTTATTTAAATAAATAATATTTATTCTACAATAGGGATAAGCCTCCCTAGCGATCAACGACTTTCCAGATAATATAGATTTCAACATTAATCATAAAAGAACCTTTTAGTAAATAGTTACCGTAGAATTCAATCCTTCCACCATACAATATCCCAATTAAATATAAGACATGGAATTACTGTAAAGTCGTATTTTATTTAATTATATGTATTTCAATCCTTAAATGCACAACTCCAAATAATGCAAATTAGAAACTCCTTTCTAATTTTATTCTGCCTTGGCCAAGGACTACTGGGTTGTCATTTATCGAATTACATAGGACATTTCTCTTCTTTTACTAGAAGTGGTAGATTCTTTATTCATCATACATTATCTCCATGTACAACTTATTATACCCAAGCATACCCTTTGATATACCCAAAGGGTCTTAAGGAATAAGTCAAAGTATAACTCATCATGCACAAGATACTATGATGATCTCAAGTCCAATGATCACTTGTGCTACTATCACTACAGGAATTCCTATTGACAGGCTAGTAAAACTCCATTAGGTATTCCTTAGCGAGCCACGTTCAGTGAACTTATTCTCTAACAAGAACTTATATACTTGCTTTAGTGTCTCCACACAAATGATCATAAGATCAATCATCCTCATCCAATGAACAAGCAACGTATGTACCAATCTATCCGAATTCACTAATCTCCAATTTAGTAATCCAACGATTGGGAACTATTTTAGTTTTAAGCTTTCTAAGAATTTAGATCTCATTAGAATGATCATCATCATTACTCTAAAAGCATTGCTTAAAACTATGGGTTTATCACATATTATAAAGCAGCATCATGTAGATAATTAAAATCCTTTAATAAATTAATATTTTTTATTAATAAATGAATAAAATTGTTACAAAGTATATGCTTTATCATCAAACATGATTGGCTTGTGTGCATAATACTTTCACCTCTGTCGTAACTCCTAACAAGGATCTGACGGTAGTAGGGGTAATAACCGTCGTGCAAGGCACTGGATCCCCTTCAAACTTCATACCTGTGATAAACTACCAATCCATCGGCGTCAACATCACCTCACAGTCCAGCAAACGGAATGACTAAGTCTGGTGAAACCACCGCTCGAACAATGCCCTGAGGTAACCCCAGGGACATCGACGGGGAAGAATGGAAAAGAACATCCCGAATCCCTAGCCATGTAAAATCGCTCTATAATCATCATGCAAAGCCTGATACATAGAGTGGATGTTAAACCAGTTCCCACGAGGCTGTGTAAAGTCGGGAACCTGTATCAAATACAGATCAACATCAGAACCCTTTGTTCCTCATCAATAGGAAATAAGAAAGATTAAGATCTAACTTCAAAAACCTCGTTTGCGTGCAGGTAGACTGAAGGATGTCGACTTAAGTCACCCAGAAGATCTGGGTTCGCCACTTGAATACCTGACAAATCCCTATGGGAAAGACGTACAGCAGGAGCAAGAACCTCAACCGGTACATCTTCCTCCTCGTCCTCTACGTCCGACACCTACATACTTGCTTTAGTGTCTCCACACAAATGATCATGAGATCAATCATCCTCATCCATTGAGCAAGCAACGTATGTACCAATCTATCCAGATTCACTAATCCCCAATTTAGTAATCAAACGATTGGGAACGATTTTAGTTTTAAGCTTTCTAAGAATTTAGATCTCATTAGAATGATCATCATCATTATTCTAAAAGAATTGCTTAAAACTATGGGTTTATCACATATTATAAAGCAACATCATGTAGATAATTAAAAGCCTTTCATAAATTAATACTTTTTATTAATAAATGAATAAGATTGTTACAAAGTATATGCTTAATCATCAAACATGATTGGCTTGTGTGCATACTACTTTCAATCTCCCACTTGCACTAAAGTCAATCGCCATGGTATCTCATACCCTTCTTCTCTAAGTGACGATTATCCTGCTATTAGATAAGCTTTAGTTAATGGATATGTAATGTTGTTCTTAAGAGTTCACTATCTCTATAGTGATTTGCCATCTTTCAATGATTCTTATAATCAAATAAAAGTGCCACAACACATGTTTAGATCCAAGATGAGACTTAAGAACTATTCCTAGTTCTGCAATGAACTTTTTAATCCAAACAATTAGCTTGCAGCTTCATTTATAGTTATATACTTTGTCTTTATCACTAAACCAGCAACTCTTTACTGTTTGGAACCTTTCCAATTCACTGCACCATCGTTCAAGGTAACACTTTACCTTAAAGTGGATTTTCCGTCGCTTTGGTCTCTGCTTGAAAAACTTGAGTCTGTTAAGTCCTCTAGTTTTAATTAAGACCCACCATAAATCTGATCACATCCTTAGTTCCGGTAAAGTACTTTAAGATGTTTTTCACTGTCTTACAATGATCTTCTCCAGAATATGATTGATCATAATCAGGTCTCGTATATTTCATTGCATACATGATTGTCACTTATGCAAACTCTCTTTTTAGGAGTCTATGAGGACTATTAAGAGAGATACACTCCATGGCTCATCAATATGACACATCTCTTGGAGTTTGCCATGCTAAACAACTTTAGCATCAAATGAATATACGTTCCTTGGGTTAAGTCGAGCATCCTCTTGAATCTATCTATATAGATTTGTATCCCCAATTAAAATGCTCTTCCCAAATCATTCATGGATGAATGTTTAGACAACTTTATCTTTACTGATTGTAGCATTAGTATGTCATTCCTTATCCATAGTATATCAACATATAATATTAAGAATGTCACGGCGCTCCCACTGACCCTTTTGTACACACTAAGTTCATTCTTATTTGTGATAAAATCAAACTCTTTTGATTTGTTTCATCAAAACGAATGTTCCATTTTTGAGAGGCTTATTTCAATCCATTTCTCTGAGTGTCTACAACTCTTACCTCATTGTATGTAACTGGATCATCATCTTCTATGATGTGTACCTCATCATCATCATCTATGATGAATCCATACCTCCTAGGTATCTTTGGTACTATTCCGATTTACGATTCTATTTGTGGTACAATAGGTCTATCTACGTGTTCCTCTTATTTGACTTATAGTGTTTTTGTGTTCTTGAACTCTTCAAGATCTATTATCCTCCCACTAGCCCTTTCAATGATAAACACCTTTATCTTAGAAGGCAGCGTGTTTCGCAACAAACACCTTTTGCTAAGTAGGATTATAGAACACATGCCCTAAACTTACTTTAGGATGTCCAACAAATCAATTTGTCAAATCTTGTCCCAAACTTATCCTTTGAAACCTTTTCACATACGTTGGACAACCCCTTATCTTAACATACTTAAGATTAGGAATCCTCCGTGTCCATAACTTTTATGGAGTCTTGGGGCCGAATTTTGAGGTTACCTTTTCGTAGATATGCAACCATTTCTAGGACATGACCCTAGAAGGATACTGGAATGTCGATAAAATAATTATGGACCGTACCATGTCCAACAAGGTACGATTTTTTCCTTTCAGATACATCAATCAATTATTGTGTATCAAGAGGCATCCATTATGAGAAAACCATTTGAGATGATCTAGAAACTTATTGTACAAGTATTTATTCCTTGATCTAATCAAAGAATCTTATTACTTTGCCAATTTATTTCACTTCTATTCATCTTTGAACCTTTTAAATAATTCATACTTGTATTTCAGTAAATACACACATTCAACTCTTTGAATGATCATCTCATTTTCTTATACTAGTTTGTTCAATTTATAAATATATATTTTTACGTAAGTCAAGTACACCAAAATCCATTAAGTAATATTTCAGTTCTATACAAAACATTATTATTATAAATAGAACAACAATTGTTCTTAATTATAATACCAAAGATTTCATTGTCCAACAATAAAATGGAAATAATGTTTCCAATGAGAACTGGAATACAATAACTACTTATTAACTTAATAGACTTACTCGTAGGCAATACTAAACAATAAGTTCCTATGGCTAATGCAGCAACATTTGCTTCATTTCCCACACATGGGATTACTTATCTTTGTTTAGCTTTCTACATCTGATTGGTCCCTTCATAAATCTATATTTATAATAACCAAAGTCGGTATCCAATACCCAAGTATAACCTTGACTTAAAAAAAAATATTTTAAATTATGAACAAAATTATATTTGTAACCGAAACTTTACTAAGCTTCTTCTGGTTAACCTCTGCAAAATGCTTCTTGCAATTTTTTTCCAGTGTCCAGGCTTATTGCAGTGGAAGCAAACTCCTTTGCTATTCATATTAGTTTTGTTCTTATTATCCTTTGTTTTTGCCTTTTTGTTTACCTTCTTTGAATCGTTCTTCTTTTTAGAAGATCCGTTGGCCCCTACTAGTAAGACTTTGTCTTTCTTGGTGGAAAGTGACTCAGCATTTTCAACATGTCAAGCAAATCAGTGAGGCTGATATCTAGCTTGTTCATATGAAAAATTCACAACAATTATGAAAGGAGTCCGGGAGTGAGTGCAAGATCAAATCTTGGCTCAACTATCCATCCATGACAAAATCTGTTGTCCTAATTGATCAATTAAATTGATTATGTTAAGGACTTTTATCTGTACTGTAGTGTCATCGGTCATTCTAGATCAGAAGAGATCCTTAGATATATGATATCTATTAGTCCTACTTTTCTCACCGTCAACTACTTGATGTGAAGGAATATAGTAAGAGCATCCATAGTTTCATGCTGACGCTGAAGCTCGTTACTCATGGATGCGAGCATGATGCATTGAGCCAACTGTTCATCATCTTGCCACTTTCTAAAAGTAGCAATCTCTTCCTCAGAGGCATTGTCTGCAACCATTGCAGGGATAGGCGTGTTAAGGACATAAGATAACTTTTCAGCCGTAAGAACTTTTCTCAATTTCCTTAACCAATCCGTTTAATTCGGTCCGATTAATTTAGCATCTAATATGTTACGCATTGATAGTAATTTTAGACATTGTAAAATTCTGTAAATAAATTTGTAATTAACAACATTTTAGCATATAATCTTTTATTAATTACCAAATAATTTAGGTCTTGTTTTAAATTGGTATCTCCCACTATTTTCTTCAAACTATATTACCCTCAATATATATACTTCGGCAATATCTAATTAAAAATATGTTAGTGAGAATAAGGATCTCATTTCAAATGTATATAGCCTTGTGTGTGCACAACAAACTATATATAAATAAATAGGTAGACAACTCTTGACAGTTACATCAACTATGCAACTCCTTGTATTTTGCCTCTTAGATCATAATGGTCAAGTGTGTGCACATCCGAACTAAAAGGATCTAAGTTAAGTCATACCTAGCACTTCCATATATTCGAAAGAAAAACACTGTCCTTGTGTGTGCACAACAAAACAACATTGTTTAGTCTATTTATAAGCATTAAATGTGATAAAACAACATCTTAAATATTTAATACTTGCCTTGTGTGTGCACAACAAACTCATATTAAATATTTAATACTCTATTGTTTTATCATGCTAGAAGGCGACGTTCGATATTCCAAATATCTTTGAACGTTACATCTTAATATAAAATATTTGAGGGATTTGTTATTAATTTGTCTCATCTTGTTTAGCGCGCATGCACATATATATATAAAATACGCGTTATATTAATTAACATGCGAAGCATGTTTGTATAATATATAATATGTATAGTATAAGCATGCACATATAGAATACTATATTCTACCTGGATTGATTATGGACTTTTATTCTAGTTTGGTTCACTAGAGCCACCAAGTGAACTAAAAGGTCAAACCCTAGGGGTGAAAGAATTAATATTTAAATATAACTATTACATTTAAACCCGGGCTCTATTACAAACGGGTCTTCAAGCGCTCCTTGTTCCTTGATCTCCAATTCTTCAAAATTAATTCTAACTATTCCTATTACAAAACTATTTTAAAATAAATAGACACCTTGATCAGGAGTGAAGGGGAAGTACATAGGAGAGAGTTAAAATTTACATTAAGAAAAAATTAGAGAAGACGAGGTATGCAGACCTCATTTATTAAAACTCATACATTCATGCATCTTACTAAAATAAAATCCAATCACATTGGTCAATAGTCCATAATCAATCTCATTTATTATCATACACATCACCATATGCATCGATAAATAACATTCATCTCATGAATAATAAACATTCAATATATATATATTGATATCATTTAATTGGCAAATTTAGTTAGTATAAAATCTAATTTTAAATCAAAATAAACTCTTTTATTTTAATCCAAATTTAAATCCAAATAAACTTTTTTTTATTTTAATTTATCTAATTTTGAATAAAATAAACTATTTTATTTTAATCAAAATCTTTAATCAAAATAAACTCATTTATTTTAATTAATTATGGAATCCAATTCCAAGTAAAAAAAAACTTTTATTAAAGGAAACACGAATTCTCTTTCCTATTCACAAATAAACTCTTTTATCATACCCTTGTAGATTCAAGCTTCCTCAAGTAAAAGTTCACCTCCAATCCTTTTTGCGTTCAACTTGAATCCACCGAGTTTGGTTCCTTCCTTTGATCAACGTTACCCACCCAAGTGTTTGGTCTCTAGAGGTGATCCACCAAGAAAAAATAAAGATTCAAGAAGATGGGTGTTTGGCAAAATACTAGTTTTTCTATCTCTCATAGAAAAACAGCGTACTCTCCAACAATTGGAATTACGTCTGTTGTGAAAAAGTCAACAATAACTCTACACCCATAATAAGACTCCTCTTATTTATAGATGTGGACAACTCTCCTTAACAATTAAGGAATTGAGTTTTATTTTAATTAATTCAATTCTTTTAATTAATTATGCTCCCAATCTTATTAAGAATAATTAATTAAAATCTTTTAATTAATTTCCTCCTAATCTTATTAGGAATAAATGAGAGTACTTTTATTAATTAATTCCCAAACTCCTTTAGGAATTAAATAATAATAATAGTAATAATAATAATAAGACTCCTCTTATTAATTTATATTTAATATTTCTAAAATATTAAATAATAATATTAAGTTATTTAATTTATTCTATCACCATAGATTAAATTAAATATACTTAACTTATTATTATGATTATGTCATTAACTTCTTAAATAATTATTCTTCCTTTTATGGTGTGACCCTTTAGGTTCTCCATATTAAATCGGTTGTTGAATAAATCAATTAGAATAATTCTAATCTTATTTAAATAAATAAATTAAACTATTAATTTATTTAAATAAATAATATTTATTCTACAATAGGGATAAGCCTCCAAGCGATCAAATCGACTTTCCGATAATATAGATTTCAACATTAATCATAAAAGAACCTTTCAAAGAAATAGTTACCGCATAATTCAATCCTTCCACCATGCAATGTCCCAATTAAATATAAGACATGGAATTACTGTCAAGTCTTATTTTATTTAATTATATGTATTTCGATCCTTAAATGCACAACTCCAAATAATGCAAATTAGAAACTTCTTTCTAATTTTATTCTACATTGGCCAAGGACTACTGGGTTGTCATTTATCGAATTACATAGGACATTTGTCTTCTTTTACTAGAAGTGCTAGATTCTTTATTGATCATACATTATCTCCATGTACAACTTATTATACCCAAGCAGACCCTTTGATATACCCTAAGGGTCTTAAGGAATAAGTCAAAGTATAACTCATCATGCACAAGATACTATGATGATCTCAAGTCCAAGGATCACTTATACTACTATCACTACAGGAATTCCTATTGACAGGTTAGTAAAACTCCATTAGGTATTCCTTAGCGAACCACGTTCAGTGAACTTATTCTCTAATAAGCACCTACATACTTGCTTTAGTGTCTCCACACAAATGATCATGAGATCAATCATCCTCATTCAATGATCAAGCAACGTATGTACCAATCTATCCGAATTCACTAATCCCCAATTTAGTAACCCAACGATTGGGAACTATTTTAGTTTTAAGCTTTCTAAGAATTTAGATCTCATTAGAATGATCATAATCATTATTCTAAAAGCGTTGCTTAAAACTATGGGTTTATCATATATTATAAAGCAGCATCATGTAGATAATTAAAAGCCTTTAATAAATTAATACTTTTTATTAATAAATGAATAAAATTGTTACAAAGTATATGCTTTATCATCAAACATGATTGGCTTGTGTGCATACTACTTTCAATCTCCCACTTGCACTAAAGCCAATCGCCATGGTATCTCATACCCTTCTTCTCTAAGTGACGATTATCCTATTGTTAGATAAGCTTTAGTTAATGGATATGTAATGTTGTTCTTGAGAGTTCACTATATCTATAGTGATTTCCCATCTTTCAATGATTCCTATAATCAAATGAAAGTGCCACAACACATGTTTAGATCCAAGATGAGACTTAGGAACTATTCCTTGTTCTGTAGTGAACTTTTTCATCCAAACAATCAACTTGCAGCTTCATTTACAGCTATATACTTTTTCTTTATCACTAAACCAACAACTCTTTGCTGTTTTGAACCTTTCCAATTCACTGCACCATCGTTCAAGGTAACACTTTACCTTAAAGTGGATTTTCTATCGTCTTGGTCTGTCTGAAAAAACTTGAGTCTGTTAAGCCCTCTATTTTTAATTCAGACCCACCATAAATCTGATCACATCCTTAGTGCCGGTAAAGTACTTTAAGATGTTGTGATCTTCTCCAGAATATGACTGATCATCATCAGGTCTCGTATATTTCATTGCATACATGATTGTCACTTATGCGGTCTCTCTTTTCAGGAGTCTGTGGGGACTATTAAGAGAGATACGCTCCATGGCTCATCAACATGAGACATCTCTTGGAGTTTGCCATGCTAAACGACTTTTGCATCAAATGAATATACGTTCCTTGGGTTAAGTCGAGCATCCTCTTGAATCTATCTATATAGATTTGTATCCCCAATTAAAATTCTCTTCCCAAATCATTCATGGATGAATGTTTAGACAAATTTATCTTTACTGATTGTAGCATTAGTATGTCATTCCTTATCCATGGTATATCAACATATAATATTAGGAATTTCACGGGGCTCCCACTGACCCTTTTGCACACACTAGGTTCATTCTTATTTGTGATAAAATCAAACTCTTTTGATTTGTTTCATCAAAACGAATGTTCCATTTTTGAGAGGCTTATTCCAATCCATTTCTCTGAGTGTCTACAACTCTTACCTCATCGTATGTAACTGGATCATCATCTTCTATGATGTGTACCTTACCATCATCATTTATGATGAATCCATACCTCCTAGGTATCTTCAGTACTATTCTAGATTTACGATTCAGTTGTGGTACAATAGGTCTATCTGCAGGTTACTCTTATTTGACTTATAGTGATTTATGGTTCTTGAACTTTTCAAGAACTATTATCCTCCCACTAGCCACTTTAATGATAAACACCTTTATCTTAGAAGGTAGCGTGTTTTGCAACAAACACCTTTTGCTAAGTAGGATTATTGCATATCAAGAGGCGTCCATTATGAGAAAATCATTTGAGATGATCTAGAAACTTATTGCACAAGTATTTATTCCTTGATCTAATCAAAGAATCTTATTACTTTGCCAATTTGTTTCACTTCTGAATTCTTTGAACCTTTCAAATAATTCATACTTGTATTTCAGCAAATACACACATTCAACTCTTTGAATAATCATCTCATTTTCTTATAATAGTTTGTTCAATTTGTAAAATATATATTTTTACGTAAGTCAAGTACACCAAAATCCATTAAGTAATATTTCAGTTCTATACAAAACATTATTATTATAAATAGAACAACAATTGTTCTTAATTATAATACCAAAGATTTCATGGACCAACAATAAAATGGAAATAATGTTTCCAATGAGAACTGGAATACAATAACTACTTATTGACTTAATAGACTTGCCCGTAGGCAATATTAAACAATAAGTTCCTATGGCTAATGCAGCAACTTTTGCTTCATTTTCCACACATAGGATTACTTATCTTTGTTTAGCCTTCTACTTCTGTTTGGTCCCTTCATAAATCTATATTTATGATAACCAAAGTCGGTATCCAATAACCAAGTAGAACCTTGACTTAAAAAAAAAGTTATTTTAAATCTTGAACAAAATTATATTTGTAACCGAAACTTTTCTAAGCTTCTTCTGGTTAACCTCTGCAAAATGCTTCTTGCAGTTTCTTTCCAGTTTCCAGGCTTATTGCAGTGGAAGCAAACTCCTTTGCTATTCATATTAGTTTTGTTCTTATTATCCTTTATTTTTTCCCTTTCTGTTTACCTTCCTTAAATCGTTCTTCTTTTTAGAAGATCCGTTGGCCCCTACCAGTATGACTTGGTCTTTCTTGGTGGAAAGTGACTCAGCATTTTCAACATGTCAAGCAAATCAGTGAGACTGATATCTAGCTTGTTCATATGAAAAATTCACAACAATTATGAAAGGAGTCCGGGAGTGAGTGCAAGATCAAATCTTGGCTCAACTATCCATCCAATACAAAACCCGTTGTCCTAATTGATCAATCAAATTGATTATGTTAAGGACTTTTATCTGTATTGTAGTGTCATCGGTCATTCTGGATCGGAAGAGCTCCTTCGATATATGATATCTATTAGTCCTACTTTACTCACCGTCAACTACTTGATGTGAAGGAATATAGTAAGAGCATCCATAGTTTCATGCCGTGACGCCAAGCTCAAGTACTCATGGATGCGAGCATGATGCATCGAGCCAATCTGCTCATCATCTTGCCACTTTCTAAAAGTAGCAATCTCTTCCTCGAGAGGTATTGTTTGCAACCATTGCAGGGATACGCGTATTAAGGACATAAGATAGCTTTTCAGCCGTAAGAACTTTTCTCAATTTCCTTAACCAATCCGTTTAATTCGGTCCGATTAATTTAGCATCTAATATGTTACGCATTGATAGTAATTTTAGACATTGTAAAATTCTGTAAATAAATTTGTAATTAACAACATTTTAGCATATATTCTTTTATTAATTAGCAAAATAATTTAGGTCTTGTTTTAAATTGGTATCTCCCACTATTTAATTCAAACTATATTACCCTCAATATATATAGTTTGGCAATATCTAATTAAAGATATGCTAGTGAGAATAAGGATCTCATTTCAAATGTATATAGCCTTGTGTGTGCACAACAAACTATATATAAATAAATAGGTAGACAACTCTTGTCAGTTACATCAACTATGCAACTCCTTGTATTTTGCCTCTTAGATCATAATGGTCAAGTGTGTGCACATCCGAACTAAAATGATCTAAGTTAAGTCATACCTAGCACTTCCATATATTCGAAAGAAAAACACTGTCCTTGTGTGTGCACAACAAAATAACATTGTTCAGTCTATTTATAAGCATTAAATGTGATAAAACAACATCTTAAATATTTAATACTTGCCTTGTGTGTGCACAACAAACTCATATTAAATATTTAATACTCTATTGTTTTACCGGGCTAGAAGGCGACGTTCGATATTCCAAATATCTTTGAACGTAACATCTTAATATAAAATATTTGAGTGATTTGTTATTAATTTGTCTCATCTTGTTTAGCGCGCATGCACATATATATATAAAATACGCGTCATATTAATTAACATGCAAAGCATGTTTGTATAATATATAATATGTATAGTATAAGTATGCACATATAGAATACTATATTCTACCTGGATTGATTATGGACTTTTATTCTAGTTTGATTCACTAGAGCCACCAAGTGAACCAAAAGGTCAAACCCTAGGGGTGCAAGAATTAATATTTAAATATAACTATTACATTTAAACCCGGACTCTATTACAAACGGGTCTTAAAGCGCTCCTTGTTTCTTGATCTCCAATTCTTCAAAATTAATTCTAACTATTTCTATTACAAAACTATTTTAAAATAAATAGAAACCTTGATCAGCAGTGAAGGGGAAGTACATGGGAGGGAGTTAGAATTACATTAAAAAAAAATTAGAGAAGACGAGGTACGCAAACCCCATTTAATAAAACTCATACATTCATGCATCCAACTAAAATAAAATCCAATCACATTGGTCAATAGTCCATAATCAATCCCATTTATTATCATACACATCACCATATACATCGATAAATAACATTCACCTCATGAATAATAAACATTCAATATATATATTGATATCATTTAATGGACAAATTTAGTTTGTATAAAATCTAATTTTGAATCAAAATAATCTCCTTTTTTTTAATCCAAATTTAAATCAAAATAAACTATTTTATTTTAATCAAAATAAACTCATTTATTTTAATTAATTATGGAATCCAATTCCAAATAAAAAAACTTTTATTAAAGAAAACACGAATTCTCTTTTTCTATTCACAAATAAACTCTTTTATTTTGAATAATATGAAATTTTATTTCATATCTAAATAAACTCCTTTATTTAAGAAAACATTAAATCCAATTTTAACTCCAATTAGTTATCATGGAATCCAATTCCAACTCTAATTAGTTAGCATGAAATTCAATTTTAAAATTAAAATAAACCTTTTATTTTAAGATTAAAGTAAACTTTTATTTTAATAATAAAATAATTAAGAATATATATATATATATATATATATATATATAACCGTATATATATATATATAATTATATTATATTAACCGTATATGTATATATTATATATCTTATATATAATATATACTAACTTTACAGGATTAACATATATAATATACTCCTGAATCCAAAAGTAATCATCCTGAAAAGTCACGGAATAGTAATATACTAACTTTACATGAATCCAAAAATATTCATCCTGGAAAGTCACGGAATAGTCCTTAAATTACGCAAATGACGGAAAGCAAAAAAAAATATCGGGATTATCAACTTTAAAACAGTTTTCGTTAATATGATTTTTCGGCTTTTTTTTAATTTTATACAATAAATTTATGCCCAATTAAATTATTCTAAACACATATCAATATACATATCAAATTTGAACAATTAATAATTCGCATAAAGGTTTGGCTCTGATGCCATTGTTAGGTTTGTAATATTCATGAACGCAATCCAATTGCACAAAATAAGTAGAAACGTGTAAAAATCAGAGTTTAAAATTTTACAAACCATATACCCGGATCATCCTTTATGCACAATTATTAATTAAACGAAAAGATATGAAGAACACAAATCATACCCTTGAAGATTCAAGCTTCCTCAGGTACAAGTTCACCTCCAATCTTTTTCACGTTCAACTTGAATCCACTAGGTTTGGTTCCTTCCTTTGATCAACGTTAGACACCCAAGTGTTTGGCCTCTAAAGGTGATCCACGAAGAAAAAATAAAGATTCAAGAAGATGAGTGCTTGGAAAAATCCTAGTTTTTCTATCTCTCATAGAAAAAGTGTGACGCCCCAAAAATAGGTCCAATCCATCCAACGTATTCTGAGTCGCCAAATACATGGTACAGAAATAACTACAACTTCATTAATACAATTGTCGTGCAAAATACGACAACACATAAACTATGAGTTTAAATACAAATATTGTCTTCTAGACAATATCCACACTCAAATAAGTCCTCATTATAATTATTGATACACTATTTTATACAATAGTTAGGACTACTAAAACAACTATCTTGAACCATCATTCCACACCCCGACTAGTTCCCGCTATATTCTTGCCTCCTGAAAAGAAAAATGAAACAAAAAGGAAAAGGGTGAGCTCAACTAGCCCAGTAAAGAATGTTATGACTAAGATAATGTACAACAAATTATCGTTCGTCCTCAACGGGAAAAAATCTGATAGAATACAACAGACAACAAGTTTTAGATTAACAACTGCAGCGGAAATAACAATTCATTAGAAGAGTTAAGTAGAGAATGAAATCTACAATCATCTATGAATTTAAAAGTCTATCATCAATATTTTATCCCTATAACATCAATCAATATACCTCTTGAATCAAATAGTCATTTTTGCACTACAGGCCAAAGATATTAATCAGTCAATCATGTTCATCTCAACACCTGTTCATCTTTGCACTACGGGCCAAAGATATTCATCAAGAAATCATTCATCTTTGCACTACAGGCCAAAGATATTCAGTTATATCATCATTTAGGACTGACGATGATAAAAAATATTTTAAAGAAAACGAATCTAGTGAAACAAAAGAACAAATATTAAGGATTCGTACTTTAGACAATCCAAGTTCAAAAATACTCCATAATAAACTATTGTGGAGCAGAATTCAAAAATGAAAATCAAAACATAGATCCAATCAAAGATAGGAACCATAATAGAAAAACTTGGACACAGAAAAGAAAATTTAATTTTTCTGTGAATAGTGTCGTGTTCATGAATAAATAATCAGATATCGTGAATAAGATCAGACACGTGAATAGTAACTCCGACACTAAAAGGTAGAAATTTCACAAGAAAAATCATCATGCTTCCTGAATAGTACTCATGAATAGTAACTCATGAATAGTAACCCGTGAATAGTAACTCGTGAATAGTAACTCGTGAATGGTAACCCAGACATGAAAAGATAAGAATTTCAGAAGAAAAATCTTACCAATATTCCGGTAAATGATATTGAAAGAAATAATATTATTTATAAAAAAAATAACATCACGTACCTCAAAAAGATAGTACTTCTAACTGAAATATCAGATATAACGCTGAAGGAAACTTGCACCGTATAGCAACACTCAATGTATCAAAATACTCATATGATTATGCTTGATAATATAGAGAAAGAAGATTTTAGTTTCTGGTGTGATTTTCAATTCTAAGCACCCTATTTATAAGAAAATTGTGACACCCCCAAAACAGGTATACATCACCCATCTTGAGTCGCCAGATACAAAGTACAAAATTCAAATATAACTTAATTATACAACAGTCGTGTAAAATACGACAAAACATAATCTAAGAGTTTTAATACGTATATTGTCATCTAGACAGTATACAAACTCAATGAAGTCCTCATTACATTTATTGTCACACTATTTAACAGAATAGTGAGTACTATTAATGCTATCATCTGGACCGTCACTCCTTTCCCCGACTCATCCCAGCTATATTATCATTTCCTTAAGAGAATAGTGAAAGAAAGGGTGAGCTCAACTAGCCCAGTAAGAAATATTATGACTAATATTGTGAGACCCCAGATTTTATCAATAAAGATTTAAATTTTGTCAAAATAATTTTTTATATTATGGTGTGAATTTGAGATAATATTATAGTTGTGGTAGTATTTATAAATTTTGCAAAAGTATGCAAGTGGTTATATTATATTCGATTGGCTCTGGAATATTCGGTTTAGCGAGGAAATATTCGTAAACGACTCAATCATTGGTGGACCCCACAATGTAATTATTGTTGGATTGAAAAAACGACAAAAATATTTTATTAAAATAACGGCGGAAGTTTTCTGGTTGATCTTTGTTGAACTACTTTCGGTAGTAGTAAAAGTACGATGTCGTGTGGTTGCATAGTAGCACACCAGTATTGATTATCGATGCCTATGTGAGAAGTCACTCACTTTGATTCCATTATTGTTAGATTAATAATATGAATTATTATAATGATAATGACGCTTTTGTTTTATTCGTATTATTAACGTAATAAAATGAAACATCTTTTATATAAAATAGAATACTTTATTAAAGTTATTCTATAAATAGAATATATTATATTTTATTATGCATAGTGTTGCATAGTAGTTTTTGCATAGTGTTTTGCATAGTATTGCATAGTGTTTGTATAGTAAAATGTTTTTATATAAATAGAATATATTATATTTTATTTAAAAGATTTTTCTTTAAATATGGACCGTCGATTAAAGTAAATCAATCTGGACCGCTCATGGATTAGTTACTATGCATTCCATTTTCCTATAAATAGAAGCTCATTCCTTCATTATTTTCTTACGAATTCATTGAAACTCTAGAGAGAGAAATTATAGAGAGAAGCTATAGAGAAAAATAGAAAGAAGAAGAGTATTCTCGCTACTTCACTACTTCTATATTCAGTTCTTTTTACGGTAGTGGTGTTATTTTTCTTCTTGAAGAGAACTTCATTATTCCATTCACTATTATTCTGTTGGAATAACTCGTAAAAAAGTGGCATACCCTATACATAACCTTTGTGTACGCCATACCTATACTTGGTGAAATCCTTATGTTATTCCATTGCTTATTATTATTGCTGAATAACTTTGTATACATGCCATTTACCCTATATACTTGGTGACATTCTTCTATTATTCGCTGGAACATCCCATGTCATGTGTTTTACAACTTGACCGTTCCGCTTTTTATTATTCCGTTGGAACATCCACCATGCTCATGTGTTTTACACCGGACTCGGTTCCGCTTTTTTATCATTCTATTGGAATATCCTATCTGTGTGTTTTACACCGGATCCGGTTCCATCTTTATTATTCTACATTGAACATCCCGCTTGCAGAATTTCACCTGACTCCGGTTCCGTTATTATTATTACTGTTGAATAACTTTGCCTATGCTGCACCGCATGCGTGGTGATTTCTTTTGTTATTCCATTCTTTATTATACTCGGTTGGTTAAAACTTTGACTTCTATACTCCATGAAATTAGTAGAATATCCTTGATATTTGCGTTTCATCCAAATATCTTCTCATGGAAATATTCTTCCGATCATTCTTGAATTTTACTCTCTGAAATAAAGATATTATGTTGACAATTTGGGCGTTAATAATTCATGGATTAAATAATTCTTGAATTTGTTTTATTGAATTATTATGTCATTGTCATCATCCTCATGTTATATTATGTTATCTTTGGCTTACGTATAGATGAACTTAGTATGATTATGACCAGTGATCATTCTGTATATAATCATGACTTGATATAAATGATGTGACAAAAGTCCTCGGTGGCCTGTAATGCGATGATGGATAGTTTTTGGTATGATTATGACCGGGGTGATTCTAAGATAGTCATAACCATTGATAATTTGATGAAAATCCTTGGCCGTGATGCGAGGGGATGATTAGATGTGGTGGTTTATTATTGTCGAGTCTCAAATGATAAAAATTGATGAAAACCTTTTAAAACCTAAAAGATAGTAGACTTTATTCTCTACTTGACTCTTTTAATGGATTGCTTATTCATCAGCAGCTTAAACCGTTTGTCTATTGTATTTTATCGCTTTAACATCATTGAAGGCTAATGATAATTTATTCGCATTATCTTAGTCATAATATTTCTTCTTGGGCTAGTTGAGCTCACCTTTTCTTTCACTTTATTCTCTTCGTGAAATGAGAACATAGTTGGGACGAGTCGGGGAACGCAAGTAATGGTCCAGAGGATAGCATTAGTAGTCCTCACTATTCTGCGTGAAATAGTGTGATAATAGTTGTAATGAGGACTCCTTTTGAGTTTGTATAATATCTAGTAGACAATATTTGTATTCAAACTCACGCTTTATGTCAGATATTGTACCACCTACGCTTAGGTTAGTAAGTTGTATTTGAATTTATGTACCATGTAAGTGGCGACCCAAGATGGGTGGACGATACATAATTTTGGGGGCGTCACAGTTGGTATCAGAGCTTAGGGATATGATCCCTGGCTAAGATGTGAGAATAGTACTAGGAGGGGAGAGACGGGGAATTCCTTCGCTAGTATGACCTACCTAAATTTATTTGGTATTTAATTGGTCGGTCAGAGTATAGGGATAATATGTGATATGTTAATTAACCCTTATTTTATGGCAGTGTTTGAAAATGGCATCCGAGAATGTTGAGAATAGCAATGGAGCACAAGAGACTGTTGATTCTCCACATATCAATAATCAGGACAATGTGCAACAGGATGGCGATAATCCTCCTGTAAACAACAACACTGATCAATTGATGAATGACGGTACGTTTAAAAGGTTTTTAGAATTCATGCAACATCAGGCGAAAGCGACTCCTGTTCAAAACGTAGGTGGAAACACGGAAAACTCTCGGCATCACCGCTAAACAATTCAAGGAGCCGACCACCGGAGTTTAAGGGAGAGCCAAAACCACTTCTCCAAGGAAGCATGGATAAAGCAGATTACCAAGATATTTGATGTCTTGGGATGCTCCGAGGAGCAAAAGGTTCCTTCTGCCGCCTTTATGTTGCTTGAGAGGCGGACATCGGTGGGAATCGGTAAAAACGTACTCAACTTCGTCAGATTGAAGATATCTTGGGAGAAGTTCCAGAGTCGTTTCAACGACAAATACTTTCCCAAAGTATTCGCCACATGAAGGAGGTGGAGTTTATCAAGTTGGAACAAAACAATATGACCGTGTCGCAATACGAGGCAAAGTTTGCGAGTTATCACGGTTTGCATCCCACTTGGTAGATAATGAAGAGAATGGCGCGAATGTTTTTAAGAGGTTTGAAGCCGGAGATACGTCAACATCTTATTTCTCATAAACCGTGTTTTTATTCGGATGTTGTAAATAGGGCTCGCTTAGTGGAGCGCGATAACGAGTCAACGCAACTAAAAGAGAGCAAAGCAAAAATTATAATACCGGTAGAGAGTAGTCATCGAGCGGTGACAACAAGCGTGGAGGAAATCAACAGGCCGGATATGGTAACCACTTCCGGTGGTAATCGTACCAAAATAATAAGAATGGACATTTCAAGAAAAGGAGATTCAACAATGATGGAAAGACGTCGTCGACCAAAGACCGTTGTTAAGGAAGGAGAAGGACCACCTATCATATGCTTCAAATGCGAGTAGAGGACACATCGATCCGAATCGCCATACCATCCAAAGCATGTTATAATTGTGGAAGAGAAGGCCACTTAGCTCGATTTTGTCGCATCAAGACGAATTCAACTAGGATGGAGGCACCAAAGGTCATCCCGGCACAAACCAAAGCCGTGAGTTTAAGAGAGAGCGTTTTTTTTCTCTCGTGACGAGGAACCCAATAAAATTATCACGGGTAAGTTAATCGTAAGCTCATGCTAAGTCTATACTGTGTTAGATACCGCCTCTACCCACTCTTTTATTTCACCTAGTTGCATTCAACGTTTGAATTTGACTCAAAGAAGTTAAACTTTGACTTATGGGTTGAAACTTCGTTAGTAGGAACCTTCGTTACCGCTTACTATTTTTAAATCTTGTTTAATTCAAATAAACATTTTCACGTTACACCGTCGATCTTATCTTTTGAAAATATTTGCCTTTGATGTGATTTTCTGAGTCAATTGGTTAGCTACTCATCATGCTTTTCATAAGGTTGTTAGCTTTTATATTTATAACAACCCTGTTACACGAATTCAAAGTAACCAAATCCTAAAGTTAATCATTGTCATATCAAGCCATAAGTAAAGAGCCCCGAACCTTTCGTTGTTGACTTCCTTGTGTGGAATGCACCGAAGCCAGACTTTCTGTAGGCGACGTCATGACCGAAGATGGCAAGTTTATAGGTATCATTGTGAGGTGCTATCTAGGTTAAGGGATAGAAGTCACAGTTCGTATCAATGTGACGTACTATCCAAGTCTTGGATAAGAGTCACAGTATTGAATGATATTTCTATTATTAATAAGTTTCCTGGCATATTCTTGAAGACTTCTTAGCCTACTTAGAGCGTGAAATCGAATTTTGTATTGACCCCAGTACAAAACCCATTTCTTAAACCCTCAATTATTTCTTCAACTAAAATGAACAGTTTACGTGGTTTATGATGAAAGTCATAATAAAAGCATTGGACTAATGAAAATCATGGGTATACGTGGTATTAGTAAGTGTTATAATGAGTTATGTTGGTTATTATGAGAAAACATGAAAGTTTCTTAGAAATCACAAAGAGTTGAAAATCGATTTTTAGTGAAAACGTAACATGAAATTCAATTGACCATATCTCCTATTATATTTTGAATTTTTGAATGTGGTCAAATTCTAGAGTTAGATCTATGAGTTACCTAACTAATCCAAGTGGAATTACTGGAAAAGGTGTTGTAGATTTTTGTGTGGACTGATTTTAGCAAAGGAGGCCAAAGCTGTAAATTTCGAAAATGCTACTGCCCAGAAACTTTAAGGGGCTGTTTCGGCCACTTAAATTATGATAAAAATTCTGGCCTTTTGAGACATGAAGGTATATGGTATAAAGTATCTCCTGTCCAAAAATGAGCTCATTCTCGACTT
Source organism: Panax quinquefolius (assembly GCA_020205615.1). Classification (NCBI taxonomy): domain Eukaryota; kingdom Viridiplantae; phylum Streptophyta; class Magnoliopsida; order Apiales; family Araliaceae; genus Panax; species Panax quinquefolius. Next base: position 68,404,168 of record CM035152.1, on the reverse strand, counting down.
AAAATGAGCAAGTTATGACTATTTCAATATTTAGGTTTTTCCGAATTTAAAACGCTATAACCTGAAAGTTCTATAACTCCGATGACCATGAAATTTAAACTAGAAGCTCACGTTAACATGTGTAAGGTCCTGCCAAGATTTGGGAATTTTTGGAGTTAAACTTGAGGTAGCTAATTTCTTAAGGAATTAATTAGAAATTGATTTTAAAAATAGTAAATGAATTTTAAAAATTCCGAGAAAATATATTTTCATTATGGGACTATATTATGCTAAATCCCAGAAAAGAAATATTTTTGGGACTGATTTGGTATTTTCATGAAAATAGTTTAGTTATGAACATATGAGTTAAATATGTTATGTGAAGTAATAAAAAAGTTGAAAATAGGATTTTATGGCTAGAAAATCCTATATATAGTATATATATATTTTTTTGATGAGGATTTGATAATTGGTGATGATATTTTATGAGTATGACATTTTGAATGATTAAATGCATTATATGGTAAAGCGTAAACAATTGAGATAAATTGTTTATAAATTTAAGAAGTGATTAAAATATTGTTATAATATTAATGATATTAGATTATGAGATTATTAAGTAATTGAAAACATGGGGATATTCTTGAATCTCGGATAAATTATATTATAAATGTTTAATATTTATCCTTTATCTCATTTGATTGATTCTTTATATCATTATCCTCATGTTTATATTATGTTGAAAGTCATCTACGTATTTTATGTGCATAGATGGACTTGGTATGATTATGACCACGGATTATTCGGTAGATAATCATAACCGTAAATGAATACACAATTATCTTTGGTCAGTAGTGCATGGATAATTTGTGGTCGTGATACTAATGAATATCCTTAGCACGTTTGTGATGCGGGGATGATTCGACGATGTGGATTAATTATTGAAATGTGAGTCTCAAAGAATGAAATATTAATTCATGGATGCGCTTCAAAGTCATCTGTGGCTTACGTGCATAGATGGACTTGGTATGATTATGACCAGGGATTGTTCGGTATAATCATAACCGTAATTGAAAACACAATTATCTTTGGTCGTAGTGCATGGATAATTTGTGGTCGTGATACTAATGAATATCCTTGGCCTGTAGTGCAGGGATGATTCGATGATGTGGATTAATTATTGAAATTTGAGTCTCAAAGAATGAAATATTAATTCATGGATGTGGTAAAAGTCATCTTTGGTAGTAGTGCATTGATAGACTTGGTATGATTATGACCACGATTATTCTTATAATAATGGTTAGTAATTGAAAACACGAATATCCTTAGCCATGAAGGTGCATGGATAATTCATGGTTGTGATACTATTAAGTTTGAGTCTCGGTATTATTGGTTTTACGATTATATATCTTTGGCTTGTAGTGCAAAAGATGAATTGTTAATGAATATCTTTGGCGGATTCACGAAGATGAATTTAATATTTTCAACAATAAAGGTATTCAAGGTATCCTCATCTCTTTATCATACTGTGTATCGCATACCTTAATTTCGAGGGCGAAATTCCATAAGGAGGAGATTGTGAGACCCAGATTTTATCAATAAAGATTTAAATTTTGTCAAAATAATTTTTTATATTATGGTGTGAATTTGAGATAATATTATAGTTGTGGGTAGTATTTATAAATTTTGCAAAGTATGCAAGTGGTTATATTATATTCGATTGGTGGGAATATTCTTGTTTAGCGGGAATATTCGATAACTACTCAATCATTGGTGGACCCCAGCGTAATTATTGTTGGATTGAGAAAACGACAAAAATATTTTATTAAAATAACGGTAGGAAGTTTTACCGTTGATCTTTGTTGAACTACTCGGTAGTAAAAAGTACGAATAATGGTGGTTGCATAGTAGCACACGGTATTGATTATCGATGCCTATGTGAGAAGTCACTCGGTTTGATTCCATTATTGTCGATTAATAATATGAATTATTATAATGATAATGACGCTTTTGTTTTATTCGTATTATTAACGTAATAAAACGAAACATCTTTTATATAAAATAGAATACTTTATTAAAGTTATTCTATAAATAGAATATATTATATTTTATTATGCATAGTGTTGCATAGTATTTTGCATAGTGTTTTTGCATAGTATTGCATAAAGTGTTTGCATAGTAAAATGTTTTTATATAAATAGAATATATTATATTTTATTTAAAAGATTTTTCTTTAAATATGGACCGTCAGATTAAAGTAAATCAATCGACCGTTCATGGATTAGTTACTATGCATTCCATTTTCCTATAAATAGAAGCTCATTCCTTCATTATTTTCTTACGAATTCATTGAAACTCTAGAGAGAGAAATTATAGAGAGAAGCTATAGAGAAAAATAGAAAGAAGAAGAGTGATTCTATACTTCACTACTTCTATATTCAGTTCTTTTTACTAGTAAGGGGTGTTATTTTTCTTCTTGAAGAGAACTTCATTATTCCATTCACTATTATTCATTGGAATAACTCGTAAAAGTGGCATACCCTATACATAACCTCAGCATACTGTGACATACCCTATACTTGGTGAAATCCTTATGTTATTCCATTGCTTATTATTACTGTTGGAATAACTCGATACGCTGATTTACCCCTATACTTGGTGACATTCTTCTATTATTCTGTTGGAACATCCTGCCATGCATGTGTTTTACACCCGACTCGGTTCCGCTTTTATTATTCTGTTGGAACATCACATGCATGTGTTTTACATCGACCAGTTCCGCCTTTATCATTCTATTGGAATATCCTATCATGTGTGTTTTACACCGGATGCGGTTCCATCTTTATTATTCATTGGAACATCCTCGCTTGTGTGAATTTCACACGACCGGTTCCGTTATTATTATTCTGTTGGAATAACTCGCTATGCTAAGTACCGCATGCATGGTGATTTCTTTGTTATTCCATTCTTTATTATACTCAAGTTGGTTAAAACTTTGACTTCTATACTCCATGAAATTAGTAGAATATCCTTGATATTCAAGTTTCATCCAAAGATCTTCTCATGGAAATATTCTTCGATCATTCTTGAATTTTACTCTCTACGAAAGTGATTATTATGTTGACAATTTGGGCGTTAATAATTCATGGATTAAATAATTCTTGAATTTGTTTTATTGAATTATTATGTCATTGTCATCATCCTCATGTTATATTATGTTATCTTTGGCTTACGTGCATAGATGAACTTAGTATGATTATGACCGAGGATCATTCGGTATAATCATGACTTGATATAAATGATGTGACAAAAGTCCTCGGGGCACATCGTAATGCAAATGATGGATAGTTTTTGGTATGATTATGACCGAGGGTGATTCGGTATAGTCATGACCATTGATAATTTGATGAAAATCCTTGGCCAGTAGTACAGGGATGATTAGATGTGGTGGTTTATTATTAAGTCGAGTCTCAAATGATAAAAATTGATGAAAACCTTTTAAAACCTAAAAGATAGTAGACTTTATTCTCTACTTGACTCTTTTAATGGATTGCTTATTCACCGCAGCTTAAACCGTTTGTCTATTGTATTTTATCGCTTTAACATTTGTTGAAGGCTAATGATAATTTATTACGCATTATCTTAGTCATAATATTTCTTCTTGGGCTAGTTGAGCTCACCTTTCTTTCACCGTTTCTTCGTGAAATGAGAACATAGCCGGGACTAGTCGGGAACGAAGTAATGGTCCGTAGGATAGCATTAGTAGTCCTCACTATTCTATGAAATAGTGTGATAATAGTTGTAATGAGGACTCCTTTTGAGTTTGTATAATATCTAGTAGACAATATTTGTATTCAAACTCACAGTTTATGTCGTATTGTACACGACAGTTAGGTTAGTAAGTTGTATTTGAATTTATGTACCATGTAAGTGGCGACCCAAGATGGGTGACGTATACATAATTTTGGGGGTGTCACAAATATAATGCAGAATAAATTATCAATAATCTTCAACATTGTTAAACTGATAAAATACAATAGACATCAAGTTTAACTGCAGCAGAATAAGCAATCCATTAGAAGAGTCAAGTAGAGAATAAAATCAACTATCTTCTATGGTATAAAAAATATTTTCATCAACTTTTATCGCTGAGACTCAGCTTAATAAATAAACCACATCTTCTAATCATCCCTGTACTACGGTCCAAGGATATTCATTAAATCATCAATGGTCATGACTATACCGAATAATCCTCGGTCATAATCATACCAAAACTATCCATCAATGCATTACAGGGCAATTGAGGACTTTTACTACATCATTTATAACATTACAGTCATGATTATACCGAATGATCCCTGGTCATAATCATACTAAGTCCATCTATGCACGTAAGCCAAAGATGACTTTCATTACAATATAAGCATGAGGATGATGACAATGACATAATAATTCAATAAAACAAGTTCAAGAGTTAATTTATCCAGAAATTAATAACGTTCAAATTGTCAACATGATATTTCTTTGTGGAGTAAAATTCAAGAATGCTCAGAAGAATATTTACATGAAAAGATACTGGATGAAGCGCAAATATCAAGGATATTCCACTAATCTCATGGAGTATAGAAGCCAAAACTTTAACCAACTGAGTATAATAGAGTATATGAAACTGCAAATGGATTTTCACCCGCCATGCGGTAATCCACGTATATAGATCATTTCCACAATTTAATAAGGAATGAATACAAAGGATCATTCACCATGCATGTGGTAATCCACATGACAAAAAGTATTCCAATGAAATAATAAAGAATAGAATAACGTAATGATTCACCATGCGTGCGATAGATACGCATGCATGGTGTTATTCCCAATAGAATAATAAATAATGGAACCAGGTCCGGCGTAAACGCACAGACAAGATATTCTGAAAGAATAATAAAGAACGAAATAATAAATAATGGAACCAGGTCAGGCGAAATTCGCACCGACAGGATATTCCAACAGAATAAAAGAATGGAATAACAACAGAAATCACTATGCATGCGATAGATCGCACAGACAGGTTATTCCAATAGAATAATAAAGAATGTAATAACAACAGAAATCACCATACATGTGGCACTTCGCATAGACAGGTTATTCCAACAGAATAATAAATAACGGAACTAGGTTGGTACGTAAACACATGCAGATAATATTCCAAATGTAATAATAAAGAATGGAATAATAGAAGAATTTCACCAAGTATAGGGTAGACCGCATATACAGGTTATTCCAACATAATAATAAAGAATGGAATAGCAGAAGTTCTCTTCATGAATATGAAAAAAAATAATACCCCTTACCGTAAAAGAAACTGGATATAGAAGTAGTGAAGTAGCAGAATACTCTTCTTCTTTCTCTCTATAATTTCTCTCTCTAGAGTTTCAGTGAATTCATAAGAAATAATGAAGGAATGAGCTTCTATTTATAGGAGAATGGACTGAATAGTAACTAATTCATGAACGGTCCAAATTGATTTACTTTTAAACGAACGGTCCATACTGATTCACTATTAAAACCTAAAGCAACGGTCCATACTGATTCACTATTAAAACTTTAAACTAGCGATCCATATTGATTTACTATTAAAACTTTAAACCAGCGATCCATACTGATTCACTATTAAAACTTTAAACCAGCGATCCATATTGATTCACTATTAAAACTTTAACCAACGGTCTGAAAAATTAGCACATCTCCTCATGGAATAATATTGTACCCAAAAATAATTTGGACCGAAAAGAAATATATTGTTCGGGTGAATAGTAACTTGTGAATAGTAACTCATGTGAATAGTAACTCATGAATAGTAACTCATAAATAGTAACTCATAAATAGTAACTCGTGAATAGTAACTCGTGAATAGTACTCCAACACAAAAAGTGTCCCGAATACCCGATTGAACAATATAACCTCCAGACATCAATTATCATCGGAATAGATGTCGATTTTTACTAACATAAATAATCCCACACAATGGAACTATCAAATTCATCTTTAATTAACACGAACTTATTCATCATTAATATTATAACTCACAATATTTAACAACCAGGTTGTTCCCAGGAAAGAGGGGGCTTTCCAATAAGGATTTCTCCCTATTGGCGCGAAATTAGGTGACCAAACCTCTCCTTGACAGAACTTCTAGACATTGTAAATATTGTAATTTAATAATATGAATAACTTTGTCGTCTCAATTATTGATTTAATATCATAATGCAGATGATACTGTGACAATAATTGAATCAATAATATGAGAGATATGATGCAGCAATTACTGTAGCAATAATTGAGTATAACTGAGTGACTTCTTAAGTAAGCATCAATAATCAATACCGTGTGCTACTATACAACCACGCCAGATTCGCATTTCTTTTACTACCGGGATAGTTCAACAGTTTTAACGGTAACACTTTCGCCGTTATTTTTATAAAAACATAATTCTGTTGTTTTCTAACTACGAAAATACTTCTGTTGCGGGGTCCACCAATGATTGTGACGTCGTACGGATATTTCCTGTTAAAACGAATATTCCCCAACCAATCGAATATTATATAACAACTTGCATACTTTGCAAAATTTATAAATACTACCCACAACTATAATATTATCTCAAATTCACACCATAATTTTCAAAAAAATATTTCGAGAAAATTAAATCTTTATTCGTAAAATTAGGGATTTTACAATCTTCCCTCCTTATGAAATTTTGCCCTCGAAATTTACGTATGTACCTGGTATGCCGAAGAGATGAGGATACCTTGACTTCATTTCAGATTCTAACTCTTGAGGTATAACCTTTGAGTGTTGAATTCGATCCTTCTTATCCAAGATTTTAACACGTATCTCCTCATACGTTAAATCTTCTGCTATCTCGTCCGGTTCTATATCAATAATGTGGTTCGGGTCATCCACATATTTACGTAACATCGGTACGTGATAAACGTTATAAACACGCAACATATTTGGCGGTAAAACGAGTCTATAGGCCACAGTTCCTACTCGATCGAGGATTTCAAATGGGCCAATAAAATCTAGGGTTGAGATTTCCTCTCTTCATCGACTCTTGCTTCTAGAATAACGCCCTCTTAAACCTCCTTTTTTGTGTTCATCAGCTCCAAGTCTGTAGCTTGCAAGGTTTTAACTTTATCGACTAAAGTCGATTCTAATCGTATATTCGTTATCTTCACGTAGGTCCCTAGAGTCTTTAACTCTATCTTCATCATTTATACGAAATGGGTCTTTGTGTTAACAACATCGAACTCGTAAACACATATGATCTTCTACTCAACGTGTCAGCTACCACGTTCTCTCTTCCACAATGATATTGAATGGTACGATCGTAATCTTCAACAGCTCGAGCCAACATCTTTGGTGCATGTTACGTTTGTTTTGGGTGAAGAAAATATTTGAGGGTTTAAGAAATGGGTTTTGTACTGGGGTCAATACAAAATTCGATTTCACGCTCTAGGGGTAGGCTAAGAAGTCTTCAAGAATACGTCAGGAAATTTATTAACAATAGAAATATCATTCACAACTGTGACTCTCATCCAAAACTTGGATAACATGTCACATTGATACCTATCAACTTGCCATCGTCATTCACGACGTCGCCTACAGAAAGTTTGGCTTCGGTGCATTCCACACAAGGAAGTCAACAACAAAAAGATCGGGGCTCTTTACTTATGGCTTAATATAACAATGATTGACTTTAGTGGTTTGGTTACTTGAATTCGCATAACAGGTTGGTTAGAAATATGAAAGCTAACAACCTTACGAAAAGCATGATGAGTAGTTAATTAATCGATTCCTAAAATCACATCAAAGGAAAGTATTTTCAAAGAGATAATATCGATAGGTAACGTGAAAGTGTCGATTTAATCAATAAGATTTATAAACAGTGGAGGTAACGAAGGTTTCTACTAACGAAGTTTTAAATAATAAGTCAAATTCTAACTTCTCCGGAGTCAAATTTAAACGTTGAGCGCAAGCAAGAGAGATAAAAGAATGGGTAGAATCGGTATCTAATAAGGTATAGACTTCGCAAAAATTTATAATTAACTAACCCGTCCTAACTTCGTTCGGGTTACTCACTTTTTGAGAAGTCACGAAAAACGCTCTTCCTTGCACTACCGATTTTGACTTTTCTGGAACGGCCATTTGTGCCTCTATCCTAGCTGAACTTGTCTTCGGTGAACTACAAAATCAGGCTAGGTGACCTTCTTTTCCACAATTATAACATGCTTTGGACGGTATCGCGCAGTTTGGACTGATGTGTCCCTCCCCTTCTCATTTGAAGCATATGATAGGTGGTCGTTCTCCTTCCTTAACAACAAGTGATGGTGCTGACGTCATTCCATCATTGTTGAATCTCCTCTTCTTGAAATATCCATTCTTATTATTTTGGCAATGATTACCACCGAAGTGGTTACCATTTCTGGCATACTTATTCCCTTCACGCTTATTATCACCGCTTCGATGACTGCTATCACTGGTATTATCATTTTGACAGCTGCTCTCTTTTGGTTGGGTTGACTCATTATTGTTCTCCAATAACTAAGCCCTATTAACAACATCTGAATACAAATAAAGTTTATGAGAAATGAGGTATTGACGTATCTCGGGTTTCAAACCTCTTATAAACATCCACGTCATTCTCTCCTCATTATCAACCAAATGGGACGCAAACCGGGACAACTCGGCAAACTTGGCTTCGTACTGCGACACGGTCATGTTGTTTTGCTCCAGCTTGATGAACTCTACCTCTTTCATGTGATGAATACTTTCGGGAAAGTACTTGTCGTTGAACAATTCTTAGAACTTCTCCCAAGTCATCTTCAATGCGGCAGGTTGAGTACGTTTTACAGATTCCCACCAGTAATCTGCCTCTGCTCTCAACATGAAGGTGGCAAAGGGAACCTTTTGCTCCTTAGAGCATCCCAAGACATCAAATATCTTGCAGATATGCTTTATCCACGTCTCCGCCTTAAGTGGTTTTAGCTCTCCAAAACACTCCGGTGGTCCCAGCTCCTTGAACTGTTTGGCGTTGACCGTCTGAGAGTTGCCAGTGTTTCCACCTGCATTTTGGACAAGAGTCGCTCTCGCCTGATGTTGCATGAATTGCATAAAGCCTCTGAACATTCCATCGTTCATCATTTGGTCAGTGTTGTTATTTGCATGAGGATTGTCGCCTTCCTGATGAACATTGTCCTAATTATTGATCTGTGGAGACTCAATGGTCTCCTATGCTCCATTGCTATTCTCAATATTCTCGGATGTCATTTTCAAATACTGCCACAAAATAAGGGTTAACTAACATACCACATATTATCCCTATACTCTGACCGACTAATTAAATACCAAATAAACTTAGGTAGGTCATACTAGCGAAGGAATTCCTCGTCTATCCCCTCCTAGTTATTGTCTCACATCTTAGCCAGGGATCATATCCCTAAGCTTTGATGCCAACTGTGATGCCCCCAAAACAGGTATACATCACCCATCTTGAGTCGCCAGATACATGGTACAAAATTCAAATAAAACTTAATTATACAACAGTTGTGTAAAATACGACAAAACATAATCTAAGAGTTTTAATACGTATATTGTCATCTAGACAGTATACAAACTCAATGAAGTCATCATTACATTTATTGTCACACTATTTAACAGAATAGTGAGGACTACTAATGCTATCATCTGGACCGTCACTCCTTTCCCTGACTCGTCCCAGCTATATTCTCATTTCCTGAAGAGAATAGTGAAATAAAGGGTGAGCTCAACTAGCCCAGTAAGAAATATTAAGACTAAGATAATGCAGAATAAATTATCAATAGTCTTCAACAATGTTAAACTGATAAAATACAATAGACATCAAGTTTAACTGCAGCAGAATAAGCAATCCATTAGAAGAGTCAAGTAGAGAATAAAATCTACTATCTTCTATGGTATAAAAATGTTTTCATCAACTTTTATCGCCGAGACTCAGCTTAATAAATAAACCACATCTTCTAATCATCCCTATACTACGGGCCAAGGATATTCATTAAATCATTAATGGTCATGACTATACCGAATAATCCCTGGTCATAATCATACCAAAAACTATCCATCAATGCATTACAGGCCACTAAGGACTTTTACTACATCATTTATAACATTACAGGTCATGATTATACCGAATAATCCCTGGTCATAATCATACTAAGTCCATCTATGCACGTAAGCCAAAGATGACTTTCATTACAATATAAGCATGAGGATGATGACATTGACATAATAATTCAATAAAACAAGTTCAAGAATTAATTTATCCAGAAATTAATAACGTCCAAATTGTCAACATGATACTTCTTTGTGGAGTAAAATTCAAGAATGCTCAGAAGAATATTTACATGAAAAGATACTGGATGAAGCGCAAATATCAAGGATATTTCACTAATCTCATGGAGTATATGAAACAGCAAATGGATTTTCACCCGCCATGCGGTAATCCACGTATATTGATCATTTCCACAATTTAATAAGGAATGAATACAAAGGATCATTCACCATGCATGTGGTAATCCACATAGATAAGTTATTCCAATAAAATAATAAAGAATAGAATAACAGAAGGATTCACCATGCGTGCGATAGACTGCACAAACATGTTATTCCCAATAGAATAATAAATAATGGAACCAGGTCCGGCGTAAACGCACAGACAGGATATTCCGAAAGAATAATAAAGAAAGGAATAATAAATAATGGAACCAGGTCAGGCAAAATTCGCACCGACAGGATATTCTAACAGAATAATAAAGAATGGAATAACAACAGAAATCACTATGCATGCGATAGATCGTACAGACAGGTTATTCCAACAGAATAATAAAGAATGTAATAACAACAGAAATCACCATGCATGCGGTATTTATGCATGACAAAGTTATTCCAATGAATAATAAATAACGGAACTAGGTTCATGTAAAAACACAGTATGTAATATTCCAATGTAATAGTAAATAATGGAATAACAGAAGAATTTCACCAAGTATAGGGTAGACCTCGTATACAAGTTATTCCAACATAATAATAAAGAATGGAATAACAGAAGTTCTCTTCATGAATATGAAAAAAAATAATACCCCTTACCGTAAAAGAAACTGGATATAGAAGTAGTGAAGTAGCAGAATACTCTTCTTCTTTCTCTCTATAATTTCTCTCTCTAGAGTTTCAGTGAATTCGTAAGAAATAATGAAGGAATGAGCTTCTATTTATAGGAGAATGGATTGAATAGTAACTAATTCATGAACGGTCCAGATTGATTTACTTTTAAACGGACGGTCCATACTGATTCACTATTAAACTTTAAACTAGCGATCCATATTGATTTACTATTAAAACTTTAAACCAGCAATCCATACTTATTCACTATTAAAACTTTAAACCAGCGATCCATATTGATTCACTATTAAAACTTCAACTAACAGTCTGAAAAATTAGCACATCTCCTCATGGAATAATATTGTACCCAAAAATAATTTGGACCGAAAAGAAATATATTGTTCGGGTGAATAGTAACTCGTGAATAGTAACTCGTGAATAGTACTCTGACACAAAAAGTGTCCCGAATACCCGATTGAACAATATAACCTCCAGACATCAATTATCATCGGAATAGATGTCAATTTCTACTAACACAAATAATCCCACACAATGGAACTATCAAATTCATCTTTAATTAACACGAACTTATTCATCATTAATATTATAACTCACAATATTTAACAACCAGATTGTTCCCGTGAAAGAGGGGGCTTTCGATAAGGATTTCTCCTTATTATGCGCCGCATTAGGTGACCAAACCTCTCTGATGTAACTTAGACATTGTAAATATTACAATTTAATAATATGAATAACTTTGTCGTCTCAATTATTGATTTAATAATATATCATATAATGCGGGATGATCTTTGTGACAATAATCGAATCAATAATATGAGATATATGATGCGTGAATTCTTTGTAGAATAATTGAGTATAATCGAGTGACTTTCACGTAAGCATCAATAATAAATACCGTGTGCTACTATTATCGACCACGCCAGACATTCTTTGTACTTTTACTACTACCGAGTAGTTCAACAGTATTAACGGTAAAACTTCCGCCGTTATTTTCATAAAAATATTTTTATCGTTTTCTCAATCCGAGAATAATTCCGTTGCGGGATTCACCAATGATTGTGTCGTCGTACGAATATTCCCTGTTAAAATAAATATTCTCCGACCAATCGAATATTATATAACAACTTTCATACTTTGCAAAATTTATAAATACTACCTACAACTATAATATTATCTTAAATTCACACCATAATTTTCAAAAGAATATTTTGAGAAAATTAAATCTTTATTCGTAAAATTTGGGATTTTACAAAAATGCTTAGAACACCAAAGTAGAAAATTTAATATAATAATAATATTTATAAAAATATTATACGCACTCTTGGAAATCTAAATTTCAGCAATTCACACATGCTAGTGGGGCCCGCCAACATGAAAAACATGTTTTAAACAATTTTTGTAACAAAATCAATTCAGACCCAATATTCCAGAACTTTAATAATTCATAATAAATAGCCCTTTTATCAAAAAAAATTTGAATCTTATGTCCATTCCATAAGAAATTCAATTCTCTACAACTTTGCAGAAGAAAGTTTTTCCAAATTTCAAATGTAAATTAAATCCAATCCACATACTGAGACGATTTTACGTGCTATAATTAAATTTCAAATCAAAAATGGGGTCCATCAAAACACAAAACGTGTGTTAAACATTTATTGTAACAAAATTACTCTTCCTCCTCATTTATTTATATATCACACATTCATTGTAAAAATATCACCATTATTATATTATTAAAATATAATAATATATTTAAATGAATTATTTTATCAGAAAAGATAAAATATCAATTTTCAACAATTGTCACATTAAAATTTTCTCCATCTATATCCACATAAAATAAATATTTTCCTTATCATATAAATCAATAATTAATTATTCACAAATAATATTACGTAATCACAATCATCGTGAACCGGTAGTTCTCTAGGAAAGACGGGGCTTTCCAATAAGAATTTCTCCTTACTGGCGTGCAATTAGGTGATCAAACCTCTCCTTAGACAGAACTTTCTAGACATTGCCAATAATACTATCTAATAATATTATTAAAATAATATGAATTATTGATCTGATAATGAAAAATACTGTGTAGTGACAATTAATAAAACAACAATAATATAAAATATCAACACAGCAATTATTGAATCAATAAAATAAAATATTGAACAGTAATTACTGTAACAATTATTCAGTATTGTATTCTTACGTAAGAATCAATAATTAGTGCAATACCGTCTGTGGTCTTAATACTGAGCCAAAGAAAGAAAAGCGTAAGAATACAGAGATAGAGAGAATTGAGAGAGATTGAGAGAAAACATAAGAAATTCACAGCAACTTCAGTTGATTAGCAAGAGTTATCAAGCTTATTGAAGGTATTGTTCATATCTTAATATTATACATATATATGTGTGTGTGTGTGTGTGTGTGTATATATATATATAGCATAAAATTACAAGCTTTGTGAATTCTGTTTCTTTCAAAATGTAACAATACAACTGATTATGGTGATTATCTTTGTTAATGATGATTAGAGTTTATGTTTAAACAAGGAAATTGTATGCTAATTTCGTATAATAGTAGAAAAATAATGACAGTGTATGTTTTATGAATATTTTCTCATATGGCTTATGAAGTACCAATTATGATGGTCAATTAGTATGATACACTGTAAATTGTGGCTTGTTTATGCTAGTTCATTAAGAAACGAAGATAACGTAGTTTGAACGAAGTGATTTGGTGAAGAATTGAAATCAAATTGTTGATTTTTGAGAAGGATGTCAAAAAAATTGAGTTTTATATGAAAATGAGAAATTTGAGAAATTAAACTAGTATAATTGTTGTTAAATTATTCTATGTTGAGGAATATATTAGCAAACATGTTTATGATAGTTTTATATCAATTATTCGTGTTAATATTACTGTTTGGTGGGTGAAATTCGTGTTTGTTGGGCTAAAGTCACCATCGTTCATAGCCATTTCGCCTCTCGTCATGCACCAACAGAAGTATGCTGTCTTTGGTGCAAAAGCTAAAAAGCGTGCGATTCTTGTAAGCCAAGACAATGCTTTCGATCCCGTGACACATATATGGGCGCATCAAGTCCATACCGCCCCGAGACAAAGGAGTTCTATTGTTTCTGCAGACCTGGGATAACAACATAGCTTGGTCTAAGGTTGTGTTAAGGTGTCAAACATTTAACAAGGAGGTTAATTCAGTACTGTGTCATGTCATTGATAATTTCAACTTTGTAAAATGAATTATAAGTTATCAACGTGTTGTGTTAGAACTTAGTGAACACAATGAATGGTAAATAAGTATTGTGAAGTTAACACTTGGAGTTTTTGAAATGTAGTTTCTGAAATATATATGGTCAAGAAAGACTTGAACTAAAATAACAAATCTAACTAGAAAAGCATGTTATGTTGGAACGTGAATGTTAGTATATCTAATAGATTGTGGTTCTAAACCTATGCATAGGTGAACGTGAGTTTAATATTATAGCTTACGCTCGAGGCAAGTTTCTAAACTTATCTTTTTACGTTGAGCAAGCTCTTTAATTCTACTTTTACAATTGAGCAAATTTTCTAAATCTACACTTTCGTTGATCTAGTTCATTTATTACATTGTGCAAGTTTATTCTTACGATTGAACAAGTTCTTGTATTTAGTTTGTTTATGATTTCTAAATCTTATTCTGATAATGAACAAGTTATTCTTGTCTTTAACTTGTTAACTAGCATGGAAGTTTATATATTCTGATATACTAATGTTGAGCAAGTTTTATCATTTAAATTACTATTTGTTATGCATGCTAGTACTCAATTCTAATTAACATTGGCTTATTATTGTTCAAGAAAGGTACATTATGATTATTCGATGTTTATGCTATTAGTTTATTCCTAAATCATGATCTTAATTTACAATGTCAATTCAGATATGATTATTCCATAGCATGATGTTATCAATATTGTATTCAACTAATCCTTAGTTGATGACCGTTGAATTCTAAATTACCCTTGCAATGTTTCCAAACCAAACTTACTTTGGTGCGGACTTGTACTCTAAATACTGAGATGAACAACCCTATTATTAGGGGATAATTTACGCTTAGCGTTGAAATGTTTGTGCACAATACATTGTACAATGGGCTGATCCTCCTAAGTACGAGGAGTCCTTATAGTCTTATGACTGTTAAAGTTAAAGTTAAAAGATTACTTACAATTGTGGACATAGTTCGTGGTCTTATAACCCTCAGATATATAAATTCCATATTTTGATTCCAGTCTTTGGTTATCATTGATAGAGTACTATTCAGTTTTGATGAGCCTATTCATTGGCAGTTATTATTATCTTGTTGATTTATTGCTATATCTAGTGAGCATTTGTTTTGCTCACTCTTGCATAAATATAATCATTGCAGCTAAAGTTGAGAAGGTAGATGAACCTACAACTAGCAAAGGAAAGGGAAAAAATGTACAAGTGATGAAGACTTGTAATTTTATTTTATTGTTACAATGATAGACTTTTGTTTAATGATGTGATGTAATAATTTTAGTTCCACACTTGAATGATGTTTAAGGTTAGACAACTTGGGAAGATTTTTTATTTAATGATGTAATCCTATTTAAAAGGAGGATTTATGATTTATTTTTATCATATTTGGGTGGGTAGATTGATATGAATGAATGGAAAGTGAACACCAAATCTTGTGGGAATGAAGTACCTAGATTTGGGGGTGTCACAAGTTTGTATCAAAGCTTTAGGTTATGAACCTTAGGTGGGGAAAAGCCTTAGGAAGTAACCTTTGATAAGATAGTGGTGATAAACTCTTATCGAGTTTTAAGGAAGAAGTAATAAAACACTTATTTGCTTATGTGATTATAACTTATGTGCTCGTGAGTGTCGAGTAGTAATGATTAGTAATTAAAACTTAAAATTTGATTGACATGATGGCTAATGTAGGAGAATCCAGTCAGGCTAGGGAGGAAGGATCCCAGATGCCTAGAGAGGAGCCTCGAGATATTCAGGTGGTTTTGGAACAATTACTGCCATGGGAAACAACTCTGTTGGTCACAGTAGTTGAGCAGGAGAGAATACCTGATGAGGACGATGAGATAAAGACGGAGGAGGAGGACCCCGTTGAGCTGCCACAGTCAGATGAGGAGGATGAGGAGGAAGAGATTCCACTTAACTCGATAGTTGCCTGTATGTACGACGAAGTATACGATCGCAACATAGAACTTCAGGATATTGTCGAGGAGCTGCAAGAGATAGTAGCTGAACAATAGACCTCGATGGCACAGAAGGATGACGAGGTCCAGGATCGAGAAGAATGTCTGAACAATGTTGAAGAGAAGCTGGTTCACACTGAAGGAGAGAACAAGCGAATGATAGCAGAGATTGAAGAGCTGAAGAACAAGTTGGAAGAGGAATCTACTAAGAGGGCAAGTGCCGAAGACGCGTACGAGGAAGCTTATCAACGAGCCGGAATAGCAGAGAGAGATGCACAAGCAAAGAGGATGAAGATGGAAGAGATGAATAACGTATTCAATACCGTGATCAATCGAGCTCAAGATCGGGTCATGTGTTATCCTATTCAGTTCGAGACGCTGCCATCATACATTTTAGATCGCCGAACAATGACTCGAATTATGGAGGAAGAGCGTCGTAAGGCTACACAGTATCTTAGTAGGACATTGTAGGGAATGTACATGATATGCGATTAATGATATGATAAATAAAATGTAAATCCTGGGTATTATATAACCAATTGGATAGATGATGATGATGTTGTCCTGAAACTATTATAGTTCAGGAAAGTAATGTAAATAGTAGTGATGCTATTGTTTTGATGTTTTTAAAAGATTATGAATGAATAAAAGTTATTGTTTCATTCATAAGTGTTACGTGTTACGTGACAATCTTTTATAATCTGCAAGATTGATTATATAATACTTAAAAGGGGTTGAATAGAATCGAATGGGTGTATTTTAACAAAAAATGCCTCCAAGATGTCAACCACGACAGAGGACTCTTGAGAATAACAACAATGCTGAGGTTAATCCAGTTCAGCAATTCGTAATGCTACTGACCGGAGCATTACAGAATCAGCCACAGAATCAAGCTGCGACTTTTAAGGATTTCAAGGCGGTTAGACCAACAGAATTCCATGGGTCCATGAATCTGGTGGAGGCACGGACCTGGATCATGGAGATAGAGAAAGTGTTCGATGTTGCTAAGGTAGGGGAAAACCAGAAGACTGCTTTTGTAACATTCATGTTGAAAGCAGAGGCGAGTTATTGGTGGCAAGCCAATAAAACCCGAGGTGGTCAAGGGGTAATGTCTTGGGAAAGGTTCAAGGAAATATTCTTTGAGACCTATTTACTAAAAAGCTCAAAGAATCAGATGGAAGTGCAGTTTCTAGAGCTGAAACACGGCACAATGACTGTGTCGGAGTATGTAACAAGATTCAACGAGTTAGCGAGGTTTGCGCCATATCAGGAGAATACTGATGAGCGCAAGGCAATGAGATTTGAGCAGGGACTGAAGCCATGGTTGTAAAGCAGAGTTTCACTGTTCCAATTGAAGACCTTTGCGACGGTGCTTGAGAAAGCAATTCTCGCTAAGAGTGGAGGCGAGGTTGTAACAAAACACAATCAAGAGCAGAGAAAGAAGAAGAATGAAGGTGAAGCTAAGAATGGTGGTGGTGGTAACGGTGGAAATGGCAACAACAATTTGAAGAGGAAGTGGAATGCGAGTGTGGGAGCTAGAAATCAGCAAGGTAACCAGCAGAGGAAGAAGATTGACATATGTGCTACATGCGAAAAGTTTCACACGGGTATGTGCTTAAGGGGGAAGCGGGCATGCTTTAATTATGGCCAGGAGAGTCACATTGCCCCAAATTGCACTCAACCCAAGAAGAATGCTTGCTACACCTGCCGGTCGAAGGATCATTTTGCTCGCGGGTGTCCAAAGAAGAAATCTGGTGAGGCAAATGGAATCAAGGGAAATGCTAGTGGAGGTACACTGACTATTGTTGGACCAACATCAACAAATAAGCCCATAGCCAGAACCTTCAATATGACGGTGCAGGATGCGGTGCAATCAAAAGATGTCATGTCAGGTATTATCCAAATCAATGATATAAATGCATATGTATTATTTGATTCGGGTGCTACTTGCTCGTTTATATCTGATGAATTTGCTAAGAGGTTAGAAATACCTAGTGAAGAGTTGAATTTCCCTTTAAACATAAAAATTATGAATATAGAGGTAATTCCTGTTAGATTCGTATACAAGAACTGTAGGGTGAACATTAAGGGGAATGACATGAAAGTAGATTTAATCCAGATAAAACTTGGAGAGTTTGATGTGATATTGGGAATGGATTGGCTATTCAATTATGGAGCGATAATTGATTGCCAGAAGAAGTGTGTAAACCTTATGACTCCGTCAATTGAACTACGATAATGGAGCGATAATTGATCGTCAACATTGAACCTCTTACACCATGTTTGAACTACGCAGACTTGATCTCCTCTTCAATAGGAATACGTAGGCAGCCATTTATGGTTCAGTCTAACCCCTACCAGAACAAAAATACTTGTCACACGGTACTGGGATCAAACATCAATCCACCATATTTCATCGGCTCCAGACCAAAGAGATGGAATTACCCAATCTCTTCTCACCAATAGGAGATTCGGTGACCATCTAAGTTGTGGTTGTGCCTCAAAGAGCAACACCAATCCATAAGAGATGGAATTACCTAGGCTTCTCACAAATAGAAGTACTGGCAACCATCTGTGGTGCGGTCAATCTCAAAGAGGAAAAGCCACACTCCTCTCCACATTTCCATACAAAAACCAGTCCCAAGACACCAAAGATGGTAGGGATACATACAAATAAATGATCCGTTCTAAGAGATCCTGCGATGGCTCAATGTCCACATATCAAGGATAAGTTTAGAATGCATCAAGATCACAAGTCCTGAAGAAACAGGCAAATATTAAGCAAGTATCAAGGCATAACTAAAAGGGAAGTCAATCAAAATATATTTCTCTACCATATATAATACTGTTTGATATATACATCTGTGTTGTACATGACAAAATGGCTAAGCTAGTCTGTATTGGAAAATACAAAGCTATCTACAGATCTGTGTGTATGTGGACTATCAGATCTAACATAGCATCCCTCTCCGAAGAAGGAGGTGACACTACAAGCTCCTGTCCAATGGTATCTACACGAGCTAGCAGATCTGAGGCTAACTGCATGGTGACATAATGCTCATCAATATATGCACTCATATCGGCAAGGATGTCAGTCGTGTGGGATCTCACTGAAATACTATCTGCAATGGCCACATCCCTGGAAGATAGGGCAGCATCCCGCTCCATAATCAATGCATCTCTAGCTGATCTAGCCTCATCCCTCTCTAATAAAGCGGCGTCTCTCCCATCAAGAGCTGTCAACATCGAGGCCCTAGCCTGATCTCTCTCACAGGTCATCAGATGTAGGCTCTGCTCCAAATATTATGCTGAATGTTGAATGACAGTGGCACTCGGGGTGGGAGAATCCATCATATATGCTGGCAGCCCAGCAGTCAAGTCCTCATTGATGGGAATGTTAGCCTCCTCTATAGGCTCATCATCATCGGAATCAATCTCATGCACTGTTGATACTACTATAGTCGATGCAGTCTCTGTCTCCATCCATGCTGAATATTCTGTAGAATAACCCGGATAACTGACAGAAAACTCAACTAGCTCTCGCTGATCCTAACAGGCATACAACCTGGATCTGTCCTCTGCTGATAAATGGCGTGAAGCGAAGCACTGACTCACTGCCCCCTCAAATGGATGGAAATCCTAAAACTGGTCAAATTGACATATCATGGCCAGTGGGTGGTAGGTTATCATCCCTCTCGAACCAGCTAGAGGAAGATAATCCATGCCCGGAGCATGAGTAATGAAATTGTAGGGTGAGCTAATCCCTGTACACGATAATATAGCGAATAGATCTCCAAACCCTGCTAGGAAAGCTGACCAAAATGCAGCATCTGTACACTCTACAGGCTGAAAGGAGTATGACATGGCTATATCATGGGTGAAACAATACCCATGCCGTCAGAAAGTACCAATCGGTCTCAAGTGTGACATAAACCACACATATAGCATGACCGAGCTGCCTATGAACACTCCTTCCGGATAAGTGCAGCAGTATGTAGCTGACCTCAGAGTCTATGTGATAATCATCGGTATGATGGTGTGACCCTCCCTGAGAGCTGTCACTGCCATAATGACCCCAATGTCCAACTCATCCATGTATCGTGGCATGTAGACGTGTGACAGTATTCATAACAACAGTACATCCATTCTGGCCAAACGCCAATGATCCTCTGGCGTGGTAAAATCCCCGGAATGCCGTGCATAACTATCGTCAGAGCCAAATCTGTCAAACAAAAACGCTGGGATATCACGTGGCCAGATGTGATCTCATGTTGTACCACTCTACGCCTCGAGTCGGTGATGGTCATGAACTGCCTACTCATGTCCCTGGTCATCATGTGCACGCAAGGTCTGTCCAATGGAAGCATTGTTAACCGTGCATACTCCTCCAGAGTAGGAGTTAACTCCTGGACCCCGAATCAAAAAACCTGCCTCTCCGGTACCCAATGCTCTTGCATACCCTCTATGAATCCTGTAGGAACTCAAACATCAATGTATTAAGTAGTATGCTACTGACAAATGATCTCTGATCACACCCTGCCTAGTGGTAACATGCTATCATACCACGAGCTCATACCAGATGCCACCAAAAATGGTGGGGTATGATCAATACGGCTAACTGTCGAAGAAGACATCTGTACGGGCCATGTCATAAGACCATCTAGGGGTCAATGCTTAATATCTCTAGACATACATACATATGCATAACATAATAACATGCATGATACAATAGATGGTAATATGATATAGGGAATGGAAAAACTATACATACATTCCTAAGTATATCATCATCTAATACATCTCTGTACAGCTAAAATATAGGGAAATGGGGCGAAGCTACCCAACATCTAACAGAGGCCTATCAAAAGATATAGCGAGAATGGGGCAAAGTTACCCAGCATCTAACAGAGGCCTATCAAAAGAGATAATGAGAATATACATCATAAGAAGTCAATGGTATCGATGTCTACATCATCAATCCTGTCCACCTGATGTAACTCCTCCTGAGTCTTTGGATCTCTATCTACAAGAATGTCAGACCTATACAAGGGAGGATCTGCACCGACAAAGCCATATGGGTCACCTGAGGGGCCAGCGCCAGAGCTGGAAGGATTAAAAGTATCTGCCTTTGAAGGATCTCTACCCAAGTGTCGGATAAAGAAATGTGCCCGGTCCAACTGTCAGGTCAAACTATCAATCTGTGTCACATGAGTCGGATCTCTGACACAGTCTAGCCAATCTGTCATCATCACAGATCCTGGAACCATATCCCCTATAAAATGTGTGGCGCGAGTCTGAGCTCCAATGGTACAAGGGAACCACCAATGCTGGAACATCTCTTGAGTACAGGAACCCTCTGACAGTGTGAAATCGTCAACCCTCAACAATGGGATATCAATGACGCGTGAATGTGAAACAAGCTAATAACGTCTGGAAGGAGGCAAGATCGACATACGAATCTCTTTGTAGTGCTCCAGATAGCACGCTCTCCTAAATAGAGCTCCCATCCTCCATATGTGAAGAGAGGAATCCTACGGGTGGAAATAACGTACTCGACCCCAGTCGGGTATCCATCCTCAAATCCAACACTCAAGTGTTCCCCGGAGTAGGGAACTCGTGTGATGACATCCGCTGTCAACAACTCCACCTGTAGGCGGCAATGAGTGAAACCCTCAGCAATAGGGACCTCCGCCAGTATGGAATGATGCCATCTCCTTCCTCGTGGATAGGTGTCTAAACCTAGCACGCTCACAGGACAAAAACATGGAAGCCTCTCATAGGCCCAAAACTGCCAACACAAAGGCAATCATCTGATGTCAGTTAACGCTCTTAACCTGTGCATGGGAGAAGATAAGAGAAATACTCACCAGCAAAAATGGGTAGAATCCTAACTAAGCCTCAGTCAAACCATGCGATCGCATGCGCATTCCCCTGAGGAAGTAGGCAAAGGTATAGGAACCCCAATCATAATCTCCTATATGGTCCACGTGTCGTGTGGTGCTGATCAAAGTGAAAGACACCGTAGAAGAGTTATCTGCTATGAAGCAGCCCCTAATGATCATCAGGAACAATCGCCGAAGAATGCGATCCCTAACTCTCACATCATCGGGTATAGGCTCACTCAATAGCCCACTCATAGCATCTACGTTCAAAGGACATGTACGTACAGTCCTACCCTTAAACGCCTCTTGTTAGGTTTGTAATATTCATGAACGCAATCAAATTGCACAAAATAAGCGGAAACATGTAAAAATCAGAGTTTAAAATTTTACAAACCATATACCCAGATCATCCTTTATGCACAATTATTAATTAAATGAAAAGATATAAAGAACAAGAATCATACCCTTGAAGATTCAAGCTTCCTTAAGTACAAGTTCACCTCCAATCCTTTTCGCGTTCAACTTGAATCCACCAGGTTTGGTTCCTTCCTTTGATCAACGTTAGCCACCCAAGTGTTTGGCCTCTAGAGGTGATCCACCAAGAAAAAATAAAGATTCAACAAGATGGGTGTTGGCAAAATCCTAGTTTTTTTATCTCTCATAGAAAAAGAGCGTACTCTCCAACAATTGGAATTATGTCTGTTGTGAAAAAGTCAACAACAACTCTACACCCATAATAAGATTCCTCTTATTTATAGATGAGGACAACTCTCCTTAACAATTAAGGAATTGAGTTTTATTTTAATTAATTAAATTCTTTTAATTAATTATGCTCCCAATCTCATTAGGAATAATTAATTAAAATCTTTTAATTAATTTCCTCCTAATCTTATTAGGAATAAATGAGAGTACTTTTTATTAATTAATTCCTAAACTCCTTTAGAATTAAATAATAATAATAGTAATAATAATAATAAGACTCCTCTTATTAATTTATATTTAATAATTCTAAAATATTAAATAATAAATATTAAGTTATTTAATTAATTCTATCACCATAGATTAAATTAAATATACTTAACTTATTATTACGATTATGCTATTAACTTCTTAAATAATTATTCTTCCTTTTATGGTGTGACCCTTTAGGTTCTCCATATTAAATCGATTGTGAATAAATCAATTAGAATAATTCTAATCTTATTTAAATAAATAAATTAAACTATTAATTTATTTAAATAAATAATATTTATTCTACAATAGGGATAAGCCTCCTAGCGATCAACGACTTTCCGATAATATAGATTTTAACATTAATCATAAAAGAACCTTTCAAAGAAATAGTTACTGTCATAATTCAATCCTTCCACCATACAATGTCCCAATTAAATATAAGACATGGAATTACTATCAAGTATTATTTTATTTAATTATATGTATTTCGATCCTTAAATGCACAACTCCAAATAATGCAAATTAGAAACTCCTTTCTAATTTCATTACGCCTTAACCCGAGGACTCATCGGGTTGTCATTTATCGAATTACATAGGACATTTCTCTTCTTTTACTAGAAGTGGTAGATTCTTTATTGATCATACATTATCTCCATGTACAACTTATTATACCCAAGCATACCCTTTGATATACCCTAAGGGTCTTAAGGAATAAGTCAAAGTATAACTCATCATACACAAGATACTATGATAATCTCAAGTCCATGGATCACTTGTGCTACTATCACTACAGGAATTCCTATTGACAGGCTAGTAAAACTCCATTAGTTATTCCTTAGCGAGCCACGTTCAGTGAACTTATTCTCTAATAAGCACCTACATACTTGCTTTAGTGTCTCCACACAAATGATTATAAGATCAATCATCCTCATCCAATGAGCAAGCAACGTATGTACCAATCTATTCGGATTCACTAATCCCCAATTTAGTAATCCAACGATTGGGAACTATTTTAGTTTTAAGCTTTCTAAGAATTTAGATCTCATTAGAATGATCATCATCATTACTCTAAAAGCATTGCTTAAAACTATGGGTTTATCACATATTATAAAGCAACATCATGTAGATAATTAAAAGCCTTTAATAAATTAATATTTTTTATTAATAAATGAATAAGATTGTTACAAAGTATATGCTTTATCATCAAACATGATTGGCTTGTGTGCATACTACTTTCACCTCTGTCGTAACTCCTAACAAGGATCTGACTGTAGTAGGGGTAATAACCGTCGTGCAAGGCACTGGATCCCCTTCAAACTTCATACCTGTGATAAACCGTCAATCCATCGGCGTCAACATCACCTCACAGTCCAGCAAATGGAATGACTAAGTTTGGTGAAACCACCGCTCAAATAATGCCCTGAGGTAACCCCAGGGACATCGACGGGGAAGAATGGAAAAGAACGTCCCGAATCCCCAGCCATATAAAATCGCTTTATAATCATCATGCAAAGCCTGATACTTAGAGTGGATGCTGAACCAGTTCCCTCGAGGCTGTGTAAAGCCGGGAACCTGCATCAAATACGGATCAACATCAGAACCCTTTGCTCCTCATCAATAGGAAATAAGGAAGATTAAGATCTAACTTCATACCTCGTTTGTGTGCAGGTAGACTGAAAGATGCCGACTCAAGTCACCCAGAAGATCTGGGTTCTCCACTTGAATACCTGGCAAATCCCTATGGGAAACACGTATAGCAGGAGCAGGAACCTCAACCGGTACATCCTCCTCCTCGTCCTCTACGTCCGACACCTACATACTTGCTTTAGTGTCACCACACAAATGATCATGAGATCAATCATCCTCATCCAATGAGCAAGCAACGTATGTACCAATCTATCTGGATTCACTAATCCCCAATTTAGTAATCAAACGATTGGGAACTATTTTAGTTTTAAGCTTTCTAAGAATTTAGATCTCATTAGAATGATCATCATCATTATTCTAAAAGCATTGCTTAAAACTATGGGTTTATCACATATTATAAAGCAGCATCATGTAGATAATTAAAAGCCTTTCATAAATTAATACTTTTTATTAATAAATGAATAAGATTGTTACAAAGTATATGCTTTATCATCAAACATGATTGGTTTGTGTGCATACTACTTTCAATCTCCCACTTGCACTAAAGCCAATCGCCATGGTATCTCATACCCTTCTTCTCTAAGTGACGATTATCCTGCTGTTAGATAAGCTTTAGTTAATGGATATGTAATGTTGTTCTTGAGAGTTCACTATCTCTATAGTGATTTCCCATCTTTAAATGATTCCTATAATCAAATGAAAGTGCCACAACACATGTTTAGATCTAAGATGAGACTTAAGGACTATTCCTAGTTCTGTAATGAACTTTTGAATCCAAACAATTAGCTTGCAGCTTCATTTATAGCTATATACTTTGTCTTTATCACTAAACCAGCAACTCTTTGCTGTTTGGAACCTTTCCAATTCACTGCACCATCGTTCAAGGTAACACATTACCTTAAAGTGGATTTTCTGTCGTCTTGGTCTGTTTGAAAAAACTTGAGTCTGTTAAGTCCTTTAGTTTTAATTAAGACCCACCATAAATCTGATCACATCCTTAGTTCCGGTAAAGTACTTTAAGATTTTTTTCACTGTCTTACAATGATCTTCTCCAAAATATGATTGATCATCATCAGGTCTCGTATATTTCATTGCATACATGATTGTCACTTATGCAATCTCTTTTTTCAGGAGTCTATGGGGACTATTAACAGAGATACACTCCATGGCTCATCAACATGACACATCGCTTGGAGTTCGCCATGCTAAACGACTTTAGCATCAAATGAATATACGTTCCTTGGGTTAAGTCGAGCATCCTCTTAAATCTATCTATATAGATTTGTATCCCCAATTAAAATGATCTTCCCAAATCATTCATGGATGAATGTTTAGACAACTTTATCTTTACTGATTGTAGCATTAGTATGTCATTCCTTATCCGTAGTATATCAACATATAATATTAAGAATGTCACGGCGCTCCCACTGGCCCTTTTGTACACACTAGGTTCATTCTTATTTGTGATAAAATCAAACTCTTTTGATTTATTTCATCAAAACGAATGTTCCATTTTTGAGAGGCTTATTTCAATCCATTTCTCTGAGTGTCTACAACTCTTACCTCATCGTATGTAACTGGATCATCATCTTCTATGATGTGTACCTCATCATCATCATCTATGATGAATCCATACCTCCTAGGTATCTTCGGTACTATTCCAAATTTACGATTCGGTTGTGGTACAATAGGTCTATCTACAGGTTCCTCTTATTTCACTTATAGTGATTTATAGTTCTTGAACTTTTCAAGAGCTATTATCCTCCCACTAGCCCCTTTAATGATAAACACATCTTAGAAGGTAGTGTGTTTTGCAACAAATACCTTTTGCTAAGTAGAATTATAGAACATATACCCTTAACTTACTTTAGGATGTCCCACAAATCTGTACTTGTTAAATCTTGTCCCAAGCTTATCCTTTGAAACCTTTTCACATACGTTAGACAACCCCTTATCTTAACATACTTAAGATTAGGAATCCTCCCTGTCCATAACTTTTATGGAGTCTTGCGGCCGAATTTTGAGGTTACCTTTTCGTAGATATGCAACCATTTCTAGGACATGACCCTAGAAGGATACTGGAATGTCGATAAAATCATTATGGACCGTACCATGTAGAACAAGGTACGATTTTTTCCTTTCAGATACATCAATTAATTATTGTGTGTCAAGAGGCTTCCATTATGAGAAAACCATTTGAGATGATCTAGAAACTTATTACACAAGTATTTATTCCTTGATCTAATCAAAGAATCTTATTACTTTGCCAATTTATTTCACTTCTGAATTCTTTGAACCATTCAAATAATTCATACTTGTATTTCAGCAAATACACACATTCAACTCTTTAAATGATCATCTCATTTTCTTATACTAGTTTGTTCAATTTATAAAATATATATTTTTACATAAGTCAAGTACACCAAAATCCATTAAGTAATATTTCAGTTCTATACAAAACATTATTATTATAAATAGAACAACAATTGTTCTTAATTATAATACCAAAGATTTCATTGTCCAACAATAAAATGGAAATAATGTTTCCAATGAGAACTGGAATACAATAACTACTTATTGACTTAATAGACTTGCTTGTAGGCAATATTAAACAATAAGTTCCTATGGCTAATGCAGCAACTTTTGTTTCATTTCCCACACATATAATTACTTATCTTTGTTTAGCTTTCTACTTCTGCTTGGTCCCTTCATAAATCTATATTTATGATAACCAAAGTCGGTATCCAATACCCAAGTAGAACCTTGACTTAAAAAAAAAAAATTAAATCATGAACAAAATTATATTTGTAACCGAAACTTTACTAAGCTTCTTCTGGTTAACCTCTGCAAAATGCTTCTTGCAGTTTCTTTCTAGTGTCCAGGCTTATTGCAGTGGAAGCAAACTCCTTTGCTATTCATATTGGTTTTGTTCTTATTATCCTTTATTTTTGCCTTTCTGTTTACCTTCTTTGAATCGTTCTTCTTTTTAGAAGATCCTTTGGCCCCTACTAGTATGACTTGGTCTTTCTTGGTGGAAAGTGACTCAGCATTTTCAATATGTCAAGCAAATCAGCGAGGCTGATATCTAACTTGTTCATATAAAAAATTCACAACAATTATGAAAGGAGTCCGGGAGTGAGTGCAAGATCAAATCTTGGCTCAACTATCTATCCATGACAAAACCCGTTGTCCTAATTGATCAATCAAATATATTAAGTTAAGGACTTTTATCTGTACTGTAGTGTCATCGGTCATTCTAGATCGGAAGAGCTCCTTAGATATATGATATCTATTAGTCCTACTTTCCTCAACGTCAACTACTTGATGTGAAGGAATATAGTAAGAGAATCCATAGTTTCATGCTGACATTGAAGCTCGTTACTCATGGATGCGAGCATGATGCATTGAGCCAATTGTGCATCATCTTGCCACTTTCTAAAAGTAGCAATCTCTTCCTCAGAGGCATTGTCTGCAACCATTGCAGGGATAGGCGTATTAAGGACATAAGATAGCTTTTCAGCTGTAAGAACTTTTCTCAATTTCCTTAACCAATCCGTTTAATTCAGTCTGATTAATTTAGCATCTAATATGTTACGCATTGATAGTAATTTTAGACATTGTAAAATTCTGTAAATAGATTTGTAATTAACAATATTTTAGCATATATTCTTTTATTAATTACCAAAATAATTTAGGTCTTGTTTTAAATTGGTATCTCCCACTATTTTCTTCAAACTATATTACCCTCAATATATATAGTTCGGCAATATCTAATTAAAGATATGCTAGTGAGAATAAGGATCTCATTTCAAATGTATATAGCCTTGTGTGTGCACAACAAACTATATATAAATAAATAGGTAGACAACTCTTGTCAGTTACATCAACTATGTAACTCCTTGTATTTTACCTCTTAGATCATAATGGTCAAGTGTGTGCACATCCGAACTAAAATGATCTAAGTTAAGTCATACCTAGCACTTCCATATATTCGAAAGAAAAACACTGTCCTTGTGTGTGCACAACAAAACAGCATTGTTCAGTCTATTTATAAGCATTAAATGTGATAAAACAACATCTCAAATATTTAATACTTGCCTTGTGTGTGCAGAACAAACTCATATTAAATATTTAATACTCTATTGTTTTACCATGCTAGAAGGCGATGTTCGATATTCCAAATATCTTTGAACGTTACATCTTAATATAAAATATTTGAGGGATTTGTTATTAATTTGTCTCATCTTGTTTAGCACGCATGCACATATATATATAAAATACGCGTCATATTAATTAACATGCGAAGCATGTTTGTATAATATATAATATGTATAGTATAAGCATGCACATATAGAATACTATATTCTACCTGGATTGATTATGGACTTTTATTCTAGTTTGGTTCACTAGAGCCACCAAGTGAACCAAAAGGTCAAATCCTAGGGGTGCAAGAATTAATATTTAAATATAACTATTACATTTAAACCCGGGCTCTATTACAAACGGGTCTTCAAGCGCTCCTTGTTCCTTGATCTCCAATTCTTCAAAATTAATTCTAACTATTCCTATTACAAAACTATTTTAAAATAAATAGAAATCTTGATTAGCAGTGAAGGGGAAGTACATAGGAGGGAGTTAGAATTTACATTAAGAAAAAATTAGAGAAGACGAGGTACGCAGACCCCATTTAATAAAACCCATACATTCATGCATCCAACTAAAATAAAATCCAATCACATTGGTCAATAGTCCATAATCAATCCAATTTATTATCATACACATCACCATATGCATCGATAAATAACATTCACCTCATGAATAATAAATATTCAATATATATTGATATCATTTAATGGGCAAATTTAGTTTGTATAAAATCTAATTTTGAATCAAAATAAACTCCTTTATTTTAATCCAAATTTAAATCAAAATAAACTATTTTATTTTAATCAAAATAAACTCATTTATTTTAATTAATTATTGAATCCAATTCCAAATAAAAAAACTTTTATTAAAGGAAACACGAATTCTCTTTTCTATTCACAAATAAACTCTTTTATTTTGAATAATATGAAATTTTATTTCATATCTAAATAAACTCCTTTATTTAAAGAAACATGAAATCCAATTTTAACTCCAATTAGTTAGCATGAAATTCAATTTTAAAATTAAAACAAACCTTTTATTTTAAGATTAAAATAAACTTTTATTTTAATAATAAAATAATTAAGAATATATATATATATTAACTGTTAGGTTTTTGTGAAAATCAAAGTAGCAATCAAATTGCAAAACGTAGCGGAGCGAGATAAAATCGATTTTAAAATTTTTCACAAACCAATTACGGATCATCCTTTATGCATATTATTAATTAAAACGAAGAATAAGAAATTATGAAATCATACCCTTGTAGAAACGAGCTTCCTCAGTGCGAGTTCACCTCCTACTTCTCGCGATCTCCTTGAATCTCCCAGGTTGATTCCTTCCTTTGATTAATGTAAGCCACCCAAGTGTATGGCCTCTATAGGTGATCCACCAAGGAAGAGAAATTTTTCAAGAAGAAGGGATATTGGCTCAAACCCTAGTTTTTCCTATCCTGAATAAGAAAAGGGTGTACTCTCTCCAAAATCTTGGAATTATGTATATTTGATATCTAATATAAGACTCCTCTTATAAAGATATTATATAACCCTATTTTAATTAAAATAAGGTATTATTTATTTAATTAAACTCTTTTAATTAAATGGGCTCCTAATCCTATTAGGGATAATTAATTAAACTCCTTTAACTAATTTTCTTTCCTAATCCAATTAGGAATAAATGAGAGTACTAATATTAAATTAATTCCTAAACCTTTTAGAAATTAAAATAATAATAATTATAATAATACTAATAAGACTCCTCTTATTAATTTATATTTAATATTTCTAAAATATTAAATAATAAATATTAAGCTATTTAATTTATTCTATCTCCATAGATTAAATTAAATATACTCAACATATTATTACAATTATGCCATTAACTTCTTAAATAATTATTCTTCCTTTTATGGTGTGACCCTTTAAGTTCTCCATATTAAAAACCTAGGTTGTGAATAAATCAATTAGAACAATTCTAATCTCATTTAAATAAATAAATTAAACAAATAATTTATTTAAATAAATAATATTTATTCTACAATAGGGATAAGCCTCCCTAGCGATCAACGACTTTCCGGATAATATAGATTTCAACATTAATCATAAAAGAACCTTTGAGTAAATAGTTACTGCTCAATTCAATCCTTCCACCATACTATGTCCCAATTAAATATAAGACATGGAATTCTTTATCAAGTCTTATTTTATTTAATTATATGTATTTCGATTCCTAAATGAACAACTCCCAATGAATGCAAATTAGAAACTACTTTCTAATTTCATTCCACCTTAACCAAGGATTCTGGGTTGTCATTTATCGAATCACATAGGACATCTCTCCTTTTACTAGAAGTGGTAGATTCTTTATTGATCATTCATTATCTTCATATATAACTTATTACACCCAAGCATACCCTTTGATATACTCTAAGAGTCTTAAGGAATAAGTCAAAGTGTAATTCATTATATATAAGATACTATGATGATCTCAAGTCTAAGGATCATTTGTACTACTATCACTACTGAATTCCTATTGACGGTAAGTAAAAAACTCCATTAGGTATTCCTTAGCGAGTCACGTTCAGTGAACTTATTCTCTAATAAGCACCTACATACTTGCTTTAGTGTCTCCACACAAATGATCATGAGACCAATCATCCTCATCCAATGAGCAAGCAACGTATGTACCAATCTATCCGGATTCACTAATCCCCATTTAGTAATCCAATGATTGGGAACTATTTTAGTTTTAAGCTTTCTAAGAATTTAGATCTCATTAGAATGATCATCATCATTATTCTAAAAGCGTTGCTTAAAACTATGGGTTTATCACATATTATTAAAAACAACACCATGTAGATAATAAATGCCTTTAATAAATAATTCTTTTATTAATAAATAAATAAGATTGATTACACAAGATATGCTTTATCATCATACATGATTGGCTTGTATGCATAATACTTTCAATCTCCCATTTGCACTAAAAGCCAATCGCCGTGTATATCTCATACCCATCTTCTCTAAGTGACGATCAAACTATTTGTTGTGTTAACGCTTTAGTAAATGGATCTGCAATATTGTCTTGAGAGTCCACACGCTCGGGGTGGCGTCTCCTCTTTCAATGATCTCTCTAATCAAATGAAATCGCCGCATGACACGTGTTTTGATTTACGATGAGACTGGGTTCCTTAGCTTGCATAATGACTCCAGTGTTGTCACGAATAAAAGGCTTTGGTCCTTTAATGCTAGGAACCACACCAAGTTCGGTAATGAACTTCTTCATCCAAACGACTTCCTTTACGACTTCACTTGCGACTATGTACTCTCTGCTCACATCAATGAATCAAGAATGTTTGTTTGCTTGGAACTTTTCCAACTCAACTGCGCCCACCGCTTTAAGGTAAACACATACCTCAAACGCAGTTCTTGTCATCTTGGTCATTTGAAAACTTGAGTCATGAAGCCCTCTAGTTTTAATTCGGACCCACCGTAGAACAAGAAATACATCCTTAGTTCTTCTTAAGTACTTTAGGATATTTTTCACTTTGCCTTCCAATGTTCTTCTCTCGGATTCGACCGATATCTCGCTTGTTACACTAAGTGCATGGCGACATCTGGTCTAGTACATATCATCTGGTACATGATAGATCCTATTCTTTGAAGCATAAGGAATCTTACTCATACGGTTTCTCTCCTCGAGTTGCTTTGGGGCTTGTTTCTTGGAGATGTATTCCATGGCTCATCTCATCATGAGACCTCTTTTGGAATCTTCCATGCTAAACCTTTTTAGCATCATGTCAATGTACGTTCCTTGGGATAAGCCAAGCATCCTATTGAAAGTAGTATGCATACAAGCCAATCATGTTTGATGATAAAGCATATACTTTGTAAACAATCTTATTCATTTATTAATAAAAATTATTAATTTATTAAAGGCTTTTAATTATCTACATGATGCTGCTTTACAATATGTGATAAACCCATAGTTTTAAGCAATGCTTTTAGAATAATGATGATGATCATTCTAATGAGATCTAAATTCTTAGAAAGCTTAAAACTAAAATAGTTCCCAATCATTGGATTACTAAATTGGGGATTAGTGAATCCGGATAGATTGGTACATACGTTGCTTGCTCATTGGATGAGGATGATTGATCTCATGATCATTTGTGTGGAGACACTAAAGCAAGTATGTAGGTGCTTATTAGAGAATAAGTTCAACTTTGAGCGTGGCTCGCTAAGGAATACCTAATGGAGTTTTATTTGCCTGTCGATAGGAATTCCTGTAGTGATAGTAGTACAAGTGATCCTTGGACTTGAGATCATCATAGTATCTTGTGTATGATGAGTTATACTTTGACTTATTCCTTAAGACCCTTAGGGTATATCAAAGGGTATGCTTGGGTATAATAAGTTGTACATGGAGATAATGTATGATCAATAAAGAATCTACCACTTCTAATAAAAGAAGAGAATGTCCTATGTGATTCGATAAATGACAACCCAGTGAGTCCTTGGCAAGGCGGAAATGAAATTAGAAAGGAGTTTCTAATTTGCATTATTTGAGTAATGCATTTAAGAGTCGAAATACATATAATTAAATAAAATAAGACTTGTGATAATTCCATGTCTTATATTTAATTGGGACATTGTATGGTGGAAGGATTGAATTGTCACGGTAACTATTTACTCAAAGGTTCTTTTATGATTAATGTTGAAATCTATATTATCTGGAAAGTCGTTGATCGCTAGGAGGCTTATCCCTATTGTAGAATAAATATTATTTATTTAAATAAATTAATTGTTTAATTTATTTATTTAAATAAGATTAGAATTATTCTAATTGATTTATTCACAACCTGGTTTAATATGGAGAACCTAAAGGGTCACACCATAAAAGGAAGAATAATTATTTAAGAAGTTAATGGCATAATCGTAATAATATATTATATGTATATTTAATTTAATCTATGGTGATAGAATAAATTAAATAGCTTAATATTTATTATTTAATATTTTAGAAATATTAAATATAAATTAATAAGAGGAGTCTTATTAATATTATTACAATTATTATTATTTTAATTTCTAAAAGAGTTTAGGAATTAATTTAATATAAGTACTCTCATTTATTCCTAATTGGATTAGGAAGGAAAATTAGTTAAAGGAGTTTAATTAATTATCCCTAATAAGATTAGGGAGCTTAATTAATTAAAAGAATTAATTAATTAAATAAAACCAATTCCTTAATTGTTAAGGTGGGTTGCCCACATCTATAAATAAGAGGAGTCTTATTATGGGTGGTATGGGTTGTTGACTTTTTTCAACATCGTAATAATTCCAATTGTTGGGAGAGTACACCTTTTCTATAGAGATAGAAAAACTAGGGTTTAGCCATAACACCCATCTTCTTGAATTTTATTCTTCCTTGGTGGATCACCTCTGAGAGGCCAAATATTTGGGTGGCTAACGTTGATCGAAAGGAAGAAACCAAACCCGTGGATTCAAGATTGAGCGCGAAAGGATTTGGAGGTGAACTTGTACACGAGGAAGCTCGATCTTCAAGGGTATGATTTATTCTTTATCTTTTTTCGTTTAATTAATAATTGTGCATAAAGGATGATCCGGGTATATGGTTTGTAAATTTTTAAACTCGATTTTACACGCTTAGCACTTTTTTGCAATTTGATTGCGTTATGAATATTACAAACCTAACGATGGTATCAAAGCCAAACCTTTATGCGAATTATTAATTGTTTTAATTTGTATATATGATGATATGTGTTTAGAACAATTTATTTGGGCATAATTTTATTGTATAAAATTTAAAAAAAAAAAAAAAAAAAAAAAAAAAAGCGTAAAAATTTATGGAATTTACTAATTCATTTTTTTTTCATGGCATTCACGAAAGTCAATTTTCTTTTTTTTAAAAAAAACTTGCCATGCATTTTATCAAGTTCAAAAAAGCAGTTTTTTAAATAAAAAAAAAAAAAAAAAAAAAAAAAGAAATTTTATTTTTGTTCGATAATACAAGGTTTCAAGAAAAAAAATATACGTTAATTTTTTTTTTAAAATCAATGTTACCGAATAGCATTTGAAACCATAAGTCTTACATATATATTATCATATGATGAATAATTTAAAAAACATGGCATATATATTATATAATATTAATATATATATATATAATAGTTATATATATATATATTATTAAATTATTATATAATTAAAATAAAAGTTTATTTTAATTTTAAAATAAAAGGTTTATTTTAATATTAAAATATAAAGTTTTATTTTAATTTTAATAATTTTATAATTAAAATAAAAGGGTTTATTTTAATCTTAAAATAAAAGGTTTATTTTAATATTAAAATAAAAGGTTTATTTTAATTTTAAAATTAAATTTCATGCTAACTAATTAGAATTGGAATTTGATTCCATGATAACTAATTGGAGTTGAAATTGGATTCTATTGTGAATTGAAATTAAATCTCTTTCCTTAAATAAAGGAGTTTATTTAGATATGAAATAAGATTTCATATTATTCAAAATAAAAGAGTTTATTTGTGAATAGGAAAGAGAAATCTAATTTCCTTAAATAAAGGAGTTTATTTAAATATGAAATAAGATTTCATATTATTCAAAATAAAGGAGTTTATTTGTGAATAGGAAAAGAATATCCGTGTAATCGTGTTTCCTTTAAAATAAAGAGTTTAAATTAGATTTTTTTATTTTACATGGAATTGGATTCCTAATTAATTAAAATAAAAGAGTTTTTTTTAATTAAATATTTTTTATGGAATTGGATTCCATAATTAATTAAAATAAAGGAGTTTATTTTGATTAAAATTTTGATTAAAATAAAATAGTTTATTTTATTCAAAATAGATAAATTAAAATAAAATAGTTTTATTTTGATTTAAATTTGGATTAAAATAAAGGAGTTTATTTTGATTCAAAAATTAGATTTTATACTAACTAAATTTGCCCATTAAATGATATCAATATATATATTAAATGTTTATTATTCATGAGATGAATGTTATTTATTGATGCATATGGTGATGTGTATGATAATAAATGGGATTGATTATGGACTATTGACCAATATGATTGGATTTTATTTTAGTTGGATGCATGAATGTATGGGTTTTATTAAATGGGTACTGCGTACCTCGTCTTCTCTAATTTTTCTTAATGTAAATTCTATCTCCCTCCTATGTACTTCCCCTTGACTGCTGATCAAGGTTTCTATTTATTTTAAATAGTTTTGTAATAGGAATAGTTAGAATTAATTTTGAAAAATTAGAGATCAAGGGACAAGAAGCGCTTGAAGACCCGTTTGTAATGGAGCCCGGGTTTAAATGTAATAGTTATATTTAAATATTATTTCTTGCACCCCTAGGGTTTGACCTTTTGGTTCACTTGGTGGCTCTAGTGAACCAAACTAGAATAAAAGTCCATAATCAATCCGGGTAGAATATAGTATTCTATATGTGCATGCTTATACTATATATATTATATATTATGCAAACATGCTTCGCATGTTCATTAATATGACGCGTATTTTATATATATATGTGCATGCACGCTAAACAAGATGAGACAAATTAATAACAAACCCCTCAATTTTTATATTAAGTCCTAAGCGTTCAAAGATATTTGGAATATCGAACGTAAGCCTTCTAGCATGATAAAATTAATAGAGTATTAAATATTTAATATGAGTTTGTTGTGTCACCACAAGGCAAGTATTAAGTATTTAAGATGTTAATTTATCACATTTGATGCTTATAAAGAAAATTGAACAATATTGTTTTGTTGTGTCACCACAAGGATGATATTTTTCTTTTTTGAATATATGGAGTGCTAGGTTGGACTTAACTTGGATAATTTTGATTCGGATGTGCCACCACTTGATCAAAATAATCTAAGAGGCAAAAGAAAAGGAGTTGCATAGTTGATGTAATTGACAAAAGTTGTCTACCTATTTATTTATATATAGTTTGTTGTGTCACCACAAGGCTATATACATTTGAAATGGGATCCTTATTCTCACTAGCAAATCTTTAATTAGATTTTGCTAAACTATATAAGTGAGGGTAATATAGTTTGAAGAAAATAGTGGGAGATACCAATTTAAAACAAGACCTAATTTATTTTGGTAATTAATAATAGAATGTATGTTAAAATGTTGTTAATTACAAATTCATTTACTGAAATTTTACAATGTCTAAAATTACTATCAACTTTGCGAAGCATATTAGATGCTAAATTAATCGGGCCAAATTAAAGCGGATTGGTTAAGGAATTTGAGAATAGTTCTCATAGTTTGAAAACTATCTTATGTCCTTAATACGCCTATCCTGCGCAATGGTTGCGAATAATGCCTCTGAGGAAGAGATTGCTACTTTTAGAAAGTGGCAAGATGATGCAGATTAGCTCGATACATCATGCTCGTATCCATGAGTAACAAGCTTGACGTCGACATGAAAACTATGGATACTCCTACTATATTCCTACACATCAAGTAGTTGATGGTGAGGAAAGTAGGGCCGATAGATATCGAGATATCTAAGGAGCTCTTCCGATCTAGAATGGCCAATGGCACTATAAATGCAGACAAAAGTTCTTAACATAATCAATTTGATTGATCGATTAGGACAACGGTTTTGTCATGGATGGAGAGTTGAGCCAAGATTTGATCTTGCACTCACTCCGGACTCCTTTCACAATTGTTGTGAATTTTTCATATGAACAAGCTAGATATCGACTTTGCCGATTTGCTTAACATGTTGAAAAATGTTGAGAGTCACTTTCAACCAAGAAAGATCAAGTCTTCTTGGTAGGGGCCAAAGGATCTTACGAAAAGAAGAACGATTCAAAGAAGGTAAATAGAAAGGCGTAAACAAAGGATAATAAGAACAAAAGCGTCATATGGATAGCAAAGGAGTTTGCTTCCATTGCAATAAGCTTTGGACAATTGGAAAGAAAGCTGCGAGAAGCATCTTGCGAGAGGCTAACCAAAGAAGCTTAGTGAAGTTTGGTTTATAAATACAAATTTTGTTCATGATTGAAATAAATTTTTCTTTAAGTCAAGGTTCTACTTGGGTATTGGATACCGACTTTGGTTATCATAAATATAGATTTATGAAGGGACCAAGCAGAAGTAGAAAGCTAAACAAATATAAGTAATCCTATGTGCGGGAAATGTAACAAAGGTTGCTGCATATTAGCCATAGAAACTTATAGTTTAGCAATGCCTACGGGCAAATCTATTAAGTCAATAAGTTGTTATTGTATTCCAGTTCTTGTTAAAAATATTATTTCCATTTTATTGTTGGACAATGAAATCTTTGGTATTATAATTAAGAACAATTGTTGTTTTATTTATAATAATAATGTTTTGTATAGAATCGGAATATTACTTAATAAATTTTGTATACTTGACTTACGTGAAAATAATTTTACAAATTGAACAAATTAGTATAAGAAAAGGAGATGATCATTCAAAGAGTTGAATGTGTGTATTTAATGAAATACAAGTGTGAATTATTTGAAAGGTTCAAAAAATTCAAAGTGAAACAAATTGACAAAGTATTAAGATTCTTTGATTAGATCGAGGAATAAATACTTGTGCAATAAGTTTCTAGATCATCTCAAATGGTTTTCTCATAATGGACACATCCCGATACGTAATAATTGATTGATGTATCTGAATGGAAAATCGTACCTTGTTGGACATAGTGCGGTCCATAATGATTTTACCGACATTCCAATTATCCTTCAGGATCATGTCCTAGAAATGGTTGCATATCTACGAAAAAAGGTAACCTCAAAATCCATTTCAAGACTCCATAAAAGTTATGGACAGGGAGGATTCCTAATCTTAAGTATGTTAAGATAAGGGGTTGTCCAACTTATGTGAAAAGGTTTCAAAGGATAAGCTTGGGACAAGATTTGATAAGTGTCGATTTGTGGGACATCCTAAAGTAAGTTTAGGGTATATGTTCTATAATCCTACTTAGCAAAAGGTGTTTGTTATGAAACACGCTGCCTTCTAAGATAAAGGTGTTTATCATTGAAGGGGCTAGTGGGAGGATAATAGATCTTGAAAAGTTCAAGAACCACAAAACACTATAAGTCAAATAAGAGGAACCTATAGATAGACCTATTGTACCACAACCAAGATCGTAAATTTGGAATAGTCTTCAAGATACCTAGGAGGTATGGATTCATCATGGATGATGATGATGAGGTACTCATCATAGAAGATGATGATCCGAGTTACATCACGATGAGGTAAGAGTTCTAGTGTGTATAAAAAGGGTCGGTGGGGCGCCGTGACATTCCTAATATTATATGTTGATATACTACGGATAAGGAATGACATACCAATGCTACAATCGATAAAGATAAAGTTGTCTAAACATTCCTCCATGAATGATTTGGAAGAGTATCTTAATTGGGGATATAAATCTATATAGATAGATTTAAGAGGATGCTCGACTTAACCCAAGGAACGTATATTCATTTGATGCTAAAGTCGTTTAGCATGGCAAACTCAAGAGATGTCTCATGTTGATGAGCTATGGAGTGTATCTCTCTTAATAGTCCCCACAGACTCCAAAGAGAGAGATCACATGAGTAACTATCATGTATGCAATGAAATATACGAGACCGATGTTGATCGGTCATATTGCGGAAGTTCACTATGAGTTAGTGAAAAACATCTTAAAGTTCTTAACAGGCACTAAGGATGTGAGCATATTCATGGTGGGTCTTAATTAAAACTAGAGGGCTTAATAGACTCAAGTTTTCGAGACGGAGACCAAGACGACCAGAAAATCCACTTTAAGGTAAAGCGTTATCTTGAGCAGATTGGTGCGATGAATTGGAAAGGTTCCAAACAACAGAAAGAGTTCTTTGGTTTAGTGATAAAGACAAAGTATATAGCTATAAATGAAGGCTGCAAGTTGATTGTTTGGATTAAAAGTTCATTCTGAGAACTAGGAATAGTTCTAAGTCTCATCTTGGATCTAAACATGTGTTGTGGCACTTTCATTTGATTATTAGAATCATTGAAAGATGAGAAATCACTATAGAGATAGTGGACTCTCAAGAACAACATTACATATCCATTAACTAAAGCTTATCCAATGAGGATAATCGTCACTTAGAGAAGAAGAGTATAAGATACCATGGCGATTGGCTTTAGTGCAAGTGGGAGATTGAAAGTAGTATGCATACAAGCCAATCATGTTTGATGATAAAGCATATACTTTGTAAACAATCTTATTCATTTATTAATAAAAAGTATTAATTTATTAAAGGCTTTTAATTATCTACATGATCTTTGTTTTATAATATGTGATAAACCCATAGTTTTAAGCAATGCTTTTAGAATAATGATGATGATCATTCTAATGAGATCTAAATTCTTAGAAAGCTTAAAACTAAAATAGTTCCCAATCATTGGATTACTAAATTGGGGATTAGTGAATCCGGATAGATTGGTACATACGTTGCTTGCTCATTGGATGAGGATGATTGATCTCATGATCATTTGTGTGGAGACACTAAAGCAAGTATGTAGGTGCTTATTAGAGAATAAGTTCATTTGAGCGTGGCTCGCTAAGGAATACCTAATGGAGTTTTATTTTCTGTCAATAGGAATTCTGTAGTGATAGTAGTACAAGTGATCCTTGGACTTGAGATCATCATAGTATCTTGTGTATGATGAGTTATACTTTGACTTATTCCTTAAGACCCTTAGGGTATATCAAAGGGTATGCTTGGGTATAATAAGTTGTATGCGTGGAGATAATGTATGATCGATAAAGAATCTACCACTTCTAATAAAAGAAGAGAAATGTCCTATGTGATTCGATAAATGACAACCCAAAGTAGTCCTTGGCGAAGAGAATGAAATTAGAAAGGAGTTTCTAATTTGCATTATTTGAGTTAATGCATTTAAGAGTCGAAATACATATAATTAAATAAAATAAGACTTGACGAAGAATTCCATGTCTTATATTTAATTGGGACATTGTATGGTGGAAGGATTGAATTATACGGTAACTATTTACTCAAAGGTTCTTTTATGATTAATGTTGAAATCTATATTATCTGGAAAGTCGTTGATCGCTAGGGAGGCTTATCCTATTGTAGAATAAATATTATTTATTTAAATAAATTAATTGTTTAATTTATTTATTTAAATAAGATTAGAATTGTTCTAATTGATTTATTCACAACCGGTTTAATATGGAGAACCTAAAGGGTCACACCATAAAAGGAAGAATAATTATTTAAGAAGTTAATGGCATAATCGTAATAATATGTTATGTATATTTAATTTAATCTATGGTGATAGAATAAATTAAATAGCTTAATATTATTATTTAATATTTTAGAAATATTAAATATAAATTAATAAGAGGAGTCTTATTAATATTATTACAATTATTATTATTTTAATTTCTAAAAGAGTTTAGGAATTAATTTAATATAAGTACTCTCATTTATTCCTAATTGGATTAGGAAGGAAAATTAGTTAAAGGAGTTTAATTAATTATCCCTAATAAGATTAGGGAGCTTAATTAATTAAAAGAATTAATTAATTAAATAAAATCCCAATTCCTTAATTGTTAAGGTGGGTTGCCCACATCTATAAATAAGAGGAGTCTTATTATGGGTGGTATGGGTTGTTGACTTTTCAACATAATGTAATAATTCTAATTGTTGGGAGAGTACACCTTTTCTATAGAGATAGAAAAACTAGGGTTAGCCATAACACCCATCTTCTTGAATTTTCTTCTTCCTTGGTGGATCACCTCTAGAGGCCAAACATTTGGGTGGCTAACGTTGATCAAAGGAAGGAACCAAACCCGGTGGATTCAAGATTGAACGCGAAAGGATTTGGAGGTGAACTTGTACCTGAGGAAGCTCGATCTTCAAGGGTATGATTTATTCTTTATCTTTTCGTTTAATTAATAATTGTGCATAAAGGATGATCCGGGTATATGGTTTGTAAATTTTTTAAACTCTGATTTTACACGCTTCCGCACTTTTTATGCAATTTGATTGCGTTATGAATATTACAAACCTAACACCTATTAGATCTATCTCTATAGATCTTTATCCCCAAAATATAGGATGCTTCTCCCAAGTCCTTCATGGAGAAGTGTTTAGATAACCAGATTTTAATTGTTTTGCGATAGGAATATCATTCCCTATCGGTAATATATCATCAACATATAATCTGAGGAATGAAACAAATAGCTCCCACTAACCTTCTTGTACACACATGGTTCATCCTCATTTTTGATAAAATCAAACTTTTGATTGTCTCATCAAAACGGATGTTCCACCTACGAGAAGCTTGCTTTAATCCATAAATGGATCGTTGTAGCTTCTGAGACTTGATTTGTTCCAACCTTTGAAACAAATCCCTCTCGGTTGTGTCATATACACATCTTCCTCAAGTTTCCCATTGAGGAAGGCCGTTTTCACGTCCATCCGCCAGATTTACGTAGTCATGGTAAGTTGCAATCGCAAAGCAAAATCCGAATGGACTTGAGCATTACTCTTTGGTGAGAAGGTTTCATCATAGTCAACTCCTTGTCTTTGTTTGAAACCTTTTGCAACCCGATCGAGCCTTATAGGTCTCTACCTTGCCGTCTGCTCCGGTCTTTCTTTTAAAGACCCATTTACACCCAATAGGCTTAATGCCTTGGTGTGGTGAGACCAAAGTCCATACTTGGTTCTCATACATGGAGTCCATCTCGGATTTCATGGCTTCTTGCCACTTCTCTCGAGTCTTTACTACTCATAGCTTTGTTAAGTAATTCAATGGATCATCATCATCTATGATCGTACCTCATTGTCATCTTCTATGACAAGTCCATACCCATCTGGTATCTTTGGTACTCTTCATTCTGAATAGGGTGTGGTATGTAAGAATCTCTACTTGATTAGGTACCTCACTTTGATCAGTAGTATTTTGTGGTTCTTGAACCTCTTGAAGATATATCTTACTCCCAATCGACCCTTCAAGGATAAACTCCTTTTCAAGAAGGAAGCATGTTTCATAACAAACACCTTTTGATCAGTTGGATGATAGAAATAATATCCCGATGTTTCTTTAGGGTATCCCACAAATCTACATTTGTCGGATCTAGTCTGCGACTTATCGTTTTCAAACTTTTTGACATAAAATTTGGACAACCCCAAGTCTTAACATGCTTAAGATTTGGTTTCCTCCTCTCCATAACTCATATATAGGGTCTTGGGGACGGATTTTGTAGGTACCTTGTTAAGTAGGTATCTGGGTAGATTCTAGGGCATATCCCGGAAGGAAACCGGAAGGTCGGTAAAGCTCGATCATAGATCGAACCATGTCCAACAATGTTCGATTTCTCCTTTCGAGATACACCATTCATCTGTGGCGTCCCCGGTGGAGTCCATTGTGAGATTATACCATTTTCTTTGAGATAATTGAGAAACTCACCACTTAAGTATTCTCCTCCTCGATCGGATCGAAGAATCTTAATACTCTTACCGGTTTGCTTCTCAACTTCACTTCTGAACTCTTTGAACTTTTCAAATGATTCAGATTTGTATTTCATTAAATACACATATCCAAATCTTGAGTGGTCGTCGGTGAATGTAATAAAATAAGAATGCCCTCCTCGTGCGTTCGTTGTCATAGGTCCACATACATACGTGTGTACCAACCCTAACAACTCTCACGTAACTCTTTCTCCTTTTCCACTAAAAGGAGATTTAGTCATTTTACCCATGAGACAAGATTCACAAGTTGGATATGATTCATAATCAGATAGCTCTAAGAGCCCATCTTTATGCAACTTGGATAATCTTGTTTCATTAATATGACCAAGTCTACAGTGCCACATGAAGGTATAATTAACATCATCTCTTTTCCTTTTATTAGTTTGTTCAATTTGAAATATATTTTCATGCAAGTCAAGTATATAAAGTCCATTTAAGCAAATTACCAACACCATATAAAACATTATCATTATAAATAGAACAACTGTTGTTCTTTATTATAATATTAAAACCATCCATATCCAATACGAGAGATAGAAATAATGTTTCTAATGATATTTGGAACAAAATAACAATTATTTAAATTAATGAACTTGCCGTGGCGTGCTAAACAATAAGTCCCCTACACTAATAATGCGTGACCTTTGCTCCATTTCCCACTCGTGGGGACGACCTCATCCTTATTCGACTTTCTACTTGACCAGTCCTGCATATTATTACATATGTGAGAACCACATCCGTATCCAATACCCAAGTAGAAGATTGACTTTCAAAAAATTAATTTCAATCATAAACAAACCTTGATTAGGATTGAAGCTTCTCAAGCTTCTTCGCTTTTGTTCTGCTGAGATAATCCTTGCGGTTCCTCTTCCAAATGACTCCGACTTATTGCAATGGAAGCAAATTCCTTTGCTAATGGATCGAGTTTCTTTGATCCTTCACTTTCGCCTTTCCCTTAGCCTTCTTGGATTTCTTCTTTCGAAAATTACCTTGGGCCTCTTCCTTTTCTTGGAAGAATCATCCACCGATGAAGA
The DNA here is from genome assembly GCA_020205615.1 of Panax quinquefolius. NCBI lineage: Eukaryota > Viridiplantae > Streptophyta > Magnoliopsida > Apiales > Araliaceae > Panax > Panax quinquefolius. Next base: position 68,359,511 of record CM035152.1, on the reverse strand, counting down.
CATGGTTCTTCTTGGATGGGAAGTGACCTTCACGATTTTCAACATGTTAAGTAATTGAGCGGTGACATCCAACTTATTCATGTGAAAATTCACAACAAATTGTGAGAAGGTGTGCAGGGAGTGACCGCAAGACTAAATCTTGACTCAACTCCCCATCCATGAGCGAACCCAAAGTTTGTCCAAGACGTTCAATCAGTTGATCATCTTTAGGACATGACTCTCAACGGTAGTGCCCTCGGTCATCCGAGATCGGAAGAGCTCCTTAGATATTTCATATCTAGCGATCCTACTTTGCTCACCATACAACTCTCCAAGGTGTAGTAGCATAGTAGGAGCATCCATGTTTTCATCTTGTGGCTGAAGCTCGTTACTCATGGATGCGAGCATGATGCATTGAGCCACGGATGCATCATCTTGCCACTTGCTTAAAAGTAGCAATCTCTTCCTCGGAGAGGTCATCTCTGCAACTTTTGCGAATGCGGGTGAATTTAGGACATAAGAAATCTTTTCAAAGATGAGAACAATTCTCGATTCCTTAACCATCCGTGTAGTTCTTGGCCCAAATTGGGTTTGTTAGCATCAACTATGCTTGCAGATGAAATTAGTGAATGTGACATTTTCAAAATTACGCATGTAAAAAGACAATATTTTAGCAAACATTCATTTATTAATTACCAAAATAAATTAGGTCTTATTTTATATTGGTATCTCTCACTATTTTTTCTTCAAACTATATTACCCTCATTTATATAGTTAAAGAAAATCTAATTAAAGTTTTTGCTAGTGAGAATAAGGATCCCATTTCAAATATATATAGCCTTGTGGTGACACAACAAACTATATATAAATAAATAGGTAGACAACTCCTTGTCAATTACATCAACATGTAACTCCTTATGTTTTGCCTCTTGGATTATTTTGATCAAGTGGTAGCACATCCGAATCAAAATTATCTAAGTTAAGTCTCATCTTGTTTATATTCAAAAAAAAAATATAAGCCCTTGTGGTGACAAATGCAATATATATATATAAAATAAGCATCAAATGTATTATTAAACTTAAATACTTAATACTTGCCTGTTTGACATAATATATATATATATAATACTAGCATGCATCATATAGAATACTTCGATATTCTATTCTTTGACGGATTGATTACATTGGACTTTTATTCTAGTTTGGTTCACTAGAGCCGTCATAAGTAAACCAAAAGGTCAAACCTAATAGGGTGCAAGAATAAACATTTAAATATAACTATTACATTTAAACCCGGGGTGCTCCATTACAATAACTATTACATTTAAACTTGGGCTCCATTCTGGCGGGTCTTCAAGCGCTCCTTGATCTCCTTGGTTCTTAAAAAAATTCTAGCTAATCCTATTACATTAAACTATTTAATTTAAATAGAAACCTTGATCGTGATCGAGGGAAGTACATAGGAGAGAGATAGAATTTACATCAAGAAGAAAACCGAAAAAGGCGAGGTACGCAGACCCCATTTAATAAAACCCATTCATTCAAACATCCAACTAAAATAAATCCAATCATATTGGTCAATTGTCCATAATCAATCCCATTTATTATCATACATATCATCATATGTATCAATAAATTAAATCATTCCATATATATATAGTATCATTTAATGGGCAATTTTATGTTGCATGAAATCCAATTTCAAGATTAAAATAAACTCTTTTATTTTAATTATAAAATTATTAAAATATTATATATATATAACTAATATATATATATATATATATATATAATATAGCATTTTTAACACCAATTCACTACCAACCTTGAAAGATATGATTAACTTATTTATATATATATATATATATATATATATATATATATATAAAACTTATATAATTTGACCATATTTGAATACGCGGAAAAGAAAAAACACACACATACCTCGTAGCGGACTCAACATTTCTCACGGTTTTTATTTTTTATTTTTTTTTTTTTGATGACCATTAAGGTGCTATACAGATTCCTTCAAAATATAATGATTGCTATGTTCAGTTGGACCAAAAAAAAATAATAATTACTTCCTCCTTATTTGAAAAAAAAAAATTCACGACAAGTTGCTAATATATATATATATTTTCGGCAAAATTATATATATATATATATATATTTTTTATAAAATAATAATTTTATACAACAAATTATGCCCAATAAATTATTCAAAATACATACCCATACATATATAAAATCTAAATAATTAATAATTAGCATAAAGTTTGGCTCGATACCAATTGTTAGGTTTTGTGAAAATCAAAGTAGCAATCAAATTGCAAAAACGTAGCGAGCGAGATAAAATCGATTTTAAAATTTTCACAAACCAATTACGGATCATCCTTTATGCATATTATTAATTAAAAGCGAAGAATAAGAAATTATGAAATCATACCCTTGTAGAAACGAGGCTTCCTCAGTGCGAGTTCACCTCCTACTTCTCCGCGATCTCCTTGAATCTCCGGGTTGATTCCTTCCTTTGATTAATGTAAGCCACCCAAGTGTATGGCCTCTATAGGTGATCCACCAAGGAAGAGGAATTTTTCAAGAAGAAGGGAATTGGCTCAAACCCTAGTTTTTCCTATCTGAATAAGAAAAAGGGGTGTACTCTCCAACTCTTGGAATTACGTATATTTGATATCTAATATAAGACTCCTCTTATAAAGATATTATATAACCCTATTTTAATTAAAATAAGGTATTATTTATTTAATTAAACTCTTTTAATTAAATGGGCTCCCTAATCCTATTAGGGATAATTAGTTAAACTCCTTTAACTAATTTTCTTTCCTAATCCAATTAGGAATAAATGAAGTACTAATATTAAATTAATTCCTAAACCTTTTAGAAATTAAAATAATTATAATTATAATAATATTAATAAGACTCCTCTTATTAATTTATATTTAATATTTCTAAAATATTAAATAATAAATATTAAAATATTTAATTTATTCTATCATCCATAGATTAAATTAAATATACTTAACATATTATTACAATTATGCCATTAACTTCTTAAATAATTATTCTTCCTTTTATGGTGTGACCCTTTAGGTTCTCCATATTAAACGGTTGTGAATAAATCAATTAGAACAATTCTAATCTCATTTAAATAAATAAATTAAACAAATAATTTATTTAAATAAATAATATTTATTCTACTGATAGGGATAAGCCTCCCCCTAGCGATCAACGACTTTTCGAGGATAATATAGATTTCAACATTAATCATAAAAGAACCTTTGAGTAAATAGTTCTTAAATACAATTCAATCCTTCCACCATCTGATGTCCCGATTAAATATAAGACATGGAATTCTTTGTCGAGTCTTATTTTATTTAATTATATGTATTTCGATTCCTAAATGAACAACTCCCGATGAATGCAAATTAGAAACTACTTTCTAATTTCATTCCACCTTAACCAAGTTCACGGGTTGTCATTTATCGAATCACATAGGACATCTCTCCTTTTACTAAAGTGGTAGATTCTTTATTGATCATTCATTATCTTCATATATAACTTATTACACCCAAGCATACCCTTTGATATACTCTAAGAGTCTTAAGGAATAAGTCAAAGTGTAATTCATTATATATAAGATACTATGATGATCTCAATCTGAGGATCATTTGTCTTACTATCACTACGAAATTCTATTGGCGATGGTAAGTAAAACTCCATTAGGTATTCCTTAGCGAGTCACGTTCGGTGAACTTATTCTCTAATAAGCACCTACATACTTGCTTTAGTGTCTCCACACAAATGATCATGAGATCAATCATCCTCATCCAATGAAGCAAGCAACGTATGTACCAATCTATCAGGATTCACTAATCCCCTATTTAGTAATCGATGATTGGGAACTATTTTAGTTTTAAGCTTTCTAAAATTTAGATCTCATTAGAATGATCATCATCATTATTCTAAAAGCGTTGCTTAAAACTATGGGTTTATCACATATTATTAAAAAGCGACACCATGTAGATAATAAATGCCTTTAATAAATAATTCTTTTATTAATAAATAAATAAGATTGATTACACGATTATATGCTTTATCATCATCATGATTGGCTTGTATATGCATATACTTAATAATTATTATTTTATTAATAAAATCCAGTAATCCCGAAAAGTCACATTAACTTAGGCTTTTATCGGAAAGTCGGAATTCAAAGCAAAAAAATTATCAACTTTAAAAAGCGGATTTAATATGATTTTTCGGCTTTTTTTTTAATCAAATTAAATTCAAAACAATATCAATATACATATTAAATTTGAATAATTATTAATTACATATTTTGGCCTCATGCCATTATTAGTTTGTAATATTCACGTAATCAAATCACAAAATGCTTTTAACGATCGAAATGTAGATTTCAAACGGAAAGATATGAAGAATAATAATCATGATCTAAGCTTCCTTATACAAGTTTGAAAGTAGATCTTTAAAGCATACTTTGTAAATAATCTTATTCATTTATTAATGGCTTTTAATTATCTACATGATGCTTGTTTTATATTATGATAGTGATTTAGAATAATGATGATGATCATTCAATGAGATCTAAATTTTAGAAAGCTTAAAACTAAAATAGTTCCCAATCATCGATTACTTTTGATCAATTATAGAATTACATACGTTAACGCTCATTGGATGAGGATGATCGATTCTCATGATCATTTGTGTGGAGACACTAAAGGAGTATGAGGTGCTTATTAGAGAATAAGTTCAACTGAACGACTCGCTAAGGAATACCTAATGGAGTTTTATTTACTGTCAAAATTCCACAGATAGTAGTACAAGTAATCACTTGAGATCATCATATATTATCCGGATTTGAGTTATACTTTGACTTATTCCTTAAGAATTTATCAAAGTTGGGTATAATAAACCAAGACATGGAGATCTGATCAATAAAGAATCTACCACTTAATAAATATTATTTAAATAAATAAATTAATTATTTAATTTATTTATTTAAATAAGATTAAAATTGTTCTAATTGATTTATTCACAACCGGTAGAATATGGAGAACCTAAAGGGTCACACCATAAAAATTAAGAATAATTATTTAAGTAAATGGCATAATCGTAAATAATATATATATATATGTAATAATGTATATTTAATTTAATCTATGGTGATAGAATAAATTAAATAGCTTAATATTTATTATTTAATATTCTAGAAATATAAAATATAAATTAATAAGAGGAGTCTTATTAATATTAATACAATTATTATTATTTTAATTTCTAAAAGAGTTTAGAAATTAATTTAATATAAGTACTCTTATTTATTCCTAATTGGATTAGGAAGGAAAATTAGTTAAAGGAGTTTAATTAATTATCCCTAATAAGATTAGGGAGCTTAATTAATTAAAAGAATTAATTAATTAAAACCCAATTCCTTAATTGTTAAGGTGGGTTGCCCACATCTATAAATAAGAGGAGTCTTATTATGGGTGGTGGGGGTTGTTGACTTTTTCAACATACGACATAATTCCAATTGTTGGGAGAGTACACTTTTTCTATAGAGATAGAAAAACTAGGGTTTAGCCAACCACCCTTCTTCTTGAATTTTCTTCTTCCTTGGTGGATCACCTCTAGAGGCCAAACATATGGGTGGCTAACGTTGATCAAAGGAAGGAACCAAACCCGGTGGATTCAAGTTGAACGCGAAAGGATTTGGAGGTGAACTTGTACCTGAGGAAGCTCGATCTTCAAGGGTATGATTTTATTCTTTATCTTTTCGTTAAATTAATAATTGGGCATAAAGGATGATCCGGGTATATGGTTTGTAAATTTTAAACTCGATTTTCTCGCTTCAGCACTTTTTATGCTTGATTTGATTGCAAGGCGCATTAATATTACAAACCTAACAGTGGCATCAGAGCCAAACCTTTATGCGAATTATTAATTGTTTTAATTTGATATTATATTGATATGTGTTTAGAACAATTTAATTGGGCATAATTTTATTGTATAAAATTCATTTAAAAAAAAAAAAAAAAAAAAAAAAAAAAGGCTAGGGTTTTTTTTTTTTTTTTTTGGCTACGTGAGTCACCATTTTTTTTTTTCAAAGCTACAAATTTCGGCAGAACAAAACCGAAGCAACATAAAAAAAAAAAAAGCCTGAAATATGAAAAGCTCAACAGTGGTGTCTCATATATTATATATATGATATATATGTTAAAATCACGCACGGTTTACGAGATTATTATATTACGGTAAAATAAGATTTCTGCACAGGACTTAAATCGGATGGCCACTTGATTTCTTGCTTATATGTTATATATATATATATATATATATATATATATATATATATATATATATATATATATATATATATATATATATATATATTATGTATATGTAATATATAATTTTAATTATTTTATAATTAAAATAAAAGGTTTATTTTAATATTAAAATATAAAGTTTTATTTTAATTTTAAATAATTTTATAATTAAAATAAAAAGGTTTATTTTAATCTAAAAATAAAGGTTTATTTTAATATTAAAATAAAAGATTTATTTTAATTTTAAAATTAAATTTCATGCTAACTAATTAGAGTTGGAATTGGATTCCATGATAACTAATTGGAGTTGAAATTGGATTCTATTTTTCCTTAAATAAAGGAGTTTATTTAGATATGAAATAAGATTTCATATTATTCAAAATAAAGGAGTTTATTTGTGAATTGGAAAGAGAATCCTAATTTCCTTAAATAAAGGAGTTTATTTAGATATGAAATAAGATTTCATATTATTCAAAATAAAAGAGTTTATTTGAGAATAGGAAAGAGAATCCATGTTTCCTTAAATAAAGGAGTTTATTTAGATATGAAATAGGATTTCATATTATTCAAAATAAAAGATTTTATTTGTGAATAGGAAAGATAATCCGTGTTTCCTTTAATATTTTTTTTTTACATGGAATTGGATTCCATAATTAATTAAAATAAAAGAGTTTATTTTAATTAAAATTTTTTATATATACATGGAATTAGATTCCATAATTAATTAAAATAAAGGAGTTTATTTTGATTAAAGATTTTGATTAAAATAAAATAGTTTTAGATTTAAAATAAAATAGTTTTATTTTGATTTAAATTTGGATTAAAATAAAGGAGTTTATTTTGATTCAAAAATAGATTTTATACTAACTAAATTTGCCCATTAAATGATATCAATATATATATTAAATGTTTATTATTCATAAGATGAATGTTATTTATTGATGCATATGATGATGTGTATGATAATAAATGGGATTGATTATGGACTATTGACCAATGCGATTGGATTTTATTTTAGTTGGATGCATGAATGTATGGGTTTTATTATTAAATGGGAATTCTGCGTACCTTCGCCTTCTAATTTTTCTTAATGTAAATTCTATTCCTCCTATGTACTTCCCTCGATTCTTTGATCAAGGTTTCTATTTATTTTAAATAGTTTTGTAATAGGAATAGTTAGAATTATTTTGAAGAATTGGAGATCAAGGGACAAGAAACGCATGAAGACCCGTTTGTAATGAAGCCCGGGTTTAAATGTAATAGTTATATTTAAATATTATTTCTTGCACCCCTAGGTTTTGACCTTTTGGTTCACTTGGTGGCTCTAATGAACCAAACTAGAATAAAAGTCCATAATCAATCCGGGTAGAATATAGTATTCTATATGTGCATGCTTATACTATATATACTATATATTATGCAAACATGCTTCGCATGTTCATTAATATGACGCGTATTTTATATATATATATGCATACTGTAGCTAAACAAGATGAGACAAATTAATAACAAACCCCTCAATTTTTATATTAAGTCCTAAGCGTTCAAAGATATTTGGAATATCGAGCGTCGCCTTCTAGCATGATAAAATTAATAGAGTATTAAATATTTAATATGAGTTTATTGTGTCACCACAAGGCAAGTATTAAGTATTTAAGATGTTAATTTATCACATTTGATGCTTATAAAGAAAATTGAACAATATTGTTTTGTTGTGTCACCACAAGGATGATATTTTTCTTTTTGAATATATGGAGTGCTAGGTCGGACTTAACTTGGATAATTTTGATTCTGATGTGTGCCACCACTTGATCAAAATAATCTAAGAGGCAAAATACAAGGAGTTGCATAGTTGATGTAATTGACAAAAGTTGTCTACCTATTTATTTATATATAGTTTGTTGTGTCACCACAAGGCTATATACATTTGAAATGGGATCCTTATTCTCACTAGCAAATCTTTAATTAGATTTTGCCGAACTATATAAGTGAGGGTAATATAGTTTGAAGAAAATAGTGGGAGATACCAATTTAAAACAAGACCTAAATTATTTTGGTAATTAATAAAAGAATGTATGTTAAAATGTTGTTAATTACAAATTCATTTACGTAATTTTACAATGTCTAAATTACTATCATTTGCGAAGCATATTAGATGCTAAATTAACTTGGAATCAAATTAAACGGATAAGTTAAGGAATTTGAGAATAGTTCTCATAGTGAAAAAGCTATCTTATGTCCTTAATATGCCTATCCCTGCAATGGTTGCAGACAATGCCTCTGAGGAAGACATTGCTACTTTTAGAAAGTGGCAAGATGATGCACAGTTGGCTCAATGCATCATGCTTGCATCCATGAGTAACGAGCTTCAGCGTCAGCATGAAACTATGGATGCTCCTACTATATTCGTGCACATCAAGTAGTTGATGATGAGGAAAGTAGGACTGATAGATATCAGATATCTAAGGAGCTCTTCCGATCTAGAATGACCGAAGGCACTACAGTACAGACACATGTCCTAACATAATCAATTTGATTGATCAATTAGGACAACGAGTTTTGTCATGGATGGAGAGTTGATCCAAGATTTGATCTTGTACTCACTCCCGGACTCCTTTCACAATTGTTGTGAATTTTTAATATGAACAAGCTAGATATCAGCTTTGCTGATTTGCTTAACATGTTGAAAAATGATGAGAGTCACTTTCCAACCAAGAAAGATCAAGTCTTACTGGTAGGGGCCAAAGGATCTTCTGAAAAGAAGAACGATTCAAAGAAGGTATATAGAAAGGCAAAAACAAAGGATAATAAGAACAAAACTGATACGAATAGTAAAGGAGTTTGCTTCCACTGCAATAAGCCTAGACACTGGAAAGAAACTGCAAGAAGCATCTTGCAGAGGCTAACCAAAGAAGCTTAGTGAAGTTTCGATTTAAATCGCTTTTTGTTCATGATTGAAATAAATTTTCTTTAAGTCAAGGTTCTACTTGGGTATTGGATACTGACTTTGGTTATCATAAATATAGATTTATGAAGGGACCAAGCAGAAGTGGAAAGCTAAACAAATATAAGTAATCCTATGTGTGGAAAATGAAGCAAAGGTTGCAACATTAGCCATAGAAACTTATAGTTTAGCAATGCCTACGAGCAAATCTATTAAGTCAATAAGTTGTTATTGTATTCCGCCTTGTTAAAAATATTATTTCTATTTTATTGTTGAATGATAAAATTTTTTGGTATTATAATTAAGAACAATTGTTGTTCTATTTATAATAATAATGTTTTGTATAGAATCGGAATATTACTTAATAAATTTTGTATACTTGACTTACATGAAAATAATTTTGCATATTGAACAAATTAGTATAAGAAAAGGAGATGATCATTCAAAGAGTTGAATGTGTGTATTTCTTTGAAATACAAATGTAAATTATTTGAAAGGTTCAAAGAATTGAAAGTGAAACAAATTGGCAATGTATTAAGATTCTTTGATTAGATCAAGGAATAAATACTTGTGCAATAAGTTTCTAGATCATCTCAAATGGTTTTCTCATAATGGGCGCCTCTCGATACATAATAATTGATTGATGTATCCGAAAGGAAAAATCATACCTTGTTGAACATGGTACGGTCCATAATGATTTTACCGACATTCCAATATCCTTCAGGGGTTATGTCCTAGAAATGGTACGCATATCTCGAAAATGGTAACCTCTAAATCCATTGAAGACTCCATAAAAGTTATGGATGGGAGAGGATTCCTAATCTTAAGTATGTTAAGATAAGGGTTCCAACTTATGTGAAAAGGTTTCAAAAGGATAAGCTTGGGACAAGATTTGACAAGTGTCGATTTGTGGGACATTCTAAAGTAAGTTTAGGGCATGTGTTCTATAATCCTACTTAGCAAAAGGTGTTTGTTGCAAAACACGCTGCCTTCTAAGATAAAGGTGTTTATCATTGAAAGGACTAGTGGGAGGATTATAGATCTTGAAAAGTTCATGATCCACAAAACACTATAAGTCAAATAAGAGGAACACGTAGATAGAACCTATTGTACCTGCCAAATCAATCATAAATGCGGAATAGTACCAAAGATACCTAGGAGGTATGGATTCATCATGGATGATGATGATGAGGTACACATCATAGAAGATGATGATCCAGTTACATTCGATGAGGTAAGACTTCTAGTGTGTACAAAAGGGTCAGTGGGAGCGTCGTGAAATTTCTAGTATTATATGTTGATATACTACGGGTGAGGAATAACATACCAATGCTACAATCAGTAAAGATAAATTTGTTTAAAAATTCCTCCACGAATGATTTGGGAAGAGTATCTTAATTGGGGATAAAATCTATATAGATAGATTCAAGAGGATGCTCGACTTAACCCAAGGAATGTATATTCATTTGATGCTAAAGTCGTTTAGCATGGCAAACTCAAGAGATGTCTTATGTTGATGAGCCATGGAGTGTATCTCTCTTAATAGTCCCCACGGACTCACGAAAAGAGAGGTCGCATGAGTGACAATCATGTATGCAATGAAATGTACGAGACACGATGTTGATCGGTCATATTTTGGAGAAGATCAACATAAGACGGTGAAAAACATCTTAAAGTTCTTAACCCAATTACTAAGGATGTGAGCATACATGGTGGGTCCGAATTAAAACTAGAGGATTTGAGACTCAAGTTTTTCGACGGACCAAGATGATGTAAAATCCACTTTAAGGTAAAGCGTTATCTTGAACGATTAGTGCGATGAATTGAAAGGTTCCAAACAAAGAAAAGAGTTCTTTGGTTTAGTGATAAAGACAAAGTATATAGCTATAAATGAAGCGTGAAGTTGATTGTTTGGATTAAAAGTTCATTACGTAACTAGGAATAGTTCCTAAGTCTCATCTTGGATCTAAACATGTGTTGTGGCACTTTCATTTGATTATAAGAATCATTGAAAGATGGAAATCACTATAGAGATAGTGGACTCTCATAAAAACATTACATATCCATTAACTAAAGCTTATCCAACAAAGCAGGATAATCGTCACTTAGAGAAGAAGAGTATGAGTTACCATGACGATTGGCTTTAGTGCAAGTGGGAGATTGAAAGTAGTATGCACACAAGCTAATCATGTTTGATGATAAAGCATATACTTTGTAACAATCTTATTCATTTATTAATAAAATATTAATTTATTAAAGGCTTTTAATTATCTACATGATGCTGTTTTATAATATGTGATAAACCCATAGTTTTAAGCAATGCTTTTAGAATAATGATGATGATCATTCTAATGAGATCTAAATTCTTAGAAAGCTTAAAACTAAAATAGTTCCCAATCATTGGATTACTAAATTGGGAATTAGTGAATCCTGATAGATTACAACAAGCGTTGCTTGCTCATTGGATGAGGATGATTGATCTCATGATCATTTGTGTGGAGACACTAAAGCAAGTATGTAGGTGCTTATTAGAGAATAAGTTCACCTGAACGTTGGCTCGCTAAGGAATACTTAATGGAGTTTTATTTGCTGTCAATAGGAATTCTGTAGTGATAGTAGTCAAGTAATCCTTGGACTTGAGATCATCATAGTATCTTGTGTATGATGAGTTATACTTTGACTTATTCCTTAAAACCCTTAGGGTATATCAATGGGTATGCTTGGGTATAATAAGTTGTACATGGAGATAATGTATGATCAATAAAGAATCTACCACTTAATAAAAGAAGAGAAATGTCCTATGTGATTCGATAAATGACAACCCAAAGAGTCCTTGGCGGCGTAATGAAATTAGAAAGGAGTTTCTAATTTGCATTATTTGAGTTGTGCATTTAAGGATCGAAATACATATAATTAAATAAAATAAGACTTGACAAGAATTCCATGTCTTATATTTAATTGGGACATTGTATGGTGGAAGGATTGAATTGTACGGTAACTATTTACTCAAAGGTTCTTTTATGATTAATGTTGAAATCTATATTATCTGGAAAGTCGTTGATCGCTAGGGAGGCTTATCCCTATTGTAGAATAAATATTATTTAAATAAATAAATTAATTATTTAATTTATTTATTTAAATAAGATTAGAATTGTTCTAATTGATTTATTCACAATAGGGTTTAATATGGAGAACCTAAAGGGTCACACCATAAAAGGAAGAATAATTATTTAAGAAGTAAATGGCATAATCGTAATAATATATGTTATGTATATTTAATTTAATCTATGGTGATAGAATAAATTAAATAGCTTAATATTTATTATTTAATATTTTAGAAATATAAAATATAAATTAATAAGAGGAGTCTTATTAATATTATTACAATTATTATTATTTTAATTTCTAAAAGAGTTTAGGAATTAATTTAATATAAGTACTCTCATTTATTCCTAATTGGATTAGGAAGGAAAATTAGTTAAAGGAGTTTAATTAATTATCCCTAATAAGATTAGGGAGCTTAATTAATTAAAAGAATTAATTAATTAAAACCCAATTCCTTAATTGTTAAGGTGGGTTGCCCACATCTATAAATAAGAGGAGTCTTATTATGGGTGGTGGGGGTTGTTGACTTTTTCAACATACTGACATAATTCCAATTGTTGGGAGAGTACACTTTTTATAGAGATAGAAAAACTAGGGTTTAGCCAACCACCCTTCTTCTTGAATTTTCTTCTTCCTTGGTGGATCACCTCTAGAGGCCAAACATATGGGTGGCTAACGTTGATCAAAGGAAGGAACCAAACCCGTGGATTCAAGTTGAGCGAAAAGGATTTGGAGGTGAACTTGTACACGAGGAAGCTCGATCTTCAAGGGTATGATTTTATTCTTTATCTTTTCGTTAAATTAATAATTGGGCATAAAGGATGATCCGGGTATATGGTTTGAAAATTTTTAAACTCTGATTTTCTACGCTTCCACACTTTTTATGCAATTTGATTGCGCTCATGAATATTACAAACCTAACAAAGTTAACCTCCAATCCTTTTCGCGTTCAACTTAAATCCACCGGGTTTGGTTCCTTCCTTTGATCAACGTTAGCCACCCAAGTGTTTGGCAAAAAGATGGGTGTTTTTCAAAATCCTAGTTTTTCTATCTCTCATAGAAAAAGTGTGACGCCCCAAAAATAGGTCCAATCCACCCAACCTATTCTGAGTCGCCAAATACATGGTACAGAAACAACTACAACTTCATTAATACAATTGTCGTGCAAAATACGACAACACATAAACTATGAGTTTAAATATAAATATTGTCTTCTAGAAAATATCCACACTCAAATAAGTCCTCATTACAATTATTGATACACTATTTTATAAAATAGTGAGGACTACTAAAACAACTATCTTGAACCATCATTCCACACCCCGACTAGTTCCCGCTATATTCTCGCCTCCTGAGATGAAAAATGGAACAAAAAGGAAAAGGGTGAGCTCAACTAGCCCAGTAAAGAATATTATGACTAAGATAATGTACAACATATTATCGTTATTCACAATAGGAAAAATCGATAGAATACAATGAACAACAAGTTTTAGATTAACAATGCGCAATGAAATAACAATTCATTAGAAGAGTTAAGTAGAGAATGAAATCTACTATCATCTATGAATTTAAAAGTCTATCATCAATATTTTATCCCTGTAACATCAATTAATATACCTCTTGAATCAAATAGTCATCTTTGCACTACAAGCCAAAGATATTAATCAGTCAGTCATGTTCATCTCAACACCTATTCATCTTTGCACTACGGGCCAAAGATATTCATCAAGAAATCATTCATCTTTGCACTACAGGCCAAAGATATTCAGTTATATCATCATTTAGAACTGACGATGATGAAAAATATTTTAAAGAAAATGAATCTAGTGAGACAAAAGAACAAATATTAAGGATTCGTACTTTAGACAATTCAAGTTCAAAAATACTCCATAATAAACTATTGTGGAGTAGAATTCAAAAATGAAAATCAAAACATAGATCCAATCAAAGATAGGAACCATAACTGAAAATTTTGGACACAAAAGAAAATTTAATTTTTCTGTGAATAGTGTTGTGTTCGTGAATAGTGTCGTATACGTGAATAGTACTGTATACGTGAATAGTAACTTTGACACTAAAAGGTAGAAATTTCACAAGAAAAATCATCATGCTTTGTGAATAGTACTCATAAATAGTAACTCATGAATAGTAACTCGTGAATAGTAACTCGTGAATAGTAACTCATGAATAGTAACCCAGACATGAAAAGATAAGAATTTCACAAAAAAATCTTACCAATATTCCGGTAAATGATATTGAAAGAAATAATATCATTTATAAAAAAAATAATATCACGTACCTCAAAAAGACAGTACTTCTAACTAGAATATCAGATATAACGCTGAAGGAAACTTGCACCGTATAGCAACACTCAAAGTATCAAAATACTCACAAGATTACGCTCGATAATATAGAGAGAGAAGATTTCAGTTTCTGGTGTGATTTTCAATTCTAACCTAAGCACCCTATTTATATGAAAATTGTGACGCCCCCAAAACAGGTATACATCACCCATCTTGAGTCGCCAGATACATGGTACAAAATTAAAATACAACTTAATTATACAATAGTCGTGTAAAATACGACAAAACATAATCTAAAAGTTTTAATACGTATATTGTCATCTAGACAGTATACAAACTCAATGAAGTCATCATTACATTTATTGTCACACTATTTAAC
The DNA here is from genome assembly GCA_020205615.1 of Panax quinquefolius. NCBI lineage: Eukaryota > Viridiplantae > Streptophyta > Magnoliopsida > Apiales > Araliaceae > Panax > Panax quinquefolius. The sequence continues at coordinate 68,344,436 of CM035152.1, read as the reverse complement.
AGAATAGTGAGGACTACTAATGCTATCATCTGGACCGTCACTCCTTTCCCCAATTAAGTCCCAAATATATTCTCATTTCACGAAGAGAATAAAGAAAGAAAGGGTGAGCTCAACTAGCCCGATGAAAATATTATGACTAAGATAATGCATAATAAATTATCAATAGTCTTCAACAATGTTAAACGATAAAATACAATATAGACATCAAGTTTAAGCTGCAGTTGAATCAAGCAATCCATTAGAAGAGTCAAGTAGAGAATAAAATCTACTATCTTACATGGTATAAAAATGTTTTCATCAACTTTTATCATTTGAGACTCGACAATAAATAAACCACATCTTCTAATCATCCACATTTCTTGGCCAAGGATATTCATTAAATCATCAACGGTCATGACTATACCGAATAATCCCTGGTCATAATCATACCAAAAAACTGTCCATCAATGCATTACAGACCACTGAGGACTTTTACTACATCATTTATAACATTACAGGTCATGATTATACCGAATGATCCCTAGTCATAATCATACTAAGTCCATCTATGCACGTAAGCCAAAGATGACTTTCATTACAATATAAGCATGAGGATGATGACAATGACATAATAATTCAATAAAACAAGTTCAAGAATTAATTTATCTAGAAATTAATAACGTCCAAATTGTCAACATGATACTTCTTTATGGAGTAAAATTCAAGAATGCTCAGAAGAATATTTACATGAAAAGATACTGGATGAAGCGCAAATATCAAGGATATTCCATTAATCTCATGGAGTATAGATGCCAAAACTTTAACCAACTGAGTATAGTAGAGTATATGAAACTGCAAATGGATTTTCACCCGCCATGCGGTAATCCACGTATACAGATCATTTCCAGAATTTAATAAGGAATGAATACAAAGGATCATTCACCATGCATGTGGTAATCCACATAGACATGTTATTCCAACAGAATAATAAGGAATAGAATAACAGAAGGATTAACCATGCATGCGATAGACTGCACAGATAGGTTATTCCCAATAGAATAATAAATAATGAAACCGAGTCCCATACAGAACGCCTTACACAGACGGGATATTAAACGAGAATAATAAAGAACGGAATAATAAATAATGGAACCAGTCGAGCAAAATTACACTGCAAATGAGAGATATTCCAGCAGAATAATAAAGAATGGAATAACAACGAAATCACTGCGCAAATACGATAGATCGCACGCACATGTTATTCTAACGAATAATAAAGAATGTAATAACAATGAAAATCACCATGCATGCGGTACTTTGCATATGATAAAGTTATTCCAACATAATAATAAATAACAGAACTAGGTCTGGCGTAAAACACACAGACAGAATATTCCAACAGAATAATAAAGAATGGAATAACAGAAGAATTTCACCAAGTATAGGGTAGACCGCGTATACAGGTTATTCCAACATAATAATAAAGAATGGAATAACAGAAGTTCTCTTCGTGAATATAAAAAAAAATAATACCCTTTACTGTAAAAGAAACTGGATATAGAAGTAGTGAAGTAGCAGAATACTCTTCTTCTTTCTCTCTATAATTTCTCTCTCTAGAGTTTCAGTGAATTCGTAAGAAATAATGAAGGAATAAGCTTCTATTTATAGGAGAATGGACTGAATAGTAACTAATTCATGAACAGTCCAGATTGATTTACTTTTAAACGAACGGTCCATACTGATTCACTATTAAAACTTTAAACCAGCGATCCATACTGATTCACTATTAAAACTTTAAACCAGCGATCCATATTGATTCACTATTAAAACTTCAACCAACGGTCTGAAAAATTAGCACATCTCCTCATGGAATAATATTGTATCCAAAATAATTTGAATGAAAAGAAATATATTGTTAATAATTGAATAGTAACTCGTGAATAGTAACTCGTGAATACTAACTCGTGAATAGTAACTCGTGAATAGTAACTCATAAATAGTAACTTGTGAATAGTACTCCAACACGAAAAGTGTCCCGAATAACCGATTGAACAATATAACCTCCAGACATCAATTATCATCGGAATAGATGTCGATTTCTACTAACACAAATAATCCCACACAATAGAACTATCAAATTCATCTTTAATTAACACGAACTTATTCATCATTAATATTATAACTCACAATATTTAATAACCAGGTTGTTCCCAAGAAAGAAGGGGCTTTTCAATAAGGAATTCTCCCTATTGGCGCGCAATTAGGTGACCAAACCTCTCCTTGACAGAACTTCTAGACATTGTAAATATTGCAATTTAATAATATGAATAACTTTGTTGTCTCAATTATTGATTTAATAATATATCATATAATGCTGATGATACTGTGACGATAATCAAATCAATAATATAGAGATATGATCAGTCGTGATTCTTGTAGCAATAATTGAGTATAATCGAGTGACTTCTTAAGTAAGCATCGATAATCAATCTTGTGTGCTACTATACGCAACCACGCAGTATATTCTTGTACTTTTACTACCGAAGAGTAGTTCAACAATAAGCTTAACGCTAAAACTTCCACCGTTATTTTCATAAAAATATTTTGTTTGTTTCTCAATCCGATAATAATTCCGTTCTGGGGTCCACTAATGATTGTGTCGTCGTCATGAATATTCCCCTGTTAAAATGAATATTCCCACCAATCGAATATTATATAACAACTTGCATACTTTGCAAAATTTATAAATACTACCCACAACTATAATATTATCTCAAATTCACACCATAATTTTCAAAAAAATATTTTGAGAAAATTAAATCTTTATTCGTAAAATTTGGGATTTTACAATCTCCCCTCCTTATGAAATTTTGCCCTCAAAATTTACGTATGTACCTGGTATGCCGAAGAGATGAGGATACCTTGACTTCATTTCAGATTCTAACTCTTGAGGTATAACCTTTGAGTGTTGAATACGATCCTTCTTATCCAAGATTTCTAACACGTATCTCCTCATACGTTAAATCTTCTACTATCTCTCTCGGTTCTATATCAATAATGTGGTTCGGGTCATCCACATATTTACGTAACATCGGTACGTGATAAACGTTATGAACACGCAACATATTTGGCGGTAAAACGAGTTTATAGGCCACAGTTCCTACTTGATCGAGGATTTCAAATGGGCCAATAAAATTTAGGGTTGAGATTTCCTCTCTTCATCGACTCTTGCTTCTAGAATAACGCTCTCTTAAACCTCCTTTTTCGTGTTCATCAGCTCCAAGTCTGTAGCTTGCAAGGTTTTAACTTTATCGACTAAAGTCGATTCTAATCGTATATTGGTTATCTTCACGTAGGTCTCTAGAGTCTTTAACTCTATCTTCATCATTTATATGAAATGGGTCTTTCTGTTAACAACATCGCACTCGTAAACATATATGATCTTCTACTCAACGCGTCAGCTACCACGTTCGCTCTTCCACAATGATATTGAATGGTACGATCGTAATCTTCAACAGCTCGAGCCAACATCTTTGGTGCATGTTACGTTTATTTTGGGTGAAGAAAATATTTGAGGGTTTAAGAAATGGGTTTTATACTGGGGTCAATACAAAATTCGATTTCACGCTCTAGGGGTAAGCTAAGAAGTCTTCAAGAATATGTCAGGAAATTTATTAACAATAGAAATATCATTCACAACTATGACTCTCATCCAAGACTTGGATAACATGTCACATTGATATCTATCAACTTGCCATTGTCATTCACGACGTCGCCTACAGAAAGTCTGGCTTCAGTGCATTCCACACAAGGAAGTCAACAACAAAAAGATCGGGGCTCTTTACTTATGGCTTGATATAACAGTGATTGACTTTAGTGGTTTGGTTGCTTGAATTCGCATAACAGGTTGGTTAGGAATATGAAAGCTAAAAACCTTACGAAAAGCATGATGAGTAGTTAACCAATCAATTCCTAAAATCACATCAAAGGAAAGTATTTTCAAAGAGATATGATCGACAGGTAACGTGAAAGTGTCAATTTAATCAACAAGATTTATAAACAGTGGAGGTAACGAAGGTTTCTACTAACGAAGTTTCAACCAATAAGTCAAAGTCTAACTTCTCCGGAGTCAAATTTAAACGTTGAGCGCAAGCAAGAGAAATAAAAGAATGGGTAGAATCGATATCTAATAAGGTATAGACTTCGCAAAAATTTATAATTAACTAACCCGTGCTAACTTCGTTCGGGTTACTCACTTTTTGAGAAGTCACAAAAAATGCTCTTCCTTGCACTACCGATTTTGACTTTTCTGGGACGGCCTTTTGTGCCTCCATCCTAGCTGAACTTGTCTTCGGTGAATGACAAAATCGGGCTAGGTGACCTTTTTTTCCATAATTATAACATGCTTTGGATGGTATCGCGCAGTTTGGACTGATGTGTCCCTCCCCTCCGCATTTGAAGCATATGATAGGTGGTCGTTCTCCTTCCGTAACAACAAGTGTTGGTGCTGACGTCATTCCATCATTGTTGAATCTCCTCTACTTGAAATATCCATTCTTATTGTTTTGACCATGATTACCACCAAAGTGGTTACTATTTCTGGCATGTTGATTCCCTTCACGCTTATTGTCACCGCTTCGATGACTGCTACAACTGGTATTATCATTTTGACGGCTGCTCTCTTTTGGTTGGGTTGACTCATTATTGTGCTACAATAACTGAGCCCTATTAACAACATCTGAATACAAACAAAGTTTATGAGAAATAAGGTATTGACGTATCTCGGGTTTCAAACCTCTTAGAAACATCTGCATCATTCTCTCCTCATTATCAACCAAATGGGACGTAAACCGAGACAACTCGACAAACTTGGCTTCGTACTGCTACACGGTCATGTTGTTTTACTCCAGCTTGATGAACTCTACCTCTTTCATGTGATGAATACTTTCGGGAAAGTACTTGTCGTTGAACAATTCTTGGAACTTCTACCAAGTCATCTTCAGTGCGGCAGGTTGAGTACGTTTTATAGATTCCCTCCAGTAATCTGCCTCTGCACGCAACATGAAGGTGGCAAAGGGAACCTTTTGCTCCTCAAAGCATCCCAAGACATCAAATATCTTGCAGATTTGCTTTATCCACGTCTCCGCCTTAAGTGGTTTTGGCTCTCCAAAACACTCTAGTGGTCCCAGCTCCTTGAACTGTTTGGCGGTGACCGTCTGAGAGTTGCCAGTGTTTCCACCTGCATTTTGGACAAGAGCCGCTCTCGCCTGATGTTGCATGAATTGCATAAAGCCTCTGAACATTCCATCGTTCATCATTTGGTCAGTGTTGTTATTTGCATGAGGATTGTCACCTTCCTGATGCACATTGTCCTGATTATTGATCTGTGGAGACTCAATGGTCTCCTGTGCTCCATTGCTATTCTCAATATTCTCGGATGTCATTTTTAAATACTGCCACAAAATAAGGGTTAATTAACATACCACATATTATCCCTATACTCTGACCGACCAATTAAATACCAAATAAACTTAGGTAGGTTATACTAGCGAAGGAATTCCTCGTGTCTCCCTTCCTAGTTCTTGTCTCACATCTTAGCCCGGGATCATATCCCTATGCTTTGATACCAACTGTGACGCCCCCAAAACAGGTATACATCACCCATCTTGAGTTGCCAGATACATGGTACAAAATTCAAATACAACTTAATTATACAACAGTCGTGTAAAATATGACAAAACATAATCTAAGAGTTTTAATACGTATATTATCATCTAGACAGTATACAAACTCAATGAAGTCATCATTACATTTATTGTCACACTATTTAACAGAATAGTGAGGACTACTAATGCTATCATCTGGACCGTCACTCCTTTCCTCGACTCGTCCCAGCTATATTCTCATTTCCTGAAGATAATAGTGAAAGAAAGGGTGAGCTCAACTAGCCCAGTAAGAAATATTATGACTAAGATAATGCATAATAAATTATCAATAGTCTTCAACAATGTTAAACTGATAAAATACAATAGACATCAAGTTTAACTGCAGCAGAATAAGCAATCCATTAGAAGAGTCAAGTAGAGAATAAAATCTACTATCTTCTATGGTATAAAAATATTTTCATCAACTTTTATCATTTGAGACTCGACAATAAATAAACCACATCTTCTAATCATCCACATTTCTTGGGCCAGGATATTCATTAAATCATCAATGGTCATGACTATACCGAATAATCCTCGGTCATAATCATACCAAAAAATCGTCCATCATGCATTCATTACGGACCACTGAGGACTTTTACTACATCATTTATAACATTACGGTCATGATTATACTTGAATGATCCTAGTCATAATCATACTAAGTCCATCTATGCACGTAAGCCAAAGATGACTTTCATTACAATATAAGCATGAGGATGATGACAATGACATAATAATTCAATAAAACAAGTTCAAGAATTAATTTATCCGAAAAATTAATAACGTCCAAATTGTCAACATGATACTTCTTTGTGGAGTAAAATTCAAGAATGCTTAGAAGAATATTTACATGAAAAGATACTGGATGAAGCGCAAATATCAAGGATATTCCATTAATCTCATGGAGTATAGAAGCCAAAACTTTAACTTAACCGAGTATAGTAGAGTATATGAAGCGCAAATGGATTTTCACCGCCATACATTAATCCACGATATCTGAGATCATTTCGAAATTTAATAAGGAATGAATACAAAGGATCATTCACCATGCATGTGGTAATCCACATAGACAGGTTATTCCAATAGAATAATAAAGAATAGAATAACAGAAGGATTAACCATGCGTGTAATAGACTGCACAGACAGGTTATTCCCAACAGAATAATAAATAATGGAACCAGGTCCGGCGTAAACGCACAGACAGGATATTCCGATAGAATAATAAAGAACAGAATAATAAATAATGGAACCGGTCGGTGAAATTACGCATGCCGCGGGATATTCAACGAATAATAAAGAATGGAATAACAACAAAAATCACCATGCATGTGATAGATCGCACAGACAGGTTATTCCAACATAATAATAAAGAATTTAATAACAACAGAAATCACCATGTATGCGGTACTTAGCATGATGCGAGTTATTCAACGAGAATAATAAATAATGAAACCGGAGTTCACGTAGAAAATGCAGACGGTATATTCAATGAGAATAATAAAGAATGGAATAACAAAAGAATTTCACCAAGTATAGGGTAGACCGTGTATACAGGTTATTCTAACATAATAATAAAGAATGGAATAACAGAAGTTCTCTTCATGAATATGAAAAAAAATAATACCCTTTACCATAAAAAAAACTGGATATAGAAGTAGTGAAGTAGCAGAATACTCTTCTTCTTTCTCTCTATAATTTCTCTCTCTAGAGCTTCAGTGAATTCGTAAGAAATAATGAAGGAATGAGCTTCTATTTATAGGAGAATGGATTGAATAGTAACTAATTCATGAACGGCCCAGATTGATTTACTTTTAAACGGACGGTCCATACTGATTCACTATTAAAACTTTAAACTAGCGATCCATATTGATTTACTATTAAAACTTTAAACCAGTAATCCATACTGATTCACTATTAAAACTTTAAACCAATGATCAATATTGATTCACTATTAAAACTTCAACCAACAGTCTGAAAAATTAGTACATCTCCTCATGGAATAATATTGTACCCAAAAATAATTTGGACCGAAAAGAAATATATTGTTCGGGTGAATAGTAACTAATGAATAGTAACTTATGAATAGTAACTCGTGAATAGTAACTCGTGTATACTAACTCATGAATAGTAACTCGTGAATAGTAACTCATAAATAGTAACTTGTGAATAGTACTCCAACACGAAAAGTGTCCCGAATACCCGATTGAACAATATAACCTCCAGACATCAATTATCATTGGAATAGATGTCGATTTCTACTAACACAAATAATCCCACTCAATAGAACTATAATATTCATCTTTAATTAACACGAACTTATTCATCATTAATATTATAACTCACAATATTTAACAACCAGGTTGTTCCAAGGAAAGAGGGGACTTTTCAATAAGGATTTCTCCCTATTGGCGCGCAATTAGGTGACCAAACCTCTCCTTCACAGAACTTCTAGACATTGTAAGTATTGCAATTTAATAATATGAATAACTTTGTCGTCTCAATTATTGATTTAATAATATATCATATAATGCAGATGATACTATGACAATAATCGAACCAATAATATGAGAGATATGATGCGGAATTCTTGTAGCAATAATTAAGTATAAGCGAGTGACTTCTTAAGTAAGCATCGATAATAAATCTGGTGTGCTACTATTACTGACCACACAGACATTCTTGTACTTTTACTACTGAAAGTATTTCAAAAGTATTAACGGTAAAACTTCCACCGTTATTTTCATAAAAAATATTTTTTGTCGTTTTCTCGATCAGAGAATAATTAAGTTCTTGGTTCCACTTAATGATTGTTATCAAATCGATCGAATATTCCCTGTTAAAATGAATATTCCCCACCAATCGAATATTATATAACAACTTGCATACTTTGTAAAATTTATAAATACTACCTACAACTATAATATTATCTCAAATTCACACCATAATTTTCAAAAGAATATTTCGAGAAAATTAAATCTTTATTCGTAAAATTTGGGATTTTACAAAAATGCTTAGAATACCAAAGTAGAAAATTTAATATAATAATAATATTTATAAAAATATTATACGCACTCTTTGAAATCTAAATTTCAGCAATTCACACATGTTAGTGGGGCCCGCCAAATGAAAAACATGTTTTAAACAATTTTTGTAACAAAATCAATTCAGACCCAATATTACAGAACTTCAATAATTCATAATAAATAGCCATTTTATCAGAAAAATTCAAATCTTATGTCTACTCCATAGGAAATTCAATTCTCTACAACTTTGCAGAATAAAGTTTTTCCAAATTTCAAACAGAAATTAACCGAAATCCACATACGGACGATTTTACAGGCTATAATTAAATTTCAGTCAAAAATGGGGTCCATCAAAACACAAAACGTGTGTTAAACATTTATAGTAACAAAATTACTCTTCCTCCTCATTTATTTATATATCACACATTCATTGTAAAAATATCACCATTATTATATTATTAAAATACAATAATATATTTAAATGAATTATTTTATCATAAAAGATAAAATATCAATTTTCAAAAATTGTCACATTAAAAATTTTCTCCATCTATATCCACATAAAATAAATATTTTTCTTATCATATAAATCAATAATTAATTATTCACTAATAATATTACGTAATCACAATCATCGACAACCAGTAGTTCTAGGAAGGGGGCTTTCGATAAGAATTTCTCTCATCTTGGCGTATGATTAGGTGACCAAAGCTCTCCTTAGACAGAACTTTCTAGACATTGCCAATAATGCTATCTAATAATATTATTAAAATAATATGAATTATTGATTTGATAATAAAAAATACTGTGTAGTGAAAATTATTAAAACAACAATAATATAAAATATCAAAGCAACAATTATTGAATCAATAAAATAAAATATTGAACAGTAATTACTGTAACAATTATTCAATGATTGCATTCTTACGTAAGAATCAATAATTGGTGCAATACTGGTGTATTGCCTTGTGTGACAACACGTATTACTGTGTTTTAACCACCGGGTATTCCAACAGTGTTAACGGTAACAACTACGTCGTTATTTATAAACAACTTATACTTGTCGTTTTCTCCATCCAATCACTTTCCGTTATGGGGCCAACACAAAATTTGCGGCAAATCGTATTTAATATTCCCAAGCGGTAAGAATATTCCACGACCAAACGAATATTCCCCGACAACAATGAATATTTTATAACCACTTACTTATTTGAAATATTTGTGCATTTTACCCATAACTAACCACATTAATCAAATCAACCCTTACTATTTCAAAATAATAAATAGAGGAAATTCCATTTTATTTAAAAAAATGTGGGGTCTTACAACCTCCCTTCCTTATAAAATTTCGTCCTCGAAATTGACGTACGTACCTGGTGTTTCGAAAAGGTGAGGATACCTCGCTTTCATATCCGTTTCCAACTCCCAGGTCATTTCCTCAATAGAATGGTTTCTCCACAAAACTTTGACTTGTGGTATGACCTTTGTACGTAAGACATGCTCCTTCCTATCCAAGATCTTGACTAGTACTTCCTCGTACGTTAAATCTTCGGTTACCTCGTCTGGGTCTAACTTTATAGCGTGGTTCTAGTCGTCCACATATTTACGTAACATTGATACGTGAAAAATGTTATAAACACGCGACATACTTGGCGGTAAAACGAGTCTATAGGCCACAGTTCCTATTCGATCGAGGATTTCAAATGGACTAATAAATTGAAGGTTTGAGCTTTCCTCACATCGTCGATTCTCGCTTTTGGAATAACAACTTCTTGGACCTCCTTCTTCATATTTATCAGCTCCGGTGTGTAGCTTGAGCAGCTTTAAATTTATCGATTAAGGTTGATTCTACTCATATATCATCATGTGGTCCCTAGAGTCTTTAACTCTATATCTATCATTTGTAAGTTATACGAAATGGGTCTTTGACAATATCGCACTCGTACTCGTATACGATCTTCTACTCAACACGTCAGCTACCACGTTCGCTTTTTAAGGATGGTATGGTCAGAACATGTGCGGAAATGAGTCTCCTCTTGATTTCTTTGAAGCTCTTCCCACATTCCTTGCTTCTATTCGAATTTTGTATCTTTTCGAGTTAGATGCGTTAATGGAGTAGCGATTCAAGAAAATCCTTTCACGAATCTCCGATAATAACCAGCTAATCCTAGAAAGCTACGTATTTTGATTACTGAGTTAGGTTGCTCTCAACTGTGACTCATATCCCAATCTTGGATAGCACGTCACAATGGCACCTATCAGTTTACTACCGCATGAATATGGCGTCCCCTACGGAGAGTCTGGCTTCGGTGCATTCCACAAAGGAAATCATTAAATAGAGGCTCGAGTACCAACTTCTACAGTTAGGTTTTTAACTCTTGAAGTTCAATAGGAGTCATTCAATATGAGATTTTAGAAATGGATTTTGTACTGGGTTCAAAGATGAAAAAAAATTCAATATCACGCTCTGGGGGTAGGCCAGGAAATTCTTCAGGAAACACGTCAAGAAATTCACTAACAACAGAATTATCATTCAAATCTGACGTATTTTTGTTCAAGTCCATAACATGGGCTAAGAAAGATTGACATCCATTTTTCAATAAACGAATGGCTTTATGGCTTGATATGAAAGAGTTTGACTTCAATGGTTTGGTTGCTTGAATTCGAATAACAGGTTGCTTAGGAATATGAAAACTAACAACCTTACAAAAGCAATCAATTTTGGCATGATGAGCAGTTAACCAATCAATCCCTAAAATCACATCAAAGGCAAGTATCTTTAAATAGATAAGCTCAACAGGTAATGTGATGGTGCCAACTTAGATCAAACAAGATTTATAAACAGTGGATGTAATAAAAGTGTCTCCTAACGGAGTCTCCACAGATAGGTCAAAGTCTAATTTCTAATGAGTTAAGTTTAAACGTTGAGCACAAGCAGGAGAAATAAATGAATGGGTAGCACCGGTATCTAGTAAGGTATAAACTTCGCAAGAATTTATGATTAGCTTACCCGTGATCACCTCATTTGGGTTCCTCGCATTTTGACCAGTCACGACAAACGCTCTTCCAGGAACCGTTGACTTTGACTTTTCTGGGACAACCTTTTGAGTCACCATCCCCACTTGACTTGGTTTCGCTACAGTACAATCTTGAGTGATATGTCCTTCCTTTCCATAATTAAAACATACCTTGGAAGGCTGTGAACAATTTGGACTTATATGTCCCTCCTCTCCGCATTTGTAGCATCTAATTGGCGGTCGTTCTCCTCCCCTAGAATTTGTTGCTGGTGTTGGTGCTGCTGCCGACGTCTTCCCATTATCGTTAAATCTTCTCTTTTTGAAATTTCCACTTGGCTCACCTCTCCTATTATCTTGGCAATGATTACCACCGAAGTGGTTACCATTTTTGGCATGATAATTTCTTCCACGATGGTTATCATTGTTCCGATGACCGTTGTCATCAGTACGATTATCATCGAGTTGTTGGTCATTATTCTTTGGTTGAGCTGACTCATTATCGAGCTCCAATAACTGAGCCCTATTCACAACATCTGAATATAGAGAAAATTTATGAGAAATGAGATATTGACGTATATCGGGTTTCAAACCTCTCAGAAATATCCGCGTCATAGGTTCCTCATTCTCCACCAAAGGAGGTACAAACCTGGATAACTCCGCGAACTTCGCCTCGTACTGGGACACTGTCATATTGTTCTGTTCTAGTCTATTAAACTCTACCTCCTTCATATGACGAATATTTTCAGGAAAGTACTTGTCATTGAATAGTTTCTAAAATATTTCCCAAGACATGTTGAGTTCGGCTGGCTGGGTACGCTTTACAGATTCCCACCAATAATTTGCCTTATTACGGAATATAAAAGTGGCGAATGGAACCTTCTGTTCCTCCGTGCATCCCAAGACATCGAATATCTTGGTAATTTGCTTGACCCACATCTCCACTTTAATCAGATCCGGCTTTCCCCAGAATTCTGGTGGTCCCAACTCTTTGAACTGCTTGGCTGTGACAAACCGTGCGTTGCTATCATTCCCACTTGTATTTTGTACACGAGTCTCCCTCGTCTGATTTTGCATGAACTGCAAAAATGTTCTAAACATCCCGTCGTTCATCATCTCGCTTTCGATGGTGTTGTCTCTGGGAGGAACATTGCCAGCCTATTGCACGTTTTCCTCGTTGGTGAGTAAAGGTGTCTCCACGGTCTCATTTACTCCGCTGTTAACATTCTCAGTTGCCATTCTTAAATACTGCCATAAAACAAGGGTTAACTAAAGAAATTGACATGCAACATAATAACCCTATGCTCTGACCAACCAACAATAAGCTTAGGTAGGACACACTAGCGAAGGATTTACTCGTCTCTCCCCTCCTAGTTCTATTCTCCGATCTCTGCTAGAGATCATATCCCTAAGCTCTGATACCAACGGTGACACCCCGAAAATAGGTCCAATCCACCCAACCTATTCTGAGTCGCCAAATACATGGTACAGAAACAACTACAACTTCATTAATACAATTGTCGTGCAAAATACGACAACACATAAACTGTGAGTTTAAATACAAATATTATCTTCTAGACAATATCCACACTCAAATAAGTCCTCATTACATTTATTGATACACTATGTTATAAAATAGTGAGGACTACTAAAACAACTATCTTGAACCATCACTCCACACCCCGACTAGTTCATTATATTCTAAGCCTCACGAGAAGAAAAATGGAACAAAAAGGAAAAGGGTGAGCTCAACTAGCCCAGTAAAGAATGTTATGACTAAGATAATGTACAACAAATTATCGTTAGTCCTTAACAGGAAAAAATCTGATAGAATACAATAGACAACAAGTTTTAGATCAACAACTGCAGCGGAAAAAATAATTCATTAGAAGAGTTAAGTATAGAATGAAATCTACTATCATCTATGAATTTAAAAGTCTATCATCAATATTTTATCCCTGTAACATCAATCAATATACCTCTTGAATCAAATAGTCATCTTTGCACTACAGGCCAAAGATATTAATCAGTCGGTCATGTTAATTTGAACACCTGTTCATCTTTGCACTACGGGCCAAAGATATTCATCAAGAAATCATTCATCTTTGCATTACAGGCCAAAGATATTCAGTTATATCATCATTTAGGACTGAGGATGATGAAACATATTTTAAAGAAAACGAATCCAGTGTGACAAAAGAATAAATATTAAGGATTCGTACTTTAGACAATCCAAGTTCAAAAATACTCCATAATAAACTATTGTGGAGCAGAATTCAAAAATGAAAATCAAAACATAGATCCAATCAAAGGTAGGAACCATAACAAACAATCTTGGACATAGAAAAAAAAAATTTAATTTTTCTGTAAATAGTGTAAATGTTAGTGAATAATAAATAATTATACATGAATAATCTTTATATCGTGAATAAGAACTCAAACACTAAAAGGTAGAAATTTCACAAGAAAAATCATCATGCTTTGTGAATAGTAGTCTTGAATAGTAACTCGTGAATAGTAACCCCGGCATGAAAAGATAAGAATTTTACAAGAAAAATCTTACCAATATTCCGACATAATGATATTGAAAGAAATAATATCATTTATAAAAAAAATAACATCCCTTACCTCAAAAAGACAGTACTTCTGACTAGAATATCAGATATAACGCTGAAGGAAAATTGCACCATATAGCAACACTCAAAGTATCAAAATACTCACAAGAATACGCTCGATAATATAAAGAGAGAAGATTTCAGTTTCTTGTGTGATTTTCAATTCTAACCTAAGCACCCGATTTATTGGAAAATGCTTATAACACCAAAGCAAAAAATTTAATATTATAATAATATTTATAAAAATATTATACGCACTCTTTGAAATCTGAATTTCAGCAATTCACACATGCTAGTGGGGCCCGCCAACATGAAAAACATGTTTTAAACAATTTTTGTAACAAAATCAATTCAGACCCAATATTCTAGAACTTCAATAATTCTTAATAAATAGCCCTTTTATCAGAAAAATTCGAATCTTATGTCCATTCCATAGGAAATTTAATTCTCTACAACTTTTCAGAAGAAAGTTTTTCCAAATTCCAAACAGAAATTAACCGAAATCCACATACGGACGATTTTACATGCTATAATTAAATTTCAGTCAAAAATGGGGTCCATCAACACACAAAACATGTGTTAAAACATTTATAGTAACAAAAGTACTCTTCCTCCTCATTTATTTATATATCACACATTCATTGTAAAAATATCACCATTATTATAGTATTAAAATATAATAATATATTTAAATGAATTATTTTATCAGAAAAGATAAAATATCAATTTTCAACAATTGTCACATTAAAAAATTTCTCCATCTATATCCACATAAAATAAATATTTTCCTTATCATATAAATCAATAATTAATTATTCACAAATAATATTACGAATCACAATCTCGTGACCGGCCATTCCCGGAAAAGAGGGGCTTTCGAATAAGAATTTCTCCTTACTGGCGTGTAATTAGGTGACCAAACCTCTCTTTAGTCAGAACTTTCTAGACATTGCCAATAATGCTATCTAATAATATTATTAAAATAATATGAATTATTTATCAGATAATGAAAAATACTGTGTAGTGACAATTATTAAAACAACAATAATATAAAATATCAACGCATCAATTATTGAATCAATAAAATAAAATATTGAACATTAATTACTGTAACAATTATTGAGTAGTGCCTTCTTACGTAAGAATCAATAATTGGTGCAATACCGTGTGCTACTGTGCAACAACACGTATTACTGTGTTTTAATCATCGGGTATTCCAACAGTGTTAACGGTAACAACTATGCTGTTATTTATAAACAACTTATACTTATCGTTTTCTCCATCCAATCGCTTTCCGTTATGGAGCCCACACAAGGCTCTGTCGTCGTATGAATATTCCCCGACAGTAATAATATTCCACGACCAAACGAATATTCCCCAACAACAATGAATATTTTATAACCACTTGCTTATTTAAAATATTTGTGCATTTTACCCATAACTAACCACATTAATCAAATCAACCCTTACTATTTCAAAATAATAAATAGAGGAAATTCCATTTTATTTAAAAAAATTCGGGGTCTTACAAAAAGAGCGTACTCTCCAACAATTGGAATTACGCCTGTTGTGAAAAAGTCAACAACAACTCTACACCCGTAATAAGACTCCTCTTATTTATAGATGTAGACAACTCTCCTTAACAATTAAGGAATTGAGTTTTATTTTAATTAATTCAATTCTTTTAATTAATTATGCTCCCAATCTCATTAGGAATAATTAATTAAAATCTTTTAATTAATTTCCACCTAATCTTATTAGGAATAAATGAGAGTACTTTTATTAATTAATTCCCAAACTCCTTTAGGAATTAAATAATAATAATAGTAATAATAATAATAAGATTCCTCTTATTAATTTATATTTAATATTTCTAAAATATTAAATAATAAATATTAAGTTATTTAATTTATTCTATCACTATATAGATTAAATTAAATATACTTAACTTATTATTACGATTATGTCATTAACTTCTTAAATAATTATTCTTCCTTTTATGGTGTGACCCTTTAGGTTCTCCATATTAAACCCAATTGTGAATAAATCAATTAGAACAATTCTAATCTTATTTAAATAAATAAATTAAACTATTAATTTATTTAAATAAATAATATTTATTCTACAATAGGGATAAGCCTCCCTAGCGATCAACGACTTTCCAGATAATATAGATTTCAATATTAATCATAAAAGAACCTATCGGTAAATAGTTACTGCATATGATTCAATCATTCCACCATCTGATGTCCCAATTAAATATAAGGCATGGAATTACTGTCAAGTCTTATTTTATTTAATTATATGTATTTCAATCCTTAAATGCACAACTCCAAATAATGCAAATTAAAAACTCCTTTCTAATTTCATTTTACCTTAGCCAAGGACTACTGGGTTGTCATTTACCGAATTACATAAGATATTTCTCTTCTTTTACTAGAAGTGGTAGATTCTTTATTGATCATACATTATCTCCATGTACAACTTATTATACCTAAGCATACCCTTTGATATACCCTAAGGATCTTAAGGAATAAGTCAAACTATAACTCATCATACACAAGATACTATGATGATATCAAGTCCAAGGATCACTTATACTACTATCACTACAGGAATTCCTATTGACAGAGAGGTAAAACTCCATTAGGTATTCCTTAGCAAGCCACGTTCAGTGAACTTATTCTCTAATAAGCACCTATATACTTGCTTGTATGCCTCCACACAAATGATCATGAGATCAATCATCCTCATCCAATGAGCAAGCAACGTATGTACCAATCTATCCAGATTCACTAATCCCCAATTTAGTAATCTAACGATTGAGAACTATTTTAGTTTTAAGCTTTCTAAGAATTTAGATCTCATTAGAATGATCATCATCATTATTCTAAAAGCATTGCTTAAAACTATGGGTTTATCACATATTATTAAGCAGCATCATGTAGATAATTACAAGCCTTTAATAAATTAATACTTTTTATTAATAAATGAATAAGATTGTTACAAAGTATATGCTTTATCATCAAACAAGATTGGCTTGTGTGCATACTACTTTCACCTCTACCGTAACTCCTAACAAGGATCTGACGGCAGTAGGGGTAATAATCGTCGTGCAAGGCACCGGATCCCCTTTAAACTTCATACATGTGATAAACCGCAAATCCATCGGCGTCATCATCACCTCACAGTCCAGTAAATAGAATGATTGAGTCTGGTGAAACCACCGCTCAGACAATGCCCTGAGGTAACCCCAGGGACATCGACGGGGAAGAATGGAAAAGAACATCCCGAATCCCCAGCCATGTAAAATCGCTCTATAATCATCATGCAAAGCCTGATACATAGAGTGGATGCTGAACCAGTTCCCTCGAGGCTGTGTAAAGCAGATCAACATCAGAACCCTTTGCTCATCATCAATAGGAAATATGGAAGATTAAGATCTACATACCTCGTTTGCGTGCAGGTAGACTGAAGGATGCCGACTTAAGTCACCCAAAAGATCTGGGTTTGCCACTTGAATACCTGGAAAATCCCTACGGGGAACACGTACAGCAGGAGCAAGAACCTCAACTGGTACATCCTCCTCCTCGCCCTCTACATCCGGCACTTCAACCCGGACAGGACGTATCACCGTCTCCACCAAACGACGAGGCTGTCTAACAGAACGAGGTCGGGACACTTCAGAAGCCCTCCTCTGTACACCAGAAGTAGTCCTGCGGGAACTACTCGGGTGATCCGGATCCATAATATCTGGACAACAAGTCTTCAAATCACCTCAGAAAGGGTACGGTAAATTCTTACCTGGAGCTTTTCAAAATGCATCTTATGACTACATGCATGCATGCATTGTTTTAACATACAGTATAGTTAAAAATGCATGATTACCCAATGCCTACGTTTTGGAAAAATTTTCCATAGTCCCCTTTGTAAATGGGACTATGCACATGCACATAGGCATAACTAGGTGGCCATTCAGTAGCACACCTACCAGCAGTCATATACATCCTAAATGCATTTAATACATCATAGTAAAAAATCCGTAAGTGTAGTCTGATTACCAGAATTATTTTGCTTTTTCTACCTTTACTCATTTGTCCTCAAATAGGATAAGAAATGACAGTAAAAGGTGCCAATTTGACTGTTTCAAAAGTCAAATTTTTTTCACATTATTATGTTCAGCATGGTTTAATACTAACATTTATTGTGTTGAATATTTTTTATAAAGTCATATCAGCATGCATATTTACTACTATGTGTCTAAATGCATTTTATGTGATAAGTCATTTTTCAACGAGTAGAAACTGGAAAAGAATACATGCATATGTTACCAGGATAGTGAAGAACGCTTGTACGGTGGCAGAATATGTAGAAAGTCGCCCGAACTGAGCAGGTCTGAAGAAGAGCTCTCAGATTTTCTTCACGGCGCAGCTTGAAAATGACTTATGAAAGCAACCTGTAGGCTTTACATAGCCATGATTGGCCGCAGGTCCACCTGTGGCTGCTTCAGGTGTACCTGTGGCACCCCTACATGGGTCCCACACCTCTGGCTCATTCTAGTTAGAGTTGCAAAGGAGGTCTCATATAGCTAAAAAGGCCAAATCAAGAATTAAAACGCTACGTAATTGAGCGGAATAGCCTGAAATCCTGGTTTTCATGGGCCAAATTCCGGCTCCACATGTCACTCATTGGTATTCGCCTGCATACAAGGTATACTATACCAGTGACCTCAGCTTTTACAAATTATGCTCGACAATACCTCACAAAGGTCCGATGCCGTCAGTGTAGGGTCACAGCCCTAAGACGTATCCCCGGCGGGGGTTACAATGCCGAAGTTACAAATTAACGACATATCCCCGACAGGGGTTACAACGTCGAAGTTATAAATTAATGACGTATCCCCGGCAGGGGTTACAACGCCGTAGCTACGAACATCTACGTATCCCCGGCGGGGGGTTACAACGTATTCTCAACCATTGATACACACATCAATGAAGGTCAAGCAACCTTGACGTTATTTCAGCCGGTGGCAAGTAAATCCATCGAAGCAGCATACCCATGTTTATGAATCCCCGCGGGGGTCACAAAGCGGTGCAATCGTTGATATACGCATCAACGATGGTCAAGCAGCCTTGACACTTTCCCCAACAAGGGTCACAACTCAATGCAATCATTGATATACACATCAATGAAAGTCAAGTAGCCTTGATAATGCACCCAGCAGGGATCTATCCGGTGATACATACATCAGCGAAGGTCAGGCAGCCCTGACGATACATATTGTTGGTAGTAATTCCAACAAAATTGTGGTATATGCTGGTGATACAAGACAGAGAAGACCATCCTCATCGGAGAGGACCGATGATGGAATATGTTATACATATCCTCAAACAGACAAAGCTTTCTCCCCATAGATCTCTTGCACACAAGAGGCACCTCTATGGAGTAGAAGTTTGTGTCTAGGATTCACGACTTTGGTGATAGCCCCAACGTCAACATCCTTGAAGACTTGGATCGCATGTCCAAGGCATCATTGATTGTCATCCCAACAGGATTAACTGGGAACAGGCAATCATTCATTCACACATCATACATTTGCATCATGTTGCTGCACATAGCATCATGTTTATCTTATTGCATTTCAAGTGTCTAGGATTCTTTATCCTATTCATGCCTTGCATTGCATGAATATGATAAAGAAGGGCATCTGTAGACACTTAAAATTTTCTGCACACCTGTTACTAACATTGTAGGAGGTCAGATTCGTCTTTCAGAGAAAACCCTGGAAGACAGCTCACATCCATTCCGGATACTACCGAAAGTTCAGTCTCAGCCCCGGAACATACACCGGGTGTATCGTTTCCAACCTCGGAGATAACCCGAGTTTCATCCTTGGAGATAACCCCAAGGAATGTTGTGGCAGTTTCGGCGATAACTCCAGAAATGTTTGTTTCAAATGCGATCAACTTCAATCTCAGAGCTCCTGCCGAGGCACTCATTCCTCAGACCCGGAGCTAACACCGGGCAGACAAGAATACTTACAGATGACCTTGCGGCATTCAAACACTTGCAGCAGTCCAATCTTAAATGTAACCTTGAGCAACGTCTGCTATCAACTCAAACCAGTGATAACCCCGGTGAAGAGTCAAACGTCATCTTGCCACTTCAACACCTGCGCGTCATTTCAACACTTTATACATACATACATACAACAATATCCCACAAGAACCAATGAGTTCCAATTCTGAGTGACAATTATAGGTGGCAGCACACCGGATAGAATTTGAAGCTTAAAGACCATGGGCATAGTCCCCTCTTCCTGACTTTGTACAATTTCTAATCCCATGTTATTGTGTAACTCTCAACACAAGCGGTCTGAAGAAGGTCTTATATACCTCATTCGAATGCTCGGATTGAAGTCCTTCAAGTTCGAAAGGGACATCACTGTTAAGACAAGTACAAGTACTTGAGACAGACGGGATCATGCGAGCCGAGAACCCCGGGCGACCCTTGAGTGCATCTACTACGCCACAGTACACCCTCTGGCTCCACCCTCTATAAATAGAGGGCTTGGTGTGGCCATTTTGAAAAAAAAAAAAGCGAGGAAGCCCTGTCCAATTCGCTCTGTACACACCCCATATTGAGTGTTTCCTTATTTTAAACACATGTTAGCTCACATATAGCTATATTTTTACCGGCGGGAGCTGAGTGTTTATCCATCTAGAGTTATAGAAGCCTGCATTGGCGTTTCTTGTAAGCCTTCTCACACTCTATAAAGCCTTTCTCTTCATCTTTGCACACACTATTCTACACATTGAGAGTCGTGTTGTATGCGTAACCTGGACTTCGGTCCATGGTTTTCATTTCTGTTTATATATATATATACTTATATATGTATATATTTTATATATGGACTAACATTATCGAGTTATGCCTCGATTGAGCCTAGACTTATGTCTGGAGCGTTTACTCGATTTTTTTATATATATATATATATACTTATATATATAAACTGTTGTCAGACTCCATCCGATGAGCCTAGATTTTACATCCAGAGCGTTTACTTGTTTTTATATATATATACAATTGATGTCAGACATATCTGATGAGCATTTCTGTCAGGCCTGGAGTTTACTTCGAGGCCTTTTACTGCTTTATTTACATTTAATCCCGTCTGGAGTTTACTTCGTGGTGGTTGATCGTCTTTACTGCTTTATTTACATTTAGTCCCGCCTGGAGTTACTTCGTGGCGGTTGATTACATTTATTGCTTTATTTACATTTTTGATCCCCCCATGGAGTTTCTTCGTGGTGGTTGATCATGTCCATATATATATTTATCGCTTTTATATATTTACATTTCCGATCCCCCATGAAGCTGCTTCATGGTGGTTGATCATATCTGTATTTATATATTTACAGCTTTTATATATATAACTGCTTACTGCTTTTCATATAAACTGCGGTATCATATGAGCATAGGAATCATGTGATCACAGATTCAGTCTACTGAATCTAGATTTGGTTCCCGTGATGGACATTTTCAATTTTATGGCGACTTGTACATTATTCTGATGTACAAATGTCATTAGATGGTTGTCATGCCCATGAGGAGTTCGGCACTGCTGTATATTATTTTCTCGAAGATGCCTCGCATCTCGAAAATAAAAGTAAACAAGCCGAACATTTAATAATAAAATGGAAGTATGAAAAGGTCTCAATTCCTATTGAGCACAGGGTTTGAAAAACCTCTTTTACAAAACTTCATTGCTATATCCTGTTTAAAACTGAATTTTTGTATAAATTCAAACCCTTTGTATATAGGTGCGAATGAGGCCTTGTACTACTTTCAAATAATTGCACATTGATCCACACACACACACACATTCATATAACAGTTTCTTAAAAAGTGGCGGTCACCGTGGCAACACGGATGTCGGGGGGTGCCTAACACATTTCCTCCGCATAATCAAGCCCCCGGACCCAAATGAATCTCAATTTCACAACCTGTTTAGCAGTGTCACATCACTGGGTCAATGTGCAAACCTTTTTTGGTTGCGTTGGTGCAACCAGTTAAAAACACCAACTGGCGACTCTTAACAGACCATCGTCGACATTACACATGTCGGACTTTTTTCACTTGTTTTTTCAAACAAATCTCACATAACATGAGAACACCAAAGAATAAGTAACGAAAAGGGACAACTAAAAATCCCGACGTCGATAACGGTTATGCAGGTTAGGAAGTTGTTGAGTCAAGGTTTTGTAGGGTACTTAGCCTACATAGTCGATACTCAAAAGGAGAAGAGTGTGAAACTGGAGGAGATACTAGTGGTTAGGGAATTCATGGATGTGTTTTCAGAAGATTTCCCAGGACTTCCGCTTGACCGAGATATCGAATTCGTGTTCGACTTAGCGCCAGGAACCGCTCCAATATCGAAGGCCCCGTACAGAATGGCTCCGGTAGAGATGAAGGAATTCATGGTGCAACTGTAAGAACTGCTAGATAAGAAGTACATTCAGCCGAGTGTGTCACCGTGGGGAGCACCGGTGTTATTTGTGGAGAAGAAGGATGGGTTAATGCGTCTTTACATTGATTATAGAGAATTAAACAAAGTCACTATTAAGAACAAATATCCATTGCCAAGAATAGATGACTTGTTTGATCCATTGAAGGGTGCTAGATATTTCTCGAAACTTTGTGGTGTATAGTGATGCTTCACACAAGGGATTAGGATGTGTCCTTATTCAGAACGACAAAGTTATCGCGTATGCATCAAGGTAATTGATAGACTACGAAAAAGGGTATCCGACTCATGATTTAGAGTTGGTGACGGTAGTATTTGCTTTGAAAATATGGAGACATTATCTCTATGGAGAGAAGTGTGAGATCTACACAGACCATAAGAGTCTGAAGTATATTTTCACAGAAAAGGACCTGAATATGTGTCAAAGAAGATGGATGGAATTGATAAAAGATTACGATTGCGAGATCTTTTATCATCCAGGCAAAGCTAATATGGTTGCAGATGCCTTGAGTAGGAAAGGAAAAGAAAAGTTGATGTTGTTAACCGATAAGGAGGAACTCATTTCAGCAATGGTAAGGCTAGAATTGGTAATTAAATTTCCAAAATCTAATGAAAGATTGTACCAAATGGAAGCTAGTCCAACTTTGGTGGACAAGGTGAAGAACGCTCAACTAAAGGATGAAGAATGTAGAAAAATAAAGGAAAGTGTGGTCGAGGGTAAAGAAGTGACGTATAAGCTTGATACTGAGGGAATACTAAGATTCGAGGGACAAATTTGGGTTCCCAGTACAGGATATTAAAGAAGAAATCTTGACAGAGGCTTATAACTCAAGATATTCTATTCATCCGGGAAGTACGAAGAAGTATCAAGATTTGTGGTGACATTTTTGGTGGCCAAATATGAAAAGAGACGTTGCAGAATGCGTTGCAAAGTGCTCGACATGTCAGAGAGTGAAGGCAGAATATCAGAGGCCAAGCGGATTACTTCAACCATTGGAAATACCAGAATAGAAATGGGAGCATATCACAATGGATTTTGTGGTAGGTCTTCCAACAACTCAGAAAGGATCCGATGTGATATGGGTAATCGTGGACAGACTAACAAAATCTACACACTTTTTGCCAATAAAGATTAGATTTAATCTTGATTAGCTGGCGAAGCTTTACGTCAAAGAAATCGTCTCAAGACATGGAGTTCTAGTGTCAATTATGTCAGATAGAGATCCGAGATTCACATCAAATTTCTGGAAGAAACTACAAGAATGTATGGGAATAATGCAACTAAAGATGAGTACAGTATATCATCCGCAAACCGATGGGCAAAGCGAACGAACAATCCAAACGTTAGAGGATATGCTTAGAGTGTGCATAATGGATTTCAAAGAAAACTTGGATGATCATCTATCATTGGTGGAATTTTCATATAATAACATTTACCATGCTAGCATTGGCATGCCGCCATACGAGGCATTATACTGCAGGAAATGCAGAACTCTACTATACTGGGATGAAGTTGGTGAACGTCAACTGCTAGGACCAGAAATGGTGCAGCAGACCGCTTGAAGTTATCAAACTCATCAGAGCAAGACTAGTAGTTTCTCAAGATCGACAGAAGAAGTATACCGATCAACACAGGCAGAATCGCGAATTTGAAGTAGGAAATTTTGTTTTCCTGAAAGTTTCTCCTTGGAAGGGGAAAATTTGTTTCAGCAAGAAGGGAAAGTTAAGCCTAAGGTTTATTGGACCTTTCGAGATATTGCGGAGAGTGAGAGAAGTTGCTTACGAGGTAGCTTTACCTCCAGAATTAGAACATGTGCACAACGTTTTTTATGTGTCGGTGTTGCGACCGTATAAACCCGATTACAAACATGTGATCGAATATGAACCGTTGCAGTTCAGTAAAGATTTGTCATGTGAAGAGATTCCTATCCAGATAGTCGATAGGATAGAACAAGTGCTCAGAAATAAAGTGATACTTTCTGTGAAGGTGATATGGAGGAACCACAATGTCGAAGAGGCTACGTGGGAACTTGAAGCTGATATGATGAAGAATTACCCTGAGTTATTTGTTTAGTTTGTGTCTTCGATTTTGGGGACAGAATCTTTGTAAGGAGGGAAGAATGTGACGATTTGATTGTTTGAGTTATGATTCTGGGGACAAAATCCTTGTAAGGAGGGAAGGATGTAACAATTTAGAATTTCAAATTATAATTTTAAATATTTATTAAATTATATAAATATTTATTTGAGGTGTTTATTGTTGGAATAAATATTTTATTGATGTGATGGTTGTTAGTAAATATTTATGAATTAATAAAATTCTAAATATTTATTGAATTATATAAATATTTATTTGAGGTGTTTATTGTTGGAATAAATATTTTATTATTGTGATGGTTGTTAGTAAATATTTATGAATTAATAAAATTGTAAATTTATGTGATTTATAATTGAGAGAGTTGTAATATAACATGAGATGTTATATTGTGGTGTTATTTAATAATTTAAAATGATATGTTAAATTATTAGATAAAATTATAATGAAATTATAATTTTGTATATGGAAATCAAATAAATAATATGTGATTATAAATGATAAACTAAATTGTTTATTAAAATAATTAAAGTAGTTTTAAATTGATTTAAACCAAACAAGGCCTAAAATATTAAGTCTTTAATATTTAAAGTGTTTTACCAAACAAAGCCTTATGGCTTTTGGATTATTAATTTTTAAATTTAAATAATATAAATAGAATAAATAAAATAAATTGAGAGAATTGATTAAATAAAATAATATAAATTGAATAAATAAAAGCGTAAGAATACAGAGACAGAGAATTGAGAGGAAACCTAAGAAATTCACAACAACTTCAGTTGATTAGCAAGAATTATCAAGCTTATTGAAGGTATTGTTCATATCTTAATATTATACATATATGTGTGTGTGTGTGTGTGTGTGTGTGTATATATATATATATATATATATATATATATATATATATATATATATATATATATATAATATCTGACATAAAATTTCAAGTTTTGTGAATTCTATTTCTTTCAAAATGTTGTTATACAACTGATTATGGTGATTATCTGTGTTAATGATGATTAGAGTTTATGTTTAAACAATGAAATTGTATGATAATTTCGTATAATAGTAGAAAAATAATGACAGTGTGTGTTTTATGAATATTTTCTCATATGGCTTATGAAGTACCAATTATGATGGTCAATTATTATGATAAACTGTAAATTGTGGCTTGTTTATGCTAGTTCATTAAGAAACGAAGATAACGTAGTTTGAACGAAGTGATTTGGTGAAGAATTGAAATCACAGTGTTGATTTTTGGGAAGGATGTCAAAAAAAATTGAGTTTTATATGAAAATATGAAATTTGAGAAATTAAACTAGTATAACTATTGTTAAATTGTTCTATGTTGAGGAATATGTTGGCAAACATGTTTATGATAGTTTTATATCAATTATTCGTGTTTGTTGGGCTAAAATTAATACTCTTGTTCATAGTCGTTTACGCATTGTCTGTCTGTATTACCGGTAGCAATTTGTCTTTGGTGCTAAAAAGCTAAAAGCTACCTTTTTCCTTGTAGGTCCAGACTTGTGTAATGTATGGTTGTGTACATACCTACAATCTGAGACAGTGAGTTATGTTGTTTCTGCAGACCTGGGATAGCAACATAGCTTGGTCTAAGGTTGTGTTAAGGTGTCAAACATGTAACAAGGAGGTTAATTCAATACCGTGTCATGTCATTGATAATTTCAACTTTGTAAAATGAATTATAAGTTATCAACGTGTTGTGTTAGAACTTAGTGAACACAATGAATGGTAAATAAGTATTGTGAAGTTAACACTTGGAGTTTTTAAAATGTAGTTTCTGAAATATATATGGTCAAGAAAGACTTGAACTAAAATAACAAATCTAACTAGAAATGTGTGTTCTGTTGGAATGTGAATGTTAGTATATCTAATAGATTGTGGTTCTAAACCTATGTGTAGGTGAACGTGAGTTTAATATTATAGCTTACGCTCGAGGCAAGTTTCTAAACTTATCTTTTTACGTTGAGCAAGCTCTTTAATTCTACTTTTACAATTGAGAAAATTTTCTAACTCTACACTTTTGTTGAGCTAGTTCATTTATTACATTGTGCAAGTTTATTCTTACGATTGAACAAGTTCTTGTATCTAGTTTGTTTATGATTTCTAAATCTTATTTTGATAATGAACAAGTTATTCTTGTCTTTAACTTGTTAACTAGCATGCAAGTTTACATATTCTGATATACTAATGTTGAACAAGTTTTATCGTTTAAATTACTATTTGTTATGCATGCTAGTACTCAATTCTAATTAACCTTGGCTTATTATTGTTCAAGCAAGGTATGTTATGATTATTCGATGTTTATACTATTAGTTTATTCCTAAAGCATGATCTTAATTTACAATGTTAATTCAGATATGATTATTCCATAGCATGACATTATCAATATTGTATTCAACTAATCCTTAGTTGATGATCGTTGAATTCTAAATTACTCTTACAATGTATCTAAACCAAACTTACTTTTGTGCGGACTTGTACTCTAAATACTGAGATGAACAACCCTATTATTAGGGGATAATTTACGCTTAGCATTGAAATGTTTATGCACAATACATTGTACGAAGGGTTGATCCCCCTAAGTACAAGGAGTCCTTAGAGTCTTATGACTGTTAAAGTTGAAGTTGAAAGATTACTTACAACTGTGGACATAGTTTGTGGTCTTATGACCCTCAAATATATAAATTCCATATTTTGATTCCAGTCTTTGGTTATCATTGATAGAGTACTATTCAGTTTTGATGAGCCTATCATTGACAGTTATTATTATCGTGTTGATTCATTGCTATATCTAGTGAGCATTTGTTTTGCTCACTCTTGCATAAATATAATCATTGCAGCTAAAGTTGAGAAGGTAGATGAACCTACAACTAGCAAAGGAAAGGGAAAAATGTACAAGTGATGAAGACTTTCAATTTTATTTTATTGTTACAATGATAGACTTTTGTTTAATAATGTGATGTAATAATTTTTTTCCGCACTTGAATGATGTTTAAGGTTAGACAACCTGGGAAGATTTTTTATTTAATGATGTAATCCTATTTAAAGGGAGGATTTATGATTTATTTTTATCATATTTGGGTAGATAGATATGAATGAATGGAAAGTGAACACCAAATCTTGTGGGAATGAAGTACCTAGATTTGGGGGTGTCACAGTCTAACCTTCAAAAGAAACATCTAAACACAAAATCCAGCTCAAATCAAATCAAATAAACCCTCTTCAAATTAAACTCTTTTCAAACCCTTTAGGTCAAGCCTAAACTACATAAAACCTGATCTCCTCCATACACGAGAGTACGTAGGCAGCTATTCGTGGTGCGATCTAACCTTCAAAAGAAAAACCAAACACTTTACCTCAACCTAAACATCAAATCTAATACAAGTTCCAAGACACCAAAGTTAAACTTAAAAACCTTTACACCAGAAAAACTTGAAGATCAACAACTCATTTTGAGAGACCCTGTGACACCTCAATGTCAATCCATCTAGAAAGAATTAGTGATACATCAAGACAGCAAGTCATAGAGAAAAGTGGCAACTATCAAGCAAGTCAAATAATATTCAAAAGGGAAGTGAACTAAAATATATTTCCTTTTATATGTTACTGTTTGATATATTCAATGTGTCATGTACATGAAAAAAGTGATTAATCTAGTCTATGCAGGAAATAAAAGCAAATATACAATCCCACCACCAGTCGGACCAACAAATCTAGAATATTATCCCTCTCTACAAACTAAAGGGAATCTCTAAGCTCCTGCCACGCTGTCTCAATACGAGTCAAAAGCTCTGTCGCGGTATGCATGGTGTTATCCTTATAACCCAATAGCTCATTCGTTTGCGCGATGATATCATCTGTGAAAGATCTGAGAGCATCACTCTAAGAAACTACAACATCCCTAGTAGCCCGGGCCTCATCCCTATCCAAAAGAGTAGCCCCCCGACTGGATAAAGCTGTCGGCATCAATGCTCGAGCCTAATCCCGCTCAAAAGTCAAAAGTTGTACCCTTCGCTCTAAAGCCAATCTGGGAAGTGAGGGAGAAGCAGATGAAGTGCTAGGAGTGGAACTTACCAAAGCTGTTGTCAAGCCGGCAAACAACTCATCCTCTGTAAGGGAGGGCGGAGCCTCCACAGGCTCCTTATCATCAGAATCAGAACTGAGTGATTAATAAGCAGTAAGAGTCGTTGATATATCGGTCTCAAACCGGGTATTGATCTCATCAAGATGACTACCTAAGAAATTAGTTCTCTCCCGATGAGTCTAGAAATCATATACTCTAGCCAGATTATCCTAAGTAAGAACAAAGGATATGATCTATGACCTGAAGTTCCCTCAAAGGAATGAACATCCTGAAACTGATCAAACTACCTCATGACCACTAATGGATGATAAGTGTTCACCCCTCTCAAATCAAGCTAATGGCAAGAAGTTCATATACACAACATGAGTGACAAAGCTCAAAGGGGAACTAAATCCAGAATAAAGTAAGATGTAGAAAGGATCCTCAATAACTGTCAAAAAGACAAACCAGGATGTTGTGTCTGTGCAGTCAGCTGGGCGGAAAGAGTAAGACATAGTTATGTCCCATCTAAAGCAATAGTCGAGGCATCTGAAAGTGCCTATTAGAAATGTGTCATAAACCAGACATAAAGCAATACAGAGCTACCTTAGAAATACTCATTAGTACGAGCATAGCAATGAGAAAGTGAAATGAGGGTCTCTACTAAAATCATGGGAATAATGGTATAGCCCTCCCGCAAAGCTCTGAATGCAGTCACTAGTCTAATATCTATCTGATCCATGTACACAGGCATATATAAGTACCCTAGGACGCACATCACCAAGGTATCAACTTTGGCAATCCTCCACCGATCCTCCGAGTTAGCAAAATCCTCATAATGCAATAAAAAAACTATCACTGACCCCAAAGCGATCGATTAAAAAGTCCATAGAAATGTAATGACCAGAAGTGATCTCATCTAAAACCATTGTCCTCTTCAAACTTGTCATAGTCATAAACTGTCTGCGCATATGACCAACAGCAACCCATGCACGGGTTCTATCTAAGAGAAGTCCAATGATGCGGCGATACTCCTCCAAAGTTAGAGTAAGCTCATATAATCCAAATCTGAAAACATGTCTCATATAAACCCAACAGGATAACATCCCCTCTATAAATCCCTTAAGGACCTGAAAAGTCAAGAATGACATGGAAAGTCCTAACATGCTACCTACTAATAAGCGATCTGACTCTGGTAGACTATCAAACCATGACCGTAAGCTAGCAGCAATGCGGGTATGAGGAAGGTGATCAATACGTACTATGGATGATGCAGACATCTGTAAAATCGTATCATGCGATCATACAGGGGTCAATTCTAACTTATAAAAATATGCAAATCCAGAATATAATGCATAAATTATGTTAAATGACAATTCAATAGGTGTAGTAAATGAACAGTTATATATATACATCTCTATAAAATATAAAACTGAATACATCATGAAATTAAATACATCATCTATGTCCTACAAATGAAAATAAAAAGTACAAGGAAATGTGGAATATCTAACAAAAGCTTATCAGAAGAAATCATGGATGTCTATATCCCAAAGTTAATTAACACGATCTAACTCCTCTTGAGTCACAGTATCACTGCTAAAAGGCACATCCGGATCGTACAAGGGAGGATCTCCACCAGCAAAACCACCAGCATCTGGCCCGCTAGAAGGACTAGAACCATACCCTGAGGGATAATAAGTAGCAGCCTTCGTACAATCCCTACCCAAATGGTGTGCAAAAAGGGACAATTGATCCACATGTTGAGTCTAAGTTGCTATTTGGTCTAAGTGAGTTTTCTCTGGGACACAGGCGAGCCAATCTACCATCATCACGGATCCAGGCATAATGTCCACTAGGAACTGGATAGCACAGGTCTGAGCCCCAATAGTGCGGGGAGTCCCCCACCGATGAAAAAAGTCTTTAGCACAAAGGTCATCGGACAATGTAAAGCCATCCAAGCCCATCAAGGGAATATCTCTAATAGGCTGGGACAAATGGCCATGAACGCTGCTCAGGAGGAAGATGAGGAATATGAATCTCTCATGCGATGGACCTGATAGCACTCTCTCCCGAGTAGAGCTCCCAACCTCCCTCAGTCAAGAAAGGAATTCGACGGGTAGACAATGCATACTCAGCTCTTGTCGGGAAGCCATCCTCGAAACTCACTGTCAAGAAATCTAGAGTATAAGAAACCCAGGTGACGACATTAGCAGTCAACAGCTCCAGCTGTAATCGACAGTGAGCAAAGCCATCTGCCACAGGGACCTCAGCCAAGGTAGAATTTTGCCATCAACGTCCCCGCGAATATGTATCCAAGCCTAAGGTGGTAACTGGAAAAAAGCAAGGAAGCCTCTTATAAGCCCATAACTAAAAAGGCATCAGTCAACTGCATTAGTCCATATATCAAAAATACCCGAAGGTGGGAAATGGAAAATTGATTAAAGTGTCGACACTGAAAAGATTTTATCTCTTTTTTCCTTTGTGTTTCTTACCCTTTGTTATTTCTATGTGAATTTGTTTGATCTGAAGGGTGAGGTTTTAAGGAAAAAGACCGACATATAATGTCAATGATTTGAAAAGATTTAATTTTTACTGGTCTGAATTAGACAGAGTCGCTAGTTGGTATGAGTTAAATGGTTGTATTAACTCAACCGAGTTTTAAAAGATTTTACAATATTACCCAATATTGGACTCTGTTTAATTTGTCTTGAAAATCGAGATTTATAGAGTTCGGGGGATTGATTAAGCGAGGGAAAGGTGTTAGGCACCCCCCAACTTCCGTGAAGCACAGTTACCATGATTTTTGTTCCCTAATTTATGTGTATGTGTATGTACATTATAATTAATTAGGCCTAACTACTTTATTTGAAAGTAGTGATATGCCTCTTTTGCACTAATATACAAAGGGCTTGACTTGTATAAAAGTTTAGTTTTAATACAAGGCATATAAAATGATGTTTTGAAAATAAGTTTTCAAACCCTTATGCTCACATAGTAATTGAGGCCTTTGATACTTCCATTTTATTCCGTATTAGGCTTATTTTCATTTTATTCTCAAGATGTGAAGCATCTTTGACAAATATATATATATATATATATATATATATATATATAAGTGTCGGGCCCCTTATAGGCATGAAAGCCATCGAAGTATGCCCGAACACCACACATAAGATTTTCACTATTACGAGGACCTTAAATCCGGATTACCAATTTAAGGTCCTATATTTACAATTACAAAATTTGCAGGCTAACTGTACAATTAAAAAGGGTCCATCATGGGAACCAGATCTAGATCCGTCAGCTAGATCTTAGATCACGTGGCTTATAGACTCACATAATATCATATAAATAGCTTGCATAGCAAATATACTAAAATAAAACAGATATTTACACTAAACTTTGCAAAACAAAGGATCCATTAGTCAAATCCTTGCATGTGCATCACCAAAGCTTCTAATGTCCTATAGATACTGATCTAGGGACACGTGGTTGCTAAATATTTATAAAAAAAATAGAAAGAAAACT
Source organism: Panax quinquefolius (assembly GCA_020205615.1). Taxonomy (NCBI): domain Eukaryota; kingdom Viridiplantae; phylum Streptophyta; class Magnoliopsida; order Apiales; family Araliaceae; genus Panax; species Panax quinquefolius. The sequence goes on along the minus strand of CM035152.1, from coordinate 68,311,854 downwards.
AGATCTGTATAGATCTTAGCCATTCTAGCTTTCAAGTTCAAGTTTTATAAATTTTGAACCGGTCAAAAGCTAGATCTGGCTAGATCTAGTACATATCTAGTCAATATAACTTAAATATTGACTATTTAAAAGAAATGAAAGGTTAAAACTTTAGATCTGACGAATATAAACCGTTAAAAAAGTATATATAATGCTTATATACGTATTAGAGCAAGCGAAGAAGCCAGATAAGAATGGCTATCGAATGACTTTAAATGCCTCAACACTCATTTTCCATTGATTAAAACTTGATATGTTGTAGTATATAAGTATAAGAGTATTTACAACGAAGTTTTACAAGAATCAGAGCATGATTCGAGCTCCGTTTGGCTACTCTAGCCTCTATTTTTCTCTCATGGGCCCTCTTTTTACCTAATATTCTCTTGGAAGCTAAAGGGGTGAGGACATAAATATAGATCTGGGTTGCCATGGGTCAACCCGCGGTAGCTGCAAGTTTACCTTCTGCTGGGCCTGGTGGGCCCAGCCCAATTGGCCATGTTATCTCAATGTACGTGCACTCCGACCAACGCGTTGTCTACTTGAACCATCATAACTTTCAATTCAGGAATTCGATGAAGGCGTGGTATAACTTTCCGGAAAACCCTTTCCTAGAGCTACACAATGACATGGGATTTGACCTTCTCTTAATCCAAGAAGACAGGTCGATGACCAGGTCTTTGCAGTCCGTCTATTGAGATGTCTTGCGCTGTTTTCACTCGGGATTAATGTTATGGTTCCGCATGACCTTCTTCATGGTAATTTGATTTGATTTGATTTTAATTTAGCAAAATTACCCTTTTGAACTTTTGGGTTAATTTTCGGGCATAATGTGCTGCAGCTATTCTTCCTCAGGGTTATGTATGTGGTTTAACTGTTGTCAACTTCTGTCTGCCCTCAAGGTTGTCTTTGAAGTTTATTTGGTGTCCCGTAGGGCTGTCTCCGGGCTCTGGTTTGATGATTTCCTTGGGTTATCTATGGGGCTGGTTTGATGATTTCCCGGGGATGTCTCCGTGGGGCTGGTTTAATAGTTTCTCGGGGTTGTCTCTCGGGTCTAGTTTGATGATTTCCTGGGGTTTTCTCTAGGGGGTTTGGTTTGATGATTTCTCGGGGTTTTCTCTGGGGGTCTGGTTTAATGATTTTGACTTCCAGAGATGTCTATGGAAAATGATTTTGCCATTCTTCATAGTTAGTAATAGGAATGCAAAATTTTAAGTGTGTACAGATGCCCCTCTTTATCAAATGTCATGAAATATATGGTATGATATGCTATGCATGCTACATGTCTCTGTGGGATAAGCTGCCACAGGTTTTATCAATGACCATCCCTATTCTCTACTGGGGATGATTTTTATGGCTGATACCATTGGACCTTTTTGAATTCAATGTTGGTGTTGTCACCAACATTCTTTATCTTCAGATAAGCTTTTTGACTTTACCTCCTTGGGGGTATTCTATTTTTATCGAGTAACCTCATTGAGGATTCTCGATGCTCATCATGATGATAGCTTGCACCGATTTACATCATCACTGGGGTTATCTCCCAAAGTTTGGATTTCTACTCAGTTGATGTCGACGTTACTGTCGGGGATAGAGCTTACAATCATAAGATCCTCTCAATGCCTACTCGAATGATAGTTTTCAAAGGTTACCCATCACCAAACTTTCTTGATGCCTACTCGAAAGGTAGTTTACAGGGTTGACTATCACTGAACCTTCTCGATGACTACTCAAATGGTAGTTTGTAGTGGTTGATCCTCACAGATCCTTCCCGGTGCTTACTCTAACAGTAGTTTACAAGGTTGAACATCACCGATCCTTCTTGGTGCCTACTCGAATGATAGTTTACAAAGTTAAACATCATAGATCCTTCTCGGTGCCTACTCGAATGGTAGTTTACAAAGTTGAACATCACTGATCCTTCTCGGTGCCTACTCGAATGGTAGTTTACAAAGTTGAACATCACCGATCCTTCTCAGTGCCTCAGCTAGAGTTTTCTTTTATGACAAATTCCATCATCGATCCTTCCCGATGCTACACTGGTGTTGTCTCCAACGATTTTCAGTATCAGATCCTCTGATCTTTGCTGAAGTAGTTTTCAACGACTTTCATCACAGAACTTTCTCGATGCTATGTTGGGTTGATACCAACGGTTTGCAAAATCAGATACTCTGATCTTTGCTGAAGTAGTTTTTAACAACTTTCTTCATCGAACTTTCTCAATGCTACGCTGGGGTTATCACCAATGGTTTGTACTGTCAAAAACTCATATCTTCATTACAGAAGTTAATTGCTTTCATCATGGGACCCTTCCTCGATGCTACGCTGGAGATGTCACCAATGGTTTAAATCACCAGATCATTCTCTCATGCTACGCTGGAATTGTCACCAGCAGTTTACAGAAGATTTTCAAACTTCTGAAGTTTGGCGTCCCGTTTCAGGATTTCAGGCCCTTTCTGCTCAATCGTGTAGAACCTTTTTCCTGATTTAACTTTTTTAAGCTTCAGGGACCTCCACTATGACTCAAATTTGATCAAACTGAAGGGGGTGGGGTCCACCCTAGCTTACTACAGGTCTATCGATGGCTGCCATAGGTAGAGTCACGGCAGACCGCGAGTGGATTTATACTCCCCCTGGCCTTTTAAAAGTTTTTTTCAACTTGAACGCCTCTAAAAAATGTGAACATTTTAGCTCAGATCTACTCAGTTCGGACTGCTTTTTGCGAAATTCGTCACTGTACAGTCGTTCTACACAACGCTGGTAACATTTATATCCTTTCTTTTCAAGTTTTGACCGCTAAAACGTTAGATTTCATGTAGTATGAGTTTAAACTCAATGTATCAAATATGTATACACATATGACTCGATAAAAATGAATGGGCCTAGTAAATGTTTGTATTTTACCATGCTGAACATTTTGACGTGAAAAAAGCTAATTTCTGAGACACTCATTTTACACCCTTTTTGGCTACTTTATTTATCCTATTTGAGGACAAATGAGCATAGATTTTCAAGTAAAATGCACATGGTAATTAGGTTTTTATGGTGAGTTTAATCTTAATGTTTTTCATACATATGAAATGCTCATGATTTTGGGTTGGTGTGCTATTGAATGGCCACCTAATCATGCCTATGTGCATGAGGATAGTCCATTTTATAAAGGAGACTGGAAAAAAAATTTCAAGAGTCTGGGCATTTAATATGCATGCAATTTTAAATCTACTGGGGAAGTATGCATGTTTTCACATAGGATATGCATGATGCCATATTTGGAATTGAATTGCTTTGATTTCGAAGCGTACCTCACCCTTTTTGAGGTGATTTGGAGATTTTGTTCAGGTTATGGACTCAGATCAACCAAGTAATTCTCGTCGGGTTTCCTCAAGCTTGAGGAGGAAAAGAGCTTCTGATGTTCGTGTGCCTCGTCCAGCCAGGCAGCCTCGCCGATTGACCGAGTTAGTGATTCATCCCATTCAGGTGGATATGACAGAGGTTATAAATGAGGAGGATGATGTTCCTATTGAGGACCCAGCTCCTTCTGCTTCCATTCCTCGTTGGGAGCCTCCATCTATTCACGTGACTATTCCAGATCTTCTGGATGATTTGAGTCGTCATCCCTTAATTTACCTTCATGCGAACGAGGTAATAGTTGTTTATATTTTTACCTTTCTTCTTTTCCCACTTTTGGGGCAAGGGTTTAATCTTAATTTTGAACTTGATGCATGTTCTCGAATTCACTCAGCCCAAGGGGAACATGTTTAGCATTCATTCTTTATACCAGACCCTTCATCCGGAGTATCAGGCCATTGTTCACTCTTGGGGTTTTGAGGCCTTCTTTTCCATTCTTTCCCGTCGTTGCCCCTGGGGTAATCTAAGTGCTTTAACTAAGCGATGGTTTCACCATACTCAGACTCTCCATTTATTGGATTGTGAGGTGATGATGACACCGATGGATTGGCGATTCATCACTGGAATGGAGTTTACAGGGGATCCTATGCCTTTGGTGGCCAATATCTTACCCAATGTAGTCTGGTCACTCTTAGGAGTTCCTACTTTAGCTCTCAAGGGTTGGCCTGTCTGTTCTAGCCCTTTGAGAATTGATGTTGTGAGTGGCGCTTTGTACGAGCCTCTACCTGCTGATCAAAGGGATAAAGATCGCATCATTCAACGTCTATTTTTGGTCATCATCAGGGGTTATTTCCTAGTGAATAACTCCCTGACGGTCTCTTTTGCTTTAGTTAGTGCCACTTGTAATGTGGACTGCATCAGATATTTTAATTGTGGCTCATTCACTTTCGCCTATTTCCTTCGAGGGATGTGCCTATGCTCGGAGGGCATGACAGAGGCTTGGCTAGGCTTTTACCCATTTCTGCTAGTGAGTAATTTCTTTTTATCTTTCAATTTCCCTCGCTCGAGTGTCAATACTCATGACTAAGGATATTTGATCTTTGTATTTACAATTTTGGGCATATGAGAGGCTCCCTTACCTACGCCCAGCTACTACTTTAGGTCTGGAGACGTATCTGTGGGGACGGTGCTGACATTATTCCACTGTGGCCGAGGTCCCTATAGCAGAGGGGTTCACCCATTCTCGTTTTCAATTGGAGTTATTAAACGTCGATGTTGTCACATGGGTTCCTTATACCCTCGATCATCTGACAATTGGCTTTGAGGATGGCTTTCTAACCGGGTTAGAGTATGTATTATCCACTCGTCAGATCCTTTTCTTGACGGAGGGAGGCTGGGAACTCTACTTGGGAGAGCGTGCTATTAGGAGCACTACAGGGGAGATTCACATTCCATATCTTCTTCCTGATAGATGCCATTAGTCTTTATCTCAGATAGTCATCGAGATTCCCCTAGTGGGCTTAAATGGCTTTACTTTATCAGAGGGCCCTTTCACTCAGGATGCCTTCCATCGTTGGTGAACTCCTCGCACTATAGGAGCTCAGACCCGTGCCACTCAGTTCATGGGGGATATGGTTCTCAGGTATGTGATGATGACAGACTGGATCGCATGTGTCAGAGAACCCACTCATTTGGAGCAGATTAGTAGCTTGACCTAGAGGTTGAACCGGGAGCATTTTTTCATCCGGCATCTAGGCAGAGATCCGTCGGAGGCAGATTCTTTTGATCCATCTAGCTCTGGCACTGGCCCCTCAGGTGGCCCATATTTTGATAGTTTTACCGGAGCAGATCCCCCTTTGTATCGACCTGGTGTTTCCTCTAGCAGAGATACAGTGACTTATACGGAGTTATAGCAGTTTGATCGACTGCATGATGTAGACATCATAGATTTCTTTAGATAGGCTCGTTATCTCTTTTGATAGGCCTCAATTAGATATTGGGTGGCTGTGACCCATTTCCTTGTACTTTTTATTTTCATTTGTAGACAAAGACGATATATTTAATCTTTATTTAGACGATTATGTATTTAGGAATGTATGTACAATGCTTTTTATTCCTTGCATCATATTATCATTTATCATGATGCATGCATTATATGTCATGGATATGCATTTGATGAGTTTAGCATTGACCCCTGGATGGTCTCGTGATACGATTTTATAAATGTCTTCATCCATGGTTGTTTATTCAGAGCCTAGCACTGATTCGAATGAGGAGCCTATGGAGGACCCTGTTTCTCCCACAAAGGATGAGCTGTTTGCTAGTTTGATAGCAGCTCTGGTCAGTGACATTCCTAGCTCTTTAACTGATGTTGCCCCACCTTTTGTAGAGTCTTTAGAGCAGATGATTTAGCTTCTGACCTTTGAGAGGGATTAGGCAAGGGCATTGATGTTGATGACCCTATCTGGCCAGGATACGGCTTTTGTTGAGAAAGATGAGTCCCAAACTACCAGGGATGCTGGTATAGCTGATAGTACTGCTCTCAGATCCTATGTGGAGGACATTATTGTAGATATGAGGGCATTTATGAATGATTATGGCCGTACTCTGCAGGATGCCACAGATCTTTTAGCTCGTATTAAGACTGCAGGCCAAAAGCTCGGAGATGCACCTTTATCTTCAGATAAGGATGCGATGTTGAATTTGTTGTCCTGTTTGACCGTGGGTTTATAGACTAGCTTTTATTTTCCTGCATAGACTAGGTTAGCTATTTTTGTCATGTACATGATACATTGTATATATTAAACAATATTATATAGCAAGGAAATATATTTTGATTCACATCCCTTTTGCATATGTTTTGATCTTTGTTTGATGATATTCATTTTCTCTGTGACTGGCTATCTTGATGTATCACTAGCTCTTTCTTGATGGACTGACACTGAGATGTCGGAGGGTCTCTCAGAATGGTTCGTTGATCTTGGAGGCTTCATGGGTTTTGGTGTCTTGAGACTGGATTGTCCTTGGGTTTTTGAGTAAAGGTAAAAGGATTTGGCTTTTTCTTTTGAAGGTTAGACAGCACCATAGATGGCTGCCTATGTACTCCTATAGAGAGGAGATCAGGTCTTCCGTAATTCAGGTTTGGCCTGAACATTTAAAGAATGGTTTATTTTGGTTTTTGGGTAAGTGTTTTGGGTTTTTGTTTGGTTTGACTGCACCATAAATGGCTGCCTACGTACTCCTATAGAGGGGAGATCAGGTCTTTCGTAGTTCAAGCTTTGTAGTGAAAACCTGAATCACTTTGAAAAGAACGCCTCAAAGCCCTAGGAATGCATAATAGCCTAGTAATCGAAATGAAGGCTCCTATACAAAGAATGGATGCTTAACCAGTTCCCCCTGTGGCTGAGTAAACCCGGGAACCTACATATTCAAATCAAAGTTCAACCATTTCCAAAAATGGAAGAAAAAAGCTATTCAAACAATGAAAACCTCCAGTACCTCATTCGCATGTAGATGGACTGATGGGTGGCGCCTCAAGTCGCCTAGTAGATTGGGAATTGTCACACATATCCCGTGAAGGTCCGGGCGAGCAGTGGAAGAAGAAGGGGCAGGATCCTCAGCAGGAACATCCTCCTCCTCCTTAGGAACTCTAGTCCTATCAACCCAAATAAGACGGATCACAGACTCGATCAACCGACAAACATGTCGGGTCGGGCAAGGCATAGGAACATCTGAAGTTGTCCTCCTAATGCCAGAGGAAACCTTACAGGACGAGGAACTTATAGGTCTATTAGAATCCATGATTGAAAAGAAACTCCAAATCGCCTCAGAAAAGGTGAGGTGTGTTTCTATTCCAGTCAATTCAATTGAGCTTATGCATCCATCGAGGACAATAGACTCCTAAGGATATGCTTAGATCATCACATTATTCATGGTTTACATGTGCAAATTTATTCTATTTAAACATACATCCCCATTAGAGTTAAATATGCATGCACTTTAAAATGCCTAAACTCGTGTAAACATTTCGTCATTGTCTCCTCTATAAAATGCACTATCCATATGTACATAGGCATAACTAGGTGACCATTCAGTGGCACACTAACCCAATCAAGAACAATATAAAGGTTAACATTAAATTAAGCCCACAATGGTAGTCAAATTACCTAGGGGCCTTTAAAATATAGTCGTGACAACTTCATGCTCATTTGACCTAAAATAGGATAACTAAACTAACCAAAATAGGAGTAAAATGAATTTTGAAAAAATAAAAAAAATTCACATTAGAACGTTCAACATGGTAAAATACAAACATTTACTAAGCCCGTTCAATTTTATTAAGTCATTTATGCATACATATTTGATACATTACGTTTAAACCTATTAAACATGAAATCTACCTTTCTAACGGTCAAAACTTGAAAAGAAATGATGTAAACGTTACCAGAGATGTGCAGAACATTTGTACGGTGACAGAATTCGAGAAAAAGTAGTCTGAAATGAGTAGATCTAAGTAGGAACGTTAAGATTTCTCTAAGGGAGTCATATTGAAAATGACATGTGAAAGGGCTAAGGGGGATTAAAACCACCCGCGACCTATCGCAACTCTACATGAGGCATCCGTAGGTAGAGCTTTCGTAGAGCTAGGTGGGTCCCATCCCCTCTGGCTTGATCAAATTTAGGTCATGGCAGGTTCCCTTGAAGCTAAATAGTCAAATTAGCAAAAAAAGGTTCTACGTGATACATCCTGAAAAACTGCTGAAATATAAGATTTTCTGTTAAGCCGTTGGTGACATCCCCAGCGTAGCATCAGGCGGAGTTTGGTGATGTAAGCCATTGAAAACTGCTTTAACGAAACATCAAGGAAGCCCAGTGGTAACAACTCTTGAAAGCTATCTTCATCGGGAAGGACCGATGATGGAATCTGTTATGAAAGGTATCCCCAACGGAGATATCAAGAAGATCTGATATTACAAGTTGTTGGCATCAATCCAGCATAGCATCGGGGAAGCATCCGGTGATGTAAGTCATTGAACACTACTTCCACAAAGATATCAAGAATATCTGATATTGTAAATCGTCTGCATCAACCCGATGGAAATCTAAACCGTTGATGACAGCCCCAATATAAGTATCAGCGTTAGCGAGGAGATTAACCTTTTAAAACTACCATTCTAGTAGGCATCGGCATCAACCTGATGAAATAAAACTTTTCCAGCCACTGTTCGAATGGGCATCGAGACAGTTCGGTGATGTAAACATTGTTAAATACCAGCATGGTAGGCACCATTGTCAACTACCAGCAGGGTAGGCAACGTTGTTAACTACCAGTAAGGTAGGTACCATTATCAACTACCAGCAGGGTAAGCACTGTTGTCAACTACCAGCAGGGTAGGCACCATTTCCAACTACCAGCAGGGTAGGCACCATGGGATAGCCTCAAATCATGGAGACGTCCCCATGGGATAAAAAATCAAACCCTAGAGATAACATCGAGGGATATCAAATCAACCTTGGAGAAAATTCTGAGGAAAGACAGAATCAACAGCATTCAGACCCTGGAGACAGCCCTAAGGGATAGCCAAAAGCCACCTCAACCCTGGAGACAACACCAGGAGGGCAAAGATGTAATGTAGACAACACAACATAAAACCATAGACATCCAGCTGTAACCATGGTTATCAAGGGCCATTACAACAATTTCGAGTACAAACTGCGCAAGATAGCTCAACGGACTACCTACGAAGACTTGAAGATGCTATTTTGGTCATGGACCAATCTTCTCGGATATGGAAAAGGGAAAGCCTTATGTCATTGCATAGCTCTCGAAAAGAGCTTTCTGGAATGATATAACACATCTTCATAGGATTCCCGGATTGCAAGTTATCAAAGTTTCAAGCAGCTTATGCGTGGATTGAGGTGCACGTACTTTGAGGCAATAGGGCCCACTAGGCCTGGTCATAGGTCTACCTATGGATGCCACAAATAGAATTGTTACTGGTCGGGTCTATATATATCAGCATCCAGTAGCTCATTTAAAAGAGAAAAAAAGAAAGAGAGGGCCCAGGAGAGAGAAAATCCGAGTATCTAAGAGAGAAATGGATCTTTTCTTCTATTTTAACACTGTAAATCTCTTCTCTAAATAATTTTATACATATATACTATAACATATCAAGTTTTAACAGGTGGAAATCGAGTCTAGAGGGGCCTAAACCCGTTTAATAGCCATTCTCGTGCCTAACTTTAAGATCTCTTCAGATCTACTTCTTGTTCTTACTTTACTATATATATAAGTACAATATACATACAAATCTTCTGTATGGCACAGATCTAGCTTTTAAACAGCTCATTTTGTGTAAGTAGTCAATATTTACATTGTATTGACTAGATCTGTACTAGATCTAACCAGATCTAGCCTTTAACCGGTTCAAAAGTTATAAAACTTGAACCTAGAAGCTAGAATGGCTAAGATCTATACAGATCTAGTTTACTTTCTAGTTTTTGTAAACATTTAGCATCCACGTGACCCTATATATGTATCTAGAAGAAACAGGAGGTTTATTTAATTTTATACAAGGATTTGTTCAATAAATCACTTGTTTAGCAAAGTTTTTAGGTATTTTTACATAATTTGTTTAAAAATTTATTGTGAAAGCTTTAGATATTAATGTGAGCCTAGGAACTACAAAGGGTTGATGATTCAATCAATGGATCTAGATCCGATTCTGAAAATAGACTTGTTTAAATTGTAAATGCCAACTTGCAATCCTTTGTACATGATATAGGGCCTTAAAACGGTTATCCAGATTTAAGGCTCTAAAATAGTGAAAACATATATGTGTTGCACGGGCTTACTTCGATAGCTTACTTTCCCATAAGGAGCTCGACCCTTATATTTTCTAGTTTTCATTTCGTCATTCAAAATGATTTTCAAATTAAATTAATGAAGATTTTATAAAATATAAATCGCATTGGGATGGATGGACTAAAGCAAAAATCAAACCATTAGAACCCCGGTTCTAAACCCCCCCAAGATGCTTCAAATCTCAATAAAATCAAACAAAGTCGTTTCTACGATCAAAAGATAGGCTTAATACAAGTTAAAAGGAAGTATCAAATGCCTCAATTCCTATTTGAGCAAAAGGGTTTGAAAATCAGATTTACAAACCTCACTTTTATATGCTTTCATATCTATTAAAACTGAACTTTTATGTAAATCAAACCCTTTGTACATAGGTCCAAAAAGGCATAACACTAATTTCAAAATAAAGCACAAAACATCTTTGCAAAACAAATCAAAAGACACACATACACAATGCATAGGGAATGAAAAAGTGTCGATAACCGTGTTTTACGAAAGTCGTGGGGTGCCTAACACCTTCCCCTTGATTAAGCAAGCCCCCGAACTCTATGAATCTTGAGTTCCAGACCAATTAAATGGAGTCACATATTGGGCCATATTGCGAAAGCTTTCAAAACTCAGATGAGTTGATACATCCATTTAAAAATATATCAACTAGCGGCTCTGTCTAATTCAACCCAATCGCATTAAAATTAAACTTTTTAAATCGTCGACATTTATGTCGGTCTTTTCTAAAAAATAAACCTTTGCAAGATAAATCAAACATAAATCATATAAAGGGTAGTAAAATAAACTAAAAATTAGAAAAGGGAAAAACACGACGTGGACAACTAGAATAGACTTGCCATACCGTCAGCAGAGACATTGTATCTCATATGATATCCGAAGAATATAATGAAGCCATTAGGAATGGCCTATGAGATGTATTTATGAACATGTAGTTGGTAGGAAATAATAACGCTATGTAAAATGTGGTGTCCTAAATTTTAATGTATAGATATGGGATGTGTAAATTGTATGTACAAGAAATATGTTTAATTAATTTAAGTGTGTTTTATATATATGCCTAATATGTATTATATTTTTTTTATAAATAATGTTGTAGTAAGTTATAACCCTTAGTTTAGTGGACCTTACGATGTAACCTGGTAGAAACCTACTAGAAACAATAAGAAAAAAAACTCACACAGTTCTTGTGTATAAAATAATAATAATAATAAAATAATATAAATTATTTATTTAATAATATAATAATGATACTTTTTTATTACTTTAATAGAAATAATTTAAATTTTCCGTAAAGTTTGCTTAGTTAATTATTTTAAGTTGTACATTTTAATTTATTAATGTACTAAGTAAGTTATTTTATTATGTTGTATGATGATGATTGAGAAAAAGATGATTAGAGATATTTATGAGGTACCACAAGTCGAACTTGTAGCATAACCAAAGGCACCGATAGTAGATCTAGTTAACGAACCTGAAGAGGATCCCGAGGAGGACCCCAAGAAAGAAATAGAGGAAGATCCTGCGGGGAATCAAGTAGCTCCAAAGTGCTGAAGCAACACCTTCTGAGGAGGAGGAGAAGTCAGAGGGCTTGGGACCAGTCCTTGAAGAAGCTTACGCCATGGTAGGGGATATATTAAATAAAAACCAAAAACTAGAAAACTGAGTCCGACAATTAGAAGAAAGAAATGAGAAAGTAGAATATGGGAAGCAGAAATAAATACCCGTATTAGGGCAGATTGTATATTAGATGATGTAGAGGTTAAGTTATGGATTTCGAAAAGGAGGATAAACAGTTAGAAGTATTATTAAAGGGGTTTTTTTCACTACAAGAAATTAGGGAGGTAGCGAAGGAAATTTTGTGAAGAAATTTATTCCTTCACATGAGGAGTTTTCTAGCGATGGAACAGTGAAGGAAAGAAAATATAGTGACAATATAGTTATTAGCAAAAGAAACATCCTTCACAATTTATAATTTTTTTCTCACAAAATTGAGGTGATAGAAGTATTTTTTGCGCCAATTTATGATGAAAATTTACTAGGAAAAAAATCTATTAGTGAAGAAATTATTACTCACTATATATTATTGCTCAGAAGTTTTTTGCAAGAGATAAAATTAGTCGTTGTTTTGTTCTAAATAATTTTTTTATAATTAATTGTGGTGAATATAAATTGTAATATAAATACATTAAATTTTTTATAGTAGTAAATTTACTTTTAATAACACTTTTTAAGTAATATAAAATATCACCTATTTATTTTAATTTATTTTAATAAACTATAAAATAAATAACTTTACATTAATATGTTAAATTTTAAAATTTTATACATTGATCATGATAAAAGAAAGAGAAAAAACAAGAAGATAGTGACGCTCTTTTGTGGAATAGAGTACAAATGCCAAAAAAATATTCATATGTTCTAATTCCCTCCTTATTTTAGAAATAGAATTAGAGACAAATATAGTTGTCTCAAAAATTTATTATTTTAAATATTTTTAAATACATTTTGGAGACGGATTAAAGATGGATATATATAGTCCTTCTAAGTTTTTTAATTTCCATCCTACTATATCAAAAAATAGAACTAAATAACAAATAAGGCTAATGAGGGTGTATTCAATAAAGACTTTTAAATACTTTTTTTAAGTGATAGACTTTTGTAGAGTTTGTGAATTTTAATGACTTTTAAAGACTTTTAAAATTACTTTCAAAGACTCCATGAAATAAGTGACAGACTTTATAGACTTTTTACCAAGATTTTGATAAAATTTTGTATACTTCTAATATATGTTGCATCATATATTAATTGTTAAGAAGTCAACAAAGATTTTATATTTTAGATAAATGAATAGAATATTAAATAATATTACAATATTTTGACCACGTCACAACCTAATTTAAAATAAAAGGCATTGTTGAAGTTGAATTATTAGATCAAACCCAGTCTATTACAAGGAAATGTCCTATTTCATAATTTTATATTTCATAAAAAAGTCATTTTCTACTAACAGTAATATAAAATAACAATTTCGATTTTAAAATTGCTCATTGTTGTTTTCCTATCAAGTCATTATTACTAAACTAACAATTTTTAATTTTTAACAAATAACAAAATTAACAAATTTATTACTTTTAAAAATAAACATAAAACAAAATATCTCCTTAATACTTACAAATATAATAATTGAGTTTTTTTTTACGGGAGAGAAAGAATATAAAATTATATTAAAATATTTTTCATCTTCATTTATACCATTGGTTCTATTTCTAACCCTTAAAGCTACTCCCTCTTTTTAACCCCTTCTCCTTTTTCTCTCTCCTCACCTACTATAATAGCTCTTTTTCTTTTTGGGGTTTTTATTTTGAGTAGAGGACTGATGTAGAGAGAGAAAGTGAGATTGATATATATATATATATATATATTCTTTTGTTTTCTTTTTTGTTTGATCTCATCTATCTCTCTCTTTCTTCTCTATTCATCTTCTCCATTTCTCAAATATTTAGAAGTCTTTAAAAGTCTTTAATAAGTAGGACTGAGCAAAAAACGGGTATAACCGAAAAACCGAACCAAATCGAAATAATTTAACCGAAATTTTTTGATAATTCGGGTATTTTTAACATTTTGGTTATATCCAGAATTTTTATTCGATGTTCTATTAGTTTATGTCTGGTATTACTTTTGGGTTATTCGGTTAACCCGAATAACCGAACAAAACATTGTCTGGTGAAGTATTTACATAACCGAACAAAAGACTACTAAATTAATTACTAGTTAATAACCGAACGATACCCACTCTCTAAAGAACAAACAAAGCACACTTGAACTCTCTTAGATCTCGAACTCTCTGAGATCCAGACGCCCAGACCCAGATCTCGATTTCTTTCGATGCATCGCCTCGGTCCGATTGACCGGCCAGAGGCTTTCGGAGGGCAACGCGAGAGAGTGTAAACGGCGATGTTGGTGAATTTGAGGACGACTAATTGGAGGTCGAGGTTTGGCGAATTGGAAGGTGTCGTGAGAGCCAATGGCAGCAGAGAGGTGGTTGTCGCCGGCCACGGAGTTGGGTTAAGGGAGGAGTTTAGTGATTTAGGCCATTTGGGTGGAGATTTGGGTGTCGTGGAGGAGAGAATAGGAAGGATCCTCGGAGCCGAAAAGGGAATCAGGAAAAGATGGGTCATGGGAGGATTGCGGAGAGAGATTCGATGGATGACTAGCCTTTGAAAATGAATCGGACCATGAGATGTGTGGGTTGCTTTGGAACCGAGGCTTCGCCATGGAAATTGAATCGAGGTGACCTTAATTAATGGAAATTAATTGAAAGAGAGGAATGGGGAAAATAGAAATGATTTCATTTGTTAATGGTGTTAATTTAAATTCGGTTATTAACCGAATAACCAAATAACTTATTCGGTTATTCAGTTATTCGGTTATTCGGTTAGTGGACATTTCGGTTATTCATTCGGATAGCAAAAATAGGATATTTTTGGGTATCGGTTATAACCGAATTACTAGTTCGGTTCGGTTAATAACCGAATGCTCACCCCTATTAATAAGGGTGTATTCAATAAAGACTTTTAAATACTTTTTTTAAGTGATAAACTTTTGTAGAGTTTATGGATTTTAATGACTTTTAAAGACTTTTAAAATTACTTTCAAAGACTCCATGAAATAAATGACAGACTTTTATAGATTTTTTACCAAGATTTTGATAAAATTTTGTACTTCTAATATATGTTGCATCATATATTAATTGTTAAAAAAGTCAACAAAGATTTATATTTTGGATAAAAATGAGTAGGATATTAAATAATATTATAATATTTTGACCACGTCACAACCTAATTTGAAATAAAAGGCATTGTTGAAGTTGAATTATTAGATCATACACAGTCTATTACAAGAAAATGTCCTATTTCATAATTTTTATATTTCATAAAAAAAGTCATTTTCTACTAACAGTAATATAAAATAACAATTTCGATTTTAAAATTGTTCATTGTCGTTTTCCTATCAAGTCATTATTACTAAACTAACAATTTATAATTTTCAACAAATAACAA
Source organism: Panax quinquefolius (assembly GCA_020205615.1). NCBI lineage: Eukaryota > Viridiplantae > Streptophyta > Magnoliopsida > Apiales > Araliaceae > Panax > Panax quinquefolius. Next base: position 68,296,539 of record CM035152.1, on the reverse strand, counting down.
AATTAATAAATTTATTACTTTTAAAAATAAACATAAAACAAAATATCTCCTTAATACTTACAAATATAATAAATGAGCTTTTTTTCATGGGAGAGAAAAAATATAAAATTATATTAAAATATTTGTCATCTCCATTTATACTATTGGTTCTATTTGTAACCCTTAAAGCTACTCCCTCTTTTTAACCCCTTCTCCTTTTTCTCTCTCCTCACCTACTATAATAGCTATTTTTCTTTTTTAGGGTTTTTATTTTGAGAGGACTGATGTAGAGAGAGAAAGTGAGACTGATATATATATATATAGGCCGGATCCTGTCTGGGAGCCCGGACAGGTTTAAAATCCGGACCTTTTTTTTTTGCTTTTTTTTAAACAACTAAAAAAAATTATAGAACTTGAATTTTTACATAATACAGTGTTTTGGGTGTGATTTGGATACGTATAACAAAATATGTATGTACAGTTTGTGCAGATTGTACATACATTTTTTCGTATAGGTATCCAAATCACACCCAAAATATTTTATTATGAAAAAATTCCAGTTCCATAAAAAAAATTAGTTGTTCTTAAAAAAATCAAAAAAAAAAAAAAATTGGTTCGAATTTGATCAGGTCCAGGTCCGGAAGTCTGGAGTTGATCAAATCTATATATATATATATAGGGGAATGATCCATAGCAAGTATTTGCTATGGATGAAAATTGGGCAAATAACATCATAACCGTCCATTGCAATAATCAAGGGCGGAGACTAAAAAAGAAGATTGTCCGTCCGCCAGACGAAGTAACGGACGCTCTAAAAAATAGTTTTGGACCAAATTGCCCACTACACATCCGCCAGTTCAACTAGCGTACGAATCCTTTCCCCAAACCCACATGCAATTTTATTCTTCAATTAAATCCTCCATCCTTTGTTTCAATTAAATCCTCCATCCTCTGCTGATGTTGTAATACCCGAGAATTTTCATGTATTATTAAATGAATATGTTAATGGAAATAAATATTTATTTGAATATGAACAATTTCGTGTTATGAAATGAGATAACTCAATTATATTAAATAACTGAATAATTGAGGATATGTGGAGTTTTGTAATGAACTCATTGAAGCCTTGTGTGGCATAGTGATGGGAAATATTAACAATAATTTTAATTAACAAAGGAACTATAAAGTAAACAATTAAGTAATATTAATTGTTAACTGTTGATGTAGTATATGTATGGATTGCTAATTGATGTTAATGAGGTTGATTAGTATGTGATTATTAATTGATTATTTAATAATGAGGATTAATTAATGATTATATTAATTAATTGATGATGGTTGTGGTAGAATATTGATTTCTTAGTAATTAATTAATAATAGGTAATTATTATATAGATAAGTAATGATTATGGAAATCCATAAATATATTGATCAATGATTAATTGATATTAGTGATAATTAATTAAGGAAGTGCATGATTTAATTATTTCACAAAATGAGTAAGTTAGTAATATAATATTATTACATAAGCAATTATGTGCATATGAGCATATACAACCATACTATATGGTGTGATTATGTGACATTTATGTGGCTATGTATATTAAGTCTTATAAAACTATATTGTATGGGCATTATGATTAAATATATTGGAACTATATGTTATAAATACATTATCTATGTGACAATATGTATGTGAGTAGTAGTATTAAATTAATATACCATGAAACTATTAAAGTGTATCCGTGTGATAAAATGTACATGGATTATACGTATATTACATTTCCATATTTCAGCTACTACCTTAATTATTAAAGTGTGACATATACTTATAGTTAATGTATGGTTGATATAACATAAGAATAAGGATTGTGCATAAGTATAGTTTAAGTGTTGCTAGAGTGTTGAGCATTTAAATTGTCCCAAAATGAGTGTCCAATTGTCTCATTTCTCATTCACATATAATAACAAAAGGCTAGCCTATTTCTTCTTCCAAGCTTCTAGCTAGTAATCATGGGAGGGGAGTGGTGCTCATGACCAAATTACCAACCAATCTAACAACTCCTCCATAACCTTCATGCAATCCTAAAATCTCTTGGTTTAATTTCTTGGATAATGGCTTGGCATGGTTAGAAAGTTTTCTATAAATTGAGCACTCTACTTCATGTGCTATGATTGCTGAGAATTACTTGCTTAGTTGCTATAAAGAGTGGGAGGGAGTAATCTGATTGTGAGCTAAGTCCTTTCCAATTCAAAGCAAAGGTATAAAAATTATGTTCTTAGTTTGAAGTTTGTCAAATTCTAGAATTTGTTGAATTCTCTATTAATTGATATAGAATAGCATGCTATTGTATTATTTGAGTTGATACACATGTTTTAGAACCTGGTAGCTGGTCTGGTTGCAAGTGTGGCATCTCTTGTGTTAAGGCTCTGCTTCTACAGAGCCATTTTTTCAATTGATGTACTGGCCGTTGCATACTTCCATAAAGCTAATCTGCAAGTGTGGCCTCGCGTGGTGTTGTTCTTAGATACTGAGTTGATGTTTCTGAATTGTTTTGAGCATGCTATGATAGTTAGGTTAAGCCTATAAATGACCCTATCATGTAGTTAAATATTGTTTTGAATATGTTATGTTGTTTTAGCTTGATTTGAGCTAAGTTTTCAAGAAAACTTCAAGTCTTCGAAAAGCTAGAAATGGTAAACTTGGATAATGCATATTCTGATCTTGCAAGCATGTTAGTATGGTTTTGAGATGCATGTCAGGCTTACTAACTTAAGTATATGAATTTCATATTGAAGCATGAGCATGTTAGGCTTGTTAGTAAGCTTTGCTAATGAAAATGTGAACTTTGAACATGAATGTTGATGTGCTACTTTAAAAGTTAGAACCTGATGATTATGAGCAGGTTAGATGATACCCTTAGATGCACTCATGTATCATAAATGTATATATACCATGCTTAGTTATCATAATTCAAGGAAATCATAAACGAAGCATGTTTCAAAATAAAACGATGTTAAATACACATATGTGATATGAATACTCACAAGCATGTCTAATATGAGTTATATGACTACTTTATATGTTTAACAATCAAGCATGTTGGACTTTGTGATTTCATAACCTTAAATGGCCTTAATTTGTTAAGATGTCTAACTTAGGACCATATCATGCGAAATGAGACCTAGATTAAACTAGGAAAATACAAAAGGACCCTTAACATGTTAATATGTGTTATGTATGTATGGATGTGCAAGCTAGGCCAAGCAAATAGTTGCTCAGTCTTGGTTTAAACTGGGAGCCGCGCGTCTCCTTAAATACAAATCGGTAGCAATGACCCTTGATCTATTTATAGGATCGGTTTTACGCTATTAATTTGTAGAAGTTGTATACTTGTATTATTACTCTAGCATGTATTATATGACCAGTACATGTCCAATGTGTTAAGAAGCAAGCTAGATGATATGAGTGAATGTTTAATGATGTGATTATAGACTTTCAAATGATAAGTCCAAAAAGTAATTGCAAACTATAAAGCAACGATTAAAGGCTATGTTAATTGATTTTCGTGGTGACTTACAAACTGATTTTGTGTTATAAGTACGTAAGGTATGAAATGGGGTATGTGAAGAGTATACAACTAAGTTAGATGTTTAAGTATGCATTTAAACTTACATATCAAGCATGAGCACATTTAACTAATGAATATACATATTACATTATGTTAGGATTTGAAAGAGTATTGTTAAGCGGTATTTTGGTAAACTGCGCTTAAGGCAAGTTCCCTAAACTTACTCTAATTATTATTGAGCAAGTTTCCTTGAACTTCATTCTTGATTGTGCAAGTATCCTAAACCTTTGCATTACTTTATTCGACGAATACCGTAAGTTTATCCCTTATTGAATACAAGTTACCTTACTTTCTTGTTTAAATGAGCTAGTATGTTAAACCCTTGTGAAAGCTATTATTCATGTTGAAATTGGTATTGACCTTGAATATTGTGAAAGAGTTGATGCCTTTTGATTTGGCTAGACTATATGCATATTTATAAAAGCTGTCCAAACCAATTGATTGGTGCGGAAATCTTGAAAACTGAATTGGACAACCCTTTTGGTAAGGGGAGTGTATGTTGTTGGAAACCCCAACACATGAATAAATATTATTGTGGTGTTATGCATAACGTAAAGTATTGTAGACTGATCATCTATAGTACTTGATATTTTTGGTTATCAGTTTAATATTGGTAACTCAAGTGGAAGTTCAACGGTCCTTAGTGACCTCTTACTACAAACTTCTTAACCAGTTGGATACATTGTTAGTTGTTGAATTCATATATATCTGTTGATTTATATTGAATTGTCATATCCCTTATTCATGATATTATTCTAACACTTTTAACTATCCTAGAAATAATCCTTCGATATTTCAAACCTTGTGAGATTATATCTTACACCCTTGTTGTATATTACTTGTTGGGCAATTTGTGCTCATCCTTGCTTATTTAAAACCTTTCAGTTAAGGAAGAACAGGGAGGTGTCTCTGGAGCAGACAAGGGCAAGGGCAAGGCTACCGACTAGCTTGTCCTTTTTATGTTTAAAGTCTATTATGATGTATTATGACTATTTTAGACTATGTTTAAGCTTAAGTAAGATCATATAATAAGTCTTTATTAGATATTATTATGTAATCTATTAAGCACTGTAGGTTGCGAGACTTGGGGAAATAATTATAATAAATCATTGTATATTATTCTAAAGTACATTTTCCGTTGTGTATGCGTTATTTTAGTTATTATGGTTTTACCATGAGAACGTGATGAACCGAATTCGAGTGACCAAGTGGAGGTCCGAATTTGGGGGCGTCACAGGTTGATATCAAAGCCGTAGTTATAAACCTTAGGAGCGAGTGTCCTTAGATTAGAACTCGGGGGAACTTTGAAGTTAGGAAGGAGATAAAACTCATGTAGAGTTTTCCTTGAGAGACTTAGCATGTTATGAAATATAACTTCATTCTATACAATGAACTTATGTTTGTTTAACATTCTAATGGAGTTGTTGTTGTGTTGTCTTATGTTGGTGATTGTAGGATGACTGACATGGGAGGACCTAGCCGAGTAGTAGAGGAGGAGCCGCGTGATATCCATGTAGTATTTGAGACATCCTTGATAGCAGAGCCTATTTCAGTTGTAGCCCCTTTTGATGATGATGATGAGGAAGAGGTGGAGTCAGACCCTGAGGAGGAGCCTTTGGAGGAGGAGCCCGAGCCTGTGGAGGACTCCGACGAGGCTACTTTTGAGGATCAGATGTTAGGAGAGTATGAGAAAAGATTTTAGAGTTGGGATGTAGAGTGGAGGAGCTAGAGGCTGAGGCTAGGGAAAGGGCGTTCGCGTTCCAGAAGTTGAGAGACGAGGACCATCAGAGGCAACTAGTGATGCAGGAGATGAAAGTGGAGATTGCTCACCGTAAGGAAGCAGGGATCCAAATGGGAACTTTGTTTCACCGAGCGGTGGCGAGGAATGTTGAGATGGCAGGAAAGCTGGAGGAATTAGAGCAAAAGGGGTTGAGTGAGAGGGCAGAGAAGGAGGCTCTCCGAACTCAGTTAGAAATGGAGGTAAAGGATAGGATTCACTTCGAGGAGAAGTGGGAAGAAGCCAATGATAGGGCAGAGGACCTAGAGGATGAGGTGCGATGCAAGAGGAGGAAGATGAACAAGATGGGCTATGCTCTTCGCACGGCTATGGAGAGATTGATAGATGGGGTACATCATTACCCAGCTGAGCAAGGACAGACCCGGCATACCATAAGTCGGAACATGGTGGTGCACATCACACAGAAGGAATATCAGAGCGCCGTTGAGCGTGGGATGTTAGACTGAGTCTAGAGGGAAGAGCTTACTAGTATAGTGCTTTTATTTATGTGTTATTAATATGTTGTTGTAATCTCGTTCTTTTGTGTAAGATGTGAGATAGTGGTGAAACCCCAAACTTCTGAAAAGTGCTAGAGGGGTAGTAAGTTAGTATGTCCCTATCTTTTGTGATAGTAGGGGATATGTGTATCATTTATAGCAATATGCTAGAAAAGAACATGAAATATAACCCTTTGGCATATGAATATAAATGATCTTATTTTAGAAACGTGTTATAAACTTATAGTTCTTTTCTATTGAGAAATGTCTAAGTATTATAACTAGATAATAAAATGAAAATTTTGTGATGCAGAAAATGTCACCCAGGCGTAGAATAACTGTCCCAGAAGAGTTAGTTAATGATGAGAGAGGTCCTGTAGATCCGATACAGAGACTGGTAGATTTATTGGGAGAAGCTCTGAGGGGAAGAAACGAACCCGTACCACCCATTCCCCAAGCTGTCCCAGTAACGACTTTCAAATATTTTAAGAGTGTAAGACCCCCAGAGTTCACGGGAACCACTGACCCAATAGTTACACAAACCTGGATCAAGGAGATCGAGAAGGCCTTCACTATAGCTCGTGTGGGTGAAGACCAGAAGATAGTATTCGCCACATACATGATGAGGGGCAAAGCGGACTATTGGTGGGAAACCAATCAGCAAAGAGTGGAGGAAGGAACGATAACATGGGAGCGGTTTACGACACTATTCTTCGAGAACTATTTCTCGAAGAGTACGAAGAGTAGGATGGAAGTAAAATTCCTAGACTTAAAACAAGGTGATATGACGGTGGCGCAGTATGCAGCTAAGTTCAATGAACTAACGCGGTTTGTAGAACACCAAGTAGTGGATGAGGAGAGGAAGGCGAGACGTTTTAAACAAGGGTTAAAACTATGGTTGTACAATAAGGTATCGGTCTTCCAGATTGATTCCTTTACGACGTTATTGGAGAAGGCAATCATTGCGGAAGGTGGCAGTGAGGCCTTAAGTTTGTATCATAAGGAGAAGAAGAACAAGAACGCTGGTAGTGAACATCGTGGAGGGAGCAGCAGCGGAGAAAGTAACTCCGGAAAGAGGAAATAGGAAAACAACAACAACAAAAATAATAACCAAGTTGGGAGTCACCAGGGATACTTCAAGAAAAGGACCGAAGCTTACAACAAATATGGGAGAAGCCATCAGGGAGAATGCTGGAAGAGGAAAAACACTTGCTATAATTGCGGCCAAGAGGCGCACATATCGCCAAACTGCCTGAAGCCGAAGAAAATCAGAGGATGTTTTGTTTGTGGATCAACAGAGCACCAGATAAAGGATTGCCCGAAGAAAGGAAGCGGTGGAGCTAGCGAAAGCCAAGGAGGAGGAATTAAGTTGATGATTGGTGGACCTGCGCAAACCAATCGATCGACCGCTCGAACCTTTAACATGACCGTCCAAGACGCCGGAGTTACAAAGGACGTGTTGTCAGGTATCATCCCAATCAATAATATAAATGCTTATGTATTATTTGGTTAGGGTGTCACCTGTTCGTTTGTATCCAAAGAATTTGCTAATAAACTTAGTACACCCCGAGAACGTTTAGAAGATCCTTTGAACATAGAAGTTGCGAATAAGGAAATAATCCCTATAGAATACGTCTATCGAAATTGTCGCGCAAACATTAGAGAACATGAACTGAGCGTAGACTTGATTCCTATTAGACTAGGAGAATTTGACGTAATACTAGGGATGGATTGGTTATATGACCATGTAGCAGTAATTGACTATCAGAACAAATGTGTGAACCTTCAGACTCCGAGTAAGTCTAAGGTAGTGTTTTATGGTAGCTCATCGCTTAAGCAATCGTGTTGCGTTACGATGACGCAAGCCAAGAAATTGTTAAAGAAAGGATGTGTAGGTTGTTTAGCTTACGTTGTGGATACTCGAAAAAAGGGAGTAGAGATTAAAGATATACCCGTAGTGAGTGAATTTCAGGATGTGTTTCCGGACGATCTGTCTGGCCTTCCGCCAGACAGAGAGATCGAATTCGTAATAGATTTAGCACCGGGAACGGCATCAATTTTGAAAGCTCCATATCGTATAGCGCCGGTAGAAATGAAGGAATTAATGATACAACTTCAAGAGTTACTGGATAAAGGTTACATTTGACCGAGTGTGTCTCCTTGGGGAGCACCAGTGTTATTCATTAAGAAAAAGGACGGATCGATGAGGCTCTATATCGATTATCGAGAATTGAACAGAGTAACGATCAAGAACAGATATCCACTACCAAGGATAGACAACTTATTTGATCAACTAAAGGGAGCGAAGTGTTTCTCGAAGATCGACCTGCAGACGGGATATCACCAACTGAAAGTACGGGATGAGGACATACCAAAGACTGCGTTTAGAACCCGTTATGGACATTACGAGTATTTGGTAATGTCATTCGATTTAAATAATGCTCCGGCAGCATTCATGGACTTGATCAATCGAGTTTTCAAGCCATATTTAGATAAATTCATAGTAGTTTTCATCGACGACATTTTGATCTACTCGAAGATGGAAGAAGAACACACCGAACATCTGGAGCTTATTCTGGAGGCACTACGAAAGGAGAAGATGTATGCGAAGTTTTCTAAGTGCGAATTTTGGATGAAGAAGGTTCAATTCTTAGGCCATGTGGTGGATGAGAATGGAATCTCAATAGACCCCGAAAAGGTCGAAGCAGTGAGTAATTGGGAACAACCAAGAACTCCGACGGAGGTGAGAAGTTTCTTAGGGTTAGCTGGGTACTATCGAAGATTCATCCGAGATTTTTCTAAGATAGCAACCCCGTTGACTAATTTGACGAGGAAGACGGTAACATTTGTATGGACCGACAAATGCGAAGAGAATTTTCAAGAGTTGAAGAAGAGATTGAGCGAGGTGCCTGTATTATCATTACCAAATGATATGGGAGGATTTGTGGTGTATAGTGATGCATTGTGACGCCCCCAAATCTGGGTCTCTTCCAACCCGACAGATGGTGCTACACGGTACTACCATTCATTCATTCATTCAATTGAATAGTCTTAAAAGGACTAATATAACTTCTATATATCCAAAATAATATTACATTTCCCAGGTTCTTTGTAACCCATTCGTTTGTTCTTGTCATAATATTCAATATATTACAGACATTCAACTATTCTATTACATAAGAAATCTAAGGGTTCGTCTTCGCCTTGCCCTTTTCCTTGCCTGAGCCTTCGGTCCGCTCGATCTTGACTGTGTTCATATGGTTCAAGCAAGAGTGAGCATGACTAGCTCAGTAAGTACTACAATTCTAATAAACAACATGCTTGAAACATAGAACTTATATATCTTCAGTAACTGAACAATAGTTACGAAGTACTATCGATAATTCAAAATAGCACTTCTTTTCATTCAAAACGTTTTCCAACAACAATATTCAGTAGAATATCAACTAAGGCTCAAGACTATGAGTAGTTCATAATTTCTTTTTAAAAGGACAACCCGGCACTAAGTTCGTAAGTCTGGCATAGCTTACGAGCACTTTTGGGTGATCAGCCCATAGTACTCTATGTTGATCAACACTACATTCATTAAATGTGTATACGTTTAAGTTGTGGCAACCTCACGTGCCTGTCGTTAAACGACAAAAACATTTTAACATACTTGGTCTTCGATTGAAAACCATACCAATATAACTCGGTAAACATTAATCATGCTTGACAAAATCATAATATAAGTCTAGCCGAAAGAATTGGCTTTAGACTTCATCGTTAAAACTTCATGTAAAAGAATACATGAATTACAAAGCTTTTCCAGACTGAACTGGAACAAGAGTTAGAATACTTGCCTTCGGCGTCTGCTTAATGATTATAACACGTACACTTTAAGTCTCTAAGTCTCTACAGTAATGACAATATCACATAACACATTAGGTCATGAATGAACATACATAGACCTTAATATATCTTACCCTTCTTCTCAACGTAAATCCTGACTTAGATCTACTATTATGGGTTTCCGACTTTCATTACGTCATTCACATTTCGTTCATCTTTGATTGATTATTAACTCTTAATCATCATATGTAAGTGTCTAACAATGTCCTAACCATGTAATGTTTATACCTTAGTTTATTACTATAAAGTTCCCTTTCATTCTGTACTTGTAATAATTCTTTACTATTCATTGCCTAGGGTTGGCGCTGCGACGCCACCCATTACTCTTCATCTCGCGCTGCGGCGCGAGTTAGCAGTACCTGGCATCCAGACATGGCGTTGTGGCGCCACACTTTGTTCTTTATCTCGTGACTGCAGGCTAAATTAGCAAGATGTTCTCGAGACATCACATATACAATGACTGCTTTTCCCACTCATTTGGCCTTGGGTTGTACCATGGCACCAACTCTCAGTGCCTCGAATAGTTTGCAATTTTTTGAAAATTTTACGAAACTCCCGGACTCATAACTTCTTCTTTATAAGTCCGAATTGGCTCGATCAAAAGCTTACGATTCACAAATTACATACTCTATGCTTTCATGCAAGAATTTTATCTATTTGACTTCGTTTGCTAAAATTTCACCTATGAGTTCATTTTTAACGAAAACGATAAATGTCTGTGAACGTTTAATGCTCATTTCTTCGTTCTAAGTCGGAATTTGGTCATTTTTGAGTCCGCAACTCTATAATGCCAAATATGACTTGTCTCCATCGAAAACCAACGTTTCCGACTTCAAACACAAAATACGAATTCCATTTCGAGAATTTCACGAATTCGACGATTATCGTCCAATCGTGTGAATTCCGGCAAAACTACATTCTTAATGATTCTAAATGGATTTTAACCAACATATGATCATTACAAGTTACTTATTACACCAACGTATAATCAAAGTAGGTTTTGACTTATTCTCATAAGTCAATGACTTAATTAACTTATGAACTACAATTCCTCATGTTTATTACTTATTATGAACTTAAGTCCATCAATCAATGTTCTCATGCTATATTCAATATACTAACATCATATGACAAACATATGATAAGTTCTTCATGATTCTAACAACTTATTAAAGTTCAAGTTGCTTATTCAACTTATTCGGCTTAAATTCATTACTTAATAACTTATTACATGTTCTTAGCAAATGATCTCCCTTCTCTATCAATCCTATCATAGAAGAGATGTAGATAAAAGATATGAGTCTTACCCTTGAAGACTATTACTTCACTTCACTTTGGAAAATCTAGCAAAGGTTGAAGTGGCTTATAAGTGCTTAAGTGGCTTATTCTCTCTAACAATTAAGTTGCTTATCCTTGAGAGGAGTTGGGAGAAATTGAACAACCAATAAATGAAGTGAAGCTTCTCTATTTATAGGCAACCAAAAGCTAGGGCATTATAGTCAATTGGACATTCCACCTCCTTTAATCACCTCCTTAATACACCTCCTTACTATTCATTGCTTTTCAACCAAGTCTACTTGCTAGCCACTTCTATTACTTGATCATCACAACACTTGGTCACCACACATAATGTTTGCTCATCAAGTCTACCCATTTCTCACTTGGTTTGCTCCATGGATCATGGCTTCTCGTTGGGCTTATTAATTAAATCTAACTACTTCCTTATTGGGCTTATGCTACCATAGTTTGGACTCATGATCTATCAAACACTTTGGCTTGATTGTCAACTTCTATTGGACTTCTCTTATTAGGCTAATAATCCTACAAGTCCATTACCTTAGATTTAACAACTTATCATTTATACCCCTTGTATAATCCTCATATGCTAGCTCGTATATTAATTCGTAATATACGTTATCTCATTCTTCATACATAATAGTACAATATGTCGTATTATACTTACATTCATTACCTTCATATAATGAATACACACTATACGATCACAACTTTCTTCCTTTAACGCTTAATAAACCTAACGTTCCCAAATTAAGTCCGCATGCGAAATATTACGTTTTCCATACTTAAGTTATTATTACATAATCCATATCATCTTGATATTATAACATTATGTATTTCTCGGAAGTTCAAAAATAATTCCCGAGCAGAAATCTATGAATAGTGTTTTTTGAAAAATTTCTCGGAAAGCTTTTATTTTCATCTTAGAAATTCAAACACTTTAATTCTCCCACGTAGTTAAAATACTACGACATTCCAATGTTTCTAGGTTATTCATCTTATCCACACGTAATAATAATAAATAATATTATTTTATTCATTATTAAAAGTATTTACAAAGGTTCGATTTTTCGGGGCGTTACATGCATCGCATAGAGGACTAGGATGTGTTCTAATGCAACACGGCAAGGTCATTGCATATGCGTCACGACAATTAAAGGATTACGAAAAATGATACCCTACTCATGACTTAGAGTTAGCGGCCGTAGTTTTTGCGTTAAAGATATAGAGACATTATTTGTACGGAGAGAAATGTGAGATATACACGGACCACAAAAGTCTGAAATATATCTTCACATAGAAGGGGTTGAATATGCGTCAGAGAAGGTGGTTAGAATTGATCAAAGATTATGACTGTGAAATTCTTTATCACCTGGGGAAGGCAAATGTAGTTGTCGACACTTTGAGCAGGAAGAGAAAGGAGAAATTGTTTCGACTGACAACTCAGGAGGAGTTAATAAGAGATATGGAGAAATTAGAAATAGAAGTGAAGGAACCCGAGAGGCCTGAAGAGAAGTTATTTGTAATGGAAGCTTGTCCGACATTGTTGGATAGAGTAAAGGAAGCCTAGGAGAAGGATGGAGAATGTGAGAAAATTAGAAGAAGAATCACGAAAAAAAGAGGAAGAAAAATTTCGAATAGATAAAGATGGTATCTTAAGATTTGAAGGGAGAGTGTGGGTACCGGCAGTGGCCGAGTTAAGAGAGGAGATCTTATACGAGGCTCATAATATGACATATTCCATTCATCCAGGAGGCACAAAGATGTACCGGGACTTGAAGCAACATTTTTGGTGGCCAAATCTGAAACGAGAAATTGTGGAGTACGTTAATAGATGTCTTATGTGTCAACGTGTAAAAGCAGAGCATCAGCAATCGAGTGATTTATTACAACCGTTGGAAATACCAGAGTGGAAATGGGAGCATATTACAATGGATTTTGTGGTAGGACTTCCAGTCACGCAGAAAGGTTTGGATGCCATTTGGGTCATCGTGGATCGACTTCTGAAAGATCGCATTTTTCTACCTATCAAGATCCGCTACAGTTTAAATCAATTAGCGAGTCTGTACGTAAAGGAAATCATTTCACGACATGGAGTGCCGGTGTCGATTGTTTCTGATCGAGACATGCATTTCACGTCAAAATTCTGGAAGAGCTTGCAAGAGAGGATGGGAACACAGTTGAGGTTGAGTACTGCTTATCATCCTCAAACGGACAGACAAAGTGAGCGAGCAATACAAATGCTAGAGGACATGCTTAGGACTTGTGTGATGGACTTCAAGGGAAATTGGGACGACCACCTACCCTTAGTCGAATTTGCATATAATAATAATTACCATGTGAGTATCGGCATGCCACCGTGAAGCTCTTTACGGAAGGAAGTGCAGAACACCATTATGTTGGGACGAAGTCAGAGAACGACGAATACTCGGACCAAAGTTAGTACAACAAACCGCGGATGTGGTAACACAGATAAGGGCTAGACTTATAGTAGCTCAAGATCGCCAGAAGAAGTATGCAGACTTGCATCGGCAAGACCGAGACTTTGAGGTCAGTAGTTTTGTATTCTTGAAGGCATCTCCGTGGAAGGGAAAAATCTATTTCGGCAAGAAAGGAAAACTGAGTCCAAGATTCATAGGACCGTTCGAGATACTACAACGAGTGGGCGAAGTAGCGTACAAAGTTGCACTACCACCTGAATTGGAGCACATCCATAACGTGTTTCAAATATCCATGTTGCGTCCGTACAAGCCTGACTACAAGCACGTGATTTCTTATGAACCCATTCAAGTGGAGAGGAACTTAGCATACGAAGAAATTCCTGTCCAAATTCTAGATAGGAAAGAGCAAACTTTAAGAAAAAAAGTCATTTCTTCTGTAAAAGTGCTTTGGCGTAACCACGATGTCGAGGAGGCAATGTGGGAGTTAGAAGATAGGATGATGAGGGATTATCCACATCTGTTTGTGTAACCTTGTAGCAATTCCGGGATGAAATTTTTATAAGGGGGGGGGGATGATGTAATACCCGAGAATTTTCACGTATTATTAAATGAATATGTTAATGAAAATAAATATTTATTTGAATATTAATGATTTCATGTTATGAAATGAGATAACTCAATTATATTAAATAACTGAATAATTGAGGATATGTGGAGTTTTTTAATGAACTCATTGAAGCCTTGTGTGGCATAGTGATGGGAAATATTAACAGTAATATTAATTAACAAATGAACTATAAAGTAAACAATTAAGTAATATTAATTGTTAACTCATTAATGTAAAGTATATGTATGGATTGCTAATTGATGTTAATGAGGTTGATTAGTATGTGATTATTAATTGATTATTTAATAATGAGGATTAATTAATGATTATATTATTTAATTAATGATGGTTTTGGTAGAATATTGATTTCTTGGTAATTAATTAATAATAGGTGATTATTATATAGATAAGTAATGATTATGGAAATCCATAAATAAATTGATCGATGATTAATTGATATTAGTGATAATTAATTAAGGAAGTGCATGATTTAATTATTTCACAAAAATGAGTAAGTTAGTAATATAATATTATTACATAAGCGATTATGTGCATATGAGCATATCAACCATACTATATGGTGCGATTAATGACATTTATGTGGCTATGTATATTAAGTCTTATAAAACTATATTGTATGGGCATTATGATTAAATATATTGGAACTATATGTTATAAATACATTATCTATGTGATAATATGTATGTGAGTAGGTATTAAATTAATATACCATGTAACTATTAAAGTGTATCAGTGTGATAAAATGTACATGGATTATATGTATATTACATTTCCATATTTCATCTACTACCTTAATTATTAAAGTGTGACATATAATTATAGTTAATGTATGGTTGATATAACATAAGAATCAGGATTGTGCATAAGTATAGTTTAAGTGTTGCTAGAGTATTGAACATTTAAATTATCCCAAAATGAGTGTCCAATTGTCTCATTTCTCATTCACGTGTAATAACAAAAGGCTAGCCTATTTCTTCTTCCAAGCTTCTAGCTAGTAATCATGGGAGGGGAGTGGTGCTCATGATGCAAATTACCAACCAATCTAACAACTCCTCCATAACCTTCATGCAATCCTAAAATCTCTTGGTTTAATTTCTTGGATAATGGCTTGGCATGGTTAGTAAGTTTTCTATAAATTGAGCACTCTACTTCATGTGTTATGATTGCTGAGAATTACTTGCTTAGTTGCTATAAAGAGTGGGAGGGAGTAATCTGATTGTGAGCTAAGTCCTTTCCAATTCAAAACAAAGGTATAAAAATTATGTTCTTAGTTTGAAGTTTGTCAAATTCTAGAATTTATTGAATTCTCTGTTAATTGATGTAGAATAGCATGCTATTGTGTTATTTGAGTTGATACACATGTTTTGGAACCTGGTAGCTAGTCGGGTTGCAGGTGTAGCATCTCTTGTGTTAAGGCTCTGCTTCTGCAGAGCCATTTTATTCAAATTGTTCGAAGTGGCGCGGTATGCCACTTCCATAAACTAATCTGCATGCCGCAAGCAGCGTGGTCGTTTTCTTAGATACTGAGTTGATGTTTCTGACTTGTTTTGAGCATGTTATGATAGTTAGGTTAAGCCTATAAATAACCCTATCATGTGGTTAAATATTGTTTTGAATATGTTATGTTGTTTTAGCTTGATTTGAGCTAAGTTTTCAAGAAAACTTCAAGTTTTGGAAAAGCTAGAAATGGTAAACTTGAATAATGCATATTCTAATCTTGCAAGCATGTTAGTATGGTTTTGAGATGCATGTCGGGCTTACTAACTTAAGTATATGAATTTCATATTGAAGCATGAGCATGTTAGGTTTGTTAGTAAGCTTTGCTAATGAAAATGCGAACTTTGAACATGAATGTTGATGTGCTACTTTAAAAGTTAGAACCTGATGATTATGAGAAGGTTAGATGATACCTTTAGATGCACTCATATATCATAAATGTATATATACCATGCTTAGTTATCATAGTTCAAGGAAATCATAAACGAAGCATGTTTCAGAACAAAACGATGTTAAATACACATATGTGATATGAATACTCACAAGCATGTCTAATATGAGTTATATGACTACTTTATATGTTTAACAATCAAGCATGTTGGACTTTGTGATTTCATAACCTTAAATGGTCTTAATTTGTTGAGATGTCTAACTTAGGACCATATCATGTGAAACGGGACCTAGATTAAACTAGGAAAATGCAAAAGGACCCTTAACATGTTAATATGTGTTATGTATGTATGGATGTGCAAGCTAGGCCAAGCAAATAGTTGCTCAGTTCTGGTTTACATTGGGAGTCATAGCTACCACACGCGTCTCCTTAGTATAAATCGGTAGCGGTAGCCGCCATCTAATTATGGGATCAATTT
Organism: Panax quinquefolius; assembly: GCA_020205615.1. Taxonomy (NCBI): domain Eukaryota; kingdom Viridiplantae; phylum Streptophyta; class Magnoliopsida; order Apiales; family Araliaceae; genus Panax; species Panax quinquefolius. Next base: position 68,280,032 of record CM035152.1, on the reverse strand, counting down.
TCTGCTATTAATTTGTAGAAGTTGCATACTTGTATTATTACTCTAGCATGTATTATATGACCAGTACATGTCCAATGTGTTAAGAAGCAAGCTAGATGATATGAGTGAATGTTTAATGATGTGATTATAGACTTTCAAATGATAAGTCCAAAAAGTAATTGCAAACTATAAAGCAACGATTAAAGGCTATTTTAATTGATTTTCATGGTGACTTACAAAATGATTTTGTGTTATAAGTATGTAAGGTATGAAATGGGGTATGTGAAGAGTATACAACTAAGTTAGATGTTTTGGTAAACTACACTTAAGGCAAGTTCCCTAAACTTACTCTAATTATTATTGAGCAAGTTTCCTTGAACTTCATTCTTGATTGTGCAAGTATCCTAAACCTTTGCATTACTTTATTCGACGAATACCGTAAGCTTATCCCTTTTTGAATACAAGTTACCTTACTTTCTCGTTTAAATGAGTTAGTATGTTAAACCCTTGTGAAAGCTATTATTCATGATAAAATTGGTATTGACCTTGAATATTGTGAAAGAGTCGATGCCTTTTGATTCGGATGGACTATATGCATGTTTATAAAAGCTGTCCAAACCAATTGATTGGTGCGGAAATCTTGAAAATTGAGTTGGACAACCCTTTTGGTAAGGGGAGTGTATGTTGTTGGAAACCCCAACACATAAATAAATATTATTGTGGTGTTATGCATAATGTAAAGTATTGTAGACTGATCATCTATAGTACTTGATATTTTTGGTTATCAGTTTAATATTGGTAACTCAAGTGGAAGTTCAATGGTCCCAGTGGTCAGCTTTCAAGACAAACCGCTAACCATTGGATACATTGTTAGTTGTTGAATTCATATATATCTGTTAATTTATAGTGAATTGTCATATCCCTTATTCATGATATTATTCTGACACTTTGAACTATCCTAGAAATAAACCTTCGATATTTCAAACCTTGTGAGATTATATACACCCTTTTTGTATATTACTTGCTAGGCAATTTGTGCTCATCCTTGCTTATTTAAAACCTTTCAGTTAAGGAAGAACAGGGAGGTGTCTCTAGAGCAGACAAGGGCAAGGGCAAGGCTACCTTTTTTGTTTTTGAAATTCATTATCTATAAGTCAACATTTACAACAGACAATTGCTCAACACTTAAATTTATATTACTATATTGATGATGAAGAGTCATAAACAAATGCGGCACGTTAGCTATGATCAACTTGTTATTTGCTAAAAGAAAATGGCAGGAGTTTTCTATACAAGCAGGGAACGATGCAACAGATAATGTCGATTTCTCTACTGCCAAACATTGTCGTATGAAGTTGTTTTTATAGGAATGGTATGAAAAAAAAAAGTCTTGAAATGTTCTTTAACTAGATTTTTTTGATCTTTATAGTTTAGCTTTTGGTAATATTCATGTGGCATAGTCATGTTTATATATTTTTGTTGTTTTTTTTCTATTTCTTCTCTCCAGTGTTAACATTACTGAAAACGCTTCTAAACATGGGAAGAAACACACGAGTGTGTGAATGAATGGGCAGTCAGCATATATCAAAACGTGTTATCGCTTATCAGGTTAATGGCTAATCGCTCTTAATTTAAATTTCTCAGTTTCATCTTTCCTTATTCTTCATTTCATTGAATTTTGGTGTTTCTCTTGTAGCATGAAGTTTACATGCCCAACACTGATTTACTTGAAGAAAATGACACGAAGTGGACCTAACATGACACTTTATTCCTTCTAGTTCGTTGTTATTCTTTCAATTTTCATATGTTAGTTAATAAATATTGTAGATATTATGGTCTTTTAGACCAAGATACAATAAAAAATTATGTACTTATCGTGACTCGAGCATATTATCTATTTATATATGGAGTATTAGTTTTATTATCTCTTTATGCATTAGTTTATCAATTAGTTTGAAACAAGTATGACATTTATATTTACTTAAAATATTAATTTTAATATTTCTTATAGAGATTAATAATAATAAATACGAAATAACCGATTTGAAAATTAATTATAATTTGCAATGAATTTTTATTATTTATCAATTAATTTTTATTTATAAATTTATAATTTGTGAAGGATTTTATTTGATAAATGGACATTAATGAAGGATTATTTCTCTCACTAAAATCTTTTTAGTTAATTAGTTAGTCATCATTGAAGGATTATTTTCCTCACTAATTTGAAGATACATTCTCAATTTATAATTAGTGAAGGACAATTTTCTCTCGTTAAATAAATTTGTTCTTCATAATATATTATTTGTGAGGAAATAAAGTTATTCACTAATTTCAAATAGTCCTTAAAATATTATTTGTGAAGGAAACCAATCTTTCACTAAATAACAATATTTCATTACCAAATATAATTTGTGAATAAAAAAGTTATTCACAATATATTCTTCACAAAAAACATTTAATTACTATTAATTGAAGGATACCCAATTGCGATGAGGTCTAATGTGACCAATCGTGTGAAGAAAATATTTCTTCGCAATAAATCACTTGTGAGTGATATAGTATGTCTTGTAAAGGATTTGTCCTTCACTAAAGGCCATTTTTGGTGTATTGATTTTTGTGATTTCGGGACAGGATGTAATACTATCCTGCATAGCTAGGGTAGACCCGCCATACCATCAATATAAACATTGTATCTCATATGATATCTGAAGAATATAAAGAAGCCATTAGGAGTGCCCTATGAGATGTATTTATGTACATGTAGTTGGTAGGAAATAATAAAGCTGTATAAAATGTGGTGTCACAAATTTTAATGTATAGATATGGGATGTGTAAATTGTATGTACAAGAAATATGTTTAATAAATATAAGTGTGTTTTATATATATGTCTCATATGTATTATATTTTTTTTATAAATAATGTTGTAGACTTGTAGCAAGTTATAACCTTTAGTTTAGAGGACCTTACGATTAACCTGGTAGAAACCAAGTAGAGACAACAAGAAGAAAACTCACACAGAGTTCTTGTGTATAAAATAATAATAAAAATAGTAAAATAATATAAATTAATTAATTATAATAATATAATAATGATAAGTTTTTAATTAATTTAATAGAAATGATTTAAGTTTTTCTTAAAGTTTGCTTAGTTAATTATTTTAAGTTGTACATTTTAATTTATTAATGTATTAAGTTATTTTATTATGTTGTATATATGATGATTGAGAAAAAGGTGATTAGAGATATTTAATTATGAGGTACCACGAGTTGAACTTGTAGCAGAACCAAAGGCACCGATAGTAGATCTAGTTAACGAACTTGAAGAGGATCCCGAGAAGGACCCCAAGAAGGAACCGGGGGAAGATCCCACGGGAATCAAGTAGCTCCAAGGTGATGAAACAACACCTTCTGAGGAAGAGGAGAAGTCAAAGGGCTTGGGACCAATCCTGTAAGAGGCTTACGCAATGGTAGGGGATATAATAAATAAAAAGATAAATTACATATTTTAGTACATTTTAAAAAATAATTACAATAATGGTGCATCCATAAAATAATTACAAAAGTAATACACTTTCCCATATTTATTTACAAAATTAGTGTAATTAGGATTCCTTAATTTAGGGGATTAGTTTTGGTAGGTGTCATTTTCTCTCTCATCTCCTCCTACTTCCATTTTCTGTACGCCACTGCACTTCTATTCTTCCATTTTCATATTTAAAGACAAAAGCTGAAGAGTGAAGAGTGAAGAGAGAAGATGAAGACGCCAGTGAAGAGAGAAGATGAAGACGCCATTTTGCCATTTTCTCTCTCATTTTCTTCTATTCTGCCATTTTCTTCTATTCTGCCATTTTTTCTCTCTCTTTCATTCTTCCAATTGTTCTTCATATTTCTTTGTACTCTGTTTTTGTAAGTACTTCTATTTTACCTCTCTCTCTCTCTCTCTCTCTCTCTCTCTCTCGAGCACCAATTTTTAAGGTTTTCTCTTTAATTTCATTCATTTGGGGTTTATGATCTTAATTTTATGCAAAATGTGTGTTTGATTATGAATTTATGATAACTTTTTTTGTTGATTGGTGTTTACCTTAGTATAAAAGTTTGGTTACCTCAGTATAAAAGTTTGGTAACCAAACTTTTATACTAAAAGTTTGGTAACCAAACTTTTATACTAAGGTAACCAAACTTTTATACTAAGGTAACCAAACTGTCATACCAAGGTAACCAATCCACTTCCACGCCATCAGTTTTTTCATAGTGCAGTTGGTAACTAAACCTTCACACCAAGGTAACCAAACCTTCATACCAAGGTAACCCTGGTATAAATGTTTGGTTACCTCAATATAACAGTTTGGTTACCTTAGTATAAAAGTTTATTTACCTTAGTATAAAAGTTTGGTTACCTTAGTATAAAAGTTTGGTTACCTCAGTATGAAAGTTTGGTTAAAAGTTTGGTTACCATAGTATAAAAGTTTGGTTACCTTGTTATAAAATTAATTTTGTATGGATGTTGAGTAGCTCTGAAAGAACCACCATTCTGACTGACAACGAAATTGGTGATTATAAAGACTTGTTGTTCCTTGACTGTTGTTTGAAATTTTGTAAATAGATACCTTTTGATACTCGCTTGTATTTTGGTATCCTATAAAAGTATAATATGCATATGGTAAGATGTTGTAATTTGGAGTTGTGTATGTGTATATATATATATATATATATATATATATATATATATACCTGTTCATCCAACAATACCATCTCAATGCTGTTTATGTAGTCTGCTTTGTTGAAACTTGGCATATTCCAGAGTCGAGTTATCCTTACTTTAATCTTCCATGTCTCTTTGACAGGGCTGATGTCATCAACAAAATCGTACCTAGTTGTCATCTAAATATTGGGATAGGTAATATAATAAGTAGAAGTTGACTGTTTATAGCATGAACTATTGTGTATTGAGTTAGTATTTATAGCCATCATATAATAAAGTAGTATTTTTTTTAGGATATAATTAAGTAGTGATTTAGGGGATTACAAAGGATATAATTAAGAGATAACAATGAAATTACAAAGGATAATATCATAATTAAATAAGAAAGGATAATATTAAAATAGTTGATATAAATCTAAAATCATTTTAGATTTATAGTAGTGATTTATGGATTATAATCAATAAATTAAGAGATAACAATTAAATTATAAAGGATAATATTGTAATAACTCGATATTTTCATATAAATAAATAAAAAATTTTGCATATAATTTTTTTTTTATTTTTTTAATGATGAGAATATGTGTTAAGTAATGTGTATGATAAATGCAAATATATTTATTACTTGAAAAATTATAAATAATTTTAGAATTATTAATCATTACAAATTATATTCTTATTGTAATTAATTTTTGTAGCAAAAAATGTTTTATTAATTATTTTCCATGAAGACATGATTTTATATATTTATATATAAAATGATTATTAGAATTATAATAATGAATATTTTATTATATAAATGTGTTCGAATATTTAAGTTAATTATTTTAACTTAATTATTGATGTTGTATATGGAGGATAAATCAGATATGGAATCCAAACCCTAAATTGGGACTTTGATCAAGAGATAAGAATAATAATATAATATTAATTATATTTTTGATTTTTCAGTGCTATAAGTATGTACTGTATATCTGTAGACTGATAATGGTGGGCCAAATATGGTAAATTATGTCATAACCCTCTTATCGTGTTATTAAATCCTAATTGTTAAACTCGGTTATGAGTTCGAGATTGTGTAGTAATTGTGTTATATGAATTTTACTGTGTATTATATAATTTCAGTAATTACGAGAAACCCTAATTATTATTTGAAAGCCCTAATTTGCTAAAATTAGAAACCCTAATTACTATTTTAGTAAATTATCATGATAATTAGGAAACTCTAATTATTAATTTGGGAACCCTAATAATATTAAGGAACCCTAATTTAAAAACCCTAAATTTTTATTAAAAACCCTAATTTTAAATTAATGTGTTTTAATTAAAATTTTATTTCACTTTAATTTTAATTTTTCAAACCCTAGAAATTATTTGGGAAATTTTAAGACTTAAAATCTAGTGATTAAACCCTAGATTCAAGCACATTGGACAAGAATACCCTTGAAATTATAAGTAAAATTACTATTATGCCCTTCTTGTCCCATTCATGCATTATTGATAGCAAATCTTTGCAATATCTTGCAGCCACCCTAGCCTACTTACCTAGAATCTATAGCACAACACATGTTCAGCCTTTGTAAGCAACCAAATACATTGCATACATGTTATACATATAGATTAAGAGAGAGAAAAAGTGACATTCATGCTCATTTGTTCACAATACTCATGCTTGACCCTCTCTCTCTAAAACATCCAAAATTCCCTTACTAGATCAGTCAAAAATCAAGCCCCACTAACACCAATATCAGATCAGAAGAACAGAATCAAAATCAAAGCTTAAAAAAGGTACAAAACCCTAATTTAAAAATTCTGTGATTTGATGTTAGATGTTATGATTGATTGTTAAAACATGTTGTTTGTAGTCTATTTAAGTGATCTGGGTTGCAAGATGTTAGATCCATAACATCTAGAGGCTCAGATTTGTCATTTTTCAAAATCTAGAAAAATTGATTTTTGTATGAATGAATGTCGATCCCATATATTTTGCTCGCTTATTATTTGTGTTGTTTAAAGTTTGGATTATGTAGTCTGTTATGTTATCTTTAATCTGGAAGTGGTAGTACAGCCATTGGATGTCGAGATTTGTAGTTATTCATGGTCAAAACCTGTTGACCGGGCATGACCATGAACTTTCTGGGTAACCTAGAAAGTGTAAGACCAGCATCTGACAACTTTTGAACGGTCCTTATCTGACAGGTTTGATGATTTTTGTTGATGTTTTGGTAACTAAATTGTAGCCTGTAATATATACTTTAGATCTATACTTTTATATCGCTTAAACAACAAACGTGCGGGACATAGTAGACGGTCAAACTGGGCATGTCGAACATGGAAACCATTTCTGGAAAAACCCAGAAATCGGTTGAACCATGATTCTGACAGGGTTTGACCGGGATTAATATAGTAGGTGTGTTGTTCTTTAAACGATCTGTTGACTTCTATGTGTTCCTTGTCATGACTACTGCATGTTTGGACCAAAAATCGAGCTATATGATAACTGGAACATATATTAAATCGAGCATCAAAGTGATCGCTGATCAACTCGGTTTTCGGAAACCCAAAACCCACCGACAAAGATCTTTGAAGACCTAGATCTCTTTGTTGTGATTTGTTTTGAGCAAGATGAGGATCGCTAACTGTAGTGTTACATGTTAACTACAAGATCAAAATCTAAGTTAGCCCAGAACATGAATAGATTGAAAATTAGAGGTAGTCAAACGAGCCACCATGAAACTGATCTGACAGTGTTCTTGAGGCTCAAGAACACCTAAGACAACGGATAAGTGTCGCTGTAAGCTTTAGCGACGGATTCTATTTATTTTATTTTTTGATTTTCCGGAAAATGTTTAAAAAAAATAGAAATAAATTATAAAAATTATTAAAAATACTTTTAAATTATGAAAAATAATTTTTGACCAATTGGAGTTTTTTTCTTTAATATTTATAATTATTTGAATATTAAAGGTATTTATTTTATTTAATTAGTGTATTAAATAAATTAGATAAAAAGAATTTAATATTATGAAAAATCATTTTAAAATATGAATAATGTATTTAAAAATATTTTGAGTTATAAAGTGTAACTTTTAATATTTTTGGAGAATTTTCATTAATAATTTAATATTAATGATATTAGATTTATTTGATTATTAAATTAAATAAATAAGTTAAAATGATTTTAATGATTTAAAAATCATTTTAAATGAGAATAAAGTGTTAGAAAATATTTTGATTTATAAAATATTATTTTTAATATTTTTGAAGAATTCTCATTAATAAATTAATATTAATGATAATTAAGTTATTTAATAAATGAATTAAATAAATAGATTAAAAATGATTTTATTATTTTAAAAATCATTTTAAATAATAATAAGGTATTTAAAGATATATTAAGTTATAAAATATAACTTTTAATATTTAAAGGATAATCTCATTAATAATTTAATATTAATGATATTAATTTAACATTAATGATATTGAATTTATTTAATTATAATATTAAATAAATAGTTTAAAAATGGTTTTATTAATTTAAAATCATTTAAAATGGGATATAAATGAATTAAAAATATTTTAAGTTATAATTAATGACTTTTAATATTTGGATAAATAGTACATTAATACTTAAATATTAATGGTAATTATTTAAAATGATTTTAAATATTTTAAAAATCATTTTAGGAATATTATTAATACTTTAAAATATTTTGAGTTATTATAAATAACTTTAATATTTTGGCAATGGTTTCATTAATAGTTTAATATTGATTAAATATTAATGATAGTAGAATTGTTGAATATTTAAATCATTTAATTATGATTCTGGTGTTTGAAAATTTATGATAAATTATAATAAGTGTTTAAAAATTATTTTAAGTCATTTAAAAATAATATGACTGATAATTAAAGTTGTTGAACTAACTAGATAGAGTCTTAGACTCGATTATTATCCGATAAAACTGTTGTTACATCGACATGTTACAGAAATTGATCTGGACTTAGATATTTTTGATTGTATTAATAATTGTTTGTGATTCAATGACTATGGGATATGTGTGACAAGGTGATTAGATTACGTGCTGACTGCAATAGGCAGTATTATGTGTTGTGATATGTTATTCTAATCAGTAAAATGATCTTATTATTGATAGGTGATTACATAAAAGATAAAACTAAGTTGCGAATTGTAAGCAGTGTATCAGGAAAGTATCCTACCTTTGCATATTTTTTTTATGTAATGGACATGAGTAAGAATGTTTCAGAATTATATTATTACTATGCAGATTATTAAACCTATATTATATACGCTCATTGATTATCAACACTTTAGTATATGGTAATTCAGATATATATTATGTTCGTTAATTTCTGTAAATGGTTATAGAAGTGTCCCCACTTGGATAATCATTGTATTTAATCACATGTTGATACACCTTTATTAATTACCCGTATATATATATATATATATATATATATATTATTAACAAGATTAAACAAGATAAAACCTTATTATTATCCAACCGAATTTCTTTGGTTTGGAACCCCAACAAATTTAAACATCCTTTACATCGGGAAAACTTTTTATGGACCCAAGGTGGACAGAGTGAACAATAACATCGTTCTTGCAATGTAGTATTGATCAATACAGGGTACAACGGGCCGATCACCCCCCGTGCCCGTAAAATTATTGACGATTTTATATGAAGTTCTGCTAAACCTATTTGAAAATTGAAAACAATGTTCATAGTATGTCACCTTAACCCTATTTATAGTTAATACGTAGTTTCAAAAATTTGATAAAGAGTTGTTATGTTATTATTATCGGTTCAGATTACTTCACAACTATCGACTTGTTGTAGAAGGGTAGTACAAAGAAAACATTTAACCCTTTCAAATAATATTTATAATTGTTATTACTTGTTTGGGCACTCAAATGCTCACTCTTGCTTAAATTAAATGTTTTCGCTTAAGTATGATCAACCCAAGGCTCGAGCAAGAACAAGGGAAAGAAAAGTTGTTCGAATGAGATTTATAATATGTCAGTAATAGTTATAGTTTATTAAGATAATGATACTTATTATCTATGATGTAATGAATGTTTAAAGGTCTCTCGCACTGGAGTAAACTTTGATGCATATATAAATTAATTTTGAATTTTATATTATTGTTATTATTATTAGTATTATTCAAATTTATAGAAATGGTATCGTGAATCACCGAGTTCGGGTTTTAAGTACTTTTAATTTGGGACGCCACAGTTGGTATCAAAGCTTTAGGGTTATAAACCTTAGGTGGGATCGACCTTAGGCTATAACCTTAGAACATGGGGAAACGTTGAAAATCCAAATAACTCATATAGAGTTTAAAAGGAGATGAATTGAATAAATTCATCGTTAAACAAAATAAAAGATAACTTTTATAAAACTATTGTTTGTTATGTGTATATACTATATGCTAATCAGGATAATTTGTGTGTGTAGATGTCTGGTGGAAAAGGATTGTTATATTTTGCTTATAGCATGAAGGAGGATCAAATCTATACACCCAAGCTAATATCGAAGCCAATAGTTGAAATAGAGGCTCACAATGAAACCAACTCTAAGGAGGTGGTTATTATAGAAAACGTAGTACCAGATTCGGAGATGTTGGAGCTGACAGATAGTGATTCGGACACTAAAGTTGAAGCTGATCAAGCATCAACAGAGGTGCAGGATCTGAGGAACAAGGTTTTTTCTCTGGAAAAGCTGTGGGAAATAGAAAAGCTGCTAAATAGTCAATTACGTCAGGCGTTAATAGAAACAATGGAAGAACAAGATAAGCTTAAAATCCAAATTAATCAGATGGGAACCTCAAGCAACACCTCATATGCAGCTCCGAGCAAGAAGGGGAAAAGAAAGATAGAAGACCATGACATAGGAAAACCCGATAAAAAGAAAGGGAAAAAAATATGTTATCTTTGTGGCTATGAGGGACATGCCACTCTATATTGTCCCGACTATAAACCAGGAGCATGTTTTATCTGTGGGATAGAAGATCATCAGGCGAAAGGTTGTCCAAGGAAAAGGTGTAGTAAGTAGGTAGTATAGGTTCTGTTGTGTAGGTCTGTTTAATGTAATATGAATGATAAGTATGTCTGTGTAATGTAATATTCTCAACTTTTGTGTTGATCAAGGCGTTAAATCCCGACTTTTGTAGTCACAAAGGGATAGCTGTTGTTTAAAGCAGTATATGTTATGCTATGTAAAATATTCAATGAATGAATATGAATCTAAGTTTGAGAAATGAAACAAGTTTAATATATTAAACTTATGCAATAAGGTTTAGAATGTAAGTTAATAAAGTATAATTTATGGTTTTACTTCATCAGATAATGCCGCCAAGACATCAAACTCGAAACCAAAAGGCAGAAGAATCTGTCAACAACGCTGGGGGACAACAACAAGACCCGATGCAAAACTTTGCAAACATGGTAGCTCAAAGCTATGCAAAGAGGGAATACCAAATACATGGAACCAAATTTTAGATAATCGCTTGGAAAAATTTAAAGACTTTAAGGCGATAGGACCACCAAAATTGTGGGATTAATGACCCTATAGAAGCCTCCATACATGGGTTAACAAGATAGAAAAGGTGTTCAGAATTGCTAGGGTAGATGAGGGGCAAAAGACCGCTTTTGCCACTTATATGATGAAAATGGAGGCTAACTTTTGGTGGGAGGCAAATCAAACTAGGGCGTAAAGGAGTAGTTACTTGGGCTAGGTTTAAAACTTTGTTTTTGAAAATTATCTCTCACTAGTATGCGAAGCTAGGATGGAGGTGAAATTTCGGAGTTAAGGTAGATAACATGACTATTATGAGAGTATGCCACAAAGTTTAATGAGTTGGCTAGGTTTGCTCCGCATCAAGTTGATACGGAGGCTAGGAAGGCAAGGAGGTTTGAGCTGGGCTTAAAACCCTGGCTCTACAACAAGGTGGCAGTGTTGCAAATCAATACTTTTGCAGCACTCATGGAAAAGGCTATCATAGCTGAGGAGGGGAGTGAGGCCATGAGCCTCTACAACAAGGAGAAGAAGAACAAAAGCAAGGCAGGAGGAGCTGTGAAGGTGGAAACAAGTAGTGGGAATAAGGGTGAGAAAAGAAAGGGGAATTATTTCTAGAATGTTCAAGTGAAGCAGGAAGGTGTGAAGAAACAGTTAGTTCAGTGTAAGAATTGCGGGAAGAATCACTCTGGTGAGTGTCTGAAGGGTAAGTTTGTATGTTACAAGTGCGGGCAGGAGGGTCATATCTCTCCCAACTGCCCCAACCCAAGGATGAACAGTTGGTGTTTTATATGTGGATCGACTGAACATAAGGTGAAGGATTGTGCAAAGAGGAGAATGGAGGCAGGGAGTGTAACAACGGGGAAAGGCAGCGGGACTCTGGCGATCACATGACCGATCTAAACCAACAACCCAACAAAAGCAACCGCGAGGGTCTTCAACATGGCGGTCCAGGATACTGTGGGCAAACCGGTAATGGAACTCTGTATTATTCAATAACTAACTTTAATTTTTGTATGTATATGATTTTCCTATATATATCAAATTATTTTATAAATAAATTTTTGAATGAGGAATTTGAGTTCTTTTAGAAATCAAATTTATGTTTAATCAGATAGACAAGCTTTATGTTGAATGGTTAAAGATCAGTTCGATCAAGTATGATCGAGGTCTACTTGCAATGATTATTTATGCTATGTACCCTTGTATGTATGAGTTTTAAAACTATGATTCCTGGGACTTTAATCCTTATAAGGAGGGTGAATGTAATAACCGATATATTTTTCATATAAATAAATAAGAAATTTTGCATATAATTTTTTTTTTTTTATTTTAATGAGAATATATGTCAAGTAATGTGTATGATAAATGCAAATATATTTATTACCCGAAAAATTATAAATAATTTTAGAATTATTAATCATTACAAATTATATTCTTATTGTAATTAATTTTGTAATAAAATGTTTTATTAATTATTTTCCATGAAAACATGATTTTATATTATTTAAATAATATATGAAATGATTATTAGAATTATAATAATAAATATTTTATTATATAAATGTGTTCGTAATATTTAAGTTAATTATTTTAACTTAATTATTGATATTGTATATGGAGGATAAATCGATATGGAATCCAAACCCTAAATTGGGATTTTTAATAAAGAGATGAGAATAATAATATAATATTAATTATATTTTTGATTTTTCAGTGCTATAAGTATGTACGGTATATCTCAGTAGACCGATAAATGGTGGGCCAATTATGGTAAATTATGTCATAACCTCTTTATCGTATTATTAAACCCTAATTGTTAAACTAGGTTATGAGTTCAAGATCGAGTAGTAATTGTGTTATATGAATTTTATTATGTATTACATAATTTCTGTAATTAGGAGAAACCCTAATTATTATTTGAAAGCCCTAATTTGCTAAAATTGAAAACCCTAATTATTATTTTAGTAAATTATCATGATAATTAGGAAACCTTAATTATTAATTTGGGAACCTTAATAATATTAAGGAACCCTAATTTAAAAACCCTAAATTTTTATTAAAAACCCTAATTTTAAATTAATGTGTTTTAATTAAAATTTTATTTCACTTTAATTTTAATTTTCAAACCCTAGAAATTATTTGGGAAATTTTAAGATTTAAAATCTAGTGATTAAACCCTAGATTCAAACACATTGACAAGAATACCCTTGAAATTATAAGTAAAATTACCATTATGCCTTTTTTTGTCCCATTAGTTGCATTATTGATAGCAAATCTTTGCAAAATCTAGCGTACCACCCTACACTACTTACCTAGAATCTATAAGACAACACAACTTCAAATTTTTTTAAGCAACCAAATACATTGCACCAATGATATACATAGATTAAGAGAGAGAAAAGTAAAATAAAGCTCATTTGTTCACAATACTACATAGTCATATTCTCTCTCTCAAACATCCAAAATTCCCTTACTTAGATCACCAAAATCAAGCCCCACTAACACCAATATCGCATCGTAAAAACGTAATCAAAATCAAAGCTTAAAAAAGGTACAAAACCTAATTTAAAAATTCTGTGATTTGATGTTAGATGTTATGATTGATTGTTAAAACATGTTGTTTGTAGTCTATTTAAGTGATCTGGGTTGCAAGATGTTAGATCCATAACATCTAGAGGCTCAAATTTGTCATTTTTCAAAATCTAGAAAAATTGATTTTTGTGGTCGGACAATGAATGTCAGATCCCATATATCTTTGCTCGTTTATTATTTGTGTTGTTTAAAGTTTAGATTATGTAGTCTGTTATGTTATCTTTAATCTGGAAGTGTTAGTACAGCCATTGGATGTCGAGATTTGTAGTTATTCATGGTTAAAACCCGTTGACCGGGCATGACCATGAACTTTCTCTGGTAACCTGTAAAAGTAAAACCGCCGTCCCGACAACTTTTGAACGATCCTTATCTGACAGGTTTGATGATTTTTGTTGATGTTTTGGTAACTAAATTGTAGCCTGTAATATATACTTTAGATCTATACTTTTATATCGCTTAAACAACAAACGTCTGGGATATAGTGATTATTCAAACTGGGCATGTCGAACATGGAAACCATTTCTGGAAAAACCCAGAAATCGGTTGAACCATGATTCTGACAGGGTTTGACCGGGATTAATATAGTAGATGTGTTGTTCTTTAAACGATCTGTTGACTTCTATGTGTTCCTTGTCATGACTACTGCATGTTTGGACCAAAAATCGAGCTATATGATAACTGGAACATATATTAAATCGAGCATCAAAGTGACTGCTTGATCAACCTGGGTTTCTGGAAAACCCAGAACCCACCTGACAGCATCTTTGAAGACCTAGATCTCTTTGTTGTGATTTGTTTTGAGCAAGATGAGGATCGCTAACTGTAGTGTTACATGTTAACTACAAGATCAAAATCTAAGTTAGCCCAGAACATGAATAGATTGAAAATTAGAGGTAGTCAAACGAGCCACCATGAAACTGATCTGACAGTGTTCTTGAGGCTCAAGAACACCTAAGACAACGGATAAGTGTCGCTGTAAGCTTTAGCGATGGATTCTATTTATT